>CM053605.1:108269854-108293756 GCA_028646535.1 Procyon lotor
CCATGGAGTTGGAAACATTGATCTTTAGATTGTTGTGGAACAAATTAATTAGACCTGTAAATGGCTTTTAAACTACAAATAATGAGAACCAAATATTTGAAAGCAACACCAACACTGGGGCTTGCAAAAAGTATATAGGTTTCTGTTTGCTGGGATAATTATCCATTTGTGAGAGTTGCACATGTAAGCCAAACCTCCTAATTGATTTACTTAGACAATAACATTGAGGTCACATTATATTAGCAAGGGAAAATGGAAAGCAGAATTAATTACCTTGGTACTATAAGGTAGAGTAAACGAATGTTGCTTCAATTATCTGATTTTTTCAGATGAGACTTTTGGGGTATAAATGATCTGAATTGCATTGTTACTGAATTTCACTTTGCTCAATTAGACAAAATCTGAAAGAGTAAGAAAGGCAAATCCTCCGAGGACTTTCTGTTGAGTGACTCCTACACAGTTGAAATTGCCAGAATATGCTTTTTATATAGTGGCCAAATATTTGACCAGCTCCTTAACTTTCCAATTTTATAAGAATAAAAACTGAAATGGTCAAAATATTATTTTCATAACTGTCAACCTATTCAGTTACAATTATAGGAAAATAAAATACCATGTAGGAAACTTGCTGAACACATGCACTATTATTAGATTTTTTTTTTTATCACAGCAATAGTTCTGGACCTCTCAAGTTTGTGGATATGAAAAATTTAGAAAACACTTGGCTTTAGATCATTACACAACAGATTGTTCAAAGGGCTTGGGGTTATAATTCAAGAGGAAGTTACTTTGGGCCTGGGATAATATACTTTTATTTTTCAAAGGCTTTTGTGTTTGGGTGCCCGGCAATTTTAAAGCCACATGGGATTGAAGAGCTATTTAATCTAGTGCTATCTACTCCCCAGCCCTTAGTCCTTTGCTGGGCTGCCTGCCTTTGAATTTATAGGTCATTTCCTCAACCAGACAGGACAAAAGTTTTCCAGGAGGGGAAAAACCTTCAGTTTTTGTTATTTGTTTTTTAAGTACAATTTCTAGGCCTTGTCCTAGATTTTCTGATTGGGCAGTTTTGTGGGTATGACCCTGAAATGTGTATATTCAAAAAAGCATCCCAGGTGATTCTGTGATCCAACTATTTGAAACCACTGATGCTAGTCCACCCTCATCCCTTTGGGGACACAGTCTGAGGGCTGCCTTGTCCTGAGTCGGATGAGGGAGGAGAATCAAAGCTCCCTAACTCCTAGTACCTTCTTGCTCTTCACTAAGCAGGGCTGCTGGTGAGATCCCTCCCATCCCTGGTGAGTGTGAATTCGGACAGAGTGAGGAGAGTGTGAGGTGGTGCCCAACCCTGCACCACAGGCGAGGGGAGAATGGCCAGCACTAAGGATTGTTAATTTGCCCCATTTCCTTCCCTGGGAAATTTTAAAACCAAGAGAGAACTTTCACTGGCTGATAACTGAACAAATGAAGTCCTGCCTTAAAATAGGGGAATGGGTTAGATAATATCCTAATGGCATCACTTCAAGCCTGGAACATTCTCCGCATCTGTGATTTAGTCACAAAAGGAGCCCTCCAGGAACTTCACAAAAGGAGTTTGCACTTTCACTTTCTTCTGTTAAAATGCTTTTTCCCAGATGCTTCCACAAATGGAAGAAACTTACTTTCCACCTCCATATTTCTACTTAGCTTTTCTTATCTGAAAGGATAACTACGCAGTAAACACTTACATATGCAAAACCTATCCCTCACCGCCTTTGGCACTTAACACTTTGAGATCAAATCTACAGACCGCCCAAGTGCCTGGGCTTGCGGCTGGTTTAGCATAAATACAACAGCACCACCTTGTGTTGCATTCCTGGGAGAATATACCTCTGGCAGGACAAAAGCTTGGGTGAAGAGGGGAGGAGGAGCACACAGCAACCAGGCCTCCTTTCGCTCCTGAAAGCAATACTGGCTCTTATCCCCTTGTAGGCTCTAGCAGTCTACAATTTTCTCCTATAAAATTTACATATATTATTATACATACTAAATCTATGTACGTAATCTAGTATATAATTATATTATATATATATACATTCTATATTTATTTTGTATTTTTATATACAATACAAAATATATACATACAAATATGTGTATATATATATATAGAATATAAATATGAATATAGGGGTGCCTGGGTGGCTTAGTGGGTTAAAGCCTCTGCCTTTAACCTGTCATGATCTCAGGGTCCTGGGATCGAGCCCCTCATAGGGCTCTCTGCTCAGCAGGGAGCCTGCTTCCCCCTCTCTCTCTGCCTACTCGTGATCTCTCTCTCTCTGCCAAATAAATAAATAAAATCTTTAAAATATAAATATAAAAAATAAATATATATACACACACAATAGACGTGATATATCTAGACAAGCACAATGCTTTAGTAAATATTTTAAAGGGAAAAGTTACGGTCAACTTGAATTTCAAAGTACTTGAAGGTAGGGGCACCTGGGTGGCTCCCTCAGTTAAATGTCTACCTTCAGTTCAGGTCATGATCCCAGGGTCCTGAGTACTGGGTCCTGCAATCGAACCCCTTGAACACCTCGTTAGGCTCCTGAGCAGGGAGCCTGCTTCTCCCTCTCCTCCCTGGTCATGTTCTCTCTTGCTATCCCTGTTGCTGTCTCTGTCTCTCTCAAATAAGTAAAATCTTAAAAAACAAAATAAATAAAACCAAAGTACTTGAAGGTAAAGGCGCATTTAATGCTATTGATGATTTGACACCTTTTTTCTAAAGATTTACCCATATTTGGAGAGATAGCTTTTAAATAATTCATTTGCCTATTAAAGGAAGAAAAGGATTTTTCACATATCTTTTGCAATAATTCTATGATGGATAATATGGATAAAATAGTGCTATGGTGGGTAAAATCTTTATTCCCCGAGTACTGCTGTAGAGTTTTAGTCATATTTAATTTTCTCTGTGGGGCAAGCTGAGAAATTAATATATGGATATCAACTTGGGGCTGAAGGACTATATTTATAAGACACCAAAATAGAAACACTGCCCAACCAAACATGCCAGTTTTGTCTAATTTTTTTTTAAATCAGGAACAACACAGTTAATTAAGGAAAACTATTTTCAATTACAGATTGAAATGTCAAGATCAGTATAACAAATTAGCAATTCTCTGCCCATGAAGTCATCTGGAAAATTAAGTCTGAGGTCTTACAACCTACACATGATTACAGGATGAGAAGTTAGAGGACCAGAAGGGAGCAAACTTCAGGGCCTTTCAGGGACAGGTCCTGAAGAAAACCTTACCCAGAAAGCCTTGTAGATGGCTCAATCCTGTCGATTTTCAGTTGTAAGAGGAGGGTTCTCTCTTCCATGTTTGTTTGCCATCGTTTATCCAGTCTTTAGAGTGCACATTTACTGTGCTGAGATACTAACTTTGAAAAAAGGACTCCACAAAGAATGAGGAAGGAGATTTTCCTTAATTAGTCATGCTCTTCTGGTGAAAAGATCACATAAGTGGCATTATCTGGTTGGGGATATTTCTGTTTTTTGGATAAAATTTGCTTATATTGCATACCCCAATTAATCATAATCTGATTTATAAAAATAGTGAACTTCTGGTGATGAAGGGCACACCACAATTTTAAAGACACAGTTAATGTTGGATTATCAATCAAGAACTTGGTGGGCATCCAGCAAATGTGAGGAAAACGCTCGTCTTCCCTTCAAGCCAGGCCACCCTCAGAAACCTCTAAGGGCTAGTCACTGGTCTACCAAACACAATCTCTTGACTTGTCTTCCTAATCACTGTTAATTCTCTGCACAAAGAAAGGTTCTACCCCTTCTCCCAGCCCTAGAACAGAAAGACTTCACACTCCCTTCCACTAGACTTTCACTGAAATTTTATCTCATTCAATTGCCTGCCCAGTTTAGCTGAGAACTACTTCATATGCCCCTGCACAATCCATATAGAGTCAGCCCTAAGTACTCATAAGGAAATTCTCCGTCTTGTCCATTACCTGCAGAAAGCAGGCTTATGTCTCCATTGCCCAGTTAGTGTGAACCCACTTTATTTTTCTATTTTTTTTTTAGAGATTTACTTATTTATTTTAGAGAGAGCATAGGTGGGAGGGGCAGAGGGAGAGAGAATCCCAAGGAGACTCTGCACTGAGCACTGAGTCCCATGCGGGGCTTAAACTCATGACCCCAAGATCACCATCTGAGTCAAAACCAAGCATTGGACACTTTACCAACTGAGCCAGCCAGGCACCCCCCTCAAACACATTTTAACTTAATTCAGGTAAAACAATAATAGGAAAGGAAATCTTTTTAAAATCCTATGATGAAAAGGAATCCTATGATGTATTCTAAAGGGAATTACTTTATCTAATTGTTACTTGAATTACATTAACTTTGCCTTTATCATGGCCAATAGCTATTTTATATACCCAGATATATCTTGAAAAAAATTTTTTTGGTCAAATTTGGGTCCTGAGGAGACTGTAGACTTAATTTCTAGGCTCTCTTGATTCTATACTGCTGGCTACATGACTTCCCACCCAGGGGATAAGAAATTACTGTTGATAATGGAATAATAATTTCCTAGACTAGTGGACTAATTTCAGAAACTGCTGGTGGCTACTAATTGGATGGAGCAAATAGTAATCTGCTCAGGCTGCTGTAACAAGATATCACAGAGTTGCTTAAACAATGGAAATGTATTTTCTCACAGTTCTGGGGGCTAGAGTCCAAGATCAAGGTGCTCGCAAGGTTGGTTTCTTGTGAAGCCTCCCTTCCTGGCTTGCAGATGACCACCTTCTCACTGTGCCCTCACATGCCTTTTTTCTGTGTGCACGTAGAAAGAGAGTGCTCTGGTGGCTCTTCCTTTCCTTATAAGGCCACCAGTCCAACTGCATTAGGGCTTCAACATAAAACTTTTAGGAAGGCACAACTCCGTCCATAACCTTCCCATTCTCTGGCCCTCCCCAAAATTTGTGTTCTTTCCGTATCCAAGACACATTCTCTCTCCGCGAACAACCCCAAAAGTCTTAACTCATTCTAGCATCAATTCCAAGTCCAAAGTCTCATTTAAATAGCATCTAAATCAGGTATCAGTGAAAGTGGAGGCAAAATTTCTCTCCAGCTGTGAACCCGTGGAACCAGATAAGTTATGCTCTTCCAAAACACAAGGTAAGAGAGGCAGAGGATAGGTATTCCTATTCCTAAAGGGAGAAATCAGAAACAAGAAAGGGGTGATGGGTCCCAAACAGGCCCAAAGCTTAGCAAGACAAATTCTGTTCATCTTAAGGCTTGAGAATAATCCTCTTTGGCTCGGTGCTCTTCCTGCAGGCCCACTAGACTAGTGATGTAGCACTCAGACAGTTTCTAGAATATAGATTCTTAAGATTCACCACATTTACCCCTTTCTTACCAAGTTTTATAGCAAGAGCATGATTTCCTTTCACTTGTAATCTTTAATTCTATAAACTCACAGACCTGTATTTAAATTAAAATAGTTCAAATGGGGATTTTAGTAAAGAGTTCAATGTCAGTTTGTTGACTTCTCATTTTGATGAAGAACGCGTCACCCACTCTGCAGTGAGCTTAACTTAAATAACTATTACATGGATATCCAATTTAACCAGAGGCTGGAATTCTAACAACAAATCCATGCAAATCAAGGAGATGGTAGCAGAGCCTTCCATTCGCTATGGTTTGATGAGAAAATGAATATCCACAACATTCTTTGGAATGTTGCCTATTAAAGGAAGCTTCCAAGTACGTCAAGATCATCAGCAAGTTTGCTAAAGAAAACCTACCTCTGTTTTGGCCCAGAAGGTTGGACCCACTTTTTTCCATACTTAAAGGTCAACACTAGGTGAAGGCTCTCCAATGTAGGTTGTTACCACTTTAGATGTCAGGTACAACATAAAACCTCTTTTGCCCATGGATTTCACAACGTACATTACGCTCCCAGAGTGCTCAGAGGTAGGCATCAATGCCACGAGACATAGTGAAGCAGAAATCAGGAGAAAATACTGACACGCTCTCCTTGGCTCTCGATGAAAATAGTCTGAGCGTGTGTTGAGGGGAATCCTTTACAAAAATCTCCATAGCCAGAGCTCTGCTTTTGAAACAGACCACAGATCCATGGCAAACTTCCATGGAGTACGCACTGAAAATTCTTATGAAGAATAGCCTGCTTGTATTCAGAAGAAAGGCGGGAGAAGGGCCTAGAACCCCACCCACTAATGATATCAACATTTCCCGGAAAGCTTGCCCATAAAGTGGTGCCTGCCTGGCTGCAGAGAGGGAGCGAGATCACAGGCCCACCCTCAATGTCGACCCTGTGCCATGAGCCTGCAGAACCTGAAGACCATTTACGGGATGGATTTCAACCCTCTCACTTCCTTCCCCCACGCCCAAACACAAATGCTAACTTTGCCCTTCCTTTCTGCCCCTGCTCTCGGCTCACCCCACCACTGCGGCAAGAGAAAATTGGACCTTTTCCAGGAATCGCTTCAGTCTTGCTCAGATGAAAGGCGCGATGCCAGGGTGAGGCAATCTCATTATTAATCAACCTTGATCAGCAGAAGACGAAACAGTCGCGGGGTTCGTGCTTTAAGTACCCTTTCAGCAGTGATGAAGGTCAAGCATTATTCAGCGAGCTTCTAAGTGAACACTTTCAATCATGCTAAAGTCTGGACTATTTCAGTGCTGGAGGCAAGAACTAAAAACAAATAATGTGCTATTGGTAAACTGCAGGCAACTGTAATTTTGAAGCCTGAACAGCTATCCTTGCATATAAAGTCAGGGAAGCTTTGGAGCTATTGAAATGTACCAGGCTGGTTCCATCCAGTTTGACTTCAAGGGCGTTTAAATGAAAATTTGTTTTAAATAATCAAGGCTGAGGAGACAGAAGGCCTTGGAAATCTATACATCTAATCCCTTGGGAAGCATTTCTATCTTTACACGTTGTAAAGCACATTGTCTGTCTTGTACAAATACTTGCGTAAACTATGCTTCCAGACCCTTCAGGTCCCTCCTCTTTCTATATCCTCCACCAGTACCTTTGGTTTGGGGGGTGTCCTCTCTCTTTCCGGAGCACCCCAAGAGCACTTATTGTCTGCTCAGTGAGCACACATCTTGACTTCTCTTTATAATGTTCCATTTACTTTTGACATGCAATTAGAATCAATGTTACCCTTTCAGAAATGGATTCCGTGTTACTTTCTAATTAAAAACTTTAAACAATACATACAAGTAGCACATTAATTTAACTCTGAAATATCAAGATGCTATTTTGTTTCTGATTCCACTGAGAAATGGAGAGATCATGGGCTGTGCCATCAGGTGGATCAGGATTCAGACTCTAGTTTGGAAGCACATGAGCTCCGTAATTCTGAGTCATTTGCTTCCTGTCTTTGGACTTCAGTTTTCCTTATTTGTGAAACTGAATGATTACAGTAATGCCTTGTGCAATGTAAAGATTTAATGCAGTAAGATGCTAGCTGCCCATCATAGTACATCTAAGGGGCTCAATAAATGGTAGCCACCAGCAAAGGTAGAAGGAATTGCAACAGGAGAGGTATCAGGCACAATATGTTGTCTCTCTGCAAAAGACGGTTCTTGAGAAAAAGGATCCCATCACACACTTCTATACAAGCAAAGCTCAGTAAGTACCAGTTGAAATGTACTGACATGAATCAATTGGGTACCAGTACATTTGCCCAGTTAGAATAACGGGACAGAAGGCTGGGTCACCTGCTATTCTAAAGAATGAAACATGTTACACAGATGGAGTGCTTTGTTAGCAATAAAAAAAAAAAATAAGAACTTTTTCTTTCACAGTCTTTGAGCTGCTTTAGGGTGAGGCAGAGGAGAGGAAGGACAAAAGAAAGGAAGGGAAATGAAGCCAAACCATTACAAGGGTCAAAGAACAAGTCATAGGGAACAAAGAGAAAGGAACTCTTATTTGCTGAGCACTATATATTAGCACTTTACAAGACATCCACTCTCTATCCTGAAATCTAAGTCCTGTTAGCCTCAGAGAGCTTAAATAAACCTGCCCAAGTTCCCACAGCCAAGAAGTAGTAGATCCGAAAATTATGCTCAGGACTGTCTATCACCTTTAAATGTGGATTCACTCACGGCCCTGTGTTGTCACTCTTTTGCACCAAAGAGCTAAGAATTGCCATCCTACCCTGTCTTTCACATGGTGGATGCATAATTTGTCACTCAAGCGGGACGTGGCTGAGAATGAAGGAGGATGCTGTTTATAGTTTGTCCATGACTGTAGGCCAAACTCTAACCTAATCTTGGATAAGGCTGAATATTTGGTCACACCAACCCCAAAGGGTTGTTTATACTCTGCACTTCCTCAGCTCTCAAGCACTGAAAACTCATGCCCTTACTTTCCTATTCATGCTATTTACTCTCCAAACAGCTCTCGGTAAGATCAGCAGAGACCTCCCTGTCCCTAAATCATAAAGATTTTTATTTTTTAAGTTCTCATTTCACTTGACATCTCATTACACTTTACACTTTATTCTAGTGGTGATTTCCTCCTTTCTGATCTACTCCAATCCTTCTGGCTTCTGGGGTACAACACACTGGTAGTTAGCCTCTCATAACTCCAGTTTTTCTAACCCATTATCTTCTCCCCAGCTTTTAAAGTACTAGAGTGGGGGCACAGACAGCTGAGCATCTGACTCTTGTTTTTGGCTCAGGTTGTGATCTCAGGCTCATGAGATTAAGCTCTATGTTGGGCTCCTGGCTGATCGAGGAGTCTGCTTGAGACTCCCTCTCCCTCTCCCTCTGCCCCTCCTAACCCCTCTCTCAAAATAACTAAATAAATCTTAAAAAAATAAATAAATAAAGGACTGGTAAGTCCTATGGTTGGTCAGGGGTCCTCTTCTGTTTTCTTCATTTAAATCTAATTTCTTTCTATATGCTCTCCCTAGGGAACCTCATCTACCCTGAAGACTTTGTATAACATCTTTAATAATTGTCAAATTTATATTCCCAGTTCAGACCTTTCTTCTGAGCCCTCAACGTTGCTACACAGATATTTAACAGGTATCTCAACATCAGTAAGCCTGAAACACATCTCTTCTTTCCACGCCCAACAACTCAATTTTCCTCTAATGATCACTCACTTAGTGAATGACCCTGCCATCTATCCAACTGTGAAAGTGAGAAGTATCCTCCTCTTCCTCACCCATCATATGCAATTGATCATCAGTGTTAAGTGTACCTTCTAAATGCCCACCTCTCTTCGTCTCCTCTGTACCATCCTCATCCTAACCAACATTTCTGCCCCCAGTTAGTATAATGGCTTCTAGACTCTCTCTCCTAAGCATTCCTGCCTCTCTCTAACTATCACCCTGCAATATCTGAACCACTCTAGCTTAAATCAGCTCTCTTCTATTCTGCTCTACTATTTTGCTCTACTAATCTATCAGATCCTCAAACATTCCTTTTTGAATGTTCTCTTCTTTCATACCGGACAACATATTCATCCCCAGAATCTCAGATTGGATGTCCTTTCCCCAGAGAAGCTTTTAGGGCCCCTAGACTAGGTCGAATTTCCCTACCAGATATTTTCATGGCTGCCTATAATCTTCTTTTGAGGCATTTATGAAAACTGTTGTCCCAGTCTTGCCTCATAGCACAGCATAATTCTATGAGTTATTGATATTATCCTAATGGTTTTGAGCAGGTTCCACAGCATCACTCAACAGCTGTTATTAACATCTAGTGGCCAGGCTGGACCAGGGGCCCATGATCCTGTAATTTCACTGGTCCACTTATTTTGAACCTGACATAGGAGACAATGACCTATAGTGGGGCTGTTTGATGATCTGACGTGAGGCAAGAGCAAGAGAAAAATGCTGTGAGGGGCTCCCTAAATTCCAATCCCAAACTTTTTCTTTGGTCAGATGAAACAGAAGCAGATAAACACAGGGGGCTGATAAGACAATGAAGAAGTCAGAAAAAGCATGGCTCACACTGAGTAAAGTCAGGAGAATTGTAAATGGCAATGCCTGTGAAATACTGAATGATGGAGGTACAGAGAAGTGACAAAGCTGGCTATGGATCTCAAATCTCTGTCACATACAACTTGATTTTGCACCAAACATAATGATGCCTTTTAAACATAAAAGGTAACAATGTGCCTATACAAGATATAGCTGTAAGACTTCATACACAGTTTGAGGAATTTTGTCTTTTTTTAAAAGATTTATTTGAGACCTCTCGAGTGCTTGGGGGAAGAGCAGAGGGAGAGGGAGAGAGAGAATCTCGAACAGACTTCCTGCTGAGCATGGAGCCCAACACAGGGCTCGATCTCACAACCCTGAGATCATGACCTGAGCTGAAATCAAGAGTGCTGTTTAACTGACTTAGCCACCCAGGCGTCCTGACAATTCTGTCTTAATAGTTACTCCTTATATAGTTATTGCTATTTAAATTATTAGTTTTAGCATCATGACTCATCTAATCATTTGCATTTTATATTCCTGATACTCCTAAGTGCTTTAAAAAACTCATTCGTGGGCAATTAAAATGCACTTTTATATTTGTAAATTTCATACTCTATTAAAAAGCACTTTGATTTAAATGTAGTGATATGCCATAAAATGTTCTATTTGCATGTCAGGTTTATAGCTATCAAAACTTGCTATAGTGTATAAATCGAGCTTTGCTTTGATGTCACTGTTCTTTTCCCCAGAGTTTCTTCTTCTGGGATATCCAGCAATGTTAAAGTGTTTATGTCAAAACTGCACTGACATCCTTGGGGTGCCTGGGTGGCTCAGTCAGTTATGTGTAGGACTCTTGGTTTCAGTTTAGGTCATGATCTCAGTGTTGTAAGATCGAGCCCCTGTCCAGCTCCACAATCAGCAGGAAGTCTGCTCAAGATTCTCTCTCTTCCTCTCTCTCTGTGCCTTCCCCTATTATGCACATACGCTCTCTAAAAATAACTAAATCTTAAAAAAAAAAGCACCAACATCCTTTCTAACAGAGGCCTCTAGCATCGGAAAAGTGAGATGAGAGTGAATGGGGGTCCTGAAGTGAGAGCCACACTTCATGGCAGATTTGAGAAAAGGAAGGTCGGAGCATGCAGAATGAAGTGAAGGTCCCAGGAGGAGGTAACTAAAGATGACCATGGGAGATGAAGTGTGGAGATTATTCCCTGAGTTGTCTCTACATGGAACCAAGTGTTCTGTGAAGGGTAGAGAGCTGTCAGTGAGTTTATCTGGTTCAACCCTAACTGGACCACTAATCTGTTAACTAAGGCAAAGAGACCTTGAGGAAAGCTACAATTTGTTTTACAGCTACTGAGCTGGAAATATCTGTGGAGGTCATTTTGTTCAGCCTCCCTTAGAGTACAGAGCTATAAAAACTGGAGCCAAGGTATATGGAATTATCTTGGCTCTTGATCAAAGCCACAGAGGGATGATTTTTTCAGGAGATATTCAAAGATGACTAAAACACTCCGTTGAAGGAACTGGTATTATTTAAATAGGTAAAAATAAAGCTGAGAGATGATCTCTGTTAAAATTATTCTGACATATAAGTGATGGCAGCAATTAATGACACATATAACATAAACTATTTTATTGAACAAGCTTGATTTAAGAGGATACAAGCCAATTTCACTCCTTCCCACTAATCTCCTCTGAGCCTCCTGTGTTGAATAGTTCTTCACCCAACCCCTAGATGAAACTTCAGGAAATTACTGTAGTTCTTCCAATCCAGGCCAGGCCAGTGTAATAATCATAAAATTACAAACTCTCTTCCAGTGTAAAACACCCCCCTTCCTCCAGCTCATGTTGTCCCATGCCACTTCTCTTCTTTCTCCTTCCCTCTGGGCATAGATTAAAGCATAGAACGGTCTAGCTTGCCGATATGGTTGTGATCTGGTGTGGGTGCTTTCTAAATATGGCCATTTCCAAATTCTGACTCTTTCTTTGTGGACTTCTTGTTAAGTTCTTTGGAGACCCTCTCCCCCATGACTGGGGCTCTTCCTCCTCCAGTCCCCTTCTGCGGCTGGCTCTTAATACCTTTCTCTTCTATCATCTGCTTCTTCTTCTGGGCCACCTCATTCCTTTAAAAAAAAGTACTCTTGGTCAGAGTCCCTTTTAGAAGGACCCAAGACTAGCTGTCCACGATAAACTCTTGACCCTTGGGAAATTCAAGGAGTCTTTCCTTGCCCCATCAAACTCTGGAAGCGCAGACTATTCCTTATGTAGCTGGGGGCAGAGGAAGCGTCTCATCTTTAACTTTCCAGGATGAGGCAGATACCTGTCTCTGCATTCCTCAAATTCTAGGGAATGAATGCCAAGCTCTCTGAGTGGTTGTCTTGATACTACACTTGAGCTCAGCCAAATGGCAGAGAAGCGATGAGTGGATATCCCAAAACAGCATTTCCTCAGCTGAAAGTGGAAGGAAGCTTGCTTTCTTCCTTCATCAGGGGTGCAGGTGAGCTCCGAGTGTATAGCGCTGACAAAACTCTCTCAAAGAGCCCTCACTGCCAGTGAATCCTTCTCTTATACAGCAGGAGCAGGTGTGGGGCTGAAAAAAATGTTGTAATTGTTTAGCATGTGGACAACAACTCAATAGGATGTGGGATCATTTGGCATCCATATTTTTAGGCCTCTGTGGAAACTCCAAGACGGCAGAAGAGTTGGTTTAACATCCTGTTTGACACAGATGGCCTGAAGTCATGTCCCTGTCATGCTCACTGTGGTAGCAGAATTCTAAAGATGTCCCCACAAGATCCCTATGTTCTGATCACTCGATGAAACACTAACCTAGGTGCTGCTATGAAGGCTCACTGCAGATGTAAGTAAGGTCACTAATCAGCTCACCTTCAAACAGGGAGATTATCCTGGTAGATACATTATAATCAAAAGAACCCTTAAAACTGGAAAAGGAGGGACGCCTCGGTGGCTCAGTGGGTTAAAGCCTCTGCCTTTGGCTCAGGTCATGATCTCAGGGTCCTGGGATCGAGCCCCGCATTGGGCTCTCTGCTCAGCAGGGAGCCTGCTTCCCCCTCTCTCTCTGCTGCTCTCTGCCTACTTGTGATCTCTCTGTCAAAAAAATAAATAAAATCTTTAAAAAAAAAAAAAAGAAATGGAAAAGGATGGTGGAATGATGAAAGAGATGCTACAGAATAGGAGAGCAAGAGACATGTGACAGAAAGGGAAGTCAGAGAGAGTCAAAGTATAAGAAAAACTCCATCCACTGTTGCTGATTTTGAAGCTAGAGGAAAAGGGCCTTGAACCTCGGAATGAAGGCAGCCTCTAGAAGCTGAGAATGTCACTTGGGCTGTTAGGGGATAACATTTTCAAAGCTTTCTTATATTTTGCTTTGGGCTTATTAGTAGCCATAGGACTGCCCCCACCCCCACCTTCTCCCAAGTAAAACACCTGGAAATGCAGAAATAGATTAGGAAGCAATTTAGAAGTTGCCAGGGAGCTAAGACTAAGTTCTTTAAACACAAAATGTAAGCATTTCAAAAGAAAATATGTGAGGATTATTTTGTTGCTAATTTCCTGTTAACAATGTGAGGTGATATTAAAACACCATTAAAGGCATGGAACTGGGCAAATTCTCTCTCCCCAGTTTGTTTGCACCTGAAAGACTATTTTCATAGTTACACCAAAAGAAGTGAGAACCCAGACTGTCTGTAGCTTCCATATCTTAATTAACCCCCTGAAATTTAAGTACAAAGAAAATAGAAAATATTGAAAAAATGGAGGGTATTAACTGAAAATGCTAAGAAGAAAGAATCCAGAGGATAAGGCTTGCAAATAAAAGTCAGAAATAGGAGTGAAAAGAATAATCATGCCATTTTGATTCATCATCCACTGTATTATTCAGTGATTATAATTTGGCCACCCATGTCGTGAAAGTCTCCACAAGGAGCTTTTATAGAAAATAAAGATGGGGAAACAATGAAGTAATCCTACTTATTCGCCTTTATAATTTAAGATTTTTCCCCAAAGTGTGTTATTGAATGTTCTGTCCAGCAAAATTTCCTATGACTCAAACTATGGGATTATTACCACTTCCTCTGGGAAACTCTTTGCAGAATAATAGCTTTTACTATTAGGAATGCTTTTTTGAAGGTCAGCCAAATTTTCTCTTTGTTCAACTGAATCCAAGATTTTGGCTATAATTTTCCTGACCACCCCAAACAAGTACTTTCTTTCAATACATATGGGTAATACTTCAAGATTCATGTAGCACTTGAAAAGTGTAGCCTCCAAAGAATTTTGGTGGAATGAATTTTTCTAGATGATTGGTTGGGTGAAAAGACAAATCATTCTCTAGTCTATACCTTTGATTCCTCGATCTGCTTTCTGAAGGTCTTTGGGTAGGGGCAGTTTTTTTCTGGGGTAAAGGAGGTGAGAAAAGGCACCTGCCCACTGTTCTTCAGCAGGGATCCCATTAGGGGACATGATTTGGGACAATTATGGTATATTAGTTTATTAGGGTCATTGTAACACAGCCACAAATATTTTTTAAAAGATAAATCTGTTATGTCATTCCTCTCTTAATTGTCCTGATGGATTTTTGTTGGTCCTACAAGCCAGCTTCTATCAGCTTCACCACGTTCATTTCCTATCCTGAACCTGATCATTCTGTATTTTCCAGTCATGTTGGATCTCTTTTCAGTTTTTCCAATAAATCAGTGTACCTCAGGGCCCTTGCACATGCTGCTCCCCTGCCTGGGCTGGGATGCTTGTCTCCTCTTCCTGACTGAGGCAACTCCTTACCCTCCCAGTTTCAGTTTAGATGTCACTTCCTTCGGGAAGAATTTTCTACTCCCCACAACAGGTTGAGTTGCTTTTATTTAATTTCATAGCACATTGTGAGCTACCTTTTCAGTACTTGCCAAAAATTTTAAATTGATTTCCTAGCATTTTTTACTCTCTTGCCATAGATTAAATGTTTCTGTACCTCCAAATTCATAAGTTGAAACCTAACCCCTAACATGATGGTTTTTTGAGGTGGTGATTTTGGGGTGATTAGGTCATGAGGGTAGAGCCCTCATGATTGAGATGAGTGCCCTTGCCCCTTCTACCGTATGAGGACACAGTGAAAGATGGCCATCTATGAATTAGGAATCAAGTTCTCCTCAGAGAACTAAACTAAACTAGTTTAGTCATCAACTAAACCTGTTGACACCTTGATCTTGGACTTCTTAGCCTCCAGAAAAGTAGAACAAAAATTTTGGTTGTTTATAAGCTACCTGAGCTATAGTAGTTTTGTTAGAGGGGTCCAAATGGACTCAGACACTCTCCCAGTAGACCCTAAGCTCCCTAAGGGCTAGTACTGCTATTTTTCACCACTGCACTCTCATGGCTTATCACTCAGCTTGGTATGGAGAAGGAACCAAGAAACGGTTGGTTGCTGAATTCATGTGCAAATGAATAGATGAATAAAGGCATTTTCCTTCCCCTTATGTATTTTATTTTATTTTTTAAGATTTTATTTATTTATTTGACAGAGAGAGACAGATCACAAGTAGACAGAGAGGCAAGCAGAGAGAGAGGGCGGGAAGAAGGCTCCCCGCTGAGCAGAGAGCCCTATGGGGCTCTATCCCAGGACCTTGAGATCATGACCTGAGCCGAAGGCAGAGGCTTTAACCCACTGAGCCATCCAGGAGCCCCTCCCCTTATGTATTTTAAATGACCTATTCCTGTTCTACCTTTCACCTCAAAAAACTACTAGTTTTACATTAAATACCTAATATATTTCCTTTCAGCCCCAAAATGGGTTATCACTAAATTGTCTTATTAAGAAGTAAAGTGAAATCAGCCTCAAGATTAGCACAGAATGTACACTCACTGAAGGATTCTACAATTGATGTATATATTAATCCAAACCTCTCAATAAATTCTTTAATATAGGCTGAGAGCATTACTGAGTTAATGAATTAGTTTATTTAGGCATTCATCATCTATTTGTTGATCCATAGTTATATGTGGGCATTATCATAGGCATTAAAAATAAAACATTGATCAAGGACAGACCCAGCCCTCACGGAGCTTACATTCTACTGAGTATGACAAACAACAAATGGGAATAGAATACAAAGTCTGGTAGTGATAAGTACTATAAAATATATAATGAAGCAGGGGAAGAGGCTAACTAAAGAGACACTGTGGGCATTATTTTAGACAGCAGCAGTCAGAGAATGCCTCTCTGAGGAAGTGAGATCTTAATAGAATCCTAAATCTAACCAAGGAATATTTAATGAGAAGTAAATGAAGACAAAGAGAACGTGTGACCCAGGAATGCTTGAAGCAAGCAAGGATCCAATGTGGCCAGGCAGACGAAAAGGAAGTGGTAGTCTAAGAGATGCAAGCTGAGGGCCAACTAACAGACCTCATAGTCCAGGTTAATGCCTACATTTTATTCTAAATGTGGCAAGAAGCCAGTGGAATTATGAAGAAGGTATCAGTCTGTTTTGGGGTTATTTTGGCTGCCATGTGGCAGAGGCTGGCAGGGAGCGAGAGTGCAGGCAAGCCAGCGGGTTAAAGGGCTCTAGCAGGTTAAATATATGAGAGATGATCGTGGCCGTCAATCTTGCTGCAGGAGGCCAATCAGGAACCCCAGGGCTAATCCTTCCCAATGAGCTCTGTTCTCTTGCCTCACCTAAGCTTCACCCTACAAATGCTACAGGTACTCCACTGTGTATGCAGACCCGGGCTGCTGCAAGTTATCCCCTCCACAACCTCTGGCCTCTTCAAATGACTCAGCTCAGTAACTCACTCCTCACATTCCTGTTCCTTCTCCCTCACATGTCCCACAGCCCAATAGAGCAGTCCCCACACCCACGCCCACACCCACACCCACAGTAAACTAGGTCTGCACTATCTCATCAGTCTGTGTGTAGGACCACACTTGCCCAGGTGAGGCCCCTGGGATGCTTGGGACTTGTACTGGTATTGGCAATATGGACACCCTAGACCAGGAAAAAGAAGGTTTGA
Source organism: Procyon lotor (assembly GCA_028646535.1). Classification (NCBI taxonomy): domain Eukaryota; kingdom Metazoa; phylum Chordata; class Mammalia; order Carnivora; family Procyonidae; genus Procyon; species Procyon lotor. The sequence continues at coordinate 108,286,847 of CM053605.1, forward strand.
CAATCTATTTTGTTGTGAGCTCCCATGGCAGGAGGAGAGAGGAAGACATCCATAGCGAATTATAAACTCAGTCCACGAATAGCAGCTCCATAAATGTTTGTTGAATGGGTAAATTAAGACATGATGGAATGTGTTTAGGGTTAAAATTCAGGAGTTCATTGTGATATAGGACAGAGTCTGAGAGAGGAGAGATACGTGTGGATTGCTCCCACACCTATACCGGCACAGGTGTTTCAAATGACAATGGACTTGATCATTCATCAATAAACTTCCCTTCGTACCTTAAAATGCATAAACAATGGAAAGAAACTATCTGTGCCTAGAAGATCTTTGAAATAACTGAGAAAGAAAAATAGAGCTATGATGACAGACAGGGATAGCTCAGTGGAGGGAACTAACTCAGTCTCACTCTCGCCCCACCATCAAGGTAGAAGAGTTTATTGCTGAGAGTCATACGACCTGTTTCTGACTGACCCCTAGAGAAAGGTGCAGAATGACCTGTGGCCCCTCAGAAAAGATGGGGACCTCCAATAAGTCACTGATTCTTACTGATACAGCTTTCTCATCCGTGCCTATCTCAGAGGATTATTGGGCCAAGTCAATGGACACCGTGTAAACTGAAGTAAGTGTGTTGTTCAACGAGAGGCAGAGGAAGTGGGGTGAAAGCCTGAAGTACCTCCAGGAGGACTTGAGGCAAGAATTGGGTGGAGATCAGCACAGCTGCGCAGAACAGGGAAGTACTCCAGGGGGACATCCAACTTTCCAGTTGGAAAGACCACAAAAAAATGGATTATTTCCAGATTTTGCTACTTATAAATTAAAAGAAGCAAACAAATAATTAGGGCAAAGTACTGCAATCCTGCAAAACTCCAGTTTTCTTTAAAGAACAAATAAACACCGCCTATGTTCCAAATATTGTCTATCACTTCCAATAACATTCCTGAGACACAGATCTTTTATGGGCATACCCATTGTCCCTGTTGGCAAGGCTGTTGAGTTTAAAAACTTTAAATTTTTTCCCTTAAATTCAGACTGTACCATTTTCTAATTTACAAAAAGTTATATTCAGAACTTTTGTCTACTTCCCAAGAGGGTATCCCAGGAGTCAGCAGCTGTATAAACACACACAGTTCACTTAAGTGACATTGGGGATTGATGATATGTGCTACACATGCATTTTAATCTGTAAAAAAAAAAAAAAAAAGCATACGTAGAAGTATAAAGAATTATGATGAGCCGCACACTGCAGGGAACACAGTGACCCAACATGACAAAAATGAGGTCCTCTTGCATAACCACACGTCAGTGGTCCCCATGGAAGGAGAACATTTCAAAGATGTGGATGGGAGAAAGCCCCCCGTTATCATTTCACATAAAGGACAGTGGTAATGGACCATTAGAAAAAGAAAAATTACTGCTCCATTGTTCCTTTATGCGGACAGGAACCATTCATTACAAATGTAACCAGCCCACTGCCAGGCTGCTCTGCAGAGACAAGGGAGAAGGAGCCTCAGACCCCCAGGCATTCATTTGAATAAACAGTCCTGTGGCTCATCTAGGCAAACTTGCTCACCACACATTTTGCACTAACCCCATTCTCTTGAAAACAGCTTCTCATTAAACCCCCACTTCTTCATCCTTTGGAGGCTTCACACTTTGGAGCTGTCCTCTCCTGCCTGCAGGTTCTTAAGGACAGGACTACCCCACTACTGCCTTCATATTCCAACACGCAGCACGGGGTTGTTACACAGTGGCTGCTCCTTCCCAGAAATAAGTTCTCACTAAATGCTTCATTGAATAAGAGGCCCTAGAAGACAACGGTGTCCTGCGCTCAATTTTTGCTGTCAAACTACCAAAGATAAAACAAAATTAGACTACGCAGCATTGGCAGTATTGGAGGGATTTTACTTTAGTATTGCCTGTGCACAAAGCAGTTTAGAAATAATATCGAAAGCTTTAAAATTAGCATTCTTTTTTTTTTTTTTTTTTCAAGCAAGAGGATTGAAAAAATAAAAAAAGAAGAAGAAAAGCAAGCGAACCAAAGCACACACGTGGGGCGAAACCACAATTGCGGCTGGCCAGGCGCCCGTGGCTGGCTCCGGGCGGTGGCGGCTCACAAGCCCGCGTGCACCGAGGCCCGCGGCGCCAAGCCAGCCCCCGGCCCCAGTGGGAGGACAAGGCACCTGCCCCAGAGGGACCGCGAGGCCCCCCTTACCTGGACCCGTCTTTTCAGGTGCTCCACCCGCTGCGCCAACCCGAAAGGCATTCTGGGAACAGGAAACGCCGCCACCGCTTGAGCTCGCCACGTGCGGGAGGACCTGGAGCCCTCCAGAGGGCCACCAGTGGCCCGCCTGCGCCCTGCGGCCCTCCTTACCTGAGAGAGCGCCTCTGGCAGCACGGCCAAGAGGTAGGTGAAGGTCAGAAGCAGTCACAGACCCCGCCCATGCAGAGAGGCAGAGGGCAGGAGGGTGGGGTCAAGTCTGCACTGCGCAGCCCCTCCCACCCCCCCTTTCCACACACCCATGGGGGCTAGAGTGACCGAGAGGGGTCCCATTCCCATGGAGGTCCATCCCTCCCCTGGCTTGCCTTAGGCCCACGCAGGGAGAGTAGGCGGTCACCATTAAAACTTGGCATATTCTTAAACTAGGAACTCTAAAACGTATCCTAAGGAACAGGAATAAGTCAGCGACTTGTTCTAAGACTTATTTGCAAAGAAATTCAATGCAGAATGGCTCATCTTGTTAGAAAATTGAAACTAAACAAAATGTCCGATGTTAGGGGATTTGTAAAAAGCTTACCTCTTTACAAAGGAATACTGTACAGATATTTAAATGATGTAAAGGGAGATTTCTGTATATGGAGAGAAATAAGAAAAGCAAATTATAAAACATAAAATGTCCCAAGTTTCCTTTTTAGAAAAAATTATGTGGGGACTATGCATATGCGTAATGGTACTTATTCGTGAGTGATAAGAATATGAGGTTTTTTTCGCTTTTTGTGGATCGCTATCTTACATTACCTTATGATTACTCTAAAATGAATATATAATACTTATGCAATAAGGAAACACACGTTTTTATTTATTTGTTTAGTTTAGTGTAAGAGGACCTGCATGAATACTTCAGGACTGGGAGACTTTCAGACACTAACACTGGTGCAGACAAACATTTAGGTCTCTCAAGTCTGTCCAGATGGGCAGTGCCTTCTGTAATTGCTAAAAGGGCATTGTTTTGATTCTGAGATACCCCACCCTGCAGAATAACCTGTTTTCCTAGCTTCTTATAACTATAAGCCATCAGAAGTCAAATGATTTGGAAAAATTGAACCTTGCTGTTGAAAGGTGTAAACTTAAATAAAAGTTGCTCCAACTCAAGATTTAGTTTTGTAGCTTGTTGTTCAGCAATTCCATTAAATTATACATGTTCCTTCACTATTTGTGGGGAGATTGTCCTATCCAAGAATCTTTCTAAGCTTCTGAATAGCCTTAATGGATTAACATTCCCAAGTCAAAGAAAAGTTTACTCTTCGGTAGGTTGGCTAGTTTGTTCTCCAGAAACAAAGCCAAGTCAAGGAAGATGTTGCACACACACACAGATATGTATCTATAACTATATCTGTGTCTATATACTGTATATCCATATAGATACAGATATTGAGAGAACAGAAAGTATTCTCTGTTAACAAGCACCTTGTATTGGACACATAAATCTACTCTTTGGTAAATATTATAAAGTATTTCTTTTTTTCTTTAGCTAATTTTGCTTTGCAAATTCAGACATCTTTAGTGTTCTTCTGCTTATCACTGAGAATAGCATTAAAGGGTGCATAGCAGGCATGAAAGAAATACTTGTAGTTGAGCATGTATGTGTGATTGAATCATAAGGAAGTCAGAATCTCAAAAAATGAGATTTTGAAATAGGTTGTAGATATTTTAGATGAGGACAAATAAATTTGAAATCTTTGCAAATAGCTTTTTTATTGATCCCCTGCTGACTTTAGGGTGCTCTGTTACCTAGTGGAGAATGAACATTTTTTGTCAAAGCATTTTCTCTGCATATCTGTGAGCAGTCTGCCCTTTAAGACTTTTACTTATATGTAAATATATATACTGTATATCCATATAGATACAGATATTGAGAGAACAGAAAGTATACCCATATGTTTTGCCTATATATTTACTATAAGTAACAATGCTTCACACATCATTGCTTTGTTGAGTTACAGTCTTCCATATTGTCCTGAATTGTTTTCAGGTAATAAATTAGGTTCTCTGGCATGTGCAGTAATATAAAGCATAATCCAACGTACCTAAAGAAGACACTCTGCATCTAAGGCTTTGGAATCTAGTTCTCCTTTAGCAGTGCCTGGCAGTGTGATCCTGACCAAGGCTCATAGGTTTTCTGAGTCTCTATTTCCTCACCTGTAAGGCCAGGAAGTTGTCACTAGATGATCTCTAAGGCTCTTTCCAGCTTTAATAGTCTTTGTAGTGAAATTATATGGAAACTGTTATTTGGAACAATTTATCACTGCTCTTCAAAGATTTGAGGCATAGATCAAGGCCTAGAGTGACAGCAATCTTCTGGTGGAGGAAAAGTCACTTGGCATAAAATTCACTTGTCTTTTCTGCCTCCTGGAGGCCAAGACTCAGAACTAATGCAGCTTCCGCAGCAGAACATGTGGCTAAATGCATAAACTCATAAACTAAAATACAAGGGCTTTGAAACAGGCACCTTCCACAAATCACAGTTGACCAAACCACCTAAGTGAAATAGTAGGTTTTCTCCAGGCAGTTTTTTTCTCCCTTCTTTCTCTCTGCAAGTTGTAAATTCAAGTCAGCCTGTGCTGCTTGTGTTCAACCTGGGAAGTTCTCCAGTGACTCAGCCCCTGTGATGTATCTCCTATGTGCAACTTTTGCAAAAACTAACAAATCAGTGGTTGACATACACTTTTATTCCTCTGGGTTGTGCACTCAGCCTCCTGTACAACCCTTGGGTCTATCTTTCTTAAAGACATTGATCTTAGAGAAGGGATCCCTTTTAATTCGAATAGGGTATCAATTTGATGCTTTTACATAGTGAGGAAACCTATGCTTGTTATATTTGGAGTTTTTCAATATGTGGCAGCGCAATGTTCTTTTCCCTAAAAGATACTGTCATGGTAGTGTTTTGTTTATCACAATCCCTAGATAGGGGCAGCTGTCTTTATTTCGTGTGCTTTAGCAGATGCCAAACCCAAGTAAGAGAACTCTCATTATATTATTAGAGAATTAGTGCATGTAATGCTCCAAATCTGCTAACTTGAACAAAGGATATAATATAAAGCTTATCGTGGATTCCTTCAAAAGTAATTTCCCATCTCCTTCTGGAAAGTAGTGGACAAAACTAAGATATTTTCAAGTAATATTTTATACTTATAAGACATGATTTTCAAATGTTACAGTGAAAAATATTATAGAATTAATCGCATGTCAGTTTGAAGAGAGGAAGAATTTTTTTTTTTTTTACTTTTTGCCCATTTTATTCGCCATTGTATCTTTAGTGCTCCGAACAGTATTTAGCGCATGATAGATGCTCAAGGGACTTTGTAGAAAGAATGGAAAAAAAGTGAATCCAGGAGGCCCTCCTGCCTCCTCCTTCAGCACAAAAGCCCACACCCCTGTGTGTATCATTTCAGACCAAAGACCCCACGGGGCCCCCCCTTCCTCCAAGCCAGCAGCCCGTCTACGCTCGCTTAGGACACCCAGCCAGGGTGGTGTGCTTGCCACAGGTTATCGGTGTGCCCGGGCCTTGGCATGCCGGGTCACAAAAGGAGCCCAAGTCCCAGGGGTCCCAGCTCCCGCCTCTGTCAGCTGGAGAAAGTCCAGCCTTCCAAGAGCTCCTGGGATCCGCGGGGGAGCACTGCCGCCTTCGCTTCTGCCATCTGTGCCCCTACCGCTACTCGGCTTTCGCCAGCCCCTCCTGCTGCCCAGGCTGACCCAGCCCGTCCCCAGCCTCCCTCAGGCCACCCTCCTCATCCCCAGCACCGACCCAGACCATTCCAGGAGTTTGACATGATAGTAGGGGACTAAGTTCCACCTCATCCACAGTTGACTGCAAGTGGGAGGGGATAGAAGGCCAGCACGATACATACACACTTTCTACTGCCCCTCGGAAATGCGGCCCATTCTCCAGGGCCTCTAAGCTCTTGCGCCCCCTGCTGGCTGCTCGAGGCAAGGAGACTGCCCTCCAGTCCGCCATCTGACCTTGGCCTCCACCCCTGCCTCCTTTCCTCCCTGGCCCATCAGCCCACAACTGAGAGGAAGAATTATTGACATCATTATCTTATAAAGGTTGTCTAGCAATTTCCTGCAGGTTTAAAGTAGATCAGGAAAAAGACCAAGTCCTGCTGGCTGTAGTGGATATTGTTATTCTTCTATCAGATGTTTTATTTCTATGTCACTTGCCCATTCGTCAGCCTTTCCATCTGGTATCTATTCAACACACCTCCTAATATAAGACACCATAATACCCATGATTCTGCACCCAATTCCAGTGTGGCTTTTTGGTAATGACTATAATCAACATCAGTGCCAAAGGTTCAGGGCTAAGCACTACAAGTCCACCCCATACCACCCTCTTCAGATGCCAATCCCAAGTCCAGCTGTTGATCAAATATTCTCATGACCTCCTCATTGAACTTGATTAATTTTGCTATAGCAGCTCACGGTACTCAGAGAATCATTTTACTTGCCAGATTACCAGTTTATTATAAAAGGATATAACTCAGAAACAGGCAGGTGAAAAGATACATAGGGTAAGGTATGGGAAAAGGGCACAGAGCTTCCATCCCCTCTCCAAGCACGCCACTCTCCAACACCTCCACCTGTTCACCAACCCAGAAATTCCCAGGACCCTGACGTTTTGGGGTGGGG
>CM053605.1:108312711-108352545 GCA_028646535.1 Procyon lotor
CTTCTCAAACCCTGTACCTCTACTGGTAGCTATAAACCCTTGACATCTATCTACACTTGACGGTCCTTATTTTACTTGTTTTTTTAAAAATAGCACTTCACATTGTTGCCCACTTCCTCCTTCTTCCTCTGGCTTCCAGCATTTCCAACACCACACAAGCTATTTATTGTCCTACTACTTCTGTACCTGCTCTTTAGAACTTCTGAACTTTAGGCTTTTCTTTCTCTGCTCACCTCTTACATTACTGTATTTCTCAGTGCAGTGGACATGGGGACATGCTGTCCAGGTCCCTCTGTAGGAAAGGACTTGGTACCGTAACTGTGGGGAGTACAGACAGGGACTGCTTTCAGCTCAGCCTGGTCCGGCCTCAGCTGCAAAGAGGGTTCTCATGTAAGGTTCCAAGGACAAATATCCAATGATTAACTGATGAAGGCAGAACATAAAGGGCTGGTAATTTTGGCCAAATGTAGGACAACTCTCATAGGTCTTGCCACTTGGAGAGACCCTCTTGGAGGTGACAGTGCAGCTCAACTTCTCCCTCTGCCTAACCCTGCTTCCTCCACACCCTTCTGCAGGTATGGATCCCAGGTGCACTCCTCAATAAACATCCTGAGCACAAAACTCTTTCAGGGGTGCTCCCTGGGAAACTCAAACACCAGTATACAGGGCTCTACTCTTTACCTCCTCTCATGTCCACTACATGGTTTCCCTTGGTAAGCTCATCCAGTATGTCAACATCATTTACCCTCCATACATCAATGTCTGTCTTCTGTCTAGATCCCCAGTGTGAACTCTGGGTGTGAATATGAAAGCTCTTCTTTTACACTTCCACTTGGATGGCCCATGAACATCTCAGACTCAAAGGGAGGCAAGACGGAGCTCATCTTTGACTGTCCCAAAACTCTTTCCCCAGGCTGCTATTGTCTGTGCTGATTCCTACTGTGACAGAGAGAAGCTATCTGGTAAACTCATTCTCCCTCAGGCTGCAAGGAATTGTTTGAGCACAGGGAATAGAGGAACAATGTTAAAAAAGAAGGAATAATAAACAATTCTAATTGTGCCTTGTGCCTCCCTGGTGTCCCTTACGATTACCACTCAGTACTAGACTTACAAGTAACATTTATCCTACCCTGGTGCTAAAATAAATAGATTTTAGAGTTTATTGCTATTATCATAGAACTAAGGAGCTATTAATTACCATCCTTATGTAAACTGTATCATATTTTTTTATTCTAGTCAGATAGATTTCCAGTAGTAAAAAGGGAGAGAGAGAGAGAGAGAGAGAAAGAAGAAAGAAAGAAAGAAAGAAAGAAAGAAAGAAAGAAAGAAAGAAAGAAAGAAAGAAAGAAAGAAAGAAAGAAAAAGAAAGGAAGGAAGAAAGAAATGTTACTTGTTTCATGCTTAGCAGCAATCTCCAATGCAAATTTGGAAATAATCTCTGTCCAAGTCTACGAGGTTCATTTTATATGGAGATTACAGGGTAATTTTTAAAAAGCTAAACCTTCAATCTCCTTCCTTATAACTAAGAAAATATTAGGTCTCAGTATAAGTAGGATTGTCCTTTCTTAAAAATTGTGTTTAGAAAGAAAGAAGGAAAGAAAGAAAGAAAGAAAGAAAGAAAGAAAGAAAGAAAGAAAGAAAGAAAGAAAGAAAGAAAGAAAGAAAGAAAGAAAGAAAGAAAGAAAGAAAGAAAAAGGATAAGACAGGGTCATTGTATAATTTCTAATGGGAAGTAGTTATTCTTTCTTTGAGTCATCATGATGCTTGTTCTCCAGTTCCTTGGGTATACATCTCACTCTGTGGAGAAAAGGGATGATTTCCTCCAGGTTGGGTCCCTTGGGCACTAGCATGATGCTTTATAAGTAGGTTTGCAGTACATGCTTGTTGGTGATGTCATGGTGTCCTCATTGGCAGTTCCCAAGGAACTGCTTTCTCATGCACTAAATAACAATGGCAGCAATTTATGCCACATCTTCTGTGACTTGACTTACTATAACATTTAAATCCATGCCACTGCCATTGTTGGCCCAAAGATGCATGTTCTGGGAAGGTTCTGCCTTTGTACAGATTTACCCACATTTTTCAACTATTCTGCCTTAAGATATTTGTACCTGGTGGCACTTGTGTCATGGAAAAGGATACAAATAAATACGTGCTCAACAAGCTACAGTTTGTTACCATTACCTCAGCAACCACGTGTAGTTGTGCTTTCTTGAGAGTCTAAGAGCAACCCTCAATGATGCCAGTAAAATCAAAAGTTGCTCCAGAACCTGGTAATATTGAAAACAAATTCCATGGACAACTGTGAAAAACAGAATTTAATACTTAATTAACTAAGAGAACTGCCAAAATCTGTAGCCATATGAGGGTTCTTTTTCCTGGGAACCCTCCTATCTTAGCAAGTCCTCCAGAATGACCAATAACTGTCTTCTCCCAGCCCAACCCTGGAAGGAGTGTCTGTCTGTCTCATGGCTTCCCTCTTCCAACCCCAGTATAGATCTTGTCATATTCTCTCCTTTGGTAAGTACCCATTTTTGAAAATCTTTACACTGTATTGGCCCTTCAAGGGGGGAAACCATTCATGCTGGTTTATAGACATGAATGATTATAATTTTTAACATTTAGTAGCTCAAGAAATACAGAGAGACAAACGCCCTTTATTTTAATCTCACCACTCTCAGACACCTGCTATCTTGAAGTATTCTAATTAAACTTTCATCATCTTTGTGCTTAAAGGAAAAGTCCTATTCCCAAAGTAGGCGGTTTGCATTTATAAGTTCTGACAAGTTGCTTGGTCCCAGACAGCCAAAAGTGATGAACAGTCTCAGCAGATTAAAATGTAAATTTGATTGAAGAAAACAACCTCCAAAAATTTATGCTTCTGTATAATCTATGTGATTAAATGTTACTTGTTTCAAAGCTAATGTTTCTGACACTTTCAATTACAGCTTCTGGAAGTTTTATTTTACATCATTTAGTCTATCTTAAATAACTCTCTCTTTCAGGATTCACACACAGTGATGCATGCTTAGCAGCAATCTCCAATGCAAATTTGGAAATAATCTCTGTCCAGTCTACAAGGTTCATTTTATATGGAGATTACAGGGTAATTTTTAAAAAGCTAAACCTTTAATCTCCTTCCTTATAACTAAGAAAATATTAGGTCTCAGTATAAGTAGGATTTTCCTTTCTTAAAAATTGTGTTTAGAAAACACGTAACATAAAATTCACTATAATCTTAACCACTTTTAAATATATAGCTCAGTAGTGCTAGCTATTTTCACATTTCTGTGCAACAGATCTCTGGAACTTTTTTATCTTATGAAACTGAAACTCTATATCCATTGAACAGCAGCTCCCCATTTTCCTCTTCTTTAGTCCCTGGCAATCACCCCTCCACTTTTGGCTTCTTTTCTTTTGACTCCCTTAGATGCCTCATTTAAGTGGAATCATGTAGTCTTTGTCTTTTTGTGACTGACTTATTTCATGTAGCAGAATGTCAAGATTCATGAGAAGGTTTGTAGCACAAGGCAGGATTTCCTTCTTTTTTTAAGGCTGAATAATATTATGTTGTATATGTATCATTTTATTTATTCATTTTATTTATTCAGTCATATCTATCAACGGACATTTGAGTTGCTTCTGTCTCTTGGTTACTGTGAACAGTGCTACAGTGAACATCGGTGTGCAGGCATCTCTTCAAGATTCTGCTATAAGTTCCTTTGGGTAATACGCAGGAGTGCGACTGCTAGATCATATGATCATTCTAATTTAACTTTGGGGGAACCTCCATCCTGTTTTCCATAGCAGCTGCATCATTTTACAAATGATGCAGGCTATCATCATTTGATATATCCACCAGGCTATCATCCTTTTTATGACAGATCATATTACTATATATTGAATGATGTTAGTAATCATTAAATAGTAGCAAGGTGCCAATAATACAAGATCACTAGGCTAACATGTAACTGAGCTTTCAGTAGTTTCCATTCGTTTCAAACAGTAAATTTAGTCACGTGCCATTTCGCAGCTGCCTAGCTTTTGTTTTGTTTTGTTTTGATTCGGGGTTTTGGATTGTCAGAGCACTGCTCTAGCATAAATGGATCTAAATGAGATTTTCATGTAATCCAAAGAAAATTGTAAGCCAAGGAAAGAAGGGACATTGCCATTTCCAAGTGGTTCCCTCAATCTGAGGAAAACTCTTCAGGATCTTCTAGGGTTGGGGATGACCGATAATGCCCCCTGATGTCAGCCACGGAAGAAGCAGGTAGTGTTTTTGCCTCCCATTTCAAGTCCAAGGGCAGTTAGTGTTTTTGCCTCCCATTTCAGATCCAAAGGCAGTTAGTGTTTTTGCCTCCCATTTCAGGTCCAAGGGCAGTTAGTGTTTTTGCCTCTCATTTCGGTCTGAGTGCTAAAGCAGGATATCAAAAGATTTTCAAGATTCAAGCATTCAGGATTAAGACTAAAGTAAAGGAAAGGTAAACAAAGTTAACAAAGGTAAACAAAAGGCTAAAGTAAAGGAAAACTAGAACTGCAGAGACTCTTGCGGTCTGACTTTCTCTGCTGTCCTTCAAAACTTCCCTGAAAAGGATCGGTAAAATAGGCTATAAACTTGTTAAGGGCAAGAACTCTTCCTGTCTTTTCACTGCTGGATGCATTCATTTACTTGGCACAGGAATTTGGGTGCCAACTCACCTGGGCACTGAGCTTGCTTGGCCCAGGGACCAAAAAGGAGAACAAAACCCAAACACTGTCCTGAACTTCTATATCCCACCAAAATGTCTAGTTCTCAAATCAATGCCCTCAGGAAATATTTGTTGACAGATTGATTGAATAACTAAGCTGAGGTTAGAGAATAAAGGGAACAAATAGGAGCCACAGCAGAGACTGAAGGAGATCATTGAGACTGTCTTCCACCTAACATTTGTTTAGCCTCATCCTTTTTTTTAAAGATTTTATTTATTTATTTTAAAAAAGACTCTATTTATTTGACAGAGGGAGGGAGAGAGAGAGAGAGATCACAGCATGGGGAGCAGCAGGCAGAGGGAGAAGGAGAAGCAGGCTTCCCATAGAGCAGGGAGCTTGATCCTGGGACCCTGGGATCATGACCTGAGCTGAATGCAGATGCTTAATGACTGAGCCCCCCAGGCGCCCATAACCTCATCTTATGAGAAACCTAACATTCATACTTCGGTGGAAGCTTGTATTTGATTCAAACAAACAAACAAACAAACAAACAAACAAACACCAGGTCTCTGGTGACTCAGTAGTCCCAGCCTGCAGGTTCAGGTCTCCAATATAATGACAATATTAATAAAGTGGGGCAATCTTTTCTTTGTGGTTTCCACGTTGCTTGACTTAGCATTCCCTGAACAAATTCCCTACTGGAGGCAGTGTGTGTAGGAGGTCACACCTTCACTGCGTGTGGCAGGTAGGCAGTGTAGCGTAGCTAATTTTAGAATGCACAAGTGCCTTAAAGAATGCCAGAGGTAGAAGTGTGCTGCCGGGGGACACATCAGGTAGAATCATAAATACAACATCCTAGAGCAGCACTGAGCCCGGCCTTCTGCCTGGAGACCTCTGGTACCGGCCTCACGTGTGAAGGGGATGTGGGGGTTAGTTTCTTTAGAAATACCAGCTTTTAAAACTCTTTAGTTGTTCTAATGGTGATTTAAGTAGGAAGAATTGTACAAATATAAGTCTTTGGTCAGCCATCTAATAATAATTTATTATTATTATTATATAATAATATATTATATCAGCCATCTAATAAAAGCATTTTTTTGTTACCAATGAAGGGATTGTAAGCAAGGATATATAAATCCATCAACAATACTAAAAAAAAAAAGGTCCATGTTTTGGTAAGGTGAACAGGGTCACTGGTTAAATATGAATTTCACATAAATGGTAAAAATATTTTGGTATAAATATGCCCTATGAAGTATGTATGAATTTTTACATGTATATGTGGCACGCACACATATATGTATGTATGTACATACATGTATATGAAAAGATGCACATATATGAAATGCATGTATTTCATATGAGCATACACATATATGACATGCATATACGTGTATGTACATATAATATACACATACATAGATATGAATACATACATACACATATATATATATGAAAACATTCTTGGTTATTTTTCTGTTTGGGTCGCTAGAGCTGGGAACAGATGTGACTGCAAATGAGCACAAGGAATCTTTTTGGGCTGATGAATATGTTCCAGAATTGGATTTTGGTGGTTTTACAACTGTAAATTTACTAAAAACTATTGAATTTTGCACTTAAAATGGGTGAATTGTAATTAATCCTAAAAAAAAAAAGCTATTCTAAAATGCCTATGTTTTATTTTGGATGACTCAAAGTTAACATGTTTTTTTGTTGGTTTTTTTTTTAAAGATTTTATTTATTCATTTTCCAGAGAGAGGGATCACAAGTAGGCAGAGAGGCAGGCAGAGAGAGAGAGGGAAGCAGGCTCCCCGCTAAACAGAGAGCCCGATGTGGGGTTCCATCCCAGGACCCTGAGATCATGACCTGAGCTGAAGGCAGAGGCTTTAATTCACTGAGCCACCCAGGTGCCCCTAAAGTTAACATGTTTTTTATTTGATGGTTGAACTTCTTATTTCTTGTGGCATCATTGTGATGAGCAAATGAAGTGATAATAAATGGAGGGATTTTATAAATGCTGGAGTACTGTAAAAACACAAGGTAGCATACTAATACTTCTTTTGCTAATTGCAGTGTATATATTGCTATTAAGATTACTTCATCTATGGGGCGCCTGGGTGGCTCAGTGGGTTAAAGCCTTTGCCTTTGGCTCAGGTCATGATCTCAGGGTTCTGGGATCAAGTCCCACATCAGGCTCCTTGCTTAGCAAGGAGCCTGCTTTTTCCCTCTCCTTCTGCCTGCTGCTCCCTCTGCTTGTGCTGTCTCTCTTTGTCAAATAAATAAGTAAAATCTTAAAGGAAAAATAAAATAACTGTAAAGATCTTTTATGATAGCTGCCATGCCTCTCCTCTAGTCATTCAACAGTTGTTTCTAGCATGTCGGCTGCATGTCGTATAATATGCTAAAGATGCAGGGCTAACGAACAGGGAAAACACTGTCCCTATTCTGATAGAATTCCCAAACAGAAAGGACTCTCTGGAAATTTCTTGTTTTTCCATTTTGACCTATATTATTTATTTTTGCTTCAACACAGCTACTCACTGGCTAAAAGGTAAGTTAGAACAGGTTTTGTAAAAATTACTGAAAACAGTTCATCCATTATTCCCCATGAATCCCATTTAGTGATAAAGGTTTATTCTCCATTACATAAGAATTGTCAGTTATTGTTGAATGGGAAATCACTCTGTGTGGACTCCTCCAAGCTCTTAAATTCACATATGAGGTTTCCCAGCCCATCTTTGTAAAAGGCATTATCCTTTCAATGAATCTGATTGAAAAGAATCCCGAGGCATTGTGGGACTGGAGAAGTGCTGTGTCAAGGGAATGCTGTTTTATTCCCTTGGACTCAATGGAAGGCATCAGAAAGCTTCAGCTTCCTGCAGGGTCCCAAACAGTTATTTAACATTATCTGAGTGACAGTTAGACTTGGGATCTCTGAATTGATGTGATGTGAAGTTAAAAGATCTCCAGTAGCAACTGACAAAACAATTATTATAATTTGCCTCCATGAGACAAAGGAGGAATCAAACTCCTGAAGGAGCTGAAAATTTCCTCCCAAGTAGGCATTTATTATAATTATTATTTTTATTGCTACTCTTGGTATTTCTAGTAGTTAATGTTGTTACCATGGAGTTTAAAGCCAACTGGTGGCACTGATTGGCATGAAGATGAATGTTCTTAATAAAGAACACACACTGAAAGAACGCTTTTCTTAGAGGAATCTGACGGGGGCAGAAGTTATTGCTTTTATGTTCTAATGTACTTTTAAGTATTGTGTTTTCCAATTGCTTTATAAATTAAAAAATCTCCTAAGTAATAAACATAATCTTCTTCAATACTCTTGCTTTCCTTAGTTTCATTTTTCAAATTTGAAATTAGAATTAATGCATGATATTTAGTGTTGGTATCTTCCAAGTATTGTTCAAGATGGCATTTATCCTGTAGGAACCCAGCCTGCCTGCTTGCTTGCTGGCTTGCTTGCTTTATCATTTAAATTCAAGTTAGTTAACATATACTGTATTATTAGGTTCAGGGTAGTGTTCAGTGAATCCTCGGTTGCATATAACACCCACTGCGCATTACATCAAGTGCCCTCCTTAATTCCCATCACCCAGTTACCCCATCCCCCCACAATTTAGAAAACTATCTCTCAAATTCCCCTGATAATCTTCTCTTGGTGTGTTTTAGACAGAGTCCCATCATCCATGTTTACTGTCAGGGCTTACCTTTAATTACATTAGCTCCTAGGCATTTGTGGGTTCACCATTTGCCATTATGATTTTGACCTCAAAGGTGATGACATGTGGAAATTTGCATACATTATGCCTGAGGCTTGTGTATGGGAGTGTGTCCCTTGGCCCCTGAGTGAATCTTGAATTGGCATGGCAACCACATTTTTGGTTTCTTATTTTACACTCTTATGAAATAACAAACTTTCTTCCTTTGGGGAAAAAAAGAGACACCAAAGGAAAGTGAACTTCTAGTCTTAAAAATAGAAGTAGAAAGAAAGTAAGGAGGTTTTATTAACAATTTATGTTCTTCATAAAGAGTGGAGTGTTGCTCAATGTTGGCTCAATTCTGTTGCAAAAACTCGTATCCACTAGTGTACTGTCAAATAAAAGAAAAACAAATAAATGTGATATTTATTTTAGAAGCAGAAACATTTTAAGTGCTATATAAGTCACTTCTGTGCTGATTGGTCATTTCAATATTTCAGTTATTTATTGTTATTTATATATATTACTTTTAAATATATATAAATATATATATTTACATTAATATATATAACATAAATATATTTATATAAATATATAGATATATATTTCTTATTATTAAAAATAATGAATTATAAATAAATTATAAACTTTTTGAATTTAAATTAAATTAAAATTTAATAAATAAATAAATTTATTATAATAAATTAGAATAAATTATAAATTTATTATTTTATTATTATTTATTCATAATTTATTATATTATATTATAATTATATTATATTAAATAATATAGATTTATTATTTATTATAAAATAAATTTATTATTATAATTTATTAAAAATAATAGATTATAAATAAATTGTAAATTTATATTTATATTATATATAAATATATATTTATATAAATATATATATTTCACTCTATGTAATAGTTATATTTACACATTTTGGTCTTTAAGACATATTTTGCTTACATGTCACCACCCTACTATACATAATTTTGTAATTTGTTTAATTCTTATTTAATTTTCTTGCATCCATGTTTATTTATTTGAAAAATTCATCAGAAGGTAGATCACCAAGGTAAAGAGATGAGTTTGTAATATTATTGAGGATGTAAGAAGAAATAAACAACTTTCTACTGCAATACATTTTACGTTTGATATTACACATTCAAGTTCAAGTTTGGATACTTCAAGAAATTTCTCAAAAGAAGCATTCATTTTAGCTCTATAACCCCTGATGTAGTTTTGTCTTCCCTTTTCCCTGTCTCTTAGTTGTTCTTGTGGAGAAAATAGGAACCACTCGGAAGTGGTTGTGTCCATGCATATTATCTTGGCGAGTGGGAGAGAATCCTCAGTGCAACTCTTGTTTAGTAAAGGAGCTCTTGTATTAGTTTCCTGGGGTTGTTGTATTACAAAATACCAAACCAACAATTAGGTGGCTTAAATAACAGAAATTTATTATCTCATAGTTCTGGAGGCTCAAAGTCTGAAATCAAACTGTCAGCAAGCAAATGATGCTCTCTCTGACAACACCAGGGGAACATCTTTCCTTGCTTCTTCTTGCTTCTGGTATTGGCCAGCCATCCTTGGCCTTCCTTGGCATCACTATAGTCACATGGCTGTCTTCTCCCTGTGTGTCTTCACACTGTCTTTTCTTGGTGTATGTCTATATCCAAATTTCCCCTTTCTATAAGAACACCTTGTTGTAAGTCATATTGGATGAGCGTCCACAATTATTTTCTCATCTTAACTTGATTCAATCTGCAAGGACCCAGGAAGTGACATCAGAAAGATGGTGGAATAGGAGCCCCAAGACACTCAAATGGTCAAAAGCCATGAAGACAGGATTTTGAAATCAGCAAAAGTGGCTCATCACATGCAAAGGAATCCCTATAAGACTAAGTGGATTTCTCAGCCGAAACTTTGCAGACCAGAGGGACTTGTAATGATATAATCAAAGTGCTGATAGAAAAAAGCAAAAACAAAATCTGCCAACCAAGAACTATATCTGGTAAACTGTCTTTCAGAAGCAAAGGAGAGATGAAGACTTTTCTAATAATCAAAAGCTGAAGGAGTTCATCACCACTAGATCTATCTTAAAAGAGATAATAGAAGAAGTCCTTCAAAGTGAAAAAAGATGCCAGACAACAAAATAAAACTATAAAGCTCACTACCAAAGACAATAATAATATACACAAATGTAGAATACTGTGAAATTTAACAGAAGTATATATATCACTTTAGGAGTTAAAAGTCAAAAGTATAAAAGTGACTATAACTGTAAAATATGTTAATGGATACATAACATAAAAAGCCACAATAGACAAATGGGACCACATTGCAAGCTAAAAAGCTTCTGCACAGCACAAAAAGGCATGGAATAGGAGAAAATCTTTGCAAACCATATTATCTAATAGGGGTTAATATCTAAAATGTGTAAGATACTGCTACAACTCAATAGCCAACAAAGAAATAAACAAACAAAAAAACCCCAAATTATCTGAATTTTTAAAAATGGATAAAGGACTTGAATAGAGATTTCACCAAAGAAGACATACAAATAGTCAACAGATATATGAAAAGATGCTTGACATCATTACTTATCAGTAAAATGCAAATCCAAATTACATTGAGATATAACCTCATAGCTATTAGAATGGCCACTATGTAAAACAAAAACTGAAACATCCAGAAAATGGCAAATACTAAGGATATGAAGACATTTAAACCCTAGTGCACTAGTGGTGGGAATATAAAATTATGAAACCACTATGGAAAACAGGGTTTTCTCAAAAACTTAAAAATAGAAATACCAAATGATCCGGCAATCTTACTTCTGGGTATTTATCAAATATAATTGAAGTCAGGATCTTGCACAGATATTAGTACTCTTGTGTTTAATATAGTACTATTCACAATAGTCAAGATGTGGATGGATAAAGAAAATGTGATATATATGTGTGTGTGTGTATATATATATAGTGAAATATTATTCATCCATAAAAAGAGTGAAATATTGTTGTATTAATCAGGGTTCTTCAGAAAAATAGAACCAAAGAGTCTTATTATAAGGAATTGGCTCACACAATTATGTAGGCTAAGAAGTCCCAAGATATGCATCCGGTAAGCTAGAGATACAGGAGAGCTAATGATATATTTCTAGTCCAAATTCAAGTGCTTAAGACCCCAGAGAGCTGATGTTGTAAATTTCAGTCAGAAAGCTGGAAGCCTCAAGACTTGAGAAGAGCCAGTTTTTCAGTTTGAATGGGAAGGCAGGAAAGGACTGATGTCCCAGATCAAGCAGCCAGACAGAGGAGTCCCTGCTCATTCAGCCTTTCTATTCTATTCAGGTCTCCAGCTGATTGCATAGGGGCCCACTGTATTAGGGAGGGCCCTCTGCTTTATTCTGTCTACTGATACAAATGGTAATTGCATCTAGAAACACACTCTCAGCTATAAGTCAAGGTGACACCTAAAATTAACCATCCTACACCATATACTACAACATGGATGAATCTTGAGGATGTTATGCTAAGTAGAATAAGGCAGTCATAGAAGGAAAAATAATTCATGATTCCACTGATTGGAGGTATCTGAAGTCATAAAAATCATTAAAGTGGAAGGTACAACAATATTTGCCCGAGGTTGGGTAGAGGGGAAAATTAGAGGTTGCTGTTCAATGGGTATAAAATTTTAGTCATGCAAGATGAAGAAATTCTAGAGATTGATCTACTGTACAAAGTTGTGCCTATAGTTAATAATGCTGTTCTATACACTTTAAGATTTGTTAAGAGGGTAGATCTTATGTGTTTTTTTAACCACAATTTAAAAAAAAAAATAAGTGATATGAATGAGTTTCGTAATAAGTATTTACTCTTGTAGATTGTTGAAGGTCCACATTATATTAAATCATCAAAGTAAACCCATGAACCACCTCTAAAATATCTGCCAAGACCCTATTTCAAAAAAGGTCACATCCTGAGGTAGTGGGAGTTAGGGTTTTATCCTATCTTTTTTGGGTGGGACACACATTTCAACTCATAACAAGTTCAAATTGTCATTTTTCCATTACAAAATTGTTATTAAGGGGCGCCTGGGTGGCTCAGTGGGTTAAAGCCTCTGCCTTCGGCTCAGGTCATCATCTCAGGGTCCTGAGACCAAGCCAGGGAGCCTGCTTCCCTTTCTCTCTCTGCCTGCCTCTCTGCCTGCTTGTGATCGCTCTCTCTCTCTCTCTGTCAAATAAATAAAATCCTTTAAAAAATTGTTATTAAGACCACTGTTATGGACTGAACTGTGTCCTTCCAAAATTCTTATGTTAAAGCCTTAACCCCCAATGTGCCTGTGTTTGAAGACAGGGCCTTTATGAAGGGAATGAAGGTTAACCAAGATCGTAAGACTAGGACCTTAGTCTGATAGGACATGTGTCTCTATGAGAGGGGGAAAGGATTTGAGTGTACTCTCTCTTCACACACACACACAGAGGAGAGGCTATGTGAAGACACAGTGAATAGGCAGCCAAATGCAAGCCAGGAAGAGAGGCCTCACCAGAAATTAACCCTAATGGCACATTGATCTTGGACTTCTAGCCTCCAGAAGTGTGAAGAAATGTATTTCTGTTGTTTAACCCACCCAGCTTGTGGCGTTCCTTACTGGCAGCCCTAGCAGACCAATATAGGAACTTAACAATGACAACACCATGTGTGCTTTTTTATACCTTTCACATTTCTTTGCTCTTCAGATTTGAAGAAGCAGTTCAGGTTGAAAAAGGACAAAGCTAGGAAAGAGGGTAAAAGAGGAGGAACAACTTGCAGTCTTTTAACAATATGTTACAGTTAAGACTTCTTTTTCTATTCTGCCATTGTTAATAATTTCTCAAAAAATTCTCAAACTTACTCGACCTATAGATTTGCAGATACAAATTATTAATTGTTTAAGGTGTGTTTCAAATCAATTGCCGGGCAAAGAGAAGAAATGCAAAGTGAAAGTTTTCTTTGCATACTCAATGCGACAATGAGAAGGGGGTAAAAAAAAGATGACAATTTGATTAAAATACCTGTGCAGAATATCTGTAAATTTTACCTTACAATCTCTAATTTATGAGCTAATATTTAACATTAGCATGATTATTTCCAATTAAAATATCTTCTTAGCATCCCTAATTCCAGCCTCTTGCTGAATCTAATTTTAAGTTGGTTTTTTTTTCATACATGATATAGATAATGGTTTGTCAGGGTGCTAGGTCGAATTTTAAAGATGTTCTTTTGAGATTCCCATCCCCTAGTTAGCTGATCAAAGACTAATCTAGGTATATCTGTATAGGAACTTTTGTAGATATAATTAAGGTTACTAATCAGCTAAGCTGCAATAAGGAGATTGTTTAGGATTATCTTGGTGGGTGCCACTTAATAAGTAGAATAGGAAGGCCTAAGGGTCAGTCAGAGAGATGTAGCCAAAGGGGAAGACAGGAGAAATAAAGCAAAAGGACACTGAGACCTTGACAAGGACCCAACTGCTGTTGCTGGCTGTGAAGGGAGCAAGGCTCCAGAGCATGAAGGCAGCCATGAGAACAGCCCCCAGCTGACAGTCAGCAAGGAACTGGAGCCTGAGTCCTACACCCACAAGGAACCGAATACTACCAACATCCTCAGTGAAACTGAAAATGGATTCATCTCCAGAACTTACAGAAAGGAATGCAGCCCTATTCATATCTTGATTTTGGCCTTTTAAAATTGAGAGCAGAAACCCACCTGAGCTATATGCGACCAGATTTCCAATGTACAGAGCCATGGGAAAATAAATAGGTGGTATCTTGGGCTGTCCATTTGTGATCATTTTTACAACAGCTATAGAAAACTAGTACAGGCAGTTGTAATTATAGAACTTTTTTCAGTTTCATAATAATAGAACTTTTTACCCATTCAATATTTAGCAATATAAATTATTGCAAATTATGATTTCAGTTTCTCAACACATAATTGATGGATATGACAAGAAAAAAAAACTAGCAAAAGATCAGCAACAAATAAGAAAAAGAAAAGGAAAATCTTCTACCTTTTGAAAATTACCATTAATAAAATGAAAAGGCAAGCCACATATTGGGAGACAACATGCACAACACATATATCTCACAAAGGACTACATCCACAATATGCGAAAAAGTCTTACAATTCAATAAAATAAACCAACTTAATTAAAAGTGGGCAAAAGATTTGAGTAGACCCTTCACAAAGATATGTGAATGTTCAAGAAGCACATGAAAAAATGCTTAATATCATTAGTCACAGGAAAAATGAAAATTAAAACCACAATGAGGTACCACTTATAAATATACTTGATGACTAAAAACAAACACACAAACAAATAAACAAGATGCCAAATGTTGGCAAACATTTGCCATTTACCTGGAACACTCATACATTGCTGGTGGGAATGTAAAATGTTCCAACCACACTGGAAAGCTATTTGGCATTTTCCGGAAAGGTCAAATATACCCTTAATCTTATGTGAGCAATTTTACTCAAATATTTACTCAAGAAAAATGAAAACATATGTCCATAAAAGGCTTGTACCTCAAGGTTAGTAACACCTTTATTCGTATTAGCAAAAACTTGGAAATGACCCAAATGTCCATCAAAAGGTGTGCAAATAAATTGTGTTATATCCACATACAATGGAATATTTCTCAGCTATTAAAAGTAAAAACTACCGAGACGGAGCAATACAGATGAATCTCCAGGTAGTATGTTAAATGGAAAAAGTCAGACACAAAAGACCATGTACTACCTGATTCCGTTTATATAAACCTGTAGAAAAGACAAATCTATAGTGATTGAAAGAAGACCGGTGTTCTTGGGACTGAAGGTGGGGGATGGGAATGGAATGGGAAGGAGCATAATGGAACCCTTGGGTGATGGCAATACTTCATTTCTTCATGTGAGACATTTACACAGATGTTTATATTTGTCAATATGGACTTGTAAACATTTTATGGTGTATATATATTATATCTCAATAAAGTCGATTTTTTTAGAAAGAAAAATGGGAACCAAAAAATAATAGTAATAATAATGGTGACCACTGATTTGATGTTGAATAGAATTCAAAGCTTGATTTCCAAGCAAAATAAAAATCTGACTATAACTTTAAGGTATATTCTTCAACTTTAACTATATTCTCTAACTTTAAATATAACTTTAAGGTATATGTAATTTATACTGCTGGATTGTTCTAACCAGATAACCATTTGCAGAGACTGAGGTGATAAATTGGAAAGCCTATTTTTTTTTCTTTTTTTGCCTCTTTACTAAAAATTGGGCTCTGTTTTAAATCTTTCTCCTCCCTCCTACCTTTTCTAGATTGACCCCTCCAAGCCTTAGGAATCACACATTCGGTATTATGACACTGTGTGATGATGGTGGGTCACATAAAGGGAACAATGGCAGGTTGGAGGAAAGATTCCCCAGGATTTCAGTTTAGACCCTCACCTGGAGCTATTTGCTGCTGAGATCCTGCTGCTGTCATACCAAGAATCAATAGAATAAAATTGCATCTGGGCACAGGGCCACAGATCTGGGTCTGGAATGCTACCAGTTAGTTTCTGGCCATACAGCTAAGATGGTTTCTGACCATATGCACCAGCTCTATGTTGAGTCATCAGCTTGGAAATAAATTTTCTGACTTCAAATCTTGTCCTGAAGCTATTTGACATCATTTCTTCTTCCTTTAGATTGCTTGTGCTTAGTGGGAATGTGGATAGATCTGACCTTGCTAATACAATGTCAGCTCCTTCAGCAGTATTTAAAGTACCTTTTCATCCATTGGCCTCAATTCCACATCATCTCTTTAGGGAGGGCTTCCCTGATTGCATTAACTGAAGCAGACATCCCTCACTCCACACCACAATGTGACACATGATCACATTACCCAACATTATTGTCTTCATCACATGATCACATTACCCAACATTATTGTCTTCATTACACTCATCAATGTCTGAAATTATACTGGTGCTTATTTTTTATCTGTCTCCTCCCACTGGAATGATCTCAGTGAAAAAAGGGACCTAGTCTTCCTGTTCATGGAATCCTTGAAACAGTGTTCACCTCAGAGCCGACACTCAGTGAACGTTTTGGAGTGAATTTAACTATACGATTTAGGGAGAAATGTTTTATTTTTTGTTTTATTTTTTTAAAAGATTGTTATTTATTTATTTATATATATGTTTTATATATATATGTTATTTATTTATATTATATATACACAACCCGACCCGGGAGGCAGAGGCTTTAACCCACTGAGCCACCCAGGCGCCCGAGGGAGAAATGTTTTAAAAAGTTATGTAGAATCTACATTTAATTTCTCTCAAACATCTCTATTCATATGCTGATGAGTAAAAATTTTGGGGCACTTGGATGGCTCAGGTCATGATCTCAGGGTCCTGGGACCAGCCCCACATCCGGCTCTCTGCTCAGCAGGGAGCCTGCTTCCCCCTCTCTCTCTGCCTGCCTCTCTGCCTGCTTGTGATCTCTCTCCTCTCTGTCAAATAAATAAATAAAAATCTTTAAAAAAATAATTATATTCCACATTATTTGCCACCTACCAATGAGAGATCTATAAACAAAAGTTTCCAAAATGCAAACTGCTTCTCCTTAGACTTTAATTCCTTTTAAAAGAGCTTTTAAATTCTTAAACTAAAAGTAAAGTTTAGTCTCAATAGTGTAGTTAATAGTATTTAGCTAGGAAGCAGATATACACATTTACTTTATGTAAGCATCAAAGAACTTCAGTTGATTTTTTTACCCTTTTCATGGTTCAGAGGTTCCTATTTCAAAACTCTAAATAAAAGTTAACTGAAATATGGAAATATTCAGGGTAAAGTCACCTAGGGAATAAAATTCAATATGGAGAGAAAAAGGTGTGTAAGCAAGGTAGATAGTGTTCTGTCTTCTTTGATTTATTGCTATGAAGGAAAGAAAAAAAGTAATGATGACCCAACAATTCCAAAAACCTTATCATTTTAAAATAATGAAAAAATGCATTTTATAACAGAAAAATGCAGCATATAGAAAAATATTAACACTCTCAGTCTCCATCAGCTTAAAAAAGAAGTGTGAGCAGCCCAAAATAATTTATTTTCAATAGGGTTTCCTTTTAGGTTCATGGGTTAGCTCAATCAACCCAAGTTTGGGTCTCATTGTCTCCCGCCCCCCCTTGAAATCACAAAACCTTGGTGTTCTACATGGGGGCGGTTTTAGTGGGTAGAATTATGTCCTTCCAAATTATGTCCATGTCTGGGAGTTATCCCAGTACCTGTGAATGTGACCTTATTTGGAAATAGGGTCTTTGTATATACTATTAAGTTACAGATCTCAAGATGAGAGGATCCCGGACGGGGGGTGAGCCTCAAATCCAATGATTAGTGTTCTAATACATTTCTGTTCTTTTAAGCCACCAAATTTGTGATAACCTCTTACAGAAATAACAGGAAACAAACATAGTTGTATAATGTTTGAAATAGCTTTTATTTTTTTTAATTGTAATTACGTATGCTCGACATATAATACTAAATTAGTTTCAGGTGTACAACATGGTAATTCAACAATTATATCCATTACAAAATGACCACCATGATAAATGTATAACAGTATTATAGAATATATTCCCTGTGCTGTACTTTTCATCCCCCTGTCTTATTTAATAGACTTTTGTGTTTAAAAGTTTGCCAAACATAATGTCTTGTTACTTTGCAGACCACTGTGGGGCACTATAATCTGTGTCTTTGGGAAGCAAACTTGGAATGGTGTTTAATTAAAGTTTTCATAGGCTCAAAGTAAATGGAGAGTTTACTTTGGGGAACAACAGTGAGGAGTTCAAAACTTAGATAAAAG
The DNA here is from genome assembly GCA_028646535.1 of Procyon lotor. Lineage (NCBI taxonomy): Eukaryota > Metazoa > Chordata > Mammalia > Carnivora > Procyonidae > Procyon > Procyon lotor. The sequence continues at coordinate 108,331,008 of CM053605.1, forward strand.
AAACTCAGGCACCCTGGGGCCAGTTGAAAACTCTGCTTTTTCAGGTGCCTCGGTGGTTCAGTGGGTTAAGCACCTGCCTTCGGCTCAGGTCCTGATCTCAGGGTCCTGGAATCGAGCCCCGCATCGGGCTCTCTGTTCAGCAGGGAGCCTGCTTCTCTCTCTCTCTCTCTGCCTGCTGCTCTGCCTACTTGTGCCCTCTCTCTCTCTGTCAAATAAATAAATGAAATCTTAAAAAAAAAAAAAGACTCTGCTTTTTCATTTTGTAACACTTAACATTCTTGAGGGAAAATAATCATTTAGTAACTAGTTCCCTTGGAAGTAAAAGCAAATTTTCTTTGAAATGGTGGCTGAGCAGAGCTGTTCTTCACTCATCTGTTCTATGATATTTTGATTTTAATGTGTCATAGGAAAATTTGTTCTTCTAATTACTAATAAAACAGGTAAAAGTAGAAGAAGGACAAGGGTAAAAATGCATTCTTTGAGTGTTTGTCCCTCCTCACTAAGGGTTTGGACTATAATATTAAATTTATAATATACTAGGTAAAAATTTAGGAACAATTCTATCAATTTAAAATGGATTTGAGGGGTGTTGGGGTGGCTCCTCAAATTAAGGAGTTAATTTCTTAGGTTAATCTGTTAAGCTAATTAAGATAAGCGTCTGACTCTAGATTTTGGCTCAAGTCATGATCTCAGGGTTGGGGTAGAACCTGCTTAAGATTCTGTCTCCCAGGGGCGCCTGGGTGGCTCAGTGGATTAAAGCCTCTGCCTTCCGCTCAGGTCATGATCTCAGGGTCCCGGGATCGAGCCCGCATCTGGGCTCTTTGCTCAGCGGGGAGCCTGCTTCCTCCTCTCCCTCTGCCTGCATCTCTGCCTACTTGTGATCTCTCTCTGTCAAATAAATAAAAATAAATAAATAAATCAAAATTAAAAAAAAAAAAAAGATTCTCCCAAAAGAAGATAAGCATGAAAAAAAAGAAAAAAGAAAAAAAAGATTCTCTCTTGCTCTGCCTCCCTAATTAATTAATTCACTAATTAAAGTGCATTTAGCCTTTCATAACTTGAGAACAACTTGAGAAATAACTTTGAAACTACTCAGTCATTTAAACAAGAATTTTAGAAACATTCTGACAACTACTTCTCTCCACCCTCATTCTCCCATAAATACCTTCTAAATATCCCTCCTTAATTCCACTGTCTTAGAAGAGACTGACATCATCCCACAACTAGACGTTCACTGGTCTCCTCTTTTCATCGTCTGTCTGTTCCAGTCTGCCATCCGTGCTTCTTCGAGGATTACATGTATATTTTAAACAAATCACAGGATTTAAATCACACGTGAATACAAATTCCTCAGCATGATACAGAAGACCTTTCCTTACCTAGCACTTGCCTAGTTTCCCTTAATTTCTCCCCACTCCCCAATCCTCACACTGTGTCTGTTTTGGCAGATGCTGGTGGTTGCTTACTGAAAATCTAATATATCCTTTTCCCTATTCTTAACCAGTTTATTCCAAGGCATTGATATGCCCAGTTTAAAACGCACGCGCGCGCACACACACACACACACACCATTTCTCATATTTGTTTCACCCAGGACTCATCATATAACAAAATTCTGGCCAGAGAGATGGAAGCAATCGGCTGTCAGAAACCTATGGGAAGAGTTCAGTTTCTTGAAATAGTGCCCTGATCTTCTATTGGCTAGTGTTTTTGTTTGTTTTGTTTTTTCTTCTTTCTGCCTGACCAAGTGGACCGAAGCCTGGAGGTAGAATAGCGTTCTTTTTTCACCATGAGGCCAATGAGGATGACGGCTACCAGCTATAGATGGTGGCCTGGAGATGCAAAGAGCCTGGGATGTGGAGGGCAGCATCACGTTGCCGCACTGGCCCTGGTTGCCTGCCTCTGGTCTTCTTTGTTTTGCGGGAGAAATATCAATCTCTATTTGGTTATGCCACTAACTCAGGTCACTTTGACATGGAACCATTGACAACATAGCGTTCGTCTTTTCTTGAATAAATCTTTGCTATCAAGCCTGTATGTCTCAGTAGATTTCTTTCATGGCCTGGAAAAATTTCTATTTACATTTAGGATCCAGCTCAAGTGGTACCACCTTAACGATGCATTTCACAGTTTCCATCCTAATTACTATTCTCCCTCAGTCCCCCTGCCTGTTGGGGGCACACCCTAAAATGAACATTATTCTGTGAGACATGCCACTTCCCTTGTAGTATGGTAGGGAATATAAACCTTACTTGAAATTTTCAGTGGGTCTACCTGATTTAAGTGCTCTTCTCTTAACAAAGTCTGAAAAATATATGTACTGATAGTTTATAAAGTCAAAGAAAGGAAAATAATAATTTTAAAATGCGCTTTTATACCAACAAATTATAATATATACAGTTACAGTTATCACCTGTATACCCATTAATGCACAGGAATATACAAACATCTGTACACACAGCATATGTGGTGTGTTTACATAAGTGCATGAAATATGCAACTCTGCACACAAGAACTATAAATTCTATATAAATAGAACAGTAATTCTGAACTAACGTATCTTAATTGAGGTTAGTGTTTCTCAAACTTTAATGAATATGAAAATTCCCTGGGGCTCTCATTAAACTATACACCAGAAGCACTAGAGTGGGGCCTGTGAGTCCGCATTTTGAACAACTTCCCAGATGGTACAGATTGCTGCTGGGTTGGGTACCACCCTTTGAGTGGCAAGGACAGAGTGAAGCCTCAAGCAACTTGTGTCTTAGGAAAACACCTCAATCTTGATACAGGTACAGTCCTCTTCTAGTTCCTCCCCCACCCTTTCTTTTTGAATTATGCAGTTTATACAGTCACAAATATTTGGTGAGGCAGAGGTTGGCTATGTGTTCTTTAAGCCCCTTTTCTCTTACACGGGAACATGTAGCTGGGCTATTGGCCCAGCTTCCATTTGAGTTAGATATCGTTATATCACTAAGTCTAACCAATGGGATGTGCTATATCCTACTTCCAGTTTTGGCACTGACATGCCTTCATATGTGATTCTACGTACCCTTCCCCTTTCCAGTGGCTTGATCCAGACAAGCATGGCGACCTTGGAAGCCAGCTGGTGAAGATAGCAGAGACAAAAGATGGAAGGAGTTTGTGACCCATATTGCTTCTTGAAAGAGTCACCTGCTGTTCTGGGATCATTCATTTTTGACCTTGCCTAATTGAGAAATAAAGTTGTAGAATTTTTGAACAATTATACATTTGGGAGGGTCTGTTTTTACAGTAAACTTCGTACCCTACTTAAAGCAGTGGTAACTTTGAATCTGGTAGAAAGATACCATGAGGGCGCCTGGGTGGCTCAGTTGTTAAGCGTCTTCCTTCGGCTCAGGTCATGATCCCAGGGTCCTGGGATCAAGCCCTGCATCGGGCTCTCTGCTCGGCAGGAAGCCTGCTTCTCCCGCTACCATTCCCTCTGCTTGTGTTCCCTCTCTCGCTGTGTTTCTCTCTGTCAAATAAATAAAATCTTTAAAAAAAAAAAAAAAAAAGAAAGATACCATGATATTAGTGCAAGATTGGTATTGTTTGGGACTGGCTCAGTTTTCAATTTTTTTTGCAGGGGGTGTTTATAAATATAAATTACTATTAAACTAAGTTTCTTTTTATTTATATACCCGTGGTCACAGGTGGATGAATGAGGCTGATTATACGCCATAAAAACCATGTTCTAATTTGAATAGTAACTGTTTTATTTAGAATTTATTTAGAATTTAAAAAAACACATTATTTAGAAAGTGTCTAGATACACCAGTGAAATGCAGCACAGAAATTACGTGAACAACTTTTTGTTATAATAGTTAATAGCAAAATTATAAGTAAGTTCAAGATATTGGTGGCTCTTAGGAAAATATCTAAAAATATCTGTGCCCTTAAAGCTGTGAGTAAACAGAACTGCTTTTTGAGACTCTGTTTCTAATGAATAATATTCAATATTCAATAATAATATTCAAAAGCACCATAGGAAATAGGAATTCAAAATTCCCTTCATGGTAAGTAGTTCCTACAAAATCATTCCTAAATTTGAAGGTAGGAGGGATAAGGAATATAGCAGAATATTTGGCAAGAAAGCACCAGGGAGATAAAAGAAGTATGAGGAATACAAGGAAAATCAATGGGGTTCTGTTAGAAGTCATTATTAATCCTTTGCATTTTCACTTGTGTAATCAGTTGTTCATAATAAAAGCCATTTATATTTCATAGGATTATAACTATTGGCTATAACATATATTGTCCATCACTTAAAATAAATGAAACTAAAGGGATTTCTGAGCCTTTTCATTCCAGAAATGAAACAAAGAATTGATTTCTATATAACAGATTATTGTGTAAATAAATTACTAACTGGTCAGATGTGCTTTGCTTTCCATCTCTGAGCATCATTTGTGGACAAGCTGTTATTTGTAGGAAAATGTTATTAGTCTTCAAATGTGGAAAATATAAATGAATGTATTTTCTTAGACATTTTTATGAATGAAAACAATCAAATCTCCCTTAACTAGTGAAACCAGAGAGATAGCCTTGCAGATACCAGCTATCAGCTGCTGGCAATCCACAATACTGAGAGGCAGGAGGTATTTGCATCTGTGAAGTCAGAATGGAATCCTCCCTTCACCTTTCAGTCAAATGTTCCAGCGTTTGCCTGCCCTCCAGTATCAAACAACAGGTAATAAATCAATATATCAAGGGGAAAATGAATCAAATACTGCTTGATTTGAGCTTAGGTTCTTTCTGAGAAGATTTGAGGAAAGTATTCCAAGGTCTAAGCAAAGTTTGCAAGGCAAGGAGTGCTGGCTGAGTCTGGCGGCAGATGTGCTCCCTAGGTGGACACAGTGTCATAGTTTGGTGGTGGTGTTGTTGTTGTTGTTTTAGGTTTTATTTATTTATTTGACAGAGACAGAGAGATCACAAGTAGGCAGAGAGGCAGGCGGAGGGAGAGGGGGAAGCAGGCTCTCTGCTGATCAGAGAGCCCGATGCAGGGCTTGATCTCAGGACCCTGAGATCATGACCTGAGCCAAAGGCAGAGGCCTTAACCCACTGAGCCACCCAGGCGCCCCACAGTGTCATTGTTTTTCTCATGAGATTCTGAATAAAAAGAAATCTGGATTAGGACTTTTCTCAAAACATATGGAATTCTATCCCCAGTTGGGTTGGAATCCTGTTTGGGGGGATAAAGTGGAGCTGAGGGGCCACCTTCCCATTTTGGTGAGGACAGACTTCCTGCGTTCTCTTCCTGTTTTGCTCTTCCAAAGCCTGGGCTATGTATCTACCTATCAGGCCCCTGTTGGCCTTTCTATCTATAACTGCTATGTAGAGGAATGCGATAGGGATAGGGATAGGAAGAAACAGAGCAAGTTTTAAAACCTCCACAACTTAGATTCAAGAGAAAAAAACAGGAGTTGATGGTACCCCTTCAAAACAAAGGCATTTTTTTATATGGACTGGATCATTCACAGCAGCTTAACAGAAAGCTCCAAGAAGAATAAAAAAAATTAAGTCTTTCAAATGAAAGTTAAGATGTGGACACAGAATACATAGGTATTGCATATTTCATGTTCTTTTCTTAACTCTGACCATCTAAGAGCAACTGGGAACTGTTAAAGAAAATTTTGAACTTTTAATGTTTGTGGATTCTGCTCCTGGCCTCTCAGTGAAGCTATGCTTTAACATTTACCGAGGTCAAAATGACTCAGCAAAATCTCAAAGCAAGAGGCTCTATTGCTGTCCAGGGCATACATTGTACATCTGCTTCATTTAAGAAAATAACTTTTGAAAAAGGAGTATTCTGAACACAGAGAATAAGAAAAAGTAAGAAACTTATCTGGTTCCTATAAAAGTCATACAGCCCTGCATGTAATAGGAAATTAAGGTCTGCAACTTTCTGAAATGTTCTTTGTCTAATAATTTGTGACTTTTTTATGTAAAAAAGGTATATATAACTTTACACCAAATATTCTCTTTCTAGAGCACTCTCTTCTGAAGATTGTATATCCAGGCAGCTGTCTTAACTTGGGCTTGAATAAAACTCCATTCCCTTTTCTTTTTCTTTTTTTAGAAATTATGAAAGTTTTGTTCGTTTTTCGTTGACAGAATCATGACACCTTAGAAAAGCAGCAACAGTTTTTTGGTATGGCAGGACAAATGAGATTAGCCCTTAAGTCACACTGTTTGGTATAAAAATGTAGGCTGAAACTACCGTTTATAAGTTTCTTGGCTTTTTTTTTTTTTTTTTAAAGATTTTTTTATTTATTTGACAAAGAGAAACACAGTGAGAGAGGGAACACAAGCAGAGGGAATGGTAGCGGGAGAAGCAGGCTTCCTGCCGAGCAGGGAGCCTGATGCGGGGCTTGATCCCAGGACCCTGGGCCCATGACCTGAGCCAAAGGCAGACGCTTAACGACTGAGCCACCCAGGCGCCCCTCTTGGCTTTTTCTACTTCCTTTTTCCTTTTCCTTGGTCTTAGCATTAGTGTATTTCAAAAGAAAAACAAAACAATCCCAAAGAATACAAAAGTGCAACAGCAAAGATTTCCCTCAGTGTGGCCTTTCTAGCCATAGACTCTTGGGGTTCTAGTCAGGGCCTGCTTATGACTGGTTTTCTGAGAAGATCTGATTCAATTTGAGGAAATATCAGACTACTGCGGCCTTAAAAACTCTACCTCAGAAGAAGGGCCCCTTCTAACAGTAGTAGTGATTCCCTCCCATTTTTGAAAGAGATAATTACCAAGATTTTATTTTATTTTTTTAAAAGATTTTATTTATTTGACTCAAAGAGAGAGAGACAGCGAAAGAGGAAACACAAGCAGGGGAGTGGGAGAGGGAGAAGCAGGCTTCCTGCGGAGCAGGGAGCTCGATGTGGAGCTTGATCCCCAGGACCCTGGGATCATGACCTGAGCTGAAGGCAGATGCTTAATGACTGAGCCACCCAGTTGCCCCAATTACTAAGATTTTAGATTAGCCACACTCTTGACCATTCCAAGTGTTTGCTCTAGTTGTTTGCTGCTTTGTTTCTAAATAGCTAATGTAGCGATGATTTGTGTAATTATTTATTTATGCACACATGTCCGAAAAGATAAATCTTTTTTTTAAGATATTATTTATTTATTTGATAGACACAGAGAGAGGGAGAGAGAAAGAGAGAGAGCACTAACAGGAGGAACAGGAGAGGGAGAAGAGCAGGGAGCCTGATGGAGGACTCGATCCCAGGACTCTGGGATCATGACCCAAGCCGAAAGCAGACACTTAACTAACTGAGCCGCCCAGGCACCCGATTAGCAAAATAAATCTAAAAACAGGTGAAAAATGAGGTAATTAGGTATCCACAGTAGGAATGTAAGAACAGAGAGCATTTAGCACAAGCATGCGGAAAGCTTTGATGGGCGGGCCAGAGCTATGCTGCTCACTGTTCTCTACCATCGCTCACTGGTCTCTACCATCGGTCGGGAGAGAAGGACACAAACAGCTACAGAAGTCGCTGGCCACTGTTGATTGCTACAGAGAGAGGTACTACAAGAGACAGGATATGAACAAAACCGTAATGACTTGAGATGTTGCCACCTTCAAGGAGGAGGTTGAAACAAAGGTTTAAAAAGAGGCCCTGGGTTATTTCCTTCTTTCAGTTGTTCACGCTAGCTCCGCCCTGCGGAAGCCAGGGGAAACTGAAAGCAAGCTGCCCCTTGACTAGACAGGAGCGGTTAATGACAGCAGGCTCTGCAGCAAACCCCAGAAGTGTAAACTAAAAGGTGAACCAATTCTGCTCCACCTAGCTGTTCTAGAGTCCGGGACAAGATCCTTTTCAGCCTGAATAAAGCCTAGCTTTGTGTTTCCTGCATCAGGATTCTGGAGGACCCAAAATGAAGCCTTTTCCCTCTCTAGGACTGAGCTGCATTGCCCTGTGGAGTCTTCCTCCAAAGGGAAATGTGACAGGACACAAAATCTTACCCTATTAACATTAATGCATTAATTAATTAATTATGCTCAAGATACTCAAATGCCACTGGCTTGCTTCCAGAAACTGCGATGTTTCATAGAGCCCCTTTCCTACATCCTATACTCCTAGCTGTTGTAGACCTTGAAATGTATTGTATTTCATGTTAGTGATAGGCTGTTTTCAAGATTGAGCTCAGCTGGTGAGATCTGAGCTGCCAGGTGTTAGGGTCTTCCAGGACAACAACCCAAAAGGAAAATAACCATTGAGACTTTGATCATTGTGGTAGCATAAGTAAGAAACTAAACAGGAGAAAGAGCTGTCTTTCTTTTCCCCATCCACGATGTTTCATTTTCCGCTGTGAAATGCTGCTGGATGGGAGTCTTGGGGATCAGGCAGATGAGGGGGTTGTCTTCTTGTCAGGGGAGCCCTATACAAGAGGTTCCTGCTACAGATGATATATGGAAATCATTAAACAAATGGGGTAACGAGCTGCTGTGATTACAGGAAAAGCTTAGAATGTTGCTAAAATTATCCAGTTAATAAAAATGTCCATAATGATGATTAATTTCTAAGAGAAAAAAACCAAGCTATATTTTTGAAAACAATGTTGCAATGAAGTGATCTAGTAATAGATGAACACCAAGATCATCCTAGATCCCATTTGTGAAAACCAGCACCTGCTGATATCGTTATCCCACTTTGTAGAAACATCTCGAAAAAAGGGAAGTTGAGGAATTGCTAAATATCATGTCAAAAAAAGAGGAGTTTGACACAAAAGTGCAAGGACCTACAGTGTTGGGGCTTGCAGAGCACACAGAGGTTACCTCCTGCAGCCTTTCACTTTGAGGACAAGTCCATTCAGGCCTGGAGGAAACGATCTCCAAAGTGAAATAAGATGGGGGTGGGGGGCTGGTGGCTAGCAGAGAGCTGTCTATCAAAGCAAAATCCCTGGGAAAACAGCTCAGGGCTTTAGAATTGCAGAATGTTGCATTTGGGAAGAACCAGCTTAATCCTGTTACAGACCTGGGAGGTAACTACAAGGAACTCAAGATATAGAACAAAAAAAAAATCCTTATTAAAAGCTACAAGGGGGGGCGCCTGGGTGGCTCAGTCATTGAGCGACTGCCTTCGGCCCAGGTTGTGATCCCAGGGTCCTGGGATAGAGCCCCGCATCGGGCTCCCTGCTCGTCAGGAAGCCTGCTTCTCTCTCTGCTACCATTCCCTCTGCTTGTGTTCCCTCTCTCGCTGTGTTTCTCTGTCAAATAAGTAAAATCTTTAAAAAATAATAATAAAATAAATAAATAAAAGCTACAAGGGCCACCAAGCGCAGTCTCTTTATTGGACTGTCCCGCCCTATCTCCTGCCTTTCTCTTTCATGTTTATTCTTCTCCAGCCAACAAGTTTTGTGGTAGGAGCCCTGAAACTTGCCCTTTCAGGGCCTATGAAAGTTGTGATCCTTTATCCTGAAATACACTTTCCTCCCTTTCTGGCTGATTCCAACTGTAGCTTTATTCTAAGTGTTACTCTTCCAAAGAAACCTTTCCCTACTGACCTGTTTAGGTGGTCTCCCTAGAAAATCCTGCTTAAACATTTTTTTTAGATTTTACTTATTTATTTGTGTATTTTAGAGCTTGAGCTGAGGGGGAAGGGGGGATAGAGGCAGAAGGAGAAGGAGAGAGAGTATCTCAAGCCTACTCCACACGGAGCATGGAGCTTGAGGCAGGGATCCGTCTCACAGCCCTCAAATCATGAACTGAGCCAAAATGAAGAGTCAGAAGCTTAACTGACTGAGCCATCTAGGTGCCTAGACAAATGGGATTCCTAATCCCATTTAAACTAGTTTTGAAATAAACAATTTAATATGTGTGGCCATAGAGACCATAGAGACCAGTATATTCTTTAGGTTCACTTTGTATTAATCATTGCATTGTTTACTCAAATTTTACTTTTATCAAAGGACATAGTAAGAAAAGTCAGAAGGTTCCACAAAGTTTGGTATGAAAAGTGGCATCCCCTATCCCTGGTCTTTGCCTCACCAGCTGATTTCTGCTTCCTGAAGAAAACATTTTCAACTCTTTTATTGTGTGTATATGCATGCCTGTGTGTGTGTGTGTGTGTGTGTGTGTGTGTGTGTGTGTGTATTAGTATTAACTCCATATTTCTTGATAACGTACTTAACCTGCTTTTTTTCTTGATTTCGAAAATATAGCCTTTGATTTCCTTCTGTGGAAAATGAGGTCTGATCTCTCTTACACCAGTCCCCTCTCTCACACTTCCAGGTGCATTTATAGCATAATTTCTGGTTAGGTAAACACATGGTGCTTGTTATTTTGATTCTATATGTGTTATTTATGGTTCAACCACAAGCTATAATGTTATCACATTTTCTTTCTTCACATATCCTTATATATCTTTTTATATAATTTTATATTTCTTTCTGTTAGTAATTGTCTTGTTTTCTCTTTGGCTTATTACTTATTTATTTTTTTCAGTGTTCCAAGATTCGTTGTTCATGTACCACACCCAGTGCTCCATGCAATATGTGCCCTCCTCAGTACCCGCCAGCAGGCTCACCCAAACCCCCACTCCCCTCTCCAAAAGCCTTCGTTTATTTCTCAGAGTCCACAGTCTCTTATGTTTCATCTCCCCCTCCGATTTCCCCCAATTCACTTTTCCTTTCCTTCTCCCGATGTCCTCCATGTTTTTCCTTATGCTCCACACGTAAGTGAAACCATATGATAATTCACTCTTTCTGCTTTGACTTAGTTTTTAATGTACTTATTGCTAACTTACCCGCAAATTCTCTTGCACATGTGTAAACCTCATTTCAATATGTGTGAGCACATCGGATATTAATTTCATATTCTGGAGACAGTTGTCCTCCTGTTCTAGCCTAAAGCATTCATTTTCTAAGCTTGTCTGTCACTGTTAACTGGAGTTTTCCTGCACTGGGACCCTGGAATGTCCTCTTGTTCTGCTCCACAATGGGATCTCCTGTTTTCAAGGTCTCTCTCTCAGAGAGATTGATCTGAGATCAATTACAGATTGATCATTTTTGAAGCATCGTGATGAAGTAATATCAGTGACAAGAGCCACAGAATCTCAAAGAACTAAAGGTCCTTTCTTCTTTTTATATCAGACATTTTATCACATTTTGTGTTTTTAAATTTGTAATTGGTTTCTGATGCCATTTTATGTAAAATAAATTCTCCCTTTTAACATCTATGAGTGACTATTTTCACTTTTAATATGTTACCTTTCAAGAAGGTAGCAAGGGCAATTGAAGAGGTGTTAAATATATGTCACAATTAAATCATGCAGAAAAAAAGTGCTTTTTTGCTTTTGCAATTTTTGCTGCATATATAAAGGCTTGAGTAAAATGGGTGACAGGTTTATAATGTGCTCAGGTGGAAAATATATTTTATGATTTCCAAGACCAAGAAGATGAAATCTACAATGTTCAAATATAGACTTAAGTGCTTGTAACTAATAATCCCCAAAAGAATCCTAACCAAGACTTTTTTGTGAAATTGACCAGCTGATTCTAAAATGTATATGAAAACGTAGAAGACAAAAACTGGCAAAGGCAACTTTGGATAAAAACATAAAGAGTCCAATTACCAGAAATAAAGACCTATTATAAAACTATAGTAAACAAAACAGTGTGGTATCTCTGCCTGGATAGACACATAGACCAAAGGAACAGAATACAGAGTTCAGAAATACATACATACATACATGGTCACCTGGCTTATAACAAAGTGATCCTAGAGTGGAGAAAATTCTTTTCAATAAATAGTGCTGGTGTGGGGCATCTGGGTGGCTCAGTCAGTTAGGCATCCAACTCTTGATTTCAGCTCATAAGATAGAGCCTTGGTCAGGTTCCATGCTCAGTGCAGAGTCTGATTGAAATTCTCCCTCTCCCTCAGCCCCAGCTCTTTCTTTTCTTTGAAAAAAAAATTTTTTTTTTGGTGTAACTGAATTCCCACATGGGAAAAAATGTATCTTGACACTTAGGTCATACACCACACACACAGACACACACACACACACACACACACACACACACACACACATACACTTCAGTGGATTTAAAATCTACATGTGAGAATGAAACAATAAAGCTTTTACAAAAAACAGGAAAACATTTTCATGAGTTTAGAAGGCAAAGATTTTTTAAAACACTATGTTCTGGACTGCATTAAAATTAAGAATTTCTGTTCATCAAAATAAACCATCAAGAGAGTTCAAAGTCAAACCAGACATAGGAAAGAGATGTTCACAATACATATGTTTGAAAAACAAATCAATAAAAGACCAAAAAATTGGTGAAAAATATCAGAATAGGCACTTTACAAGACAATATTCTTTTTTCTTTTACAAGAGAATATTCTGATCACCAATACACACATGATAAGATTCTCAACGTCATTCATCATTAGGATAATTAAAATCATGATTAGATTTCTCTACAAGCCCACCACAATGGCTAAAATTAAAAGGCTTGCTGGTTGGTGAGGATGTGAAGAAAATGTAACCCTTGTGCATCATTGGTGGGAATAGAAAATTGTACAGTTGCCATAGAAAACAGTTGTTTTCTGTTGTTACTCAAAAAAAACAAACAAACATAGAATTACCGTGTAATACAATTACATTCTGACTATATACCCCAAAGAACTGAAAGCAGGAGCCTAAGCAGATATGTATACAGATGTTCCTGGAAGCATCATTCACAAAACCAAAAAGATGGAGACAATCCAAATATCTATTGGTAGATAAATGGAGGAACAAAATATGGTATAAACTTACAATGGAATATTATTCAGCCTTAAAATGAATAGCAGTCTCTTACATGCTACAATGGTGAGCATGTAAGACAACATGGTGAACCCTAAAGACAACATGGTGAGTGAAATAAGCCAGACACAAAAGGACAAATATTATATGATTCCACTTTCATAAGGTACCTAGAATTGTCAAACTCATAGAAAAGAGAAAGAATGGTGGTTTCCAGGGCCTGGGGGTTATCAGCATCAGGAGTCACTATTTAATAGGTGCAGAGTTCTAGTTTGGCAGGACAGAAAGTTCTGGAGATGGATGGTGGCAGTGGTTGCACAACAATGTGAATGTGCAATGATAATGAACTGTACACTTAAAAAGGGCTCAAATGACACATGTTATGTTATGAATATTTACCACAATAAAAAAAGAAACTTGTTGAGGAAGATGGGAAACATCTAACTTTCAGCTTTTGCTTATGGGTACATAAGTTGATGCAAGTATTTTGGAAAACTCCTGTCAGTATTAACTAAAGCTAAATATATGCTTGGCTTATCCCCTAGGAATGTCTTTCCTAGATGTATATTTCCAATGGAAATTAGTACCTATCTCAAAAATATATACAAGAAAATGGGGCTCCTGGATGGCTCAGTCAGTTCAGTGTCTGCCTTCAGCTCAGGCCATGGTCCCAGGGTCCTGAGATCCAGCCCTGCACTGGGCTCCCTGCTCCACAGGGAGCCTGCTTCTCCCTCTCCCTCTGCCTGCTGCTCTCCCTGCTTGTGCGCTTTCTGTCAAATAAATAAATAAATAAATAAATAAATAAATAAATAAAATCTTTAAAGAATGTGTATATACAAGAATATTCAACAAAATTATTCTTACTAGACAAAACATGGAAACACCCCAAATGTCCATCAACAATACAACAAACAATAAATTGGAAGTTTTAAACTATTGTTTTCAAGTTATTTGCAGCAAAATCAATACTTATTTTAGAAAGATAAATTTTGTATTATTGCCACAAAAAATGTGACACTATGTGAAGTTCCTGTTCAAAACTCTTTCCAGCTTACTATTTAATGCTATTTCTAAAGTGCAGAGAGGGATCTGCCCATTGGCCCTTCCCCAAATGGAGAAACCAAATTATAACTGGACACTATCACTGACAATTTCAAAGAATAAATTATACTATAAAAGGACCAGAACACTCCCTCACTTTAAAATAGAAGCAAGGATGTAGCAAAATATGCTGGGTATGCTCTCTGTAAAGGAAGGTCCAAATCTTCTCAAATGAAAGAGAAAACTCAAAAACATTTGTGAAGCCAAAGTGATAGTATTTTTTTTAGAGGAAGTAACATTACGCACACTCTGACTAGTTTCTAGGCCTCTTGAGGTCATGACATAACTGCTTTATTACTTCTCTTTAAAGAAGCCAAATTAGATAGAGCCTATGGAAAGACCTTACTCCTCATTCTGGCAAGAACCAATTATAAGTTTGCTGGAGAGTGATACATTGGGATAAACTGCCAAGGGTTAGGAGCAGATCAATCCTTGATCTTGAGGGTCTTTAGAAATTTAGGTTGGTTCTGCCTAGCCCTAGGTTACAGGGTACAAGATGATAGTTTTATCATTTTTGTTTGGATGAGCTCCGTGCAAATTTTACCTTGGTGTGTTCTTAATCATCTCTCTATTCATACCCCTTCATCCTGTATCACCATATGTATTTTTCTCATTAAAACATGGACACTAATTATTGAGTACCTTCTATGTGGTTGCTACTTACATTACCTTACTTAATCCTCAAATGAACGATGTGAAGCAGGTTTCATCAACCCCATTTTAGGGCTGAGGAAGCTGAGTCATTGAGTGATTAGAGCTATTGTTTGCTGGCCACTGCTTAATATGCATAACCACTTCTCCGAGCACTTCTTTCATTTTTCTGACTCTCCCCTGAGGATCCTATTTTCCTCTGTCAGCCATCTCTCACTTCCCATATATTCAAGAGTCTAGAGGAGGTTTGCCAGGTAAAATATAAGACACACAATTAGACTGTAATTCCAGATAAACAATGTTTATTTTTTGTATAACTATGCCCATGCAATGTTTACAGTAATTTTTAGTAGGATACTAAATATTATTGTTGGTAATCCTAAAAAGTTACCTGAAATTCAAATTTAACTAGGCTTCCTATATTTTTATTTGTGGAATCCAACAACCCTAGGGGAGCTGGGGTCTTTCTTATGTATTGTTGTCCCCTCCACACCATTTCTCCTTCCTTAGAACCTCTGGCAACTTTGAAACACATGTCTACATGTCTTCAGATTCCACTCACTGCTACCTTTGATAGTAGTAGAAGTTGTCTGTCATGCTCAGGGTCAATTCATTGATCATTTTAGCACCTGGTTCACTTTATTCTTCTGAATAATTATTTCCATTATTAGTATTTTCAAATTCCATTACCCACATAGATGACAATTCAATACCTATGCTTTTTATTTCTTTTACCTTCTAATTTCAAACATTTATTTCTCCCTCCATCCCAATTCAACAGGGAAATAGCATAGGGAATGTGAAAGTTTTTGTAGTATTAAATAGGGCTAGGGAGGCCTCATTGAAGAGAAGACCTTGAGCAAACACACTGAAAGAAATGAGGGACCCAGATCTGTTGACACTTGGACAAAAGTGGTCCAGGAAGAGGTAATGGAAGTGCAAAGGTCCTGAGATACAAGTCCCCCAAGATTGTTTCAGAAAGTTTCTTGAGGGGCATTTGGGTCACTCAGTGGGTTAAAGCTTCTGCCTTTGGCTCAGGTCATGATCTCGGGGTCCTGGAATCGAGCCCCGCATCGGGCTCTCTGCTAGGCAGGGAGCCTGCTTCCCCCTCTCTCTCTGCCTGCCTCTCTGCCTGCTTGTGATCTCTCTCTCTCTGCCAAATAAATAAAATCTTTAAATATAAAAAAGAAAGTTTCTTGAGAATAGGAACTATATTTTACAGTTCTTGGTGCTGCTGATTGTGTTCAATAATATCTTGCCCGTAGGAATAACTCAGTAAATATGATGACTCATAGAGCACCATAAGTTCTTGTTTAATAAAAGAATGAAAGGGGGTACTCTGATAGGTTATAAAACATATTTTGAAATCAATGCCTGTCCTGTAAGAACTTGAGATCCAGTGACAGGCTTCTAAAAATATGTAAAATAAGACCATAAGTTAAATAAGGAATTAATTTTATGTACAACTAGAAAAGTGCATCTGAGAGGTGCAGTTTGAGGGGCACAACTCGAGTTTTATAAAGGCTTGATATGCAGAATATTTTCCCAAGGACTTCATATTATTCTTATTTTAATCAGAAGGGTATTTAAACATTCTGGCCTTAGGATAGCATACTAACCTCATATCGTCTCTCCTACATTTTTGTAGTTTTTATGACCTTTTGGTTCTCTTGCTTTCAACCCAGTAAGACTCTTGAAGAATGGAAGTAAGGAAAGATGGTGGAGATTAGATTTTATTTTTAGCAATTTATTTTAAAAAGCTTTATTGAGAGCCTGTCCAGTGATAAATGCCCCCAAGTCGTATATATTCTAGTGCTAAGAACAGAGCTCAATACGGCAGATATTTTGCAGGTTTCTGCAGAAGGAACGCACAAATGAATGAATGAATGAATGAACGAACGAAATTAATCGAGGAACATGGATTCTTTGATGTACCTGCCCTTGAAGCCGGGAGTATCAGAGTCAAATTTCCAATTTTGTGTAGTACTCTCTGCACTAACACTGAGGGTGAGAATAACAAAAATGGTTACATAAACGATGAACATCACTGACCGGGGTGCACCAACACTGCGGCTAATACTGTCCCCAGCCAGCTTCCGTAGCCTTTACACCTTGTCGCGTCTGCGACTCGACCGGTAGTGACGTCACGAGATTTGGAATTCGCGGGAGATCTCCCCTCGGCATCCGGACCAAGAGAGCGCCCGCGCGCGGGACTTTCAAGCGTCTAACCCCGGGAATTCCAGCTGGCATGAGCCTCTGGGTGGACAAATACCGGCCCTGCTCCTTGGGACGGCTGGACTATCACAAGGAGCAGGCGGCCCAGCTGCGCAACCTGGTGGGTCTGCGGGACGGAGGCGGGGAGAGCGGGGAGAGGGTAGGCCCCAGCTCGGGAGTTTGGCTCCCCTAGGGAGTGGTGCATCGTCCACCCTCCTCGGAAGGTGATGAGTGCTGTGGTGAAAAATCAAACAGAAGGGGGAAAGAGTGTGGAGGGCGGGGGTAGTGCGTGTAAATAAACATGGAAGGCCTCCCTGAGAACTGTCCTCTGAGCTAAGACCTTAAGTGAGAAAACCTTCAATAGAGAAATAAGAGGCTTGAAGAGTGGAACAGGTAAAGAGAACAGCAAGTACAAATTCCTTGAGGCAGGAGTGTGCCCGGCCTGTTCTAGGGACCTCAAGAACGCCACTGTAGCTGGATTATGGTAGGCCGGGGGGAGGGTAGTAGGAAATGGGGCGGGGTGTGTGTGGCGGGACGGGGGAGGTGCCCATCCTGTAAATCCTTATAAGGTGAGATAGGGAGCCATTCGAAGGTTTTGAGTAGAGAAGTGACCATCATCTGACTTTACTTTGTAATAGATTTACTAAAATTTCTTGGTGTCATTGCCCATATTTACAAAAAAGAAGGTATTTACTAATTTAGGAGGTCATATCTAATTCCAAAATAGGTTGTATTAGGTCGTTTTTAGTTTAATTCCTTAAGGAAGTTTTTTTTTTCTTCTTTTCTCCAACCTGATGTGTGTTTTCGTGTTATAGTTGGTAAAAGTGTCTAATGGCAGTGTTTTCTGAAAAACAAACTGAATCTTCGGGGAAATGTGGAGGGGAAGAAGGGTCTTGAGAAATATCTAGTGTCTGGAAGCTATTTATCCAGTCCTTTTAATAATCTAATAGTACCATATACTAATGGAGGTGTTTTGCTCAGCTTTCAGTTTCTTCAGTACCCACCATCTTTCAGAATTAAGAATTTTTTTAAAATGAGAAATAAAAAAACCCTCCATCCTTATATGAAAACCATTAGAAAAAAATAACAATGTGAGATTGAGGGCCTTTTTTGTAATGGTATTCCAGCTATACTAATTTAAATCTATCACAGCTGTATGCTTCATGTTTAGACAAACTGTTTTCTCAAAGTAGCTTTCATTTTGCTTTTCTTAGTAATAGGATACATTTTCTATTCCATCTTTTTGTAGTACAGAATTTGGAGTATTTTGGACGAAAATTTAATGTAGTGGTCTTGTGTGTAATAGATTTGCCTTTAAAAAATGTTCACCCAGGGGCGCCTGGGTGGCTCAGTCGTTAAGCATCTGCCTTGGGCTCAGGTCATGATCCCAGAGTCCTGGGATCGAGCCCCACATCCGCCTCCTTGCTCTGCAGGAAGCCTGCTTCTCCCGCTACTATTCCCTCTGCTTGTATTCCCTCTCTTGCTGTGTTTCTCTCTGTCAAATAAATAAAATCTTTAAAAAAAAAAAAAAAATGTTCATCCATTATGCTGTTGAATCTGCAACTTACTGAAACTATGAAGTCTTTATTTTGGATAGATGGAGTTTAAAAAGCAGAGGCAACAAGTGCTAGTGAAGCACCTGCTATTTTCCATGCACTGTTTGGGGGTGAATAGTTTCCTTGAAACTTTTTTCAGTGCCAGAGATAGATCAGTTTACAAAGTATTAAAATTTATTGCAATAATCACTTCTGTTAAGGTACTTATTTCATTTTTTCTATAATGCTACATAGAAGCTTTTGCTCCACAAGATTTTATGCCCTTGAAGTTATGGTTTGTGTTTTCATCATTTTTATAACCTTTATAGCACTCATTCCCAAACCTGACTGATGATTAAAGTCACTTGGGAAGCTTTTTAAATGCACACAGTTTTGTAGTGTTTTGTGGTACTGTCAGTGCCCTACTCCATTGCTCTTAACTTCTAAGTGCACACAGACTGACTTCCAGCTTCCTGGATCTGCATGTCCTGAAGGCCTTTTTTTTTTTTTCTCTCTTTTTTTTTTGCGGACACCCCTAAGTAGACTTGAAATGCTTGGGAATTAATGCTCTCCCTTAATCCCAACCACTTTCCCAAGCAAGCTTCATGAAAGGACTGATAAGAAATAGCATTTCATGCTCCAGCTTCCCCACCTCTTGGATGGGTTAACACTGTGGTGTTTTTTTAACACTGGCTTCAAGAGTATCCCCAGCAGAATTAAATCCCAGATACCCAGACTGGTATTTAAGCAGATAAAATACTCATTGACTGCTTTTCTAACCTTGCTTTGCTTCCCTCTTCCCCTATAAAGTTTTCCTTTAGCTTTCAAACCAGATACACTCAGTTCTTATCAGAGGGACTATAGTACCCCAAACTAAGACAGGCATCAGTCTCAGAGTTACTGAATCATAATCTTATGGATGGAGTCCAGTAATTAGTCTTTTATTTTAAAAAATTCTCTAGGAGATTTTTTTTAAGATTTATTTATTTATTTATTTGACAGAGAAGAGAGAGATCACAAGTAGGCAGAGTGGCAGGCAGAGAGAGAGGGGGAACCAGGCTCCCCACTGAGCAGAGAGCCCGATGCGGGGCTAGATCCCAGGACCCCGAGATCATGACCTGAGCAGAAGGCAGAGGCCCCAACCCACTGAGCCACCCAGGCGCTCCTAAAAAATTCTCTAGGAGATTTTAACAGACCTGGTTTGGATGTTTTTGCTCTCTAGCACATGCTGTTTTATCTTGCATGTACTATTCATAGTATATAATTATATAAAATTAATGCCAGGGGAATAATCAACATTTCAGTTAATTTAAAGAAATCTCTGTATGTGTGTCTATATTTAGACACTCATACATATATGTTTTAAATATCTCTATCTCAGAGGCGGAGACACAAAATATTTGATACCTAAAAAAAGTAGTTTAATTTTACCTAGAGTAGGCGTTTGACCAGGGAAAATGCCTCCTTTTTTTTTCCAGGTGCAGTGTGGTGATTTTCCTCATCTCTTGGTGTATGGACCATCAGGTGCTGGAAAAAAGACAAGAATTATGTGTATTCTACGTGAACTTTATGGTATTGGAGTGGAAAAATTAAGAATTGAACATCAGACCATCACAGTAAGTGTTTTATTTTGAGGCCTCCAAATAGCCTCAAATTTGGATTTTCAGTCCTCATCATACACATTCTTTGGCCCCAGCCATTTTTGCCCACTGTGTGTTTAAGAATTTCACAAATAACCCGGGAACACAGGATTGAGAACTACTGGTGTATAGACCTAATTATAAAACCAGATCAGAGTCAGTTACATTAAAGAGAAAATATGAGTAATAGATTTTGGGTAAAATGTAGGTGGCTGGATTCCTTTTAGATTATCTAGTGAATCAGTACCTCATCTGGAACTGGAACTCAAGTCTCTAGAATTCATTGTTCTGAGAGCAGTAATGGGTTGGGAAAGGGAATGATTTTGAAAAAAATTTCAAATATGGAATCAGGCAACTTGGTAGAGATTGGGCAGCTGGCTGTTTAGAAAAGGAGGCATGAAGCTCTGGGATGTTCAGAGAACTCCCATGATCTTGCCCTTGGCTGAGCTTTCCAGCCTTATACCATGCAGTGCATTTTTATACTCTCCTTATAGACAGTATTTAAGATTTAGCTGAAATACCTTCTCTCATTGTGCCCCCCAATCCCTTTAGAATTAATTTTTCCTTCTGCTATCCAGAGTTCATACTTTTTAGAGTACTTAACTTCGTTTGGCCTTGATAATAGTTTTTCATACATTTTTTTTTTTATTTTGACAAGATAATGTTTGTTTTGAAGTTATGTAGGGAACATGTCCTATTCATTTTTATATCCTTCATAGGCCCTGGTGTAGCATCTTGTACATATTAGGCACTGAAAAAAATGTATGCTGAGTGGCTGGATGGTAAGTAGTGCTATTAATAGAATCTTTAGGAAGACAAATGGATTTTAGGCTAATGCCCATGAACTTGTATTTAGACACATTGAGTTTGAGGTGCTGGGGGTACACCCTGGTGGGAATTTTTAAAAAGTGTGCAGGGACATATTTAACAAGAAAAGTGTGAGATTTGTGGGAAGAAAACTAATATTTTATAAAAGGACAAAAAAAGAGCTGATCAAATGGAAAGATGCAGCAAGTTCTCAGAGGCTTAATACTTTAAAATATCTTTTCTACCCAAGTTACGGTATAAATTACAATGAAATTACAGTTAAAATGCAACATGTTTTTTTAGTTGTAGGAAATGATCTTAAAGTACATATAGAAGAATACATTTCTGAGACTAGCTAAAGTAATTACAAAAAAGATTTGTGAAGTGGGGCTTGTATTATGAGATCTTAAATCCTATTGTAAGGCTACTGTAATCAAAACAATATTGTATTGGCTTGGGAATAGAGAATTCAATCAGTGGAACTTATTAGAGAGGCCCAGAATATGGTAGCTATTTCAAATCAGTATTAAAAGCATGAGTCAGCAAGATGTGCCAGCATAACTAGTTATTTACCCTGAAGAAAATAAAGTTGAATCCCTATGATTCATAATTTATAAGAGTGAATTCCATATGAATTAAAGTCTTAAATGTTAAAATGAAATACTAAATTACTTAGATTAAATGAACAGCCTATGGTCAGGAATATCTTTTTTTTCTAATACCTTTTAATAAAAACATGGAAGTGATAGAAAAATATGTGCTTGTATATATATATGTATATATATATGAAATTTATAAGCTTGTATGACAGAAGATAACATA
>CM053605.1:108353045-108383100 GCA_028646535.1 Procyon lotor
TCACTTAAACAGCCTCTGCCAACTCCAACTGTGCCATACAAAAGTACTATAACCAATTATAATTGGTGACCTTTGCCATAAAACTAACCCTGAAAATGTAAGAAATTGTTTTTATGAGTAATAGAAATCCCTATTCTATTATTTTTCCCTATTAGAAAATTAGAAATTTCCCTATTTCCCTAATAGAAATCCCTATTCTATTTTTTAGAATCTCCTATTTTTAGAATCTCCTAAAAAACATTAAATGTTAGCTTTGGGTGTAGAAAGGTGCCTGCAAAACGATGCTTCTTGCTATTTCATATATTATCATATGTAAAGGTATTCCACAGGGTTAGGGGGAAAGTGCTATCAGTGTTGTAGTTTTATTTAGTTCTACACGTCTCACCTTTAGCTATGTTAAGATGAAGTATTTGTCCTTTCAAATTTCAATTTGTCTTTTCGATTTCAATCGAAAATGTTGTTCCCTTCCAGTTAGCCCTTCCGGTCACTCAGGTCTCTATTCAGTCAGCATTTTCTCCCAGTTGTTTGGCTCAATTTCCATTACTGAAGAATTAGGTCTGGTAATTAAATCCAATCTCAGCAAAATTTTCTTAGGCAGTTTATTTAAGTTCTATGCAAAATGGAATTCCTTAGGGACAGAGAATTAACATGTTGTGAAATATAATTTCAGTGAAATCTATTTAACAGTTATTCTTGAAAGCAGAGCTTAGAGACTTCTCTTGACTCAGCTTCAATGTCTTTATGTAATTTTTTCCATTTATAGTTTCCATCTTTTATAATTAGATATGTTCCTGTATTTTCTGCTGGTTTTCTACATCAATTAGCTATTTTGTCAATGATTTTATATAAATCAGTATGTCTCCCACTGATTCATATATATATACATGCACACATAGTTAAGTACTTAAAAAATGAGATAAATTATAAAAGGTTATAAAAAGTACTTATGTACTGTGTATTTATGTATTTTTACTCTCTCTTTCTCTCCTATATATATATATATATATATCAATGTACATATTTTGATATGCATTTTCTATAGTTGTGTCTTAAATTTCTGAGTATTTTGATCTGATCTCTTCTTGCAACTGGCAGTTTAAATGTCTTGAAATTATATGGGAAGTAGGAAAATTAGGATCCAGAAATATAATGAGGGTTGCTGTTTTGAAGTCACCTCTAAGGTCATTTTATTTAGTCCATTCCTCAAGTTTCCAGCTGCATGATTTCATCATAGAATGGAATTTATAAATTGCCTCCCAATGCTGTCAGATTCTATTATTTATAATTAACTCCTACTTGAGTTTTCAAGGAAGTTTAGAAAATGACTTCCTAGAGGTCCTTCAGGATAGGGTTTCCCACAGAGAATTTTGGTTTGTTTTGTCTGTTAATTGATTTTGATTTTGTATCTAGAAGTATTTAGAATGATGTTCTATAGTCACAAACTCCTTTTACTGAAGATTATTCTTTGTCGTAGTATTTATAACCACATTGTTATCACTGAATATTTGTGTCCCCCCAAAATTCAGGTTTTGAAACCTAACTCCCAGTCTTTGGAGGTGGGGTGGTGATTAGGTCATGAGGATGGAGCCCTCAGGAATGAATTTATTCCCTAGAAGAGACCTTAAAGAGCTCCCTTGCTCTTTTTGCATGTGAAGACACAGTGAAAAAACTGTCTTCTATGAACCAGGAAGTAAGTTCACCAGATACCACATCTGTTTGGCACCTTGATCTTGGACTTCCTAGCCTTTAGAACTGTGGGAAATAAATTTCTTCTGTGTATAAGCCACCTAATCTGTGATTTTTCACTGTAGCAGCCCAAATGACTAAGACACACATTGATGATTTATTGATGAAAGAAAAAATGAATATACACATACGTATATACATAACACACATATGCCTATATGGATCTCAAACAATATCAGGTGGCTCAGAAGTGATTGTTTTTACCATTTTGTAAGTGAGTTTCATTTCTATTCAGAGTCCTCACTCTGCTAGATAGCAGACATTACATCTTCATCCATTTAGCACCCCTCCCCCCACAACCCAAGGCTATGTTGTTCATGGAAAAAGAGGGCTAAGAGAAGGCAGAATAGCTTTATGATATTCAGGCATTGAGAAGGGCCATATGCTGTGTGGATCTTTGCCCCTGACCCCTCTGACATCAGCTGAGACGTGCTCATTCCTGTTGGCCTTAGGTTATTTTACCCAGGTAATTCCTGTGTCTTCCTTTCCAAACATAGGAATGCTCTCAGCCACTGAGGGGCTGTCAGTGCTGAGTCACCTCTTCCATGCTAGTTGCTCTGAAATGATGTTTGGTGTAATGAAATCATTTATTCTCTTGCTTTGTTTTGTTTTGTTTTAAGATTTACTTATTTGACACAGAGAGAGAGAGATCACAAGTAGGCAGAGAGGCAGGCAGAGATAGAGGGGGAAGCAGGTTCCCCGTTGAGCAGAAAGCCAGATGCGGGGCTCGATCCCAGAACCCTGAGATCATGACCTGAGCCGAAGGCAGGGGCTTAACCCACCTGAGCCACCCAGGTGCCCTTCATTCTCTTGTTTGACACTGAATATACACCCAGGTTCTCCATGAGACCACATAAGGTTCTTGTTCTGGATTTCCCAACTCACTGCTATGTTTACTCTATTCTCGCATGTAGACTGAGGTTAGGAACACTGGAATCTTGCCAATTTTCAGGGTTCTTCTCATGTATCCAGGTGTTTTTGTAATTTTCACCACTCTTCATCCCTGTAACTTCTTCAGGAAAGGAGATGGCTCAGCACAGGCTCCCTCTCAAAGACATCATATCAATGTCACATCCTCTCCCTCTGGTTCTGTTGTATCTGTCTTCCAGTTCTTGGGTTATTTACCTAATCCAGCTAAGAGGGGAGGGTTAGAAGTGGCAAGATGGAGGGAATAGCACGACCAGAGATAATGAATTGAATTCATAAAGGGTGAGTATAAGAAATAGTAGGCACTTGAGATTACCTTGGGAAGTATGTGGGAGGTCAAGGGATAAATTGGAGATCTACTTAGAGAGTGATGGGGCTGAAAAAAGACTGAGTAGATTCCTGATAGCCTGACCTTTTTAATATACATAGTTTTTTTCTTCAAGGCAGTGAGAACCCTTTGAAAACTTTTTGGCAGAAAATGATATAACCAAGGAAATGGTATGGATTGTGGAGACTATGGAAATATTTGAAAGGAACTGGCATAGATGGGATGTACGAATGAGGGAGAACAACCCAGTGATTCGTAGGCCCTAACTCAGGTGATGGTGAACTTGTTTTGTAAGAAGAAGGGGCCTTCAGTCTTAGGGGTATTATGTTGCAGTGGCAACTTTGGGGTATCTGTCATGCAGCTGGAAATGTGGAAGTAGAGTTCAGAATAGAGATAAAACCCAGGCATGTAGCTATGGATGGAAAAAAGGAAGAATTGATTGTAGTTGAAACTGTGAGAAAAGAAGAGAAGAGATAGAGAAGATAAAAGATAATCCTAGAGTAGTGAGGAATGGTCAGAAACTGAAGGAGAAAGAAAAAAAATAGGAAAATGAAATGACACAGAAGCAGAGAAGGAGGAGGGTTTCCAAATAGGAGAATGATTACCATCATCAAATGTTGTAGGAGAGTTTTCCGGGAATATGGTGCTTTTGCTGTCCAGAGTAGTCCTCTCCATTCAGAACACCTGAAAAGTCAATAAAATTGTGCAAAAATATTTCTATAAGCACTGTTGGATTTCAGAGAGTTAGGTCACTTTATTTCACAGTATCTTCATTTGAGGGAGTTGACCTGGAAGAAGTACTTATTCTCTTTCACTCACTCACGCTAGTGAGGTCTCTAGACTTGAAACCAGAGTGTGTGTTTTGAATGTGGGTGCTGGAGGACTAGGTACTTGGGAAATTACAAAGGCAAATGTAGAAGGACAAGGTGATATAGGAAAAGAATTAAATATCTTTGCTAATTCTGTCAGCAACATCTGTAGGGAAATGACTTCTGGGGAAGCTGTATCAAGGAAGGGAGAACATAATTACAGATCAGACTCAATTTATCAATGCAGACAGAGATTCTGGATCCTATGTGCTGGTCCAAGAAGCTGGAAGTAGTCCTCAGTGTTGACTTGGCTAGTTGAATGAAAACTGAGTTTCATAGAGCTCTGGAGTAAAGAAACTTGATCTGTCAGAAAATACTCAGTGCAATGTAGCCTATGTCTACAAAGACAGGAGTCCTTATTGCATTAATCAATTGTGACTCCCATAGCTATGCCCTCCAAGAGGTCTCAGAAGAAACTGTCTTCAACAAGGTCTTGAGTACTACAACGATGAGGTGAGCACCCTTGAGAGGTAGTTCAGGGGTTCTTTTCTGTAGGCCACAATAACACTGGAAAGTGCAGCAGGAAAATGGACTCATAAACTCAGTGGGGATGGGAAGCATCTGGATGCCTAGGCCAAGTAATGGTGTTTATTGACAGAGGGAAAGTGGTGTTGTTACTTTGAAAGGCAGCTGGGATAATGGCTGACTAGAAGAGTGTGACCTATACAGATTTTGGAGGTGGTTAATTGATCCTGGGATACCTAATTAAAACTCTATAGTCCTTCTTGATGTATGTGTGTATGTATGTATTTTCTTCTTGATGTATTTAAATAAAAAATAGAACATCTGTAGGTATGGTGAAAGAGGCCCAATGAGCTTTTATGATAGAGTAGTAGCCTGATCCAATTCCCAGCCCTGAGCCACATCACAGACCTGGAGCCCCTTGAACGAAGGTGGGTCTGGGCCCCCTCAGAAAGGACATACTAGAAAGTCATGAATTGTACTCTCTATATACTTAAGGCACTAGTAGTTCCTTAAAGGCCCTATAGCCATTTACCACGGTAAATAGATCCTGGAGAAAGGGAAATATCCAGTTATTCCAGGAAAAAATTCACAGTGGTTCTAACTCAGGCTAATTTCTGGTGACCCCAAATTCTACTAATGTCTACCAGGAAAAAATGGTTTAAAAAATCCAGATAATAATTAGAGTTTTGACTCAGATCTACCTCACCATGGGTTCATTGGGTTTCTATAGATGGTTATTTACCTAGTTCCTGTAGGTTTAGATGTATATTTGTGTATATATAAATATATTTAAAGATAAGCATACATATTATGTATAGTCAGAATAGGTATCCTAACCTGTATTCTTCATTAGTTTTCTGATTCATGAAGTAAGGACTATATGGTAGAAAGGGCCAAGTGGAAGTTAAGCTATAGTATGAGAAATAAGGCAATAGTTGATGTCCGTGAAATTCACTAAATTTATATCTTTATCACTAGAAGCAGTTAGCTTTATGGAATGGTGCAATGGACTATGCAATACTCTTTTTAGTGCCAATGCCTAGTGAAGTTGGATACTGTCTTACAAAATTCAGAATGTGTTCTAAACCGACAGTTGAAACATGGTGCTCTTTCTCCCATAGCCAGAATGTGCATGTCCAAGAATAATGAACTGGAAGTGGAGTGGATCCTCTACCTAGCATGGCTGATGACCCACTTATAAAACTTGCTTTCTGTCCTTGTGACTCTAGTTCTGTTGGTTTAGTAATTTTAGTACCCCAAGAGAAATACTTCTTCCCAAGGGTATCACAATAATTTTCAACTAAACTGGAAGCTAACACTGACCATTTCAGACCACTCAAGCTTCTGGGAAAACAGAGGAAAAGGAAGACCATGGGGGTAAACTAGGGTGATGGATTCTGACTATTAAGAAGAAACATAGTTTCATTTATTCAAAAGAGATGGAGTGAGTACAGGTAATTAATTCCCTAGGCAGCATCCTATTACCATTCTATCAAGCAAAACAAGTTACTAAAACCCTACACTAGCCCCTTCTAGGTTAATCCATAGGACTAAAAGATCCCCCAGTTAGGAAAGGTTTATGTCATCCATGTGACTAAAGACCCCATAGCAGTTACAATGCTGGCTGAAGATGAAGGACAAACAAAATGTGCGATAGAGCAATTCTAACTATTAACTCCATCCCATGACCACGGTTTCCTTCTTTGCCATGTCATATTTTCTTTTTCTTTCCTACCACTTTCCTATACCATTTCTAAATAAGTTTTGTTGATTAACTTTACATTTCAGGTCATATGCTGCAGAATATTAAGTAGGCATTCAACAGAAAGGGAGGAAAAAAGATTACTCAGAAATCTTAGACTTTGATCTAGACTTTGATCTAGTAACTAGCAAGGCTGAAGGTTGCCTTCCTTTGTTTGGAGGGGCTGAAAATGTCTTGATTGTTTGAGGTGCATTATGAAGCAGGAGTATTTTTGAGTGAGGACTATGTGTAGAAATCAGATAAGAAGAGTACTGGATTATGCTGGACATCTGCTATTGCTTGGCTCCCCAGCATCCAAACATGCTTGTATTTGTGGGAAATACTCCCAAAAGTGAACCTTGGTGGAAGGGAAGCCTCACCTCCCATTATGGAAGACACTCCTCCCTGGCCCCTGGTGCTGGGGTGTGCCTCCATAACCTAGCCTTGAGCATTCCAGCATTCCTGCAATAGTGATAAAAAATTACAAACAGAGCTAGTGAAAAATACTTCCTGGTGCTAGTTTGGTGATTTCACGGAGCTCAGCAATGGCAGTGGTTAGTGTCAAAATTCTAGAGGCAAGGACTGAAGTGTCTGGTGATGGCAACATTGAGCTATTGGTGGTGGTAGTAACTGGTGATGGCATCCTGACAAAATGTTCCTGGTTTCCTGCTGTTCACTGCACTCTGGTCCTGACCGTTTTCTCAGCCTGGGCTCTCTAGCCTTCCTGTTGATTGAGTCAGCAACACAATATTCTTTTAATAAATGCCTTACTGCTTCATTACGTTAGTGATATTTGGTCTCCATTGCTTGCAGCCAAGAGCCTTGACCTTTACAAGAGTGATTCATGGATTAACATTTGATTTCTATCTAGGGACAGTGAGCCACAAAAAATCAAGGGCTAAATGAAAAACACTGCAGATTTTTTATTTTGTATGATTGTTGTTCTTTTTATTCATCTACTTTTTTACAGAACAAAGTAAAAAATAGAAAGTGGAATAATTTCCACTAATAGAAAATTAAACCCTTCTCAGGGAGATAAATGTTTATCTACAAAGAAGGATATTGTTGAATTTCTCTTGTGCCTTGTGCCTGCAAAGTTCTGCCTTTGTGTCTCCAGTGTGATTTATTTGCCCATCTCATCTTCATCTAGTTCCACTGCTGGATGGAACAAGCCTGCAGGGGCAGGAGAAGGTGAAGTGAGTTCTTCAGATTCTAAGAGTGAAGCGGAGAGAGAGAAAAGGATTTCATTAGCATCTGTCCTTTAGGAGGAGAATCACAAAAATCAGACCTTTCTGCACTGTGATGGTTAATCTCCTTGCATATGTCTTGTATGTTAATATCCTAAATAATTTTATAGCCCTTTTAATACCACGTTCTAAAAGGCCCCCATATTATTATTCAAGCTTTCAGAGGCTTCAGATTCCTCAAGACAGTCGGTATAGAAAGCCTGCCCCTCTTAAAGTCTGAGAGAAAGAAGTATAAAAATCTAAAATCTCTTATCCTCATGTTTGCTAGCTTCACAAAGGGCAGGATCAATTCTTTGTTAAGTTGACAAAATAAGCGAGTGCGCTCATGAACTCTCAGAATTGCTAAGTAGCCGGAATCTGGTTCTTAAACGTATACTCAGAATATTTTGGTTTCTATTTTGATTTTTGGTGAAAATGTTCTCATAGGATCTGTCTGATTAAAAGCAATTAACAGCTCAGTTTCAGACAAAAAAAAAAAATCCTTTGTACAGGGGCAGTGAAGGGCAAAGCAACACCTGGCTGTCCTCCTTAGCTTACTTCCAGCACCAAGTTCCCCGGGTGGGCTTATTTATTTTGAAGGAGATGAAACACAGATAAAATAATGGGATTCCTTTAATCTATTTGATTTTCTTCTGTGTGTTTAGGATGGGGAGTGCTGCAAAGAGGCATCTGTTTTTTTGGAAATTCCAAGACACAGGATATCTCAAAGATGGCAAGATAAGAAATAGCTGACATCATGTTTCTAAATATACTACTCTGTGTAACAGCTACCTGGAGCAAAAGCAGAAAGGTCGGGGAGGCAAAATAATAACTTTTAGTTGCTGGAAGTCATCCATGTTCAACAGTCTGTCAGGAAGAGACAGGTGGGGCTGGCTCACCACCTGGGGTGAGGGCTGGTACAGGGTTTTTATTAAAATTACTGCACAGGAGCAGAGAAGATAAACACTCAGTGGGCGTAGTGGAACTGCCAGACCATATGTTTGGCCAGAGCTAAGAAGCTCCTTCTCCAAAATAAAACTACCTAAGGCAAGCTCCATGTGTTTAAAAAAATATTGTGTGCTAGGCAAATACATTCCAGGATTTAGACATAAATTTTGTATGCCACTGTATCTTTAGTGCTAATGTCAGATTGGTGATCTGCCTATCGAGTCATTTGAGGTGACATGGCAGGAAGAACGTAAACTAAATTTTGAACTATCGTCGGGAGGATGAGGGGGATGTTAAGTGGTTCTATACACTTAGCACTGTGCCCAGCATAAACGAGTGTGAAAGTCCTGAGAGGTAATGTGACTCATTTACAGTCTCGTGCCTAGTAGCGCCAACTTAAAACCAGAGACAAAGTCTTTATGACCCTTAGTCCTTTGCTCTTTTTACTAGAGAACATAGCTTCCCACTTGTATTCATTTCCCACTCACATCCGTTTCATTTTTACCCATAAACACAGTGGCTTAAAACGGCACACGTATATTATCTTGCTGTTCTAGGTCAGAAGTCCAAAACCAGTTTCACTGGTGGGGTCCTACTGGAGGCTCTGAGGGAAAATCTGTTTCTCTGCCTTTCCCAGCTTCTAGAGGCCACCAGCACCACATTGGCTTGGGGTCTCTTCCTTGGGTCATTCCGCCTTCTTGCTTTTACCATTCCATCTTCCATTCCTGACTCTGACCCTCCTACCCTACCTTCCAAGTGTAAGGACAGTTGGAATTACACTGGCCCCAGCCTGAAAACCTGGAATAATCTTCCATCTCCAGATGCTTAATTTGATCATACCTCTAAAGTCCATTTTATCATATAAGGGGCAGTATTTATAGATTCCAGAGTTTAGGATGTGGACATCTTTGGGGGGCACTGTTCTGCCTGTACTCCATCCTAACTCTCATTATTCCCTCTCCTGTCTTCTGATGCCAAACAATATAGAAGGCATAAAAGATTTCTACGGTCAACACTATGCTGTAAAACTCATGTAACACTTGTGGTTTTCCTCAATTGACACAGCACATCTGCTTCTGGCCATTTCCCTGACCCACAGGTGAGTGAAAGGCCAATATCACTGCTATTTTCTAGAGCTTTGTTGAATTAGACATTGGTTCTTTTTTTTTTTTTTTTTTTGGATAACCAGTATTGTTTATTCATCCCCCACACTGACTTGCTCTGTGGCCTTGTAGGTCAACCCCTGTAATAAGGCTTCATATCTGGTCTGAAAAAAATTATGTTTAGTGCTTTTGTCACATCTGGGGACCTCGAACAGCAGTCTGTTGTCCTGTGCCTTTTAGGCATGGGTTCTTAAGGCATATCTGTTTGTACCAAGTGACATTGAACTGCACTCAGTGCTTAGAGCAGTATTCAAAGTCCTTAGGTTCCTAATTTTTTTGGTTAAAATTCAGAGCAGGTGGCTTCATTTGTTCTTTCAATCACATTGTTTTCTTTTATCTCTATGGCAAGAGATAAGAGAGCATTTGCTAATATCTGTTTGACTTCATGTCCTTGGGCTGTGCCAATGGGCAGAGTGTGTGGTAAAGAAAACTTATTCTTAATCCTAAACATATTATATAAGTGGCTGATTCAGAACAGGGAGGTGCCTGTTACCAAAGGCAACGTAATGAGGAGGCTGTGGAAGAGGAGGAGACCTCATTAGCAAAGGAAGGTTGTCACCTTGGAGAGTTCCGTCATTTCCGTGCTTTTTCACAGACAGATTACACTTGTCTCTGAATTCCTTTCTTGGAGAATGACTGGAGAGGGAATAAAAATATTTGCAATTTATATGAACTTTACCAGTCTTCAAATATTCTGAACACCTGGCATTATATTTTATTAAAAACAAATATAGTAGGTACTCAATAGATGTTTGCCTAGTGTTGAATGAATGAATCTCATCATGGGTTGATTGATTCTGCATGAAAAATACCTGAAGAATGTTTTCATTTGGGCCTATTTGCTTCTTCTCCATTTGATGATGACTTAAGGAGTCACTTAACTTCTAAAGTTGAGCTAAACAAATATAGACCCATAGTCAGAAATGTGCCAGATTTGGTATGCTTAGGAGACCAACTTGAGGGAAAATATTTTGCTGCACTTTGCTAGGGCATTCAAGAATGTTTGAAAATAAGTCACAGAGTTCCTTCCATTAATCAATCCAGTGTCTGACTGACCAACCCCTATACCCAGGCATCTTGCATGGGAGGGACCAATGCAAATTTTCAAGGGTATTGCGGAATCTAAGTACAATCATTGCATTAGAACCAAAAAATATTTGAGTACCCACCATGTCCCAGGCCTTTTAAAATATAAACTCTCTCAACAACTTTGTGAAATAGGTGTTTCTCTCATTTTATCGATTAGGAAACTTTGAAGGAGGTTAAGTGACCTTTGACAAACTGGAAAATCTCAGTATTCTGAAGACTGTGTATTTCAATGCCAAATCCAGTATGGTTTTGACTTCACTGTGGCTTATTTTTATGCCAGAAATCTCTATTAAGTGAAAAGACTAAGAAAAATTGCACAGAGTTTCTAAAAGGAAGTGAGGTCATAAATTAATACATCTTCAAAAAAAGATTAGGACCTTTTGTTAGGTCCTAACAAAAGTTAGGATGTACGCCATCCTAACTAAACTGAGTTAGGATGGGGTACAGGCAGAACAGTGCCCCCCAAAGATGTCTTATGGTGACAAACTGACAGAAAGGAGAGGTTTAACTTTCACGTTTGCAAAGGGGCACAGAAGCAAGAGCTCTGTACTTGGGCACCTTGCATCTCAGGTCCACATCTACTCACAAAGGACTTTAAATAGTTCCTTAGTCCCTCTTTGCTTGCTCTTCTCCTCTTTTAGATGGGATGAACAACAGCGTCTATTTACAGGACTGCCGTGTTTGTGAAAGTAAGTAGAATAATCTTTGTAAATCCAGTTTATGGTGCACAGGAAGTCCTACAGGAAGTGCTAGTGGTAATTATTTGGAGGAAGTCAAAGTCTTTTTCAATTTTTTATTCATTTTAATTAGAACAAGTCTTCCTTTAAGCCTCATTTCTCTTAAAATCATCCAAGATTCTGGAATTTTAGATTATTATTTTGGGGATGAATACACATTTTCAAAGCATCCCGTTTGGTCATTGTTTTAATTATGTGCCACCACCCACTTCTGGACCATTCATAGAAAAATAATAATAATATAATTTCCTTCATTCCATTCCATGGCACACTAACTGATCACTATTTAATTATTAACAAATCCAGCTGAGGTTGAGCAGCCAGCTGGTTTGGGTTCTGGCCTAGCAGTGCCACTTGCTAGCTGGGTGCTTGCTTTCTGAAATATGGCCTTTTTCCTTCCATCTGAGGTGCTGTGGTTCTAAGAAGGTTGTGAGTCTGAGAATGACTCAGTCCATGAGGAGGTATGTGCTTGGAAAATGTCCTTCCAGAAGGCAAACCTGAATAAAGTCTTTTGCTTCAAAATGGAAGGGAAAAAAAAGAAAAAGCAAAATATATATATATTTTTTAAATAAATAAAAAATAAAAATTTTTAAAAAATGGAAGCAGATAAGGGAACTGGCTTGTCTGATTTGAATGTACTTTCACTGCTGTATACGGCCGTATACCTGAAAGTATTTATTTATTCCCTTCCAAATATTTCTTCTGCCTGTGTCAGCTAAAGGTAGGAAACATTGACCTTACAGGTGGTCTGTCACTTTTACTTTCATTTCCTTCAGTGCGTGGAGCAAGGATTGCCAGGGCCCACCTGTGCTTAAGGTATTGAAAACACAGCAGGGTATCATGACTATCAGAGTCTTCCAAAAGGCCACAAGATGGGGATATTACTCTACAAATTTAGATCTTTTAACTTAGTCTACAAATAATTATTGAGTGCCTACTATGTGCTTGGCGTTGTGCCAGGCCCTGGGATTACAGTGATGAGTAAAACAGACCTTGCCTAATGGAGTTTTCAGTATCATAGAGAAGGTAGGTGTTTGTGGATTTCACAGTCTGCTTAGTGCTGTCCTGACACAAATGCAGGGGACCATAGGCATGAGTGGTAGGGAGCCTAAGTACAGTTTGAGAAGGGGCTGGACAGAGCTCTTGGAAGACTCCCCGGAGAGAACAGTGTCTATGCCGATACCTGCAGAATGACTAAGCATTACCTAGGAGAAGAGTTCTAATCCTGACAGAGGAACATGCCCAGAGGTCCAGCAGAGAAGGTAAACTTGGTTCTTTGAAGCAACTGAAAAATGTTAAATTGTAGTTGAAACTTAAGAGTAGTGTTGAGAGATGGGTCTAGGCCATTCCATGAAGGGACTTGAAGGTCATGTTTTTAGGGTAATTTTCAGATCATTGGGAAAGCGGTTCCTCTTCTCCTGGTTTGTCCACCTAGAAGGTCTTTCTTATACTTCTCTGGCTGGCACAGTCCTTGTCAAGTCTCATTGTACAACTGTTTTCTAGGAATCCTGATCCCTTATCTACCATGAGTGGGTTCAGCCCCTTATCTCTGGCACAGTATATTCTCCATCTATCATTTAGGCAGTGGTCCTCATTGTTAAGAGGGCTCAGATGCAGCAAACGGCAACTTGAATCCTACCACCCCTGCTTTCTAGTAAGTTCTTGGCTTCAGATTCCTGACTCAGAAAAATGAGGCTAATAATAGCAGCCATCTCATAGGGTTTTGTGAAACAGCCTGGAAGTTGGAAGTGCTTAGTCTAATAACTGGCACCTAATATGTGTTGAATAAGTATTAGCTATTGATATCAGTTATCCTAAATGTTAGCTGTTGATGTCCATTATCCTGGATTTTAGTTTCTTTCTTTTTTTTTTTTTTAAATAATCTTTTTTTTTTTTTTAAGATTTTATTTATTTGACAGAGAGAAACACAGCGAGAGAGGGAACACAAGCAGAGGGAATGGTAGCGGGAGAAGCAGGCTTCCTGCCGAGCAGGGAGCCCAATGCAGGGCTCGATCCCAGGCCCCTGGGATCTGACCTGGGCCGAAGGCAGACGCTTAACGACTGAGCCACCCAGGCGCCCCTGGATTTTAGTTTCTTAATCTCTTGTCTCTTCTAAGATTCTGGAAGACAGGGACCATAGCTTATTTTACCATTATGCCTCCAGCTCCTACCACTGTTACTGGAACAAAAGAAGTGCTCAATCAATAGTTATCCAATGAATGAGGATATTCATTGTGTGACTCACATTTGTTTCACATTTAAAACTATTAATTTTAAGGTGATATAGTTGAAGACTGTGTGTAGTGAAGCTCCTTTGTGATCTACCCCATCAGGAAATGGGAATCTTCCTGAGGGCAGAAAACATGTGATTTAGGGTTTTAAAATACTCATTTTATTTTCCTAAGGTTTTGTTGATAATCCTTACTTTAATCGATGTCAATTGCTTTCTGAATTCAATGAGTGATTTAAAAAATCATTTAACATTAAAAATTTTAAATAAGAGTATTCATATTTTATGTTGTTTTTTAAGCAATATGAACACATATTCAGGAGCATATAAATTTGCTTTTACTTGAATTTTAAACTTAACTATAGATAGTTTACTTAATATAGCCAAACACTTGGGAACAATATGACTAGTGATTCATTTTAGTATTTCTAATATATGAGGTGGTGCTAAACCGACTTTTAGAAAGGTGTGCATTTCTTAGTAGTCAAAAGAGCATGAGATTATAAGCCTAGAGATCTAGATTATACTGTTCGATCTTCGTTAAACAAGCTTTACAACCTTGGAAGTCAGTTTTCCTTTTATGAACCTCCATTTCATTTCTAAACTTGGCCAGATTGAGCTGGATTTCAGATAAGATTCTGAGTTCCTAAATCCCATGATTTGATATCTTTCTGTTCAGAAGATGAGCCAGTGAGCTTCTGGCAAAACAGATTGGTGTGTCTATAAATGCATTGGATTAAAATCAGACATTGATTTCTTTTTTCACTGTAACACTTTTGTTGAAACTGCTTTTCTGGGGAGGAGGGTGAGATAACAGCTGAAAGCTAGTATTTGTTGAGTCCTTACTAAATTAGGCTGAGTGCTTTACTAATGCGTTATCCAAATTCAATTCCATTGTAACTCAATGGAATGAGTATTATATTATTAGCCACATT
Organism: Procyon lotor; assembly: GCA_028646535.1. NCBI lineage: Eukaryota > Metazoa > Chordata > Mammalia > Carnivora > Procyonidae > Procyon > Procyon lotor. The sequence continues at coordinate 108,367,450 of CM053605.1, forward strand.
TTACATATGAGAAGGCAAGTTTCAGAGAGGTTGAGTGATTTATCCAAGGTCACACAGCTTGTAAAGTAGTAGCAAGAGGCTGATTACAGAGCCCACTCTCAGCCATTTTGCTGTATTGACTACTTCTTATAGAGGGTCTACGCTCTCAGGCATTGTGATAGACAATCCACAAGCATTCTTTTATTAACTCTCCCAACATTCCTGTGGAGTAATTCTCACTAACTCTATATATTTTCTTTATAAGAGGAACTAGAAATTATAGGGCAAAGACATATCAGGGAGAAAAGAAGTTCACAAACAAAATAGGAAAAATCTGAGGCCTTGGTATGGAAGTTGTTTAAGGAGTATAAATACCATTTTAAAGGATATGGTTTTCCTTTGACCTAGACTGTTTATGATTATTTACAAAGCCAGCTGCTCTGTTCCCTGAAATTCTTTTATTCTGGCATTAATAGAAAATAAAAAGTTAAATTAAAGCCTCTGCCCTTAAGAATCTCAGGTTTAGGGCACCTGGGTGGCTCAGTTGGTTAAGTGTCTGCCTTTGGCTCAGGTCATGATCCTGGGGTCCTGGGATTGCCTTGTGTTGGGCTCCCTGCTCAGTGGGGAGTCTGTTTCTCCCTCTCCCTCTTCCCCTTCTCCCCACTTCTCTTTCTCCCTCTAACTTGCTCTCTCTCTCTTAAATCAATAGATAAAATCTTCAAAAAAAAAAAAAAAAAGAATCTCCAGTTTATACTGCACTTAAGATTGCAAGATTCTGGCAAATTAGTCACATTGCTGAGCCTCCCTTTTCTCATCTATAAAATGAGCATAATTCCTACCTTGTAGGGCTGTTGTGATTATTAGGGACAATACATGGAAAGCATCTGGAATAATTCAAGAATATAGGAGATAGTAAATGATAACTGAAGTTATTTTTATGATTGTTATACATTACTATTGTTTCCTTAAATCCTGTGTAATAAATACTTTTCATTGACTGGATTGATTGGGAGATACTGATTAGAGTTTAAATGTGAACCAATGAGATGACTGGAGGCCCTGGAATTGGATATGGAAGGGAGTATTTGGGCCAGAGAGATATACAGAGGAGGAGGAATTGTGAGGATTTGGTGATGAGCTGGAAAAGATGGGAGGGAAGGTAGGGCGTCTCTGGATAACTGAGATTTCCAGCTTGAGTGGATGGGTCAGGAAAAATGGGAGAAGGACAGGGTTAGGGTGAAGCATTTGAATGGCTGCCTTTGACACATGTTGAGTTTGAAGTGTGTGGTAGGCAGCTAGATCCTTGGCTCTGAATAAGTGACATGCAGTGGATTTCAGGGGCTCTGAGAGAAGACAAAGGAAGTTCAGAGCTCTTGGAAGGTACATTTAGAATAGGCTTCCTGAGGGTTGCTGGAGGGGAGAGGGTAGGAGCGATGAGGTGGCTGGGTGATGGACACTGGGGAGGGTATGTGCTATGGTGAGTACTGTGAATTGTGTAGACTGATGATTCACAAACCTGTACCCCTGAAACAAATAATCTATTATATGTTAATAAAAAAATTAAAAAAAGAATAGTTTTCCTGAAAACACTAAGAAACTGTCTACGTGTGTGTGTGTGTGTGTGTGTGTACTTTTCACTTTAACATTGGCCCTTAAAGCCTCAGACAAAATGAGCAAATAATGTGGAAATTTCAGGTAGGCACAGAAGTGTGAAAGTTTTTGGAAGGTTCTGAGGTAGTTTCTTAGCCCTCATTAAATCATAATTTTTTGGTGCATCACATGAAAACTCTAGAATGTATTTTAGCACACATCCCAGCAAATTTCCTCCCATTTCAAATGAATTAGATCCACTTTTTTTTGTTTTAATACTAACATTCAATATTTTATTGACCTTTTTGTTTTTAGAGGCACATTGAATTTTTTAAAAATGCAAAAATGAAAAATGAAATCTCATCTGATAACATATAACTTCAGTAATTTAACACAATAGAACTATTGTCTTATTGCTATTTTAAGTGGTAGTGTGCGTACTCTTCCACTGTTCTTAAAGATTATATCATTTCCTTGTCCTTTTCATGAAGCAAAATAGATGAGCTAATTTTATCCTCAATGCTGAGAACTTCAGTGTCATTTTCAGGCAAACAACCACACTGCATCAGCAACTCGGTGCATGGAGACTTAGCTCAAGGTCTGCTCTTCTCCTCCACAGACCCTCCATTCCCTCCTGTGCAGTTTAGGCCAAGGGGCCAATTTGAAGCCTTGGTGTCTTCATACAAGAACTTCTGAGAATCAAAGTCTCACTAATTCTTTTAAAATCTGCTTCTCTACAACTACAAAATAATAATAATAATTAAAAAATAAAATAATAAGTAACTAAGTAAGAGTTACATTCATTAATATTGAATTTTAGGAAACTTCTATATTAGTTTCCTATTGCTGTTGTACTAAATTATAACAAACTTAGTGGCTTAAAAAACCACACCAATGAATCATCTTACAGTTCTGGAAGTTATCAATCCAAAATCACTCTGAGCAGGTTAAATTCAAGGTGTTGGCAGGGCTGCATTCCTCTTTGGAGCCTCTATAGAAGAATTGGTTTTCTTGTCTTTTCTAGCTTTTAGAGGCTGCCTGCATTCCTTGGGCGTGTGGTTCCCTTCCATCTTCCTGTCAAGCCACCGATAGCCTGTCAAGTCATTCTCCCTCTGCATCGCTCTGACACTGACTTCTCCTTCCTTTTTCCGTTTTTAAGGACCTTGTGATTTCACTGGGCTCACCTGGATAATCCAAAGCAATTTACCCATCCAAGGTCAGCTGATCAGCCAATTTTACTTCTTTCCCCTTTTCCATGGAATTTAATATTCGCAGGTTTTGAGGGTTAGGATGTGGACATTTTAGGAGGTGCTCCTAACAAGGTGCTCCTGCCTATTGCACTTCTTAACCATATTAAACATAACACGGTGTTAATGGCATAATGATAAAGTTTGATATGTTTATATAAAAGACATCATCAGGGTTCTACTGTAGTTGGATTCTGCATAACTGTGCTGAAAATAACTCAGTACTGCTATCCTCATTTCAGATGTCAGGGGCCCATTTGAGACAGGGAGTGCTGAACCTCTTAAAATAACATGATTGATTGTGTGAGAGAGGTAGGAAAAAGTCAAGAAAGACAAATTAGTGAGTCACTGTGTATTACTTTAGGCAACACTGTGCATTAGAACTTCCTGAGATGACAGAAATGTTCTCTATCTATGCTGTCTAATATGGTAGCCATTAGCTACATGTAGATATTGAGTCCCTGAAATGTGGCTAGAGCAACTGGGAACTGAATTTTTAATTTCATTTAAAATCAATTTAAGGGGGCACCTGGGTGGCCCACTGGGTTAAGCCTCTGCCTTCAGCTCAGGTCATGGTCTTGGGGTCCTGGGATCGAGCCCCACATCAGGCTCTCTGCTCAGAGGGGAGCCTGCTTCCTCCTCTCTCTCTGCCTGCCTCTTTGCATACTTGTGATCTCTCTCTTTCTCTGTCAAATAAATAAAATCTTAAACAAACAAACAAATAAAATCAATTTAGGGGTGCTTATGGCTCAGTAGGTGGAGCATGCAACTCTTGATCTCTGTGTCCTAAATTCCGGCCCCACCCACTATGGGATGTAGAGATTACTTAACATATTTAAAAAAAAAAAATAAAACCAATTTAAATTTCAATCGTTACATGAAGCAGAACTGCTGTTTAAATTCCAGTTTGGCCTTTTACTAGTTTGAAATCTTCTTTATAAGGGCAGTTTATTTAGCCTGTTTGAATCTTAATTTACTTCTCTGTAAATTTGGGAAGCTAATTTTTTATTTTCATTTTTTATTTTGAAATAATTGTAGACTCACAAGAAGTTGCAAAATTAGCACAGAGAATTCCTGTGTATCATCCTGGCAGCTTCCGCCGATGACAAGATCTTAGATAACCATAGGGCATTATTAAAATCAGACAATTGACATAGGTAGAGTACCCTGAACTAAACTGCACACCTAATTCAGATTTCACCCATTTTATACATGTAAACATTTTGGGGAGGATATATAGTTGTGTGAAATTTTATTACATATATAGATGTGTGTGATCATACTGTAATCAGAATACCTACGTGTTCTGTCCTCAAAACCTTTATTGTGCTGTTCCTTTAAGTCATTCCCTCTTCCCAGTCCTAACTTCTGGCAACACTGATCAATTTTCCATCACAAAAATTTTGTTATTTTGGGACTGTTTTATAAATGGGATCATTTTTTTTTTTTCACTCAGCATACTGCTGATCCATTCAAGTTGTGTGTATCATTGTTCATTCCTACTTATTGCTGAGTAGTATTCCATTTTATGGATGTACCACAGTTTGTTTATCCAGTCACCCACTGAAGGACATTTAGGTCATTTCTAGCTTTTGGCTCTTAAAAATAAAGCTGCTATGAATGTGCATCTGGAGGTTTTAGGGAGAACATACATTTTCATTTCTCTATAATGAACACCCAGGCATATAATTGATGGGTCAAGTATTTTATAGTGGAAATAACTGATTATCAACTAAATATATATCTTAAAATGACTATATAAAAATATCAAAACTATGCAAAGTTAGATTAATTGTATTTTTAAATAATCCAGGGGGAAATAGGAACATAATAGAAGTTGAAAGGAATTACAAATGTGCATGTTAAAATGCATTGTTTTTTTAAGTCTATTTCTCCTACTTGATTGATTAATTTTTTTAAGATTTATTTATTTGAGAGAGAAAGAGTGCATACAGCTTGGGGGAAGGGCAGAGGGAGAGGGTGAGGGACAAGCAGACTCCTGTGCTGAGCATGGAGTCCAATGTGAGGCTCGATCTCAGGACGCTGAGATCATGACCTGAGCAGAAAGCAAGTGTCGACTGAGCCACCCAGGCACCACTCTCCTACTTAATTTAAATAATGATATAGTTCTCGCCTCTCCTTCACAAGTCATTAAAACTTTACATCAAGGGCAACAAGATGGACCCTTGTGGTGATAGATTGTTTTGTGTCTTGACTGTAGTGGTGGATACACGGCCCTCTACATATGTAGAATTTTGTGGAACTACACAAACATTCTCACGTACACACACGTACGAGTTCATATAAAACTAGGAGAACCTGAACAAGGTTGAAGGATCATATCACTGTTAATATGTTGGTTGTGATTTGTACTATAGGTAGGCAAGATATTACCACTGGAGGAAACTAGATCAAGAGTACTCTCTCTGTTTCTCTTATTTCTTACAATTGCAGAAGAAGCTACAGTTATTTCAAAAATAGAAAGTTTAATTTAAAAAACCACATCAACCATTTGCTCTATTTCTGAGGCTGCCACCAATCTGTAGGCTTTATATAATCTTTGAATTTTCAGAGTGTATATGGTTCAGTCAAAAAGCTCAACTGCCTATCCTGAAACAGTTTTTTTGAGCAACTGCACAATAATCTGCATGATCAAAGCATACTAAACAACTTATGACTCAGAAACATGACACTCTGGCAATTCTTTTGGCGCACTCTTTTTAAAAATATATGATAACATCTTAGGAAAACTCTGTCATTGACCTCTCCCATTCTGTAGATGCTCTGCTACAGGGTTCCACTTGAATGGGTTCTGCCCTGACCAAAGTGTGCTTGCTTTGGGGAAATTCTATTTTTACTTGTCTGATAGATAATTCTTTATGTTGGAAAATGAGGTCAAGTAAATACTTAGCCACAGTCCAGAATTATAGCTATAGACACTGGAAACTATTTAGAACCTCGCCTGATTTAGAATAGTTTTTGAAAACCCCAGAATGAAATGACCCAGATACTCTGGTTTCTACTTTCTCTTCAAAGGCACCATCTTTTGAATTGTCCTGACGGAGAAATATGCTGGATATGAGCTTTGTAAGGGTGCCAAGCCTGTTTTGTTCATAAAGAATTTCTCCCTGCAATACATCCAGCCGAACTTTATAATTATAGCCAGAGCCTTGCTCACCATGGCGACCGTGGCTGGTGCTATTGGATATTAAATCTATTGATAATGAATGTAGAGTCCATCTCAGAGAGTTTTCAAATGGCCCATGCAGTCTCTTCCCCAGGGGTGAAGCACATCTTAGCTCCTTGTGGGCTTTTAAAGGCTCATCTTATCTCTTGATACAATGTGTTCTTTTGATTTGCTTGTGATTTTGTTACTCTCCATGGACAGATGCAAACTAGAGGACAAAAGGAGGGAAAGAGGTCCAAAGAATGTAGAGTTCTTGCTTTTCAAATCAGTTTTCTTATGGTTGGTTGCCTTCATACCCAGGTCATTTCCTGAACTCTTCTACTCTTGGAGTGATAGCCAACTTTTTTTTTCTCTCAGGCTGTATTGGAAAGATGATGGACTCCTGGAATAGAGTGCCCTATTGAACAGAACGTATAGTGAATAATTCCTATGATGCTAATTAGTCTACCTTGGGGCACAATAGTTTAAAATATGGCAGAGATTAACTATTACTCTATGTTATGGTACTAAGCTGTATCATACTGTATATAATTAAAATACCTTATCACCCTTTATCATGTTATACTATAGTATCATACTTGAAAATAGAAACAAAAAATAAATATATGAAAATAACAGGAAAATATAAACATTTAAGACATCACAGAAAAAAAATATTGGTCTCAGAGTTAGGAGACCTGGGACTATTTCTGGGCTTCATTATTTAATTACTTGCTGACTGTTTTGCTTTACTCCTCTTTGCCCTCGTTTTCTTCTCTGTAGATGGATATTAACCATAATAATACCTATCTGATAGGTAATTTTGATAGAATAAAAAAAGCATGTTTAGCTGAAGCATACTAATCTTGAGAAAGGGAAGCATAATACTAGAAGTTATTAAAACCTAAGTATAGTTTTAGCAGACACTGACAAGAAACCTTAATATCGGGGTGCCTGGGTGGCTCAGTTGATTAAGCAACTGCCTTGACTCAGGCCATGATCCTGGAGTCCCGGGATTGAGTCCCACATCAGGCTCCCTGCTTGGCGGGGAGTCTGCTTCTCCCTCTGACCTCTCCCCTCTCATGCTCTCTCTCATTCTCTCTCTCTCTCAAATGTGTAAAATCTTAAAAAAAAAAAAAAAAAGAAAAAAGAAAACCCTTATATTTGTCAAAATGTCTAGTTCTAGAGAATAAAAGCCTAATCTCTTTTCACCTTAGAATAGCCTTGAAACTCTGTGGGTTGCCTATGCAAGAGCTTTCCTTTTATTTTTTTCCTCCTGATATAGAGTGCTTTGCACAATAGAAGTTAAAAAATATCTAACTTACTTGCCTTCTCAATCTCTCTCGTACCTGATACTAGTTATTTGTAAGTTCTGGCCTGTGAGTATAAGAGTAATATCTGGATGACATCTGCGAAGGATTTTTTTCCCTTTAAAAAATAAAATTAAAAAGATACATTCAAAGAGGGTCTTCTCATCTGCTCCATTTTCTTCCTGTATTTTGGATAGAATTCTGGAACTTTAGAAACCCTCTTATGACCATGTGCTGGTAAGCCCAAGGACAGAAGCCCACATGCTGGCCATAACAGAGTGAAATCGTGGAGGATCTTGACTGAAATAGCGATGCACCTGAACCACTTTAGGACCACTTCTTTTAGATTTTGAGAAAATAAAACCTTCTATTAATTTTTTTAAAGATTTCATTTACTTGAGACAGAGAGAGAACATGAGTGGGGAGAGGGACTAAAGGAAAGGGAGAAGCAGGGAGCCCAATGCTGTGGGTCTCCATCCCAGGACTCCTGGGTCATGACCTGAGCTAAAGGCAGGATTTAACTGACTGAGCCATCCAGGCACCCCTAAAATCTATTAATTAAGCCACTTTTCTGTAATGTTCTGTTTGCTTGCATCTGAAGACATCCAAACTGATATACAAAGGCGTTTCCCAGGAGCACAAACTCAGGGGTCATCATTTATATATGATGGTGTTGCCCCTTAGAGTTGTACAACATGGTCTTGGTGAAGTTGGTGAACTCTTACTCATTCTTCAAAATTTATCTCACATAATGCCTTTTCAGAGAAGTCTTTATATACAGAGTAATCACTTCTAGTGAATACATTATCTTGTAATTATATTTTGCAGTAAAGATTTATTTTTATAATATATTGAATTGAGGTTAAATGTCTATGAGTCTGTTTCTCAAGCACATTTATCTTCCTAGTATTCAGTAGATGCTCACAGTTTCTGGAACAAAAGAAACAGTTTCTGAAACAAAAGAAAGTTTTATACCATCCTACTATTGAATGATAGTAAGATCTTCATTGTAGCAAAAATTATTCAGATGCCGTATGGCAGACACCTAGAAATATTGGTATTTTTTCCATGTGGATTTTAGAAAAAGATATAGGTGTTGAAAACATTTCTTGATGATAGATCTTTATTTTGGTGAAAATCTAAAATTTATATTTCAGGACCATACTTCCTTCATCCCAACTCTATACTTCCTACCTCTGTACCTGCAGCTAAAAGATGAAAGTGGATTATCATTTAGCATGATAATCCTGAGGCTACAATGATCCATCATATCATTGAAAGATGCAATCATGTTCTCTAGACTGCTTAGCAAGGCAAGAGATTGTATACTGACATTTGGAGGAACATTTAGAAACCATAAGAATTAAACCAACAGGACGCTGGAATACTCTTTAACCCTCAGGTGGCAAAACTTTACAACTCAATCACTTGACAGCCTGGTTGATCATTCAAGAATTTGCCTAATTTAAAATTAATTCATTTTTTCATTCAACAAATACCTTTCAATAGACTACTATGTATAACATTTTTTTCCCCCTGAGTGCTAGAGATTAGAGATACATCGGTGACCAGTATATTCAAGAGCCTTGCCTTCATGGACCTTAAAATATTTATTCACATGTTGACGATAATAGTGATAATGGCCATCTTTAGGATCAGAAAAAACCCTATAATCTCATGTCAAAAGTCTCAGATAGCATTAGGCTTACTTTTTAAGCTGAGTAGGTTAGGCAGGGATCCTAGCTTTCATTTGAGTGGTTGCTGGTGTAATTGTTAGCAATGTGTCACTCTAAAGAGGACTAGAAGGTAGTGAATGATGTTAATTTATGAGTTTGGTCATTTGGCTAGAGCCGATGCCAATTTTGTATTTGTGCCCATGATCTGAATACTGTTTGAGCCATGTCTAAAAGTAATCTTAGAAGTCATATATGTAGTATAGCTATCCTGTATGGATGGTTCAGCAAAATCTGATAACGCCAATAATACAGTGTTAATCTGACTTCATCAAACTGGACAGGACTATGTCCCAGAAACCGCATGAAGGTGAATCACATGCCATCACACTGACCCTGTGCTAATGAACTGAGCAAGCAAAATGGTTTGGCAGATTTTCCCATTATAGTTCTCATCCCTCTTCAGAAAAACCTAAGAATCTTTAGAACCCTAATGTTTGCTTACCAGTTACTGTGTGTCAGAAACTGTGAACTTAAATATGTTATATCCTTTAAGCTCATTACAAACTGATGAGATAGGTAATACCATCCTCACTTATTGGTAAAGAAACTGAGGTTTCAAGAGCTTATGTTACTTGTCGAAGATCACACAGTGTGTAGGTGGGCCAGCTGAAACTCAACCCAGGTCTATGGGATGCCTAAGTCTTTTATACCATACTTTCTTCCAGATAAATCACTATGTAAAATTAACTTAATTTTTAAGTGTAGACATTTATCTTAGGAGATAACATATTATTGTATATCAATCACACCACTCATGAAATGACATAACTTTGTTATATATGATTTAATCCATATGTAAAGTGAAAAACTTTAGAAATTATCATAATTTTCCACATTTTGGTCTTTCTAGGTCATGGTCACTTAAAAAAAAAAAAAACCTGCGAAGTCTACCATGTTTCATGGTTGTAAAAAGTAGTAAACTGAGAATCTGTCACAATCTTGCTTGCTAAGTCTGATATTAAATACACAACTAAGAATGGCAACAGTAATTTTAAGCATTCAGTATGCATTTGAAATACTGGCAGAATTTCATATGTAGAGCTCTAATAATAGCAACAACTCCACCAACCTTGGTTTTAATGCATTCTTTTTATTCATATGTCAGGTTCCCTAAAGGTTTTATCTTGAAGTGTTAACAGGGAAATCTGTCACCAGTAGAGGACTAAATGAAGTCACGAGTCATATAACAAGCAGAACAGACAAGTAACCTTCACTTGGATACTTAAGAAAATACTGGCAGAAACCCTGATATAATCAATTTGCAAATAACTCGAAGACAAGAAGGTACTTAGTGGATAATGACTAATGTGTCCTACTTAAAACCAAATCCTTTTAAGCTAATCTAATATGGTAGATCAAGGAGAAATGATTGATGTACTCTGTCATGATTGCAACAAATCTTTTGATTATCTGCATGTTACACCCATCAGTGAACAAAAAGAAAAAAGTGACCTACAGCACATAGCTGCCTGGATTATAGGAACTACATGTCAAACATCTGGATGAAAATACCAGATACCCTATGTCTACAATGTCAAATATCTCACACACATGTGCATACACACATACCCAGAGAACATGTATTTGGAAATATCTGATTTTTGGCTTTTGTATTTTATCGGAATTTTGCATCATATAGATTTGCCTAAAGGTCTATGTCCCAAACATGAAGGATGTGCATATTATGAGTAAGTTCACAGAGATATAAGGAAAATAAGTGAGACACCAGAATTCGCGTCCTTGCTTACTCAAACATAAGGCTGATCCTATCTCAGGCCTGTGTGATTCTATCAGGATAAAATCTGGCTAAGTCCCATGAGTGTGGAGAAAAACTGCCCAGGATCAAAAACATGGCCCTTACTCGTGCTGTAACTTTGGGCTAACTACTTGACTTCTCCAGCTCACTCTACTTTATTACATTTTTAAGTCTAGACAGACAACAAAACAAGAAACTAAGTCTGATTTGTAGCATTTGCCAATTTCTATGTTGTAAATATTCCCACCTTGACCAATTTCAAGTTACTGACATGTCACTGAACATGGAGTTGGGCAGAGATGTGCAGTCACACATCATTATCATATTTCCACTATAAACATAAGAGTAGGCCTAAAAAACCTCAAAAAAACCTCAAGAGCACAGGATAATAGTAAAATTTATCATTTGAATGTGATAAATTTTAATTATTTATTGTTGTTCTTTAAAAATAAAACTTAATTATAAGCTTATATAATTTATTGTTAAGTAATGTGCATTTTTAGACACTGTGGATTGCAATACTCCTAAAAATTTAGCCGTAGGCTCTCATGAACTGGTGCATGCTAACTCCAGGACATCACTCTATGTACCCCAGAAGTTCTTAAACACTCCTGCTTAGATTTGCATATTTATGCAAACCAAAGAAAGTATTCTACATTTTGTTCCTGGTCTTGCAGCTCTGACCTCCAGGGAGGGTAGTACCATTTTCCCTGGGACCCTGTTAGGCAAGTTTATTTCTTTGTGATGTGGGGAGTGATTTGGGATCCTAAGTCCCTTTGTTAGGCCCCTGTGCTGCCATTTCTTGATGTTAATCCTACTGCTAATTGGTTTTCTCCCAAGAGTAGAGACTCACTATCTCATTTTGTCTAATTACCCATCTCTTGTTCAAATTAAGCAAAGAAACATTTGCCTCCTGTCGTATCTTGTGGACATCCATGTTTATTACAGTCACCTATTTTTTTCTTCACTGATTTTACATTTGTGTGTGCACGCAAGACTATTTTTTTAAAGTTATTAGTCTCATTTTCATCACCTTGCTAAAGATACTTATTTCTGGGGTGCCTGGATGGCTCAGTTGGTTAAGTGTCTGTCTTTGGCTCAGGTCATGATCCCAGGGTCTTGGGAATCCAGCCCTGCATCAGGCTCCCCGCTTAGTTGGGAGCCTGCTTCTCCCTTTCCTCCCTGCTTGGGCTCTCTGTCACTATCTCTGTCTCTCTCTCTCTCAAATAAATAAATAAAATCTTAAAAAAAAAAGACAATTATTGCTAAAACATTTTTTGTACTTGAACATTCTAAAATCACTTGTGGTAAATTTTACATCTTATTACTTATTCTACAGCAGGGCCTTTGTCTTTTTCATAATTGAATGTTCAGTACCTAATACATTGCCTGGAATCTAGTAGATATGTAAAATTATTTCTTCCAGCTTTATCAAGATATAATGGAAACATAACAGTGAGTAAATTTAAAGTGTGCAACATGTTATACAACACATACTTTGCAAAATGGTCATCACAGTAGCATTAGTTAGCACCTCTATTACCTAATGTAATTGCCCTTTCTTTTTTGTAATGAGAACATTTAATTTGTTCTCTTAGTAACTTTCAAGTGTATACTGTAGTACTGTTAACAATAAGCACCATGCTATATATTACATCCCCAGAATTTATTCATCTTATAACTAGATACCCTTTGACCAACATCTTGCCATTCCCTGCTCCCAACTCCTGGTAAACACCATTCTAGTCGCTGTTTCTATGCATTTAGGTTGTTTAGGTAAGTGATATAATTTAGCATTTTTCTTTCATCACTTAACACCTGACTTACATCTCTTAACATAGTGCCTTCAAGGTTCATCCATGTTGTTGCAAATGACAGGATTTCCTTCTTTCTCATGGCCAAGTAATATTCCATTGTGCATATAGATCACATTTTCTTTATCCATTCATATATAGACATATAAGTAGTTTCCATATCTGGGCTACTGTGAATAATGCTGCCATGAACATGAATGTAGGTATCTCTTCAAGATCCTGATTTCACTTCTTTTGCATATATACCCAGAAGTGGGATTGCTATATAATATGTTAATTTTATTTTTAATTATTTAAGGAGGCTCTATACTGTTTCCATAATGGCTGTATCAACTTACAATCCCACCAGCAGTGCACAAGGGTTCCTTCTCTCCACATCTTCACCAACACTTGTTATCTCTTGTCTTTTTCCTAATAAAAATCTGGTGTCACCTTCCAGTGAATACTGCACCCAGGTAACTGCACTGGTTCTGCTTTTTGGGAAACCCAAACTAAGACAGGAGTACTTGTTTGTTTAATTTTGTCATGGTACATTTCCTTTTTTCTGTTTCTTTTGAAATAATTCCAAAGTCACCGAAAAGTTTTACTGAAAGAATGGAACAAAATAACTCCCACATTCCCTTTGCCCAGGTACTCAATCAAGTTTCATCTGTCATCTCAATAGCATCCTTTATGGTAAAACATGCCAATGCAAGATCACATGTTATACCATATTATGTCTCCTGAGTCTCCTTCAAAATGGGAGCAGCTCCTCACTGTCACAGCCTTGTCTTTTTAAATATACAAGGCCATTTTATAGGCTACCCTCAGTTTAGGTTCGTCCAGTGTTTCCTCATAATTAGACTTTTTTGTTTTGCATCTATGACTGAAATACCACAGAAGTGGCCCTATGTTCTTCTCATTATGTCCTATCTGGTGGCACACAATGTCAATCTATCTTATTACCTGTGGTATTAACTTTAATTGTGTGGTTAAGATGGTGTCAGCTGCCTAGTTTCTCCAAGGTAAATTTACTTTTTTTCTTTCCTCTAATTGAGAAAATATTTTGTGAGGAGATACTCTGAAAGGTGCTGGCAAGGTTGGCTTTATAGTTGTACTACCCGTATGTACAATTGCACAGGATCCTGTGCTTAGAAAGATCCCAGACTGGGTTTTCTTTTTGCTTCGTTCCCACAAAGAAGGAAAGAGGGAGTGAGGAAGAGAGGGAGGAAAGGGAAGAATAGGGAGGGGAGGAAAAGAAAGGAAGGTAGAGGGAGGAAACAGACATACATTTGTTTTTTTCCAATTTTTTTTTTAACTGAGGTGAAACACATATAAAATTTGCTCTCTTTAACTATTTGTGGTGCACAATTCAGTGGTATTTAGTACTTTCGTATTGTCACATAACCATCACCACCATTTTCCTTGAAGTCTTGCACTGCTGTCTTCACATTTTAAGTATTGGTCACCTCGAGTCTTTACAAACTGCTCTCTCTAGTGTGTCCAAACTCAGGTAATTCTGCTCCATTGGTGTGCTGGAACTTCTTTGCTGGAAATGCGGACTTCCACAGAAGCTCTCTTGTCTAAGACCGTATTGTCTAGGGCCTCTGGACCACAGCTGAGAAGGGTTCAAGCTGGTTCATGGGCCATTGCAGGGTCCACAGCCAGGACTGAGTCTCTGTGCCTATTATCTGATGCACGGATGAATGAGACTCCTCCTGGGCGCATTGGCATGTGGTGCTGGATTCCGCAACTTGCATGGAGGCACTTTTGCCTGTGAGTGATACCAAATTGTTGTTGTTGTGGGAGATACAAACAGGGGACATGTTAGTCAGCCATGATGGTTGACACTTAAAATTATCAAATGATTGGATGGTTGTCTTTTGTTCTATGTCCAAAGTCAATAATATTTTTCTTCCAAAAAATCGAAAAGTTTTTCCTCTTGACTTTTTTTTTCCCCTAAAGGTACCAGGTATTTTTTTTTTTTTTTTTTTTTTTTTGTCACCTAAGCTCAAATCCTCTGAATTGTCTCTTAAGCATTCATTTTCTCAGCCCCGATCTTTACCAACTTCCATCACTATAGCTCTCCCTCCTCTACTCATTTATATCTTTTCTAACTGCTGCCTCTGGCCTAGCTCATACTCTTATCACCTTTCACAGGGCCATAGCTGTTTGTCTTCTAATTAGTTTTCCTACCTCCAGTCCCCCTCCACATTAATCCATCTTCCTGGTGCCAGAGGAACTCTCTTGAAGCACCGGTCAGATCACGCCATGTCCTTTAAAACAGACCAGATGGCTCTGACACCATCAGGATAAAATCCAAATTCCCTCATGTGCCATTCAGGCTCTTCTACAATCTGGCTTCAATCTGCCTATCCACCCTTTCCTCTCAGCAAATTCCTTCCATATTTGACATGTCAATGTTTCCCAGGTGAATTCCTCAGAACAATATTTCATCAGAAATTAATAGATGCTACCTTGAATACATTTCCCATGGCCAGATAAGCTGGGGTGACAATGCTGCCCAAACAGAGCTTGGTAGTACTTCTCAGAGCTAACCTGTGTTGAAAAATATGACTCGAGAATATATATATGTTTTGGGGAGTATATTAGGTAAAACTATAGTGAAAAACAAGGGAATGCTGAATACAAAACTCAGAGTGGCAGTTATTTTGTGTGTAGAGAGGAAAGTGTGACAATGGAAGTGTATACAAGGAGGTTTATTGATGTTGGAACCCGTTCTTTTTTTTTTTAATTTTAAAAATGTGTTTTATTTGAGTATAGTTGACACATCATGTTACATTAGTTTCAGGTATACAACATAGTGATTCAGCAAAGTGATTCATAGTGATTCTCTCTTTGTTATGCTATGTTCAACTTCTTACTAATTCTTTTTTTTTTTAATTTTTATTAACATATAATGTATTATTTGCCCCAGGGTACATGTCTGTGAATTGTCAGGCTTACACATTTCACAGCACTTAACAGCATATACCCTCCCCAATGTCCACAACCCAGCCACCCTATCCCTACCCCCCACCCCCCGCCTCCCAGCCACCCTTAGTTCGTTTCGT
>CM053605.1:108383600-108481519 GCA_028646535.1 Procyon lotor
TGGCATGTACACGGGTGCCTGTTATTTGTTATTGTTTATCCTTTTTTTTTCTTCACATTTTAGCATCTTTGAAATCAGGATGGTCTTAAAATTGCTGAGAGAAAGTAACAATTGTGATGTGGTTGTCTTTACCTTAGAAATATCTAAACCAATTTCTTTCACTTACGTTCTCTCTCTTTTTCTTGTGTGCATAAGAGTGATGTATGACAAAAATCCAAGTCTGAAAGAACTCTTTCATTAAGTACAAAATAAAAATCTTAATGACAAGAATAAATCGTCCATCAGTTTTTAACAATATCTTCCTTGATGTTTGATGATAACTTCAGGATTATCATGACTAAACCAGAATTCCCATGACTTGTCCCCTCACTGTGGTCAATGTAGAGCATAAAGATGGCTCTTAAAATAGCAAGCTCAGTGTCTCACACATAATAAGTACACACTAAATACTGTTGATTGGATTTCCAGTGACTGTTAGTATCTAACTCACATGACCCACTAACATTCTTCACCAAATCTGGCATTTACACACACACACACACACACACACACACACACACACACACAAGGAATAATGACTAGAAAGCTTACTTTGATAAATGTCTTACATGCTAAGGCAGTCTACATTTATGTGCTCATGGAAAAAAGCTACAAGGAATCTTAAACTCAACCTGATCTTGCCCTTCCCCTAACTCCTGCTATGATTAGTTGTATGACACTTAATTGTTTCTGTTCTTGATATCAAATTCATAATGTCCTTAAGGAACTGTGGCTTATATTTGCTGTCATATATAATGCTATGTATACAGTATTACTTAATCTGTTGTTTGATTAGTGATTTTGTTTATAATAAGTGGAGCATTGAACACATCCTCAAAATAGAGGGTTTGGGTTGTGACTCAGCTCTGTGTATATTGCCACAGGACCTTAAAATTCTATGCATGAATCTGAATTGGAAACCATTCTATAATATGTGATTCTTATTTATTTGGCTCATGCTCAGTAAATCAAAAGAGATTGAAAGTTGGATAAGCTGATTTATAAGGAAATTTCCATTTCTGTGTTACTGACCTTTGAGGTAAAAGTATTCATTTTTCTAGTAGTCAGTCTGATAGCAAACATGCATTAGAACTAGACCTACAAGAGATACTCAGACTCTAAATACGACCAAACTTGGCCTTCTCAGATTCATGGAGACCCTATATATCCTGATCAATACTTTCTACGGAAATGTCAGTCTCTAATTATATAGTAGGCCATAATTCTGCAGTCTTTCTTACTGTTGACTTCTGTTTTTTATTTGCATGTTTTTCCTCTCTTGAAAAGGCTATTTCTTAGTTCATTCACAATCTCTATTTTTATGTTGTTCACGGTACCAGTGTAGCACTAATTTCTCAGTGACTGCTTATTGAATTCTAATCCTAATCATATGTGAGGTAAAGACTTTGGGTAGTATGTTCTATCCCTAAACTGTGTGGTACCATGAAGGGAAGATTATTTGGAAGTGCAAATTCTCTGTTCTACTTAGTTCTGATATTTTTATTACTCTTAAGCCTGGGCCAGAAATCTTAGGATTATTGCATTTGCCATTTTTTCTTAAGAAATGATAAATCTGGGGCACCTGGGTGGCTCAGTGGGTTTAGCCTCTGCCTTCGGTTCAGGTCATGATCTCAGGGTCCTGGGACTGAGCCCCGCATTGGGCTCTCTGTTCAGCGGGGAGCCTGCTTCCCCATCTCTCTCTGCCTGCCTCTCTGCCTACTTGTGATCTCTCTCTCTCTGTCAAATAAATGAATAAAATCTTTAAAAAGAATGATAAATTCTGGGACATATTTCACTGCCCAAGTTATTACATATCAAAAATTAAATCTCCCCAGGGTGCCTGGATGGCTCAGGTTGTGATCTCAAGGTCCTGGGATCAAGCCCTACATCGGGCTCTCTGCTCTGTAGAGAGCCTGCTTCCCTCTCTTTCTCTCTGCGTGCCTCTCTGCCTACTTGTGATCACTCTCTCTCTCTCTCTCTCTCTGTCAAATAAATAAATAAATCTTAAAAAGAGAAACCCAAAAATTAAATCTCCCCAAGACAAATAAAATAGATGAAAAGTTAATTGGGAATGTAGCTCATTTTAAAAATTACACTTAAATCCACAGCCAAAAATACTTTTCTTAGTGAAAGAGACATCATGTAATTATTATGTAAAATTTTAAAATGAAAATTTCTTATAGATTTTAATTCATTCTAATTTAATATGAATAGAACTAATTGCTTCCTTGGCTAATTCAAATATTAACAATAATCATCCTAATAGAGATTATTTAGAACAAAAGACAGTGAAGAAAAGGCTATAATATCATTTGTCTGTCTCTAAAGACCATAGTTAAAAGCATCAACTATTTAATTTTCTTATTTTTTTGTGAAATAATTTTCAAAATGAATATTTTACATCAATGATCCAATTTAAACCTTATTAAAAAGCAAGAGAAGCATGTAATCAGAAATAATTCTTCTGCTATATTTTTGTGAAATTCAAGGTCTTTCACAAATCTTTGAAAAGGATTTGGGAATCAGAGTATCACAATTTAAAGAAAAATTCTATCTCTTTTTTATGGCATACAGATGTTATATGTTACCTTCTCCCTGACAGTTCCTATAATAGAAAGTCTTTAATGTGCTTGGAATAAAGAATTCTGGATAATAAAATTTCATTCTCTTTCTAAGGATATGCTGAAAGTCAGAAAGGGTAAAATAATCAAGTATTAAACTACTCAAACCACCCCCCCCACAAATATTTCCACTAAGGTTAATGATTTGTATTGCATTTATCTAAAAAAAAAAGTTAAATTGACCAATTCAACATTTATTCTATAAGAAGGATGAGTATCTGCTGAACAGTTTATGAAAAGGGTGAGTCACATGGCAGATTGGAAGTTCAGCATTTTAGAAACTGCTGCTTGGTGTTAAGGAGCCATGGAGCAGGCTTTAGTGGCTTCAAGCCCTAGAGTTTCAGGAAATTCCAACTTAAGTACCAGAGGAACTGTGTTTATCTGTGATTTCTGAGGTGGCTCACTGGGTGCTCCATGATCTAGAAAGCTTGCTATAAATTGAATCCTAGTTCTTGTGGAGATTGTCAGCTCCACAAAATTAGCTGGGAAGGTCTTAGTAGTTCCAGAAAAGGAGGGAAATTATCAAACGTTGTTTATTCATCTCTTGTAAATGATCTAGTTCAGTTAGGGTTCTTTGGAGGAACAGAAATAATAACATTTATATTAAAATTAATATATAAATATGAAATAATATATAAGAATATATATATAAAATAATATGTGTGTGTGTGTGTACATATATATATAAAGAGAGAGAGAGAGATTTATTAAAAGGAATTCGCTTATGTCCTTATGGAGGCTGAGAAGACCCAAGATGTATAATAACTAATCTGGAGACCCAGGAGAGCCAATGATATAATTCTAGTTCAAGTCCAAGGGCCTGAGAAGCTAGAGAGCTGATAGCATAAGTTCCAGTCCAAAAGCCAGCATGCTTGAGACCCAAGAAGAGCCTACATTTTAGCTTGAGTCCAAAGGCAGGAAAACACTAGTATCTTAGCTCAACAGTCTCATAGAAGAAGTGTCCTCTTACTCAGAGGAGGTCAGCACTTTTGTTCCATTCAAGCCCTCAGATAACTGGATGAGGGCCCCCACATTAAGGAACGCAATCTGCCTTATCCAGTCTACTTATTTGAATTATACTATCAACCATAAGTACCCTCACAGATACACCTCAAATAATGTTTGACCAAATATCTGGTCACCCTGTAGCCCAGTCTAGTTGCCACACGAAATTAACCATCACAATGTGATTCTACTGATGGATTTTTCTCATGTCGCCTCAAAAACCCTGAAATTATCTATAATATACATTCTTCAGTCTGAATTTAAAGGAGTTGAAAACAGGGCTTTCTGTAAACTTACTAATATTTTAGACCTGGAGGAAATCTTAGAAATTTTTAGTCCAGTTCCCTTGTTCTGTCTTCACAAAGATAAGGCTCATGGGTTCCCTGAGGCGACAAGAGGCCAGGTTGGTCCCTGTCCTCCTGCTATGGCTTCTCTCACCGTCCATAGGACTTCTAAAGTAAAAGAAGGTATCACCTGGGGAGAGCCTTGTCTCCTCTTTCACCTGCTGCTGCTCTTCCTTCTTATCTTCCAGTTCTTCCTTCTCTTCCTCCAATTCTTCTTTCTCCTGTTTATTTTGCTCCATTTTCTCCTTTTCCTATTTCTCTTCTTCCTCTTTCTTCACTTATTTCTCTTTATCTTTTTTCTCTTCCTCCTCTTCTTCCTCTTTCTCCTCTTTCTATTCTGTTTCCTTCTTTTCCTGGTGTGGAAAAACTTAGGGATTGGAATAAATAAAAAGCAAAACACACTTCTTTAACTTAAGTTTGTCTGTCTTCTGCCTGAAGACAAGGGCTATGTTAGTCATCTCTCTGTGATGGATTATCTTTTGAGCCAACATCTTAGATATGTAACCAAAGTAAGAATCTTCCCGAGGACTTAGAAAACGTATATACATGGTGCCCCTTTGGTTGATACTTGGCATACTATAGAAAAGGTCACCTGGAGCATTTGCTCAGTAAAATTGACATTTGATTAGCACAAACTGCATGTTGGGTACTATGTCAGATGCTTTACCTTAGAAGAAGGAGAGAGGTCTTGGAAGTCCTGTTATAAAAATGTAGTAAACTTTTAGTCACCTTTTCAACAAGTAGGTAAGAATTATAGACTAGAAACCATGGCAATAATATGTATAAAAGATTTCTCGAGTTTTATTATCTCCACATTTGATATTATTCCATTATTCAATATCTAATCAATATTATTATTGTTATCCTTTTTACTATTTTATTATTGCTTCTTTGCCATGTTCATTAATTCACTTGTTCATTCACTCAACTGCTTGCCCAATTCCCTAATATCTACTTAATTCTACTGTGTGCTGGGCATATTTTGAAAGTACACAGATAAATAGGACAGAATTTTCTCTCAAGAAGAGTTAATATAGCATAATGGTTAAGAATCTGGACTCTGAAATTGAATGGATGGTATTTAAAACTACCAGTTTTTGTCACTTAGAAGTTAACATCACTAAACCTTTTAAACCTTTTAAAGAAGCCAGTTATAGCAGACCTCATGGAGACCAATTTGAGGTAGGATGGTACAATCACCCATTTTACAGATGAGGAGACCGAGACCAAAATGCCTGGTTGGATTGTATTTCCTAAGTCCAAACAGCTGGTGAGAGCTCTTTCACACCACAGCCACCCATAACTAACCCATCATTATACACAGGAGTCGAAAATTTCTGGTTAGAAATTTGTATCAGCAGCTTTGCCTATCTGTCATTCATAATTTTTTTCTTAACCAGTTGGAAATTGAGGGCTGATAAAGCATGTATTTTCGGTGTGTATTGGTAGAAGTCATTAACGTTTTCCCTTCTTAGATCCTACCCACACTTTCTATTAACACCTCTCCTCATTGCCAGATCAATTGTAAATTCTTGCCCATGTGATCTAGTCAAGATGAAGAAAGGAAACCAAAAATTTCATGATATGAAGCCAAGAAAAAAGTGTCCACATCTAGATATACAAGTTTCAAGCCCCTGATTTCTTATCATTACTATTTACTTAGCCAATTAGTCAATCATTTAAGAAATGAAGCTTCCATTCATCCAAGAAATGGAGCTTCTACTATGTGTCCCAGGTCCTAGAGATATGGTTATGACCAAGATGGGCTGCTTTTCACTACAGCGATGATGGGAAAGCAACAAGTAAGTGAATGACTGCAAAGTAGTGTAATAGGTGCAACAATAGGGGGATTCTAAGCTGTTATGGGGGGTCCTGGGAGCTGCATTTATCTGACTCAGAGTGTTCAGGAAAGCTTTCTGGAGGAATTAATTTCAACATTGAATGTTGGAATGGATAGAAGGGAGTTGGACCTAGAAAGAATTGGTTATTGGACAAAGGAGGCTTGAGGAACAGTCAGTGCAATGGCCTGGAAGTAAGAGGATATATTCAAGACCAAGGAGTGAGTTGGTGTGGCTGGAATGAAGGGGACTCATTCATGTTGAGAAGGGAGGCTGGAGAGTGATACAGAAATCAGCTGTGAAGGGCTATGTGAACCTGAGAGAGAAATTCAAAGTTTATTCTAAGGACAATGTGAAATCATGTGCTATTTATCCAGAGAGTAAAAAGACCAGACATGAGTTTTAGAAGGATTCCTCTGGTTACAATGGAATGACTGGATATATCGCCTACGCCAAGTGTGGTACACATCAGTTTAGGAGCTTTTGTAATAACTACAGCAAGACATATTAGTTAATTACAGAGAGCAAAGTGATGGTTACCAGAGGGGAGGGAGGTGGGGGGATGAATTAAATAGGTGATAAGGATTAAGGGGGGCAATCGTGATGAGGTCTGGATAATGTATGGAATTGTTGAATCACTGTATTGTACATCTGAAACTAATATAACACTGCAGAAAAGTAAAATAGAATAATATTAAAAAAGAAGCAGGTATTGGTAGCCTGGGAATGGAGGTAAGTGGAAGGGTAAGAGTAGTAAACTGGCTTAGTAATGGATTTGGAGCTGTGAGTGGATGAGCGAGAACAATCATAGATGAATTGTATTCACTAGGCTCTTGAGCAAACCCACCTCTGGAAGTGCCATTCACAGAAGCAGGGGACCTTGGACCCGGGACAGTTCAGGGATATGGAGAGGGTCAGAAAGAAAAAGAAGTGAGTTTAGTTGGGGATCTTTTGAGTTTGAAATGCTTATTTTTTTTTTTTTTAAGATTTTATTTATTTGACAGTGAGAAACACAGTGAGAGAGGGAACACAAGCAGAGAGAATGGGAGCGGGAGAAGCAGGCTCCCTGCTGAACAGAGAGCCCGATGTGGGGCTCGATCCCGGGACCCTGGGATCATGACCTGAGCCGAAGGCAGACGCTTAACCACTGAGCCACCCAGGCGCCCCTGAAATGCTTATTAATCACCCAGGTGAAGCAGGGTAGCATGAAACTGGCAAATGAAAATGTCAGTTTACGTACAGAAACTTAATAACTAGCTATTTTACTAAGGATATTTACTTTACTCTGGATAAGGAGATAAAACTCCCTTGGCAAGGACATTTGCTGTGTATACTAATATCTGGGGGTTTCTCAGTACCCAAAGCAGTGTCCACAGGCCCCCTAAACTGAACTGTAAGCACTGATCCAGGTACTGGCAAGAGAACAAAGAAACATCTGGACGAGTCTAAAGTGGGAACCAGAGGCACTCTTAAATCTCCCTTCATTGTTAATCTATATGAAATTGGTCTGAAAGCACCAAGATGCCCAACTGGTAAATGAACTAATTTTGTGATCAGCTCGAAGGACACAATAGTTAAGAACATGGGCTTTTGAGTATAATTCTGGTTTAGAATTCCAATTCAGTTGCTTACTCTGTGACCTTAGGGAAAATTAATTTCTTTAAGCCTCAATTTCTTTAATCTGTAAATAAAATAAAACCACTTGGTTAGGTATAAAAATACCTAGCTTATCAGATTTTTCCAAGGATTAAGTGAAGTAATGTATGTAAATTTTTTGCGAATTGCACTGTCTGATAAATAGTAAGTCTCCAATAGTCACTGTAGCGGCTGTTGTTGGTAATTATGAGATAACCAGGCAAATATCTTTTTTTCCTTGTTACCTACAGCAACCAGGGATAAAAGGAGCACACAGCTACATCCGTTCACACAGATGTGCACAGAGCATGTGACTATACATTTATTTGCAGTAACGGAACACTTCAGTATTTTCTTGCTTTAAAATCATAACCATGTTGTTCTATGGAAATATGGAAGAAAAGTGCATCCTGTTGCTAAGTGAGATGCTCATGTAATTACTGGGGAAACAGATGGCCAATCAATAGTAGACAGGTAACTGCCTTAGAAATGGATTTAGTTAAAGATTGGGAATGATGATAAACTATATTGTCCTATGATAGTGGTATTAAGGCAGCTCATGGTCAATTATAATAAAAAAATCATATTGAAAAGAGCAACTTATTTCTACTTTTAAAGCTAATAGGAAGCCAACGCTTGCTCTATTATTGAGCCAACCTTTGGAAGAAAATGTGACCACTCACTGTGCCAGACAAATGCTTTATTCTAGGCTACCTTTTCTTCCAAGCAAGAAGTTGAGCATTTGAATAGTACCATTATCTTCATTCATTCAGCCATCATCTCTTGAATACTCATTGTTATTCTTTCATGTACCTCCCTTCTTCCCTACTCTGTACCTTCTTCCTCCACTTTGCCCATATGCACTCCAGACTCCCAGAAAAATTTAGAAATGGGCACCTCACACACACAAATTTACAAATGAGCACTTTACATACATATATGGCTGATGATAAGGTAAATTGGGACAACCTTTTAAGAAAGTAATATGTCTCTCTAAGTTGAGCACAAAAATATTTTGCCATTTGATCCATCAACCTCGCTTCCTTGGAAATTTATCTGAAGAAAATAATTCAGCAGAAGAAAAAAACTATTTGCATGAAGATATTTATTGTGATATTATCTATAATAATAAGAAACTGGAAAGAAATTAATCATCCAGTACTAACTAATAATTAAGAATGACAATCACATTAATTCTACATAATAATATACAGCTATTCACAATATTTGCAAAATGTCCTTAGAAATCTGAACAAAATAAAGATCTCTTAGATAACATAGTTTGAAGAATTCACCTGTTCAATGTTTATGTCTATACAAACAATTAGCATGAAACATAAAAGTGACTAGGAAAGAGCAAACAAAAATAACAATGTTAGGAGAGTGTAATAATTTTTTACCATCTTTAAAAATTTATTTTCAATTTATTTTAATAATATTTTATAATACATTTAAAATGAACACCACAAAGAATTGTTCTATGTGTGGTCAAAATCCAAGATGGCATCTTGCAAGCAGCAAATAAAAAGGCTTCACTACTTTTAGAATTCAAGTGATCTTAGAGAAATAAATAGTTCTGTTTCTCCGAGTTTTATCCCCCTTGTTTTCTATTGTGAGAGGCATTTACAAGTATATTGAATTTCTCTTGCTTATGAATTCAGCTGCTGCTGCTTTTCCACAAACAGCCTTAAGCCTTTGTTTGGCTGTCATAGTTGCTACCCCAGGAATTATTATGCTGCCAACAGAGAATGCAAGAGCTAAAATGAAGAGGTTTTCAAAATGCCAGAACACACTTGTCTCTTTTTCTGGCTATTATATATATCTGGATATCATATATTTCTGTATATCATATATATGTAATATATATGTTATATATATACACGTAACTACTTTAGCATGATTAAATAATTCCTTGTTCATGGCAGGGACCATTTAATCTGAAAAGATCCTTCCAGGTTGTATTTATTATTGTAAATAAAAAATATGTATTCACTCATCAGGACATCTGCTAACGATGAAAAGGGACAATGCTGGCTTTCCTGGGGGTAGATTTCCATAGTCTTCCTCAAGCCTGTGCCAGGGTTTGGTTTTGTTTTCTTTTTCTTTCAGTTTCCTAGACTCTAATTTTTCAGTCACGGAGGGTAGTTTCAATTACTGTCAGGTAAGAGAGATGGAAGTCTTTATTGGCTACTTCCACAATATTATATCATTACTACTATAGCACCATTAAATAAACAGTGACTGAAATTATTCACAATAATTGATTTTAAAATTGAGAGAGAAAAAGTGTCTTTATAAATGATAGAGCTCTAGTCAGGTTAAGAAGTTGTTAAGAAAATGCTGACTTATTAGAGAGGCTTAGGTTGTAGTACTAGTCTACATAAGCCTCTCTAGACAGAAATCACTGTAGTTCTTTGGTGACAGAAACAGATGTCGCTAAAGAGGTCTGGATCACACAAAGTTAGACTTTGCCTAGGGGGAATATTCTTCATTTTGACTAGATGGCATGTGATAATACAGAATATTGCCTCATAGTCCCTACAGAGCTTTGGCTAATGGTGCCAATGATGATTTCATGAAGGCCATTCATGGGGGGCAACTGCATATATAGATGCAAGCGTGTGTGTGTGTGTGTGCGCGCGCGCGCGCGCGTGTAAATGTTTTTAATGCCATTTGCTAAATGCATTTTTGGTTTATATTACTCCCCTCACCTCCAAGGTTACTGATGTAATTGAACATCAAAAGTCAAAGTTGTTACTCCGATACTTTTTAAAAAGTAAAGATGTAATTTGTAAATGAATACAGTGGACTTGGAGACAATACTTTGTTTCAAGGTCCTGAAAGTTTAAAACTCAGAAAGGGGAAGATCCTAGACCTAATCTCTCATTATTGAGATGCTTGCCATGCAAGTGGAGTAACAAGGCACACAGGGGCCTCCTTTCCTTGGAACAGTCCTTGAGTCACAAGACACTATCCCTGGCCCAGCTGGTCTCCCTGTCAGCCAGAACTCAGGGGTAGTCCTGCTCAGTAAGTCTGTGAGCAAGGCAGGAGAGCGCAGGCTTCCTCTGGGCCTCTTAATATTATAAACAGAGTAGATGATTAAGTGAACTAGAACCTTAATTTCTAGAAAGATAATCCTGGGCATGGAAAGGAAGCTTGGCCTGAAGTGCAGAAACAGCCTGCAGGTCTAATTTTAGGACTGTGAATCTCAGCAGCATCCTTTAAATATTGCAGAACACTCTGCTGTTTCCAGGGCCTCTTCAAGATCTATTTGAATATATTAGGATCAAAAGAGCCCTCCTGTTTCCTTAGAGTGGAGCAAATGCTGCCAGTAGTCCCATTTAGCTCCTTTAGTTGTGCTTTGTGTACTGCATAAGGCCCTTCCTACAACCTCCACACTCTGGACCCTGCACAACCCAGCGGTCACAACTCAGAGGCTCTTTAATTTTCTTCTGGAACCATCTTGTTTCATATAAGTTGAGTTTTTCATGCCTCTAAAATTTCATTATAAAATGACAGGCCTCCTGGGATTAGGTACCTTTCTATTAACACTGTATGTAAAGGTATCTGGATAAGAATTTCTTCATTTAGAAATGAAAGGAAACCCTTTCAACTATACCACTAACAGGATTCAGAACATGCAGACAGTCCTCTCGGATTTTGCTGGAAAAACCTTTGATTATTGGGGCAACCAGTAGAATTGGGGTAAGAGATAGATCTAAAGGAGATGGGCCCTTAAGAAGCTGAAGATAATTATTGACTCTATTTTCAGAGTGCCTGTCACTTGTAAAGCCTTTAACATATACCATTGTTAGGATTCCCCCAAGCTCTCCAGGATGCATATCACAGTTGGGGACACTGGGATCCAGAAAGGCCCAGAAGCTTGTCCAGGGTCTTCTAGTAGGTGAGTTGCAGAGCTGGGATTTAAACCTGTGTCCCTGTGGCTCCACTCCTTTCAGTGCATTGTTCTGCCTCTCAGAACAAGTAACTCTTACAAAAGAAATGCCAGGTAGACAGACTGCAGACACATTAGTTTGTGTGAATACCTCCAATGAACACTATCTACTTGTACTGGAGAATTCCTAGTGGTTTCAGACCCCAGCAATTGGAGTAGCGTTATTACTGAACCAGCCCTGGGCCAGGCTGCTAGGATTCGAACCCTTATATTTATTTGGTAGATGGCTCCTGGCTAGCTGTGTAGTTTGGGGCTGTTACTTCTCTGGGGTTAGGTTTCTTGAGCTATAAATGAAGAAAGTAAGAAGACATTCCTCAGAGAGTTGTGAGGATTAAATGAAAGAATCCTTGCAATGTACTGTCAGATAATCAATATGAGGTAACTATCGCTATTACCAAAATTGCTTATAAATGTTTATGTCTCCTCTGCTCTGTGTATATGGGAAATAATCTCTTTTTTTGCAGGGGAATATTATTAGACCAAATTAACTTGTAACTTGCTAGAAATCTCAAATAATAATACCAAGTAAGTAAAGCAGGCTCGTGTACAAGATTTGCCAGCTGTGGAGGGCATTGCCACAAAGCACGTGCTGGACGGGAAAGGCTGGAGCAGCCAGGCCCCGTTACTTCCCAGCCTGACTCTGCTGACTCAGCCAAAGGCAGGCAGTAATCACAGCCAAGTCTATATGCCTGAGAATTGATGTGACCATATTTTCACATCCTCAAAAGCAAAGTCAAGTAAAAAGGGTGATCAGAAAGTTTTTATGGGACTAATCATGAAATGCTGACAGCTCCAGCTTATTGATTTGCCTTTGGTTAACCTCTGTAATTTGGAGTGATCTACCCAGCCGAAAATGGAGGAAGAGCAGGGGAATCCCTCTTGTCTTTTGGTCATTTTGGAACAACGAACTTGTCAGTTCTTATTTATCTTACAGAGGGTAATTGATTTGGGATGGTGGTGAGTGTTCAGATGGGATTTCTAGAGGACATTTATCTTAGTCCCTCCAAAGACCACACAATCAATATTGTTTATGCTAATGATGTGATCCTCTCACTGCATCAGAAATTCTGAAAAGTCTATACCAGAACGCTCATAGTACTGTATTCAATTATCCCTTTGTATTTCTAATAATAGAAATAAATTAGAAGACTCATATTTGACTACTATTCTGAGCCTCCAAATCCATTGTTTTCTTGTTAAATGGTACTAATTGTGGTTGTCATGGAAACCCTGAAGGTACTTAGGCCGAATTGCCCAATCTATTTTTTTCCTTTGTAAGTGATTATTTCTTTGGCTGACATTGAAATTCCTCCTCTAGAAAGCTATTATGCATATGTTCACCAGACACTTGCTTTAAGTCAAGATGCTCAATAAATCTGTTACACCAATTATATTGTACTATGGTTATGAGAATCAATTTGCTTCAAATGTAAACTGATCATTTAGAAAAATTAATAAAGCCAATTGGCTTTTTTCTTGCTGAAAGTATTGACGTAAAACCTAGATGATTTTGAAAAAAATCTACTTGCTTTATTTTATTTTATTTCTAAGTGTATTTTATATTGTTTTATTTTATGAATATAAAGCAATATATTTATATATGTACTTGGTATATAAAAATTACATGTCATATATTTAATAATATATTTTATTAATATAGACATTTTATATTATTTTATTAGTGTATGCTCTTAAAACACCATTTTGATGTAAATTTTCCCAAAAAATGGAAACATTATATTAAAGAATTTTATCTACTTATTTTTAATCCTGTGGGCAGATTTCATGGGAAACAGATATTTGTGGAAGGAGTGTGTGCAGAGGAAAAAGTCTCTGAAGTTTTATGGTTTTGGGTAAAATATTAGATCCACCAGCTATTAAATGTGGGTACTTTCCCTGGGTTACAGTCTCCCCTTGCATGCACTTCATTGGGTCGTTATAAAGTTGGAGCATAACTGTATGTGTCGTGCTCCTGGTCCCATGCCAGGCAGATAGCAGATGCTGGGGAAATTTTAGTCCTGTTCCAGTCCGTCTCCCTATACACCCTCCCTTGGCTCAGCCCTGCAGAAACTCACCTCTAGGATCCCGGAGTGATGTATTTGGGTCAAAAGGAGAGAATGCTTGGCTGGCAGAACCTCAGCAAATTTTTAGTGTTCTCATGCCATCCTTTTATTATTATATTACAAACAATGTCCCAGGAGAAGCCTGACCTGGAAAAGAGGAGCTTTAACAAAGATTTGATAAATTCCATAACGGTAACTTCCAAGTAACTATTAGAGAGTTGATTCTCCTCCCAATACAACATCTGACCACCCAAGGGTGGGTTGAAGTGGGGAGAAAATTCATAGTCTACATTTTACAAGCATGAGTTTTAGAAAATGCATAGTTAAAAAAAATTGCGCTGGTGCTTTAGCTACTCCTTCAACTCATTACACCTACGCAAAGTCTTCATTCTTGTGATCATGAAATGCAGTCACCACATTGGTAGTATAGGACATATGAAAGGAAAGAAACAGTTTTAAGGGTTTTTATCTTACTAAATCTTCCCGACTCCACATTTGGCTCACATTATGAATCTTCATTATTTATTTTAATAAAAGTGAATATAGAGAGAAAATCAAGATTATGTTCCACTGTATCTTATATACACCTCAATTGATAGCATATACATATGTTTGCTTACCACACAATATACTATTGTTTACATATATTTATCCTCATAGATTAAACAATTTATAAATAGGAACTGTAGTCTGTAAATAAGAAAAAGGAAAAAAAAAAGGAAATGAAACAAAAACTTGAAATCTCTAGCACCAAGTAAGTTAGGCTATTTATTTTGTTCATTAAGTGACTATTTACTGAATGTCCACTACTTCCCCTTGCTGTACTATCTATGGGGAATTTGGCAGATGCCTCTCATGGGACATCAAGCATGCATCTACAATGGTGGATATTAAGTGCTGTGAGGAGTGAACTGTAGGCTCTCAGAGTATGTGTGACTCCCTAACCCACATGGGAATGGCATGTAGGTCAAGTCAGGCTTCCCCAAGGTGATGCCTTTGAAGTGGAGAGCTGAAGATGTACAGCTTGATCAAAAAGGTTGGGGCGCCTGGGTGGCTCAGTTGGTTAAGCAACTGCTTTCGGCCCAGGTCATGATCCTGGAGTTTCGGGATCGAGTCCCGCATCGGGCTCCCAGCTCCACGGGGAGTCTGCTTCTCCCTCTGATCTTCGCTGCTCTCATCCTTTCACTTTCTCTCTCTCAAATAAATAAATAAAAATCTTTAAAAAAAGGTTGGGAAGACTGCTCCAAAAAGAAGGAAAAGCAAATGTGAACAACCAGAGATCAGAGGCCAAAAGACAGCTTGTTGCATTCCTGTGCTGTGGTTTCATAGAGAAGAGTCTCAGGCCTCAGCAAAACCCACACTGGTGTCAACAATCAGCTGTTTTTAAGTAGGAAATTGTGTATTTTAGCAAACTAAAGGATCAGCACTGTGGATCTTTGTTTCATAGGCTGAGGTTATAACTCCATTAGGCCCTGATTATGTGGTCTTTCAAGATGGCTTTGAAGCAACACACCACCCTCCTAGCACACCCCAGAATAGAGCCCTTGGCTGAAGAAAGGTGACCCTCTGGTTTTTGTTATGTTTTGTTTTGTTTTTAACTTCAACTTACTGATCTGTTATTCCAGACTTCAGATATATCAATTTCTTATAAGGCTGCTTATTCAAATGCTCTTTGGGCAGGATTCGGACTAATTACCCAGTATTTTAAATAAGGTATAATGGGGTACCCAGAATTAAGGAAATTGCAGAGCACAGTATAATCATTGGAGTCCAGTTAGATTTCTCTAACTAATTTGTCCCCTGACTCCTTCTCTTCAGATCTAGGAAACCTCCAGCATGTTCTTCCCTTCATCTGTGAGGCAGGGCTGGGAATACCTATCCAGAGGACTTCTGTGAGGATTAAGTGAGATGTAAAGGAAAAAAAAAAAAGTGAAATGAAGCGAAGAAATTTCTTTGATTAAGTGAGATTCCCTGTTAACATGATACCTGGTTTCATCAGCAAATGATAATTAGTAATGAAAGTGATTTTTAAAAGCTTCGGCAACATTCTTTTTTTCTCCTGTATTAATATTTTTAAAAATAGCTTATTGGGATATACTTTACATACCATAAAATTCATTTATTTTAAATGTACAATTCAGCGAATTTTAGTATTTACTAGTGTTGTACAATTGATACCACAATCAAATTTTAGGACATTTTTATCATCCTGGAAAGAATGTTTTAGGTCTATGATTTCCTAATTGTGTTCAGGAAACATTCTATTTAAGAATCCATAATAATCATCATATTCACTAAACAACCACAAGTTTTCATATTGTGATATTCTGATAATTATCATTGAAAATGTTAATTCTTCCCAACACCTCTGATAAGAAGTTGCAGCTGATTAAGAACTATGTGGAGAAAATAGAGTATAAACTGAAATCTTTCTACAGTGTCATTGTGTGACTGTTGGATAAGTTAATAGCCAATTCAGCTAATCCAGAAAGTAAAGTCTTTTATCTGAAAATGGGGATTATTTCTGGTCCCCTTGTTGCATATGGTGTTGATGGGAAACAAACTATAGATAATTCCCAAGATTCCCAAAGATATTTGATACTAAACAAGAACAAAAGGCAACCCATACTCTCCCCCTAATTGCCTCCGCATCCCCCCCCCCCAAAAAAAGTGTTAATTCTTTAAGTGTATTACAACTTCCGATAACTCACTTGGCTATATATTATTGAAACAGTACAAACTAACCACTGTATTTTACTTATGTGGCTAAATGTTTCGATATTTTTTAGTAATCAATCATTCTAAAGATTATATTCTCTGATAACTTCCTTCCAAATTCTTTTCAGATAATGAAGGAGGGCATCACCTATAATATTTGTTGATATCATTAAGAATTATTGAGAGAGTTTTTAAGATTTCATACAAAGGACATTCCATTATGACCCTTGGTGGTTATTCAAATAAGTAAGTTTTGGAAAACCAACAAATACAGTCATGAATCTTCTGTGAAAAAAAAGGTTCTTATTTACATGTTATTATGAAAAGATAGTCGTTGAAATAATCTTGAATGTGTTACTGGAAAGTCTTTGAAAAGGGCAAGTACTAGTAGAGAGGTAGTATGCTATGGGATTAGGTATGAGGGTTTTGTGTAGGCAGACCCAGGTTAAACTGGCTAATTCAACAGGTTACTAGCTGTGGGATGTTAAACCAAGTTCCTTAACTCTCTGGTCCACTGTCTCTTCACTTGTATAATAGAGATGATAACAGGGTTGTGGGAATTAACCTATGATATTACTGAAACCATTAGTACAGTGCCTGGCATCTAGGAAGAGTCCAATAAATGGCTTCGGGAATTTTATTGAGTTGTAGACTCTTGGGAATTGATAAAGGAACCATTTTATTAAGTTTAAGAACAAAGAGGGTGAGTTCCTATTAGGAAAATTATAAATGTGGAGGAAGAGTTGTTTTGGATGTCCAGTAGGGAACCAGAAGTCACTCCCTCTGACTGGGAAATAATAGTCATTGAAGAACTGAAAGAAAATAAATGTTGGTGCACAAACTCTGTGGCATAAAGATTGAGCTATTGCACTATAATCTGATTTTGCTCTTTAGCTATGGGGAGAGGAGATGAGAGAGGCCAAAGAAAAACAGATCTTGCTGGAAAGCTCCCAGACAGATTTCCCAAGGCCTTTCCTTTTTTAGGTGTATTGGTTCAGAGAGGATATCACCTGCCTTCAACCAAGCCTGAAAAATGCCAAGAGCAGCCATGAGATGCCCTAGACTGGCAGGTTGGACATCATCCATGCTCATGGCGCTGTGATAACTGGTGCATAGTTGGAGACAAGGATATTAACCTGGAAATCAGTGGATCCAGAACAAGTGAGATGACTTGATTGCCTGGGACACTCAGGCCACATGACCACTTGTAGGACTGAATTAAGAGGTGCTACTGAGTAGGGCTGATGCCTGGTGATTGCTGGGGATGCTGGATCTGGGGGTTCTAACAATGACTCAGATTAAAGGTGGGTTATAAATGGAAAATGATGACCACAGGAGGACGTGAGGCAGGCTGATGCTGTGAGTAGAGGCCAGGGAGCTGGGAGCCGCAGACAACTGACTGCATAACTCCTTGTTGGTCTTTACAGTTTCTTACACTTTGAGTGTATTTCAGTCTCTCTGGCTTCTCTCATGCATAGGAGAACCTTGTAAGGCTCAGAAGTTCCAGGTGGCCAGAGAAAGTTTAGTTCCATCGTGGCAGTGGTAGCCATCCAAGATTCTTCCATTTTCCCGTGGTTAAAGCTGGATTTGTCTCTGAAGGTCTGAAGGAAACTGATTTCCCAGAGTCCAGAAGCTTCATCTACTGGGGCTGGCATCAGGGCTCAGGGCTCTCTTGTTACACCTTTAACTCAGTCCTGAAAGGGTCTTTGAAACCAAGAAAAAGAGAAGCCCCAGACTACACATAACTTGTATAACCTCAGAAAGGATTTTGCTTACAGGTCCAAACTCTAAAAAATGCAACTGGATATTCTGAAAGATGGACGATTGATTTTAAAAGACAAGAATAGATTTATTAGGCAGTTTTAGGGTATACACTCATTTATTCTTTCATTTAATTTCCACACAAACATCATTGACTGTCTATGAATGGAAGGTGGTAAATTCTCTGTAGAAGTTTAAGAAGACCTAGACGTAGTCTGCATTTCCAAGGCATTTCAGGTCTAGAAAGGGGGTTGGCAAACTGTGTCTGGCAGGTTAAATCCTGCCTGCTCAC
Source organism: Procyon lotor (assembly GCA_028646535.1). Classification (NCBI taxonomy): domain Eukaryota; kingdom Metazoa; phylum Chordata; class Mammalia; order Carnivora; family Procyonidae; genus Procyon; species Procyon lotor. Next base: position 108,401,872 of record CM053605.1, read on the forward strand.
TGTTTCTGTAAACAAAGTTTGTTGTTAGATAGCCATGGTCATTTGCTTAGCTAGCATCTGCAGCTGCTTTCCTGCTACAACAAAGTGGGGTACTTGCAACAGACTGTATGACCCTCAAAACCTGAAATACTTACCATCTGGCCCTTCATGTTTTCTGACCCCTGGCTTACAGAAAGCCATCTGGAAAAGTTCCCTTCTTCACTTCACTTTACATGGCGACATGGTGTTTCTTCAGTGGAGTAGAGATGGAAAATGGTGATGTGGCATTTCAGGTAGAGAGGCTATACGATGAACCCGATCCCACCAGATGTGTCCTGAAACCCTGAGTGACATGGGAGCCACGAGGGTCTGAGATTTGCTGTGACTTTTCGGAGATCCAGAAGAGCTGAGCACGGGCTGTTGGGCTAGAGGGGCCTTGTGGGTGGACAATGTGTGTGGTCCTGACTGGAACACAGGTCACTGAGCAAAAAAGTGGTTGACTTATATCAATAGTGTAGGGCCCCTCCAGTCCAAGGAGGGGCTTTGGATGAGATAGACCAGTGTGCTGGTAAAATAGAGGCTTCCAGACTATTAGTTCAGCGATGAGACAGCGGCTAACATTCTCCTGGCATTTATCATGTGCCAGATACAGTTAACTTGGGGAATACTATGAGATATGCTATGAGATCACATAGTGCAACCCATTTAATATTCAAAATAGTCCTGTGAGGGCGAATAGCTGTTGTTATCACTTCCTGTTTGTCAGAGGGTGGATCTAAAGTACAGAGAAGTTAAATACTTTGCCCAAATGCCGACAACCGTGAAGTAACAGAGACGGTACCTGAACGCATGCGGGATCAGGATCACAGGCTTATCTAGTATTTCAAATTGCTTCTCAAAGGAAAAGACAGAGGAGGGAGACTGAGTATTTCCCAAGAAAGACTGAACGTGTCTCAATAGCAGCAACTTGAGGAGCAAGCGATACTCGAAAATAGGGGGATAAAGTTACATATTTATACACTAGAATCTATGGCTGTAAGGATAAATGTCTGCTACAAATGTTAGTCCCAAGTTTTCCATTCAAGTTGTATGGTGATGGCAGGATTCCTTGAATCCTGTGAATCAACAGTCAGGGGCTCTGGGAGGGTTCACTTGGAGGGTACGCTGAACTCAGTATCCAGGGGTATAAGTAATTTGGGCATTTGAGATGTGTAAAATATGCCCTTGTTAAATTTAATGTTTGCCGTGTCCTATCATGTTGATCAGCTCCCCTGTGCCTCATCCCAGCTCTGGCCAGAGGAGGGGATCTGGAGCTCAGCAGATTCTCTGTTTTGCAGGCTCTATCGGCTGATGTAGCAGAATCCCCCTGGATTCTGTATAGCCTTTCCCTGCACTCTTACATCTGTATCCCATCCTTACCGCCAAGCCCACCAGCCACTTGCCAACGCTTAAACCTCTGCAGGATCCATCAGTCACATGCCATCTTGTCAAGTAGACAGGCACGTGTCTCTTACAATCAATGTTGCATTTGAATGATGAGACCCCAGTGTCTGGGAGGAAACTGAAGACTATCTGAAATGGACTAGTTTCCTCTAAACACAGAGCTGTGGTTCTTTGTAGAAAAACATGCCCACCTTTGGCCCTGAGTTAGGATTATGTCTAAAATGATTTTTTTGTAGAGTATTTGCAAAAAAAAAAAAAATTTCGAAGTCTATTTTACCACTCTTACTCTGGAATGGATGAATAGAGTTTATAGTTCCGGATTCCGAAATCTTAACCTAAAAAGATTTAAAAGAAGGATACCTAATTGTTAATAAAATATAATACTGCATTTATTCTTCTTGCTATTGTAAATTCACTAAGAATGACAGGAGAGGAGAGAAGTCTGACAAACATTGCTAGTCATAAATTATGCTGGAGGGTTGATGAGACGACGAGATAGAAGGGTGCTATGATCGATAGCAAAGTATTGTAGGAGTGCCTGACATAGCCCTCTTTTCTAAGCCAGCAAGAACATTTTAATTATATTTAATGGAAAAGTGTTGCTAAATAAATATCTCTCTGATTTCATATTGCAAGTCAGTGGAAAAAATGGATCTACTTTATAAAGATTTAATTAACACTAAATGGAATAATTATGTCATTAAGACTCATTAAAACTTCTTGCCATTGGTGATTTTTTTTTTTTTAGAAAGATCACATAGTCCCAAATATTTCCCCCAAAATATTCCAAATCCAATTTTCATGTAATACGCTTTAAAATTTTTTTCTGGTAAATGTTATTCTTTATAGAAAGTTTGGAAAATTTGGCAAAGTAAAAGAAAAAAAAAAAACTTACTCATAATCTCCAACCACACTGGATACTCCAACCATATCTATCTAGCTATGAATACTGTTAATGTTTGGTATGTGCATTTGCTTATGATATTTTATATATTTGAACTCGAGTGTATATATTTTTGTATATTTGAACTCAAGAATATATATTTGATATAGTCAAATATACATATATGTGCATATTTGAATTCATGCTATATATTTAATTCTGTATCCTACTTTTTTACAAGGAAATTTCTGAACTTTTTCTTAGGTTATTACAATTTGACAATTGGATTCTTTCCAACTTGTGTGTTATAAATAATATAAAGATAAACATTTTTTGATACAAATATTTGTTCATATTCCTAAATGATACAAATATTTGTCCATATTCCTGTTTATTTCTTTAGAATGGAGTGCTTGAAAGCACTTTTGAGTCAGAAAGATTCAGCATTTTAAGGTTTTTATTGTTTTGTTCTGTTTTTTTAAGGTTTTTAATGTAGCTTGCCAAATTGCCTTCTAGAATCTTTGTGGTAATTTAATACTTCTGTCATCACTGAGAGTTTTCCTCTAATACTTGAACAATTTAATAAATAACTGAATTGTATAGCTTTATTTTTCTATCATTACTACAGAGGCTTACCACTTTCCTGTTCATAAATTAGCTCTTTTAATTTTCTCTGCTGTGACTTGTCAGTTTATGGTATTTAGACACTTTCCTCTTGAAGATTTGGGGATTTTCTTACTAATCACATGTATTTTCATGAGGCATTAGTGGAGATAAATGAACATCTTTAGGACAGAGTATACGTATAGAGAACTCAAATCTGTCTTCTCAACATGATCCCTGCCTTCCTCCCTCCTTTCGTTCTTATGGAAAATAGAGTCATTTTTCATCACCTATCATTTCTTTATGGATTTCTAATGCTATCAAATGATATATTGCATTCTCTTTTTTTCTTAAAATGTTTTTTAGTGCTCATTTATGCTTGGTGCAAATTTATATTTTGACTACTTCAGCCTATCCTTGCTTGCTATGTAAGACTTTAGGTGCTATTGATGTTCTCAACTTTGACTTACGAATCCTGGATCTTGGTCACATTCACCTGTGAAAATATGCTAATAAACATAGATTTTCCAAGAGCTGATTGGCTGATGGGCCTGGGATAGGACAATATGACCACTAGGTGTGAAAATGGTATTTGCTGCTCATAGTGGTAAGGTAAGTGGAGTTGATCTGAGAAGAGGTTGTGGATTCGGTTGAAAGTGGATGGTGGTTTGTTTCATCTGAACGAGTGGTACTCAGACTTCAGCTTGCGTCAGTATCCCCAGCACAGGCGCTGGGCTCCACCCCAGTGTTTCTGATTCAGTAGGTCTGTTGAGTGTCAGGTGATACTGATGCTGCTGGCTGAGAACCCCACTTTAGAACTACTGATCCTAACTATCTGAAAGCTGAGCTTAGGCTTTCTAAGGTGCTGGTCCATAAATGAGATCTATAAACTCTCTTAAGATGTTGGCAGTTAAACTGGTATCCCCTGGAGGCCAAAATGACTGGGAGAGGGTAGTGGTCCTGCAGAGACACTACATTTTGGCACCATCCCCGTGTGAATGCCAACTCCTATAGTTGTGTTGGCATATGCGTGTGACCATACACAGATATCCTGAATGCTGATAGCAGAAATATTTTTTTTCTTGTGACATCTCATTTTTAAAAAATTATTATTTTTTATTATGTTATGGTAGTCAACATACAGTACGTCTTTAGTTTTTGATGTAGTGTTCCGAGAGTCATTGTTTATGTATAACACCCCGTGCTCCATGCAATACATGCCCTCTTTAGTACTCAACACTGGGCCAACCCATCCATTCACCTCCCTCCCCTCTTAAACCCTCGGTTTGTTTCTCGGAGTCCAGTCTCTCATGGTTCATCTCCTGCTCTGATCCCCTCCTTCATTTTTCCCTTCCTTCTCCCAGTGTCCTCCATGCTATTCCTTGTGCTCCACAAGTAAGTGAAACCATATGATAATTGACTTTCTCTGCTTGACTTATTTCACTCAGCATAATCTCCTCCAGTCTCATCCATGTTGATGCAAAAGTTGGGTATTGATCCTTTCTGATGGCTGCCTAATATTCCATTGTATATATGGACCACATCTTCCTTATCCATCCATCTTTTGAAGGGCATCTCAGCTCTTTCCACAGTTTGGCTATTGTGGACATTGCTGCTATGAACATTGGGGTCCACATGGCCCTTCTTTTCACTACATCTGTATCTTTGGGGTAAATGCTCAGTAGTGCAATTGCTGGGTCATAATGTAGCTCTATTTTTAATTTTTTGAGGAACCTCCATACTGTTCTCCGGAGTCTGATTTTTTTTTTTTTGAAACATCGAAAGTCCCCTTTCCCTCCTTCCAAGAGCTTCCAATCCCCAATCCAAAGGTAAAATTTATAGTCATTTGTTTGCCTCTAGTTTTTTTTTAATTCTTTTTTTTATACTTTAATTATAGATCAAGTCAAGCTCTGTTCATGCATTCTGTGAGGTGATAATTAAAACAGTATATTGTTTCCTTAAAAGGCGATTTTCTCAACACTTTTTGAATAAAACGTTTGTTTTTCAGAGATTTATGATTCAGTTTTTCTCATATGTTATATTTGTATGTGTATTTATGCCCCCATACTATGTATATTGCCTTTACTGTTCTAGCTCGTTTATTCTACAAATGTTTACTATCTTCCAGGCACTGTGAAGATACAGAATGAGTAAAATAATCATGAATAGAACATATGTGGGCTCTGCCTACATGGAATTTAGCATCTCAATAATCTATTCCATTGTTCATCTATTGTTGCATAGGTACCACACTGATTTTAATTGTTGTAGCTACAGAACACATTTTAATTTGTGGTACAGAAAGCTCCTCCTCATTACTATTGTTAAAAAAATGTTAATGATTCTTGCCTGTTTATTCTTCTAAATATTATTTTGTAAAGTTTCAAAAAGGTGAAGAAAACCTCCTGTGACTCTATTTTTCATTTGTGACTTTGATTAGAATTGTCTTACAGTATATATTTATTTGGGAAGAATGGATATCTTTTATAATAATTTTTCCCTCCAAAAACATTATGTTCTCCTCCATTTATTAGGGTCTTCTTTCATATTTCCTGTGGTACAAGATAAAATGCAAGTACTACAATGTGTTAGTTAAGTTTATTATTATAAAATATATTTTACTAGTGACACAAGAGATTTCCAGAAGCTTCGAAACTGGGCCCCTGGAAGGAATGAAGATAGAGGTTGTCAAATGGAGAAGAAAAAGTATAGAGAAAGGATTGCCCTAGAACAAGGACAACCAGAAAATTCTTACACTATCAAGGTAATCATGTAAAAAAATGGACAGTCCACTATATCTAAATAAGTATTGGATGGATATATATATATATATCCAATATATATATTGGATGGATATATATATATATATATATATATATATATATATATATATATATATATAATTAGTATTGAATATATATATGAATATATATAATATATATATTGAGTCATTGAATAATTGAATAAATAAATAAATAAATAAATAAATAAATAAATAAATATATTTGTTTGCTTGTCCTGCAAAGCACATTCTGATGTAAGTTTTGAACAGTGGGGACACCGGTCCCTAAACAGTATTCCTGGGATCATGACAACAACGACTGGCTTTTGCTACGCAGGTTTGCAAACATTGGTTGGGACTTGTATACTGACAACTTAAATGGCCAATATGTCCACACTCTGCATGCCAATTGGCACATGCTGATAACGTCTGACAGGCCTCTTTTGTCAAAGCTTTTGAACACCTAATAAATACAATTGTACTCTCTTTACCCTTTGAAAAATCAGAGATATTCGTTTTCCCCTTTGAGTTACAGATGGTGATATCCTAAGAGCTTTTAGCCAGCTGCTCAGCCTCATTGATGCAAGCGCTTATGGCAGACAATAAATTCTTCAAGTCTGTGGTTGTTTTTTGTCTTCCTTTTCTAGCTTGCTAATGCCAAGCTAATAATAGGGAATAGAAGCCTCAATAACAGTTTCAGTACTAGAGGTCAGAAAACACATTGAGAGCTGGGTGAACAGATAAAGAGTGTACAATAATTGCATTCTACCTGTCCTACATTGTTTGGGAATGAGGTCTTATTGTGTTAAAATGAACACAATATTGTTCAGTGCCTGGGCAGGTCAGTGCCTGGGAAACAATGTATCCTGAGAACCTATTATTGGTTTAGTGATTGTTTTTTATTACTGTGGCTTCCACCGCCACTGCTATTATTGGGCTGGATGCTCATCTCCTTTGTGATGTTCAAAGAGACCTAGCCATGGTGAATATAATTGTTACCATTTATAAGAGTGGGTCAGATTCTCATCATCTCTATCTCTGGTGTAACAAAGAGATAGTAAATCAATGAGATGATAGAATTTAATAATACACAAAGAATTTCACTGTGGGTGAGACTTTTTCAAATGATGACTTATGAAATTTGAAAACAAGGGCAAAGGGAGAAACTTTTTTTTGTTTTTTATTAAGAATCACTTACCTTTTTGGGGAAAAAAAATCTCCCAATCAGATGCATAAAAAGAAAAAATAATTTGCTTTTATCTTTTTATGAGAAAGAAATATTAAAAACATCCTAAAGATCCCCTCTAAATTTGATATTTCAATGTCTCAGTGCATAGCTACATAAAATTAAGGAAAATATGTAATTTTAATATGGTGGGTAGTAGGATACTCCAGGATTAGGGAAAGAAAAAATAGAGAGGGAGATGGGTGAAGGAACCATTGAACGGTGTAGGGACACTGAGATGAAGGGGAGGGGAGAAGGGGGGAGAAAGGAGGGCAAAAGGGGAATGAAAGGAAGAGAAACAGGCCAGAGAAATAAAATATCTACAAACAGAGCAGAGAGACAAAGGCAAGAAGAGTAATTGAGAGGGAGAACATGAGAGGGAGTCAAGAAGAGGGAGGAGGCAGTGAGAGATGAAGAGACAAAGTGAAGACTCCTCCCTTAGTTCTGAGATGACCGTGTGTTTTGGCTTGGGTCCCTTGATTGCTAATGTCCCTTGGACATTAGAATCATTAACTACCAAATTCTTCTGATAGCCCAGCTTCTGAGGTGCCCCTCTTTCAATAGCTCAATCCCTTGATGCTTATTCCTGACAGATTGTTTTTTATGATCCATCCTGACCCTGATTAGACTCTGCAGTAGACATCCTTGCCCTTAGTGCATCATTGCCTTTTGTGTTTCATTTCTTGTAAGTAGCTCCTTTGTCATTTGTCTCCTATGCCAGGGCATCTGTCCTTGGTTATCTACTACTATTTTTTTTTCTATATGTAAAGTGTTGCCTTTCTCCAAAAGAACCTCTTTTGGGCCTCAGAGTTCTTGCTTGCAACCCAAGACACAAACTCTCATGTCATGAAGCACCTGTCTGCCTGGATGGCTGGATCCTACCCTTCCTGATGGCCTGCCCGCATGGCAGTGTGCCTTGTGGAAACTCTCCTTACAGATTGCCTCCACATTTTGGATCTTTTGGCTACCTTTCTTGGTTTGAGGGTCTTCTTGTAATTACCAGGTAACTGGATCATGTCAATGTCCTAAAATATGCCAATCTTCTCTTTTAAGTGTCATGATTTTTTTCTGCCTTTAGATGTCTTCTTCTCCTCCCTCTCCCTTCTCCCCTTCTTCTCCCCCTCCTCTCCCTCCCACCCCTCCTCCTTCTCCTCCTTCTTCCAAATGTCAAGGAGAGAAAGCATATTTTAAGTAGACTTCTCTGAGGGATTCTGGAAATAATGATTGTGACAAAACAACTTAAATTTTAGAAATGTAATTATAAAATTTAAAGGTGCCATCAACTTCCTACTTACGAGCAGGAAGTCTCTTTGGCATTCAGATGATGCCAAAATACATTACCTTTGTTCTTTGGGAAATTAGGGTTCCTTTATTACATAATGGATAGAAGTTTTACTTGGAATTAATATTACTTACAAGTAATAAAGAAAACAAGTAATATTTATATTACTACTTATACGAAATGGATAGAATTAAGGAGTTGGAGACCTGAAATTGTCCCACTTCCAGTTTGTAAGTACAAGTGAAGTGGTGGGCACAATTAAGTTTCCTTCTCAATTACAAATAAGTTTTTTTCTTTCATAATTCAATATATTGCCTTTTGTTGTTTTACTAATAACTATTGATTATAGTATTTTCTGTTGGTCCTAATTTATGAGGTAGTAATGGAAAGAGAGGATTTAGAATTTCACTGTGATTCACGTTAAAGCACTATACAATTTCTTCTTTAAACTTTTGTTAACTTACCCATCCTGTCATTCATGAGTAATTTCTGATTCACTTTGTAGGAAGAGAATAGAGTCAGCATTACTCTAGGCTATTAGGGAAAAACAAAAACAAAAAGTAACAATGTCTAAAAAATACTGGACAAGGGGCATCTGGGTGGCTCAGTTGGTTAGATTCTTAATTTTGGCTCAGGTCATGATCTCAGTCAGGATTGTGAGATTGAGCCTGGTGCTGGGCTCTGTGCTGAGTGTGGAGCCTGCTTAAGATTCTCTTTCCCTCTCCCTCTGTCTTGAAATGAAATGAAAAAATAGAAATAAAATAAAATAAAATAAAGTACTGGACAAACTTAAGTCCATTGCTTGTATCTACACAATTATACCAGAATGGACTGACGGGAAGATATGATAGGGCTGAAGCACAATTTCACAACCGAAGCCCTTGCATGAATGGCATTGAGCAGGTCCACCCAGATGATACGTCGAGAGACATGTGTAGCACCTGGGGCACAGAACTAGCCTCATCTTCTTGTATGTGGAGTTCTGGTCCATGTGGTGTGTTATTCACATATGTGCATGTGGGCACAGGTGGGTTGGTGTAATAATGTGAGAAGGGAAGCAGGCAGGTCAAGGAAGTCAGAAGAGCTTATGCACATTGTTTAAAGGCATAGAAAGCTCAAGTGGTCATGGAAATAGCATCTGGAAGATGCAATCAATGAGGAAAACATGGTAACAAGATAACAAGTAACCCAGATGGCTGATGATGGTCCATATTAGGTGGGGATGGGCAAAGTAATTCTAGGAGACAAAGCCATTAACGTCTACATTTTACTTAGGGACTGAGAAGATACTAAGGGTGGATTGCATTATGGGGTAATGTACCTGGACTAGAGTACTATCCATCTATAAGCATGGTTGCTGTATGGGTTGAATTGTGTCCTTCAAAAGGATGTTGAAATCTCAACCCCCAGTAGCTGTGAATGTGAACTTCTTTGGAAATAAGGTCTGTTATGAGTCAAATTCCCCCCCTCCCTCCAATACATATGTTGAAGCTTTTATCCCTGGTACATCAGAATGTAACCATATTTGGAAATAAGGTCACTATAGGTGTAATTAGGATGAAGTTAATAGGATGGAACCTAATCCAGTATGACTCATGTCCTTATGAGAAGGGGAAATTTGAATACAGAAACAGACACACAAAGAAAATGCCATGTGAAGATGAAGGTTGATAGTGGGGTGACGTAGGAACATGGATTTGGAATACATAAATAAAAGTAACCTAGAAAATGAGTTACAAAAATATTTAGGCCTATGTCTTATCTATAATCAATCTAACTGAAATTGTATTTTAGATTAACTTTGTTACTTAAAAATCTCTAAGTGGCTATCTGAGAGCAGTAAGATGTATTCCTCTGATGTGTTCCTGAGGTTGGTGGCTCTTGTCATTATTTCTAGCCACTAGACTGTTAATATTAATGAGAATGACCTGGCCCTCCTTTAAGTCTCTGCTTCCTGCATAGTAGAGCCAGCCCCACAAGGAGGTGACTACTTTTCTCTATTCTTAGTTATAGGACAATTGTACATATTCATCCAGAAGATCATTAAGGAGGAGAAACAACCCAGGGGCTTCACCAAGTTTTCTATTATCTGACCTAGTTTAAAGTTATTTCTCTCCCCTCATCTCTTCCCACACAGTCCAAGGATGTTGGCAAATTTCCTGAAGGAGTACTTTAGCAGCTAGGATCTCACGTTTTCAAAGCCATAGCTCAAGACAAAGCCTAGCCACAAAAACCTGGATCGTATTTTATATTATGCCCCCAAACAAGATTTGCAAACTAAAATGCCTTCAAGGCCATGAAGGTAACTTAGAAAAAGAAAATAATTGGAGGTTTGCATGTTAAATATGTTGGCATATTCTTCACTTCCTCAGGGAAATATGTTCCATTCCATTTTTAAAATCGTATTTTATTTTTAAAGTTTTTATTGAGCTTAACTTACATTCAGTAAAACTCTAAGTTTCAACTTCATGAATTTTCAAAAAGTAAAACCACCCATGAAACAAACAGGAGTTTGAGAAGCAGAACATCACGAGCACCCTAGCGAGGCCCCCCTGGGACTCCTCGTGGTCATTACCTTTCCCAGAGTTAACTGTTATACTGAATTTTAACATTGTAGATCAATTTGTTATTCCTGTTTTTGCATCTTATACAAGTGGAATAAGACTTTTATTATTCCACTTGTATAATGAAGCGAAATATTATTCCACTTTAATATTCAAGTGGAATGCAGCATACAGTATTTTATTACCTTGTCTTCTCAACTTTATAAATATTTGTGATTTCTTCATTCTCATCACTGAGTTGTATGCCATTGTATGAATACAGTTTATTTAACTATTTTAAATAGGGATTTGAGTACTTTTCAGTTTTTGCTATCCCGGAAGGTGCTGCTCTAGACCCATTCCTTGCTCTGTGTGTCTTTTCCATTCGGCCATTCCTGAGTTGTAACCTTTCTAATCAGGATGAATAAAGTAAACCGAAGTACACTATTTTTCTGAGTTCTGAGAGCTGTTTTAGTAAATTTTTGAAACTGAGGAGGGGATCATAGGAACACCCGATTTATAGCCAGTCAGAGCGTGGATAGCCTTGCACCTGTAACTGGTGTCTGAAGTGGGGACAGTTTTGGGAGATTGAGCCCTTAACTGGTGGTGTCTGTACCAACTCTGGATAGTGTCAGAATTGAAATGAATTGTTGGACACCCACTTGGTGTCTGGAGAATCAGAGAATTGGTTGTGGTGTCAGAGAAAACACCCCAGAGCATAAAATTATAATTTCCTCTTAACCCCTAAATATTTGTCAAATCTGAAATAATGTCATCTTTGTATATTTCTGATTTTGATAATTTGTCTTCTTTTTTTCCTTCCTGATCCATCTTCTTGGAGGTTTATTCATTTTACTAATATTTAAAAAGTGGTACTTGGGTGGCTCATTTGGTTAAGGGACAGACTCTTGATTTTGGCCCAGGTCATGATCTCGGAGTCAGGAGATCGAGACTTGCAGTGGCTACATGCTTAGTGTGGAGTCTGCTTGAGATTCTCTCCCTCTCCCTCTGCCCCGCCCCCCCACCGGCTTGTGCACATGCACACTTTTTCTCTTTCTTAAATACATAAATAAATAAAAATCTTAAAAAAAAAACAAACCTTTGGCTCTGTTGATTTTATTTGTTGAATAGTTGTGTTTTATTCTATTAATTCCTATTCCAATTTATTTTTTTCTTCCTAGTTCCTTAATTTTTTTAGGAGAGGAAATAATTTGTTGAGTTTTTTGTCATTTTTTTTTTTTTTAAAGATTTTATTTATCTATTTGACAGAGAGGAGAGAGATCACAAGTAAGGAGAGAGGCAGGCAGAGAGAGAGGGGGAAGCAGGCTCCCTGCTGAGCAGAGAACCAGATGTGGGGCTCGATCCCAGGACCCTGAGATCATGACCTGAGCCGAAGGCAGAGGCTTTAACCCACTGAGTTACTCAGGCGCCCCAATTTGTTGAGTTTTTATCTAAATTCTTGAGTTAGATAAAGTAAACCGAAGTACACTATTTTTCCGAGTTCTGAGAGCTGAAAGTCAGATTACTGACTTTCAATTTCTCTTCTTTTCTAATGTGTCTATCAAAGTTTATAAATGTCTTTCTAAGGATGGCTTTAACTACACACTACAAGTTTTATTAATCTTTACTATTGTTTAGTTCAAAATGTTTTTTACTTTTCACTGTTATTTCTTCTGGAGTTTTGGGTTAATTTATTGGATCAATTTAGAATTATATTGCTTAACTTCCAAACACCTAGGAATTATCTTTCAGAGAATATTCTCTGTATGATTTCAGTCCTTTGAAAATTTGTTGAAAATTGCTTCATAGCCCAGCATATTGCTAATTTTGGTAAATGTTGCATGTGCAAAGCAGCAAAGCTTATCCTGCAATTAATATGTGTAGTATTTTACATATGAGAAGTATGCCAAGTGTGTTCACCATTTTGTTCTCATAATCATCATTTTACTATATTGTCTACTTTTAGGGGTGATAAAATATTTCTATTTTTAATTTTAATTTCAGTTATCTTGTCTGTTATACCTTCTTCTGTTATCATTTAATACTTACCACTTGACTTAGTGCTGTCAAATGAAAAAATATTACCTTTATCAATTCTCTGATTATACTGGAAACTTAGAACACTTTAACTCCGTTTATTCTCCTTCTGCCTTTCCCAATACCATTATCATCTATTTTAGTGTATTTTAAACTCTGCAGCAGATTATTATTATTTTGTACAGTCACCCTCCATTCGTATTTGTCTACGTATTTATCACATAATGCAACCTTGTATTCCTTCTTGCATTTTGTGCAAGACTGTTTTCCTTTTGCCTAAGGAATTTCTTTTTGTAATTATTTTTGGAAAGTCTACTGATGGTAAATTTTCTGGTTTTGTCTGAAAACATCTCAATTTTACTTGAATTTCTGAAGGATATTTTCATGGACTGTGTAATTCTAGCTTGGCATATAAAGAGATCCTTTTTATTGTCTCTGGCTCCCACCTTCTCTGTTAAAAGATCAGCCCAGACTTACTATTTCTTCTGCAAAGATAGTGTGTTGGTTTTCCCTGGCTGTCTTTAAGATATTTCTGTCTTTGGCGTTTAGCAGCTTTACTACAGTGTGCCTAAGTGTGGATTTATTTATTTTTTAAAATCTTGGTGTTTAAAGCACTTCTTGAATATGTAAGTTGATGTACATCATCAGTTTTGAAAATTCTAAGTTGTATCTATTCAGTATTGCTTCTGTCTCATTCCCTGTATTATCATTTTAGGACACTGGTTGTATGTATCATAGAACTTATTAAAAGCTTATATATTTCTTATATTGTTTTCTGAATTTTCCATTTTTTTCATGCTTTTGTCTGCATATTTCCTTTCTGTTCAGTAAAACTGACTTTTCAACTCGGCCCAATCTAATGAGGAACTCATCTATTGAATTGATTTTAGTTATTGTATTTTTTACTTATAGAATTTCTGATTGATTTTAAAATATATTCCACTTTTTTCTAAAATTTTCTTATCATTTTTTGAACATATTAATCACTACTATTTTAAAGTCTGTATCTGCTAACTCTAATGTCTGGATCACCCCTTGGTCTGTTTCTATATTCTATTTTCTTTTCATCTTGACAATGTTTCTTGATATTCCTGGTAATTTTTAATTGAATGCTAGACATTGTGTATGATCATAATATCTTTGCAGAGGAAATTAATTTTAGATTATAATAGGTAGTGAGAGTAGGGGCAGGCCACCTTAATCCAGTCAAGCTAGAACTCATTCTAGTCTGGACTGCTGCATTTTAGAGGACTTAACTATTTGCAGTCTACTCTTAGGATGCTGCCTTTCAGGGGTTGCATCTGAGAACCAGGCTATTCACTGGGACTTCATCTCCTTGATGAGTCCTGAAATTCAATTTTTGTTTCTCTAACACAATGAAATTGAGGATTGCTCTGCCTCGTTTCTCAGTCTTTCAGCTGACACTTTGTTCTGATCTTCTTAGCTTCTAGTCTTTCTCAGCTTATGAATCAGCAAATACTTCAAAAGGAAAAGCAGAACATGTTTTTGGTTTTACTTTTTTTAAAAATTTTTGTAATTAACATATAATGTATTGTTTGCCCCAGGGTACATGTCTGTGAATCATGAGGCTTACACATTTCACAGCACTTACCATAGCACATACCCTCCCCAATGTTTTACTTTTATGTGTTTCTCTCCTTTCTGGAATTTTTGACCTTCAAGTTCTGGCTTCTTTGTCTCATGCTTTCAATACAATATCTTTGTACATTCTAGCCCTTGGTGTTACATCTGTTTTCATATGTCACATAGAAAAATTGTCATTCCTCTTATGTATAGGAGACACTCAAGTATTTAAAGCTATGAATCTACTTCTGTAAAAATTTTTTTTAAATTAAACTATGCTTCAACTATGTAGAATAAACATACATATTTTGTCTCTGAAGTACTGTTTCAAATCAAAAATAAGAAAAAATTAGGAGAAACTAGAGCTATAATTCATTTGGAGATATTTATCTATAATTTGAGCTTGAGGTTCTTACTTCCTATTTGATCATTTGGAAGTTGTCTATTACAGAAAGGATAGAGGTTCTTTTTTGAACTGGTGGGATAGTGTGTGAACATTTGCTAGGTCTGAATTATCAAGATCCCTAACTATCTACATCCTGAGATCAGATTGTGAGAAAAATGAAAGAATAAGTTGGTTTTAGGTGTGTGATATTACTCTTGAAAGTAAGCTTGATGAATGAAAGGAAATCCCAGAAGAATTTCAATAGTTACTCAGTGACAATAATGTGATGGAAACTGTTTTTCTCAGACAATGAAAAAAGCTCACATCCTCTTAATAGTGACGGAAAATCCTGGATTGTAGACATATCATAAATATAGTCCCAAAATAACTGTTGGGAAAAGAGCTTCTTTTTTCTTTGCTTATATCCCGAGAAACAAGAATGATTGCCATTTGAAAACACTGTCCCTATTAAGTTGTAACTTACATGACGATGTAGTTCTGGAAGTAAGCTGGAATCCAAGGGTCCATGAACTCACTGATCTGATCACAGAAAGCAAATACTCATAGTTGGACTGCTGTTTCCAGACTTTCTGGCTGTCCAGTTCCCTAATTTTTTATGATCCTTTTCCTTATTTTTTCCTTTATTCATGCTCCTCTATTTTTTTTGCTTGAAAATTAATAGAAGTTTGACATGACTTTTTGGGATAAATTTTAAAGAAGAACAAAGTGTTAAGTGATGCATTAAGTGTTAAACAGAATTTTACCAATTGAGGACTCATATTGATTCCCTTTTACATTGCATAACTCTCTGAAAATCTGGGATGACGGAAACTTCAGGAATATTCTAAAAACAATTCATTTAAAGGAAGCTAAAACATGTTACTAAAAGAATGGTTTGGCGTTCTTAAGGCCCCTTCACTTGATTTCCAACCTAATTGGCAAAAAAAGAAAAGATAGAAACCTAATAAAGGGTTAAAAAAATGATCTTTCATTTTCGTTATTTTTTTCTCACATAAAAGTTATTTTTTTAGCAGACAAATTTAGAGCAAAAGTATGAAATGTCTGTATTCTTGTGAAATCAACAGAGATTAATGGGGAAAATTTCATAAACATAAGGAAGAGGATCGCAATTCACAAAAAATGAGCTTTTGTCATTTCAAGAGCACAGAAGGATTCTGAGTGATGGTCATTTCATAAAATGCCCAAGAGTTTTGTGTTCCAGGCACCAGAGGGCATCATAATGCCTGGGCATAGGAAGATTTGGGATTAATCAGGTCACTATGTGCAAAAATGAGAGGATATCTAATTCATCCCAATCGACTTTCAGTTTCATGAAGCCCATCACTTGATGTCATCTATTTTCAAAATTCAGCCTTAAGTTTAATATCTATGTCTCTGTAAGCAAACACTGCAATTAAGACACAAACTCACTGAATGCAGCCCAACAATTTAGTTTTGATGTTCCTGGTGTAGTTTTCCCCATGTCCTTAGGAGTAGCAGAGACAGGAAGTGTCCTATGGTGTGCAATTTCCTTTCAAGTGTTTAGAAATGGTCACAGAAGGAATTATCACTTCACTGAGATACTGAGCCAGGTAAAGTAGAATGGTAATGAAAGAGAAAGAAAAAGTTGAAATGAGGGCTTCCGAGGAGCAATTCAAGGAAGACAAGTGTTTGAAATCCTCCAAACTAAATCACAGAATCAGTTGCAAAAGATAAATGATGAGGATTCTTAAAAAATGTTTAACTGTGTTGAACAAGAATATTGTTGGGTAATTTTTTTATATTACTAGTATGGGCTATGAGAATAGAATCAGTAACTAAAAAGCAACTATGTGGCACGGTGGAAAGAATGACCATATGATAAACATGGAGTTTCCTAGGAGAAGGTATGAGAAAGAACTAAATCTTTTATTGTCTTGGCTATCAACCTGATCCTAATCCCACTCTCTTTCAGCTAGTCCTTACTACGCCTGCCTCTGATTGTGCTTAACATACTCATAATTCAGTAAATTGTAATATTAAAATCAAATGGGCAATTTAAACAGAAGATAGTGATTGAACTCAAACATGAATGCAGTAGCTTAAAGTATATTCTTTGATTAATATGGATTGTCCTCAAAAGTCAAGTTTTTCTGGTTAAATAACTTCATGACACTGGACTACACTCAAAAAAATTGCCCTTCCCACCTTCCGGTAATGTTTCAGAGGTGTTAGCAGGTTCATATGCACAGTGACTCTTCCAGGGCAATAGAGAAGACAGCATTTCCTGAATGTCTTCTATTACTATCCTCAGTTTTTAAAGAGTTCACCAGGGAGCATGATCTACAAAATTTTGGTTCCTGATGAGTTTTTCCAAAAATAAGTAAGTTACAACATTTCTTGAACAGAAAAAATAAAGTTTAGTAAGAATCTACTATTTCTCCTCTTTTCATTGATCTGTTTGTTTTCCCTTCAACTCACTGGACACGTGCCAACTTCTCTTCCAATTTCTGCCACTGAGGGGGGAAAATAAACAAACACCCTCTACCCTGCCTCATTTTTGAAAGACGTTCATAGGAGAAAAAAGGAAAGTGAATTGATATTTTCTCTTCCTGAGCTCGGATTAATTAAAAAATACATCAGGAACATCAAAACATTAAAAATCAGAACATTGGATTGGAAATTAGTGGTTGGATTTCTAGGAAGAGTGAACTAATGGCCCAAGTATTAGTTCAATCTCAGAAATAGTACATGGTAGTGATTTCTGGGCTCAGTTGGTTTAAGACATTGCCTGATGGCAGCTTGTGAATACAGATGAACACAGCAAATTATGCACCGTCTCAGGACTGCTGAAGCCAAAACTAATAAATTTTCCTAAACTCTGCTGAACCAGCATATTAGAAACACACTCCACAGAAAATATTCTAACTTAGAAATAAAATATATCATACCACAAAGTATTTCAGATGCCCAAACCTTACATGAATGATTGTACAGATTGTGGTTAAAGGATTTTGTTTCTTAGAAGAGCTTCTGCATCAAGAACATTTAAAAGAAGAGTGTGGATAGGGAATTAGCTGGCATCCTAGGAGACTCTCCTACTCCTAGCTCTGTGACCTTGGGCAAAGCAGCACTAGATGGCTGTTGACTCTGTGCCCTTGCTTATAAAACTGGAAAATAACTCCTACTTAACCAACCATGGATATGTCCTGACAATCAATCAGAAAATTTGTAACGTGATAATAAATTATAACGTTCCATATGCATGCTAGTTACTAACAGAATGTAAGCTTCTGCTCTCTCTTTTTTCCTCTCTATGTGTGTATATGTCTGTATAGATCTATGTAGGTCTATCATCTATCTACCTGTGTTTCTATGTATCTGTATATCTATGTATCTATGTATCTTCTCTTCCTCTCTCCCTCCATTCTGCCCATCTTTCTTCCTTCCTTCCTGTCTTTTCCTCCTTCCCTCCTTCCTTCCATCCCTCTCTTCCTTCCTTCCCCTCTCTCCCTCCCTCCCTTCCTCCCTTCCTTCCTTCCCTTCTCTCCCTCCCTCCCATCCTCCCTTCCTTTCTTCCCCTCTCTCCCTCCCTTTCTATAAAGGTGCTCTTTATTGTTTTACTTTTATATACAAACAAATGTATCAATAACTCTTTTCTGGTTTTGGAAGATGACTATAAATGTGTAGGTCATTTCATTTTTCCTTTTAATATTACATGGCTTCCCAAGATTTTGTTAAAAAAATTATGGTGAAAAGCTGAAGAGAATAATTTATATGCATCAACTTTCTCCCAGAGCCCCATTGGATGATCAAGCCTACATTTCTTTTCTTCTTTATATCATGCCAGAGGAGAAAAGCATAATTAGATTAGTTAGGGCTTATATTTTATACTGTCACCTAATTTTATAATAGAACAGGTACAGTTGTGGGGATGGAAGACAAAACATGGAAAGAAGTCACTGATGGTGGGCATGCATTCAGCCTTGCTTGGTTCTGCTTGCAAGGACTGCATATGCCACCAATGTGTACAACATATGAAATAAACAGGAAGAACAAAGCCCACTTCTGCTGCTCTGAAGGAACAGTCCTCAAATACATAAATGTGAGGCTGGGAAGATCTGAGCTAGCTTATTCAAATGTGTCACCCTGTGGTTGGTTGACTTCAGCACAAGGGGCTCAAGCTCTCTACATTTATCAGGTGGAGTCTGTGAAGTTGATTGTGAAGGTCTTCTGCAAAGAAGTAAGGGCTCACCTCAAGACCTGGGAGACCCTCCATGATTACCACTATTCCAGGCTGACTGAGTAGTGGCTGGCTTTCCTCTCTTCCTTCTACAGGGATTTCCTGAACATTTGCTATTGTTCCACACACTGTTGTAGGTATTAAGGATATAATTGTGAACTAGGCAGATACTGTCCCATCTTCATAGATCTTATATTCTAGTAGAGATGATAGTGAAAAAAATGGCACACTAATAAAATTATACAAGTTGTTATAACTGTTAAGAAGGAAACTAATAGGGGCACCTGGGTGGCTCAGTCGTTAAGCGGCTACCTTCGGCTCAGGTCATGATCCCGGAGTCCTGGGATCGAGCCCCACATCGGGCTCCCTGCTCTGTGGGAAGCCTGCTTCTCCCACTACCATTCCCTCTGCTTGTGTTCCCTCTCTCGCTGTGTTTCTCTCTGTCAAATAAACAAAATCTTAAAAAAAAAATTGCAAGTAAAAGAAATACATGTTCAAAGGCCCTGAGGTGGGAAGGAGTGGACTTTTTGAAGTAGGAAAAGCAAAGAGAAAGAGATTTCTGGAAATATTTGCACCTAATTCCTGCTATCATGATAAAGTAGAGCTTTTGGAACTATTATGGATGTGTTTTAATATTTTAACAACTAGCCTGGTTGTACAGAGCAAACTGGATGGGTATTGGTCTTGAAAACTGATGTTTCCTTAGATATGCTTTGGAAACATACTCTATGCAATAGCATAGAGACAGCAACAGCAACAACAAAACAACAAACAAGACCTTTTTGAGAAACAGGAAATGATTTTGTTTGCTACAGAGAGGACTGTAGGTAGATGTTTGGTTTCGGATAAAGTTTGATGTGCACTCTCAGCAGATAGCGGGAAGCTCTGAATTTGTTTTGGTTTTTGTTTTTCTACCATATAGTCAGTTTATTATTGTTGTTTTATTTTTAAAAATTTTTTATTTTTTCCACCTTTATTGAGATATTATTATATGCAACATATGTAAGTTTGGAGTAGGCAATGTGGTGATTTGATACATGTATATATTACAAAGTGATTACCACGATAAGAATAGTTAACACTTCCCTCTCCTCACATAATTACCTTTGTGTGTGTATGTGGTGGTAACATTTAAGATATAGTCTTTTAACAACTTTCAGTAATATAATTGTTAATTGTCATTGTATATCAGTTCCCCAGAATTTATTTATCTTATAGTTGGAGTTCGTACCTTTGACCAACATCTCCCCATGTTACCCACCCCCCCCTCAGCCCTTGATACCATCATGCTACTCCATTCCTCTGAGTTCAGCTTTTTAAGAATCCATATATAACTGTGAACATAGAGTTTTTGTTTTCCTTCTGACATATTTTACTTAGCATAATGCTCACAAAGTCCATCCATGTTGTCACGAAAGGCAAGATTTCCTTCTTTCTCATGGCAAAATAATATCCCATCATATATATGTAATATATAATATATATCATGTTCATATGTATTTCATATTTTCTTTATCCATTCATCTGGTGATGGATGCTTAGGTTGTTTTCATGACTTAGCTATTGTGAATAATGCTGCAATAAGCATGGGGGGGTGCAGACCTGAATAAATGTGTTTTTTATTCACTGGATGTTGACACCAGCAACTTAACTTTGCTTGTAGAGCTGGATGCTGAGAGCTGCCTCTGCATCCTGGTTGCCCTGGCCCTTCACTGGCACCGTCTAGCACAGCTCCATGATCTGGGACATGCCTGATACTGTGGAGGGCTTCCAGCACCTTAGCATGCATTCCGATTAGTGTTTATTCATTATCGGTTATTAAATATTTTGAATGTTATTTCTGTTAGTTCCATAGAACTATTAAAAAAATTTGTGTTCAGATGGGTTGGAGACATAAGAGAGAAATATAAGTATCACTGTCTCCAAACATGCTTGGAAGCCTCCCTTTCCTCATGTAGCATCTTATGAGCCCAGAGATCTATAGAGTAAACTGGAAAAACTCCTGATCTGCCTCTTCCTGTCTTAAATTCCCCCCCATGCCATCTCCACCCTGCTGCTCTAGCTCTGTTTCTAAAACACAGATGTGACTAGGTTATTGTCTTGCTTACACACTTGATAATTTCTCCTGTCTGCAGAATATAGGCCAAATCCCTTATGAGAGCCTTCAGGATTCTTTGCAAACTGTCACCTACCACCTGTTAACACTGTCATTCTCCACCCCTCCCACGAGGCCTGTGTGCTCCCAGACACGCCGGATGACTTTGAATTTGGTGAAGACTTCATGGCTCCTCTCTGGTTTCTCATCATCCACCCCTGCAGAGCCCAGTGTGAATCACAGTCTTCTTATAAAGTCATTACCAGTTTCTTTACTCCAAATGAGTCTCTCCTTCCTCCTCTCAGCTCTCAGAGCGATTTGTTTACATCGAGAGCATTCATCTCAGGCCCAATTATATTATTGTTAGCCACATGTATTCCCTTCTCCTCTACAGTGAGCTCTTCGGAAGCTGGCAGCGTATAGTACTCGTGCCCGCTCTCCCCCCTCCTGGCTCCCTCATTTCTGACTTCACACATTTTCATCCACGTTTGCTGTTGTTCCATCAACCTGGGCTAACCAGGGAAACAAGTGACATTGTTCTTTTCTTTTTTCTTTACTTTTTTTTTTTTTTTAGAGAGAGAGAGTGTGCCCCAGTGAGGGGTGGGGCGGGGCTGGGGAGAGAGAATCTCAAGCAGGCTCCATGCCCGATGAAGAGCCTGATGTGGGGCTGGATCTCATAACCCTGAGATCATGACCTGAGCTGAAATTGAGAGTCAGACACTTAACCAACTGAGCCCCCCAGGTGCCCCATGTCAAGAGCACTGGGTCCGAAGATCTGGCATTCAGGGCAGCCGCTGGCTCTGAATGGCCATGTGGCCGGGCAAGTTGCATGAGATCAGGGGCTTTGTTTCTTCAAAGGATGAATGAAGAGTCCAGCCCAAGTGCAGCTTCTCTACAGTTTTTGGTCTAATCTTATATATAAAAATCCAATGGAATTTTAAACATTTGTACTCTCAGTCCCATCTGATGTGCTCGGGAAATATTAATCTTTTCTTCTTCTGCCAGTGCATTCCATACCTACAAGATCTAAGTGTCCTTAGTTTAAGCTTTTGGCTACTAGACTAGTATCAACGATGATCTAGGAAGCCCTTTCTAAAAGCCATCAGAACTACACTAGAGAAGCCAGGACACGGAGCAGGACTGACAGCTAGAAAATCCTACTGGTTGATTCAAACGTCCTTCGTCCTCACTTAGTGCCTCTCAACAGTCTGGCCATCTGCATTCAAGCCCCACAGAGAGGACCAGCAGGACTTTAACATGCAAATATGATCATTACTGCCCTGCCTTAAATCTGCCAGTGATCAATAATGCTTTTAGGACCAAGTTTAAATGACTGGATGCGCACTGATGTGTGATTTGATCCACACCCCTCTCTTCTGGCTGTATTATTATTCACTTCTTGTTGCAGTTCACAAATCACTAGTCCTCTAAAATACAAGACACCCAGTTAAATTTGAATTTCAGATAAATAACAAATGGTGTTTTAATGTAAGTATGTTCCAAATACTGAATGGGACATATTTATACAAAAGTTTTATTATTTTCTTTTTGCTTAAAATGAAAATTTAACTGGGCATCCTGTATTTGCTAAAATCTGGCCACCTTGTCCATCATACCAGGTGGTCTCAAGGGCCTCTGCCTTTTTCCTGCTGTCACGTCTTCCATCAACAGCTTCTTTTCCCATCTCCTCCTACTTCACATCCACGCATCATTTAGGACTCTTTTCATTTCTTCTGAAAAGTCTCCATCACCTCTCATTTTGATTTAGATGTTTTTCTGTGGTACCCTGGGCTTATGTCTAATAGACTACTTATAAACATCTATTCTACTTAGTTATTTGCCTATATATCTGACTCACGAAGCTAGACATTTCTTGAAGATAGGATCCATGGTTGTAGTCTATTTATGTCTAGAAACTAACAGAATGTCTGGCATTTAATAGCTGTTTAATAATGCTTATTTGTTGAGTCAAAGTGTCATTTTACTAGCTTTTGAAAGCACATGGAGAAAAACACACGGGCAAAAGCCTAGGTTTCTCGGTTGGAGAAGAAGGTATCAGACATCAAAATGGCTGACTAGTTTCCAGATGGTCACATTCATGGGGCATTTCATGAGACTGCAGTGAGGATGCAGACTGTAAACATAGGAGAGGGACGTTCCAGGAAGGCACAGTTAGAAACATGATGGCCAGCTATCTGATATCTAAAACATAGAGATGAGACCAGAAACAAGACATAGTGTCTTGGAAGCCTTTTATCCTCAGTCTCCCGATGGAAGAATAAGTCAATTTAATGAGAATTTGACAGTGAAGAAAAAATGGATTACTAGCTGACAGTTAAATAAAGCCTAACCCATGAAACCTTTTTTTTTTTAAGAATTTTAGCAGGAGACAGGCAGACGTCTGGTTGGCTTAGTTGCTAGAGCATGTGACTCTCAGTCTCAAGGTTGTGAGTTCAAGCTCCATGTGCGGCATGGAGTCTACATTTGTTTGTTTGTTTTTTTGAGTAAGATTTTATTTATTTGTTTATTTGAGAGAGAGCGAGAGAGAAAGAGCACAAATAGGGGAAGCAACAGAGGGAGAGGAAGAAGCAGATGCAGGCTTAATCTCAGGATCCTGGGATCATGACGCGAGCAGAAAGCAGACCCTTAATTAACTGAGCTACCCAGGCACCCCTGGCTACTTTAAAAGAAAAAAAAAAAAAGGAAGAAGAATGATTTTGGCAGGAGAGACCGAACGGGACCATCTGGTCACACCTGTCTTAACAAAACCATTCGCATAAGCAACAGGCCACAGAACAGTCATGAATGGTGGCTGCGGGGTGCCATGGCAAGGCCTTCTGCTGGGCATGTGAAGGGAGCAGGAATCCTAGCCCGTGGGAGTAGCAAGTGCGTGCAAAGGCAGATAGCAACTTTCCTCTTTTCTTTGCGAATTAATTAGAGCTGGGAGGACAGTTATGCAAGGGGAGACTTGATAGATCTGCTAAAGAAAGGAAAAGAGAAACACAGGCTGTCAAAATTTGGCAACATCTTACGATCCCAGCTCATCCTTGGTTTAACTCATTTCTTAAGCAGAAGCTTTTCCCCATTTTTCTGTTCTTTTCTCTGCCTTTTCTTCTCATCAATGTACTTCTATGCCTCAGCCCCACTCCCCGAGTGAATGGTTTTTGACTTAGTAGATCTTTAATAATATATAAGCTACTATCTCACACTTTCAGAATAAATATTAAAGACCTGAGAAATATTCATAGTTCTCACAATGCTCATCTTCTAGGAATTAACCTAAGGAAGTAATCAGAGACTAAAGATTTCTGTCCAATCATGCTCATTATAATATTGTTGTAATAAATAATTCTGAGATATTCATGTGATGAAATAGTGTGCATTCTTGAAAATAATGTTTTCTAGGAAGAGCTAACAGCAGAGGGAATGCTCATGATTGGGAATGCTATTGTGAAAGCCAGAATAAAAGACCCTTAAGTTGCAAGTAATATAATGTACACGTTAGTTATAATATACATATGTACATATATGTATACTTATAAAATACATAGTGTAACATATAATGTGCATGTTAGTTATGGCATGCATGTGTGCATATATGTGTACATATGTGTATACATATAAAATATTTAGTGTAACACATATGTTGCACTATTGGAGTGTATGAAAAACAACAGAACATTGAAATTCAAAGCATTAGGCTTGGAATCAGAAAGATTTAGGCTTACTACTGAGATCCTGGGAATTCACTGGACCTCAAGATGTCATTGTAAAATGAGGATAATACTACCTGTCTTACAGAGTTATTTTGTGTATTTATAAGAGGAAAGCATCTGTTGAATGCCTATTGTAGTTCTTGCATTGGAGGAATTTAATAAGTGGTGTTTATATATAAATATATAAAAATCCAAGAGATTACCACCAAAATATGTATACCAAAATATAAACATGAATTGTCACTAGGTAGTGGTATTATAGGTTTTTCAATTTATTTTCCATGCTTTTTCATTTTTAGAGCTACCTATAGTGAATATGTATTATTTTTATAAGAGAATTAAACTATTATATTAAATAAATCGACATAAAACCTGTAACAGCTATGACATTTCTTCAGCAACAAAGAATGCTTTGTTTCAGCCTTTCTTTTCTTTTATCATTAGAGGCATGATGAAAAGATCTAGGGACATTGCAAAAATGTACCAAGATCAAATGGGGAACTCTGTGTTACTCAGTACTTCCTGGCAGAAAATGGAGGCTCAATATCCTCAATACTTAGGCAAAATCTTAACTCACTAAGCCAGTATGTAGGCATTATGTTTATGTTACACTTGTGAAGTTCAATTACTACTACCTGAACGGTGAGAGGGTATGGTTTCCGAAAATCATACTTTGCAGCAAGGACACCGAATTAATTATGCTTGATGAAACACTTTGTTAGTGGGAGCAGTACTTAGTAACAAAGGACAGGATAAGCTTTCACTAGTCGCCTGCCTGATTAAAAACCTTGAAAAGCTTTATGGAGCAGGCTACATTTATTTAGGGACATTATGAGTTTGCTTGCTGATAGTCACTCCTTCCTCTGTTGCTATCATGGACTACTGGGCTTAACTGACTTGTATCTGTTCTTTTGCATTCGTTTCTCTCTGAGGAATGACAGTTAATAATGAGAAAGGAGTGTGTTATCACAAACAACACTGAGATTGAGGAGGGATTTCTCAGCAGCTGCAGCAGCTTAAACCTTCCCAGACAGGAATACCCACCAAACAAAGGCAGTTTTGTTTGTCCAGTGTGACAAAGGTTATTACTACTTTGTTTGTAATGAAGTATGTCAGCATTTGGTGTGATCAAATGATGGAGCTTTTCAGTCTAGAAATAAATATTTTTACAGTGTTACGTGATTTCGGTTATCAGTGATAGAAGTAGTAAAAACAAACTCTAGAGCATTTTCTGACACAAGCCTTCCTGCAAGCTCTGACAAAGCCTTCTTTCTGTCCTGGGCTCTCAGTCATCATGCTGGTCTTAACATCATTAAATGAGGAAATCACTGCAGTGTCTCTGGAGCTGTTTGCTATGCTACTGGCCTCTCTGTATTCCGGGGCTCTTCTGAGGCTCAACTATGTTACATGTTCATTAGTTTAGAGGCAGTTTATAATTTAGATAATGTGATAATTCGGGAAACATTAACAAGTAGAAGTCGTGTTACAAAGGAGGCATGTCATGAATATTTTCAGAGAAGGAGATGATTGCATGCCTGGAAAACTCAGGAGAATTAGAAAAGATACAAAATAAACATTCCAAAACCCAATACATTTTTTAGGAATAATCAATAATAAATTATAATGAAAAGATATGATTTGCAGCAGGGGCTCTTCAATGAGCCAGACAGATGTGAATTCCTTTCAGGGGGAGGAATGACACGTTCCCTAAACCCGCCCCTCACTTTGAGCCCTGGAATCCTGAACATTCTGCTTTCTGTTCTGAATTTCACAAGGTAGATTTTGAAAAAGTTCTCGCCAGTTTCCAACTATGGAAATCATAGTGGGTCAGATCCATGGGAGAATAAACACCATAACATCTTCCCCATTCTCCTCATCTCCTCCTAAGACAAAACACGTTTCCCCAAATATTAACTGGGGTGTTTGTCTCCAGCATAGACAATCTTTTACAATCTCACCTTAAAGTAGTTTTAGCGGCTTCAACCACATCACCGTTTGGAAAGTGTGATGTTTTATTAGGAGGATTGTAGTGGGTTGAATGGTGCCCCCTTCCCCCAAAAGATGTGTTCATGTTTTATTCTCAAGAAACTGAATGTACCTTATTTGGACAAAGGACCATTGTAGATGTGATAAATTAAGGATCTTGAGACGAGATCTTTGTGGATTATATCAGTGCACCCTAAATCCAAGGACAAGTATCCTTATCAGGGACATGAAGAAGAGAGACAGAGGAGGAGACACTGTGGCTACTGGAGGAAAAAGAGCTAGGAGGGAAGGGGCCACAAGCCTAAGAATGCCTCTAGAATCTGGAGGGTGTATGGCCATGCTGATACCTTGATTTTGGACCTCTGGTCTTTAGAACTGTGAGAGAAAAGTTCTGTTCGTTCAAGCCACCCCTTTTATGGTCTATTGGCACAGTAACCCCAGGAAACTGAAACAAGCAGGTTCTAAAATTAACAGACCACGGTTCCAGCCTCAGATCTGCTGTGACCTTGGGAAATTTCATACACTTCTCTACAGTTCTCCTCTGTAAAATGGGCATGGTGATAATAGTATATCCCTCATAGGGTTATTGTGAGAAATAAATAAGTTGTTTATACATTATTATCATTGCATCTACATAATTAAAAGTCCAATGAAGGGGGATTACCTTGTTAAGAGATAAACTGAGGCATATTAAAAATTTTAAGGATTTATTTGAGGAAAAATCAATTTCAGTTGGGCAGTGCCGAACTGGAAATGGTTAGGAGTGCTCCACTGACAGGAGCTAAGGGAAAGACTTACATAGAGAAGGTGCAGAAGCAAAGAAGAAATTATTTGGTTGGCTATGGCATAAAGCCTAGTTAGCTGTTAGTAATTGCTGTCCTTAGCATTTTGATTTCATAACCTTGAAGCATTTACAGGCTTAGGTTTCGGTTTGCTTACATAGGCCACCGCAGCATTAGAGACACCTCAGTCTAATGGCCTCTTTGCCCAATTAATTTAACAGCCTGAACAAGAAAAGAGTGATCTCTAAAGATTATTGGAGTCACCACCTCTTAACAGATAGAAGCTACTTTTAGCATTTAAATGTCAGCTTTGCTTCAGCTCCTACCCAATGCATTTTCAAATATTCTAAAGTCTGTGTTTTTCCTGGGTAGCCTGGACAGGGCTTTGCAGATGCTTCTCTAGGCCTACCTTCTCAATTTGACACACTGAATGGACTGACCTGGTTTTCCTCATGACTTTTTATAATCTAGATGCTATTTAATGGCACCAAGTAGTTACTTGTCTTGATCTCATTTTTTTCATTCATTCATAGCTTTCTCCAGACTGTAAATCACTCTGAAGTCTATTACATATCTTTTGTATCCTCTTTGGAATCTTGCACATAGTAGGTCTATGATAAACAATTGAAGGGGTGCCTGGGTGGCTCAGTGGTTAAAGCCTCTGCCTTCAACTCAGGTCATGATCTCAGGGTCCTGGGATCGAGCCCTGCATCGGGCTCTCTGCTCAGCGGGGAGCCTGCTTCCCCCTTCTCTCTGCCTGCCTTTCTGCCTACTTGTAATCTCTCTCTGTCAAATAAATAAAAATCTTAAAAAAAAAACCAAAACAATTGAATAGATCATGAATAACTCTCGGCACATAAGGGGGATAGAAGAAGCTGTAAAACACTCTCAGAGACTCCCAGGAATGGACTGTCATTGAGCTAACTTATCTCTTATGTTGTAGCATGTGAAATTTTGCATATACTTTCCACGTTGCTCATAATGTGCTGATGTCTGCTCTTTTGTAGTTCAAGCTTCAGAACCTAGTCTGAACATCATTTTCTGAGAAAATCCTTCCCTGAATGATTAGGTCCATCTGCTAATCATATCCACAAAACCCTCTACTTCTTCAAAAGACACATCTGACCTGTAATGATCAATTTAAACTTATATCTCTCTCAGAAGATGATAAGGTCCATGAACTGGGACCAGGTAGGTTTATTCCCATATGCATTCCTTCATCTAGCTCATCTCTTGGTACTTATTTGTCATATATTTAGTAAATAATTATGATTACCTATGCCACCATGTAATAAAAATAATATCTCCACTTTTTCTTCTTTAGCTTTGGTCTGCATTTTTTCACAAATATTTTTCTCTGTGCAAGTTGGTTTGTAAGGGAGTAAAACAGCTGACATGTGTTTTATGCTTTTATACAAGGCAAAGCAGCTTAGGGATTTAATGGACTCAATGGAATATATTACATTCAGAAATGACCACTTTGAGTTCTCAGTCTTCCTTTTGGATAATTTGTAACTCTGCAGAATTAACATGAATTTCTATAGCTGCAAAGACACAAGGACTTAGTTTTCTGATAAACCAATAGACAATTAAATTTTTTTCCAGAAAAATTTTGAAGGAAGAAGACATTAAGAATGAGCCAAAGCTACCAATTTTATTGGCATAGTGATGAGACCAATTCAAAAGAAGCAAATTAAATTTCATTTCCTTCAAATACATTGGTAGTATTTCTAATACCGTATGCTGTGGAGCACCAGTCCCTTGAGATGATCCATGAAAAAGAGCTTAACGAGCAAATTAGTTTCAGAAACACCACTATTTATAACCCCTTTTGAAGAGTATAATATGTATTAGCATATTAAATGCTCTGTGGTGTCCTAATGTTAAGAAATCAACTTATTTTAAATCAGCAATTCCTAAACTTGTTTAA
Source organism: Procyon lotor (assembly GCA_028646535.1). Taxonomy (NCBI): domain Eukaryota; kingdom Metazoa; phylum Chordata; class Mammalia; order Carnivora; family Procyonidae; genus Procyon; species Procyon lotor. The sequence goes on from CM053605.1 coordinate 108,431,349, forward strand.
ATAAGGAATTCTCAAACTTCTTTTTTCTAAATAAGTCATACTTGTTAACATTCTGAGAAAATCAAGCTCTTTGAAACACGCTTCTGCACTAGGGTAATGATTATGAATACACAAATTTTAAATTATAGAACAAATATATAACAATTATTACCACACTTGAAAGGTAATGCTGAGTTGGTTATGCCTCCTAACCATTGTGTAGGGTCAATACCCTACCTGTATAAAACCAGATTCAGTGTGTCAGGTACTTAATCTTTTCAAACGTGGCCAAGGACATCTGCACTGCATGGTAATTTAACTAAGTGACCATAGACTAAGTTTACAGAATGAAGGACAGCCATAATTTGTCCCAAGCTTAGATTGCCTTTTCTTTTAGTCACAATTAAAAGTTTTTCTAAGTGCCTTCCATGCATAAGGTGCTTACTAATTGTAGAAGTTAATATCTAACACTGTCAAAAAATGTTCACAGATTCATGGAATTATTGTGAGGACTAAACCAGCAAAATTAAGAGTCGACACTTTATAAAGTGCTCATCTTAGCATTCTTCCACTATGTTTGGTACAGCCTTCTCAACAAAGAAGATTGTCATCAATATCCTTGAAATTGCCTCTCATGTCTTGGAAGTTCTGCTTATTAGAGAGAAGAGACACAAAACAAGGCTCTGAAGTTTTATCTTGACAAATTGGGCTGCATGGCAGCTTGTTCATAGGACCCGAAATTTCATCTGAATACTAATGTTGGCATTGTGTTGACTTTACCAAGTCAAGCTCGAACACTCAGGTTCGCGGTTCACCCACCATACAAATTTTCTTCATTACTGCCATGTCCTCACATTCTAAAAGTCTGCCTTGCAAGAAATTACACGCATCTGAACACCATCAACAAATGAGATCTGACAAGTAAACATTTTGCAGCAATGGGATTTGAAATCTGGACTTTGATTGCCTTCAACTCCCGATGATAACATATCACAGATTCTTCATGTGATGTATTAAAAGTGTCCTTCCCTTTTGAAAAGCCGTGGGGAATCAATAAGGAGTGAGAATTTTTAACAAGCTGCAACACCTCAAAGCTGAAGTAATTAGTTCATGAAACTTGACATGCCACTCTTTTGAAGGTGAACCTTAGAAACTAGAGAAACAATCTGATCTAAGAAAGTCTGTCTCACCTGCCATTTTCCTGAAGAGACTGGATGGCTCTCCACCCTTAGTAGTAGGTAAAGTAATCCAGATAAGCATTCTCATGGACTGAGCTCAGGAGAATTCCAGCATCCTCTCTGATGTGCATGGCACAAAGCCCCCTCACAAGATATGAGTCACCATTTCTAGGAAGTTGCAGCAAAATCAAAGTGTACCATTTACTACAGCCTCAAACTCTCATAATACAACTTCCATTACACAGTAGAAATAGAGGCCCAAGGTGTTCTCAAGTAGCACAACACAATAGAAAGTTTCAAATATCTCAGTTCAAATTTTGTCTGTTACTAGCTAGATATGAATGGTGGTTATGGTTGGCAGTGGTAATGCTGGGAGATTAATGTGCCTGTGCCTTAGTTTCTTTTCTTGTAAAATAGGAAAAAATTCTCTGTCTGAACTGTGAAGAATACATGTGAGCTTACTTTGAGGGTGTAAATGGCTGTCTTAGTTTGAATCCCCCTAGAACCAAATCTTGAGACAAGAATATGGGGTGCAATAATTTGTTTGGAAGATAGTCCCAGGAAATATCAATAAGGAAAAGGGAAAAGAGGCAATAATAGGCATGATTTCCATAATCACTATGCACAACTGACTTAGTCTTACTGGGAACCGTAGGCAGCTGTGTAGGACACACATCTCAGAATAATCTCATCTGAGGGATGATGTTACTGTGTGCATACACACCAGCTCCACTCAGCCATTAAGGAAGGCTGTTCTGGGAGAGGAGGTGTTAACTCTTGACATTTCAGCTGTCACACGCATGGGTTGAGTGGTCTTAGAGGAAGCTAGTGAAAGCCCTTAGGCAAAGAAATGTTGGTCCTGATAGCTGAAAGTAGACTGATGTGCACTTAAATGGGGAGGCCAGTGGAATATGAGCTGAGTATTGACAGATACACACACACACACACACACACACACACACACACACACAGGCATATACATGTATGTGTATATACGTATACCAAGAACTTAACTTTGTGATCTTCTCAGTCCTTTTACCTTCTATTCTTTAGAATTTGAATCACTATCATGAATTTAATGAAGAAATTTTACCTTAGAATTTTTATAAAAGTATCCAAAAAGTATCCATAACCAACTTATAGTACTATTCTACCTGTCTTACAATTTAATAGGAATGGTATAAATGGTATACATCATTCTACAACTTGTAATTTTCATTTCACATTGCTTTTATAGTCTATTCACGTTGAAACATTTATTTTTAATTGTTTTATAGCAAGATTCAGCAAGCATTTTTTTTTGGTAAAGAGCTAGATAATAAATATTTTAGGTGTTGAAAGTCATATAGTCTACCATACAAACATTTTTAGGTTTTGATACAATTTATTAATTTGTTCTATGAATTATGTTTTGAGGTTTATTTATTTTTTAAAATAACCCTCAAAATGGTGTGAAAATTTTTCAAATATTTCTTTGCTTATAAGACAGTCCCTTCTAATCTCCCATGTTTATGCACAGAGTCCAAATGTAACCCCTCTTTAGCTCTGAGTGATAACTTTTACTTCCAGCTCTGTGAGGACATTGGAATCCAAATATCTAAAATGTATATCCAGCCCTCTAAGTTGAGACAGACCTTTAACTTCAGCTCTAGCTCTCCTAGGTTTGAGTAATTTTTTTCATTTTTAGCACCTGAAGATCTCTTTTCTTGCTACTAAGTTTAATTTTGTACTTTTTTGTTATATTTTCCCCAGTGCTTTCATCTTTTGTGAATGGGAAGGGAGACTTTCCATTTCTGCTTGGGTCCTCCAGATGTTGCAAAAAATGGTCCATTCACATTGCTTCTCCAAATGGACAACAAACTCATGATAAAGTTGGTGCCCTGGGAATGTAGCTGGCAACAATAATTCTACCTAGTGCCACAGTTTTTGCTCAGCGAGTCTAAATTGTGAACTGCTTGAAGTCAGAGACAATATGTTATATATCATTTTATCTTTAGCATCCATGGTACTGCTCTATTGAATTAGGTACTTGATAAATGTATGGTTAAAGAATATGAAATAGAAATTATTGAAGAGGCTTTATAGAGACCTACATATAGAATGGCACAAGAAAGTCAACGATCATTTCTATAATGAATACTAGGAATCAATTCACTTAACATTATTCATTTAGCATTTTTTGTGAGTTCATCTCAAACCTGAAGAATGATATAGAATATTGCATAGGTTATTTCCTTTTGACCTGAGAGGGCCATGAGCTCCTCGCTGTCTTGTAAAAGAGCAAGGATAACACACAAGGAACCTTGCAGAATGTGTGTGTGTATGCGTATATATGTCACAGACTATAGTAATGGTTCAGCTGCAAATTATATGGAAATTTAGAAAACTGAAGATGTATTACAAGACAGGGAATCAAGAGAGATGTCTTAAAGGAGAAGAGATTTGGTCAGATTCTTGCAGAATGGGCAGCATTTCAGTAGTTCACCAGAGAGAGCATTCCCGGGAGAGGGAGCAGTACATGAATTAAGATCAGCAGATAAAAACAGCACAGAGTATCTGCAGGGATGATGTTGGGTCTGCCTTGTTAAAGTCACTGGGTATTGCCCAGTCTTCTCCACTTTTCTAACTAAAGCCGGGGAGGTGCTTAGAGAGATAGCCTAGCATACTCAGAAGCAGTGAGGTCTGTAAAGGCATTTAGATAGTTCATTGGGAGATCCTAAAAGGAGAGGTGAAAGCTGTGCATCATCTAGTGCATACCACCCAGTGGCTTTAAAGATTTTTTTTAAGTGTATTTATTTATTTTGTATTTTATTTATTTGAAAGAGAGATAGAGGGTGAGCATGAGAGAGAGAGAAGGAGCAGGGGGAGGGAAAGAGTGAGAAGGAGAAGACTCCCCACTAATCAGGCAGCCTGATATGGGGCTTGATCCCAGCCCCTGGCATCAAGGCAGACACTTAACTGACTGAGCCACCCAGATGCCCCTACCCAGTGGCTTTAAAAGCCATTTGCCAACTCTCTTGTTTTCAGGTTGTCTCAGTGGAAGACTCGGAAAGGTACCTCTGGGTGTCTGTGCAGCATATTAATCCTGGAATCTGAGATCTGTATTTAGTTCTGCCCCATACACTGTGTGATCTGAGGGCAGAGATATGGGATTGATAACAGCAGTGCGTTCCACACACCCTGACTAGTAAGAACAGAGGCTGAAGGCATCCGAGAAAGAAGCCCATCTTTGCTGAAGATCTGGTTAGTTTGCACCCTGGCTGCAGGAGTCATCCTGGCAGCAAAGCTAGCTCCAAGCTCTTGACACGGGAGAAAAAGTGCCTAGAAAAACAAGTACACAATATCCTTATTTTCCTTTTTTACTTACTTAAAGCAAATAATATATAGAAAGAAATATATAAGAAAGAACAGTGTTTCCCACTTGGTCTTCTCCAGCCTGATTTAGATTGTGTGTGGACATTGCCCCAAGTCTCATTAATGGCTCACTCCTCATGAGTCACATCTTTGGGTGTTTGGGGCCTAGACTACTGCTCCCTTGCTGCCAAAACCATCTTTATTCCCTTCTCTGATCACTACCCCTTTTCCAGGAAGAATTGATAGTCTCTGAACCATTATTTTTGCCTCAAATAGAACATTCTGAGCTGACAGTATTTGCTAAGCTCAGAAAATAAGAGAATAATGACCAACTCAAATAAACTTAAGAATGGAAAAAAGGTTTTGCAGGTTATGCTGTGTTATTTAGTGGAAAACTGTACCAAATGATTGAATTATGAGGATGGATTTTAAAGTGAAAAAGGCACAGGCCATTTGCAAAATGGGCAAAAGATCTGGACACTGCACCAAAGAAGATATAAAGATGCCAAATAAACATTTAAAAAAATGGTCAAATTCATTTGGTATTGGGATATTGCAAATTCAACCAACAATGAGATATCACTGCCCACCTATTAGAATAGCTAAGGTCCAAGATTCTGGCAATACTAATTGCTGGCATGATTTGAAGCAACAGGAAGTCTCATTCATTGCTGGTAGGAATGCAAAATACAGTCACTTTGCAAAGTGCAAAGTACAGTCACTTTGGAACACAGTTTGACAGTTTCTTACAAAGCTAAACATTGGCTTACCATTTGATCCAGCAATCATACTCCTAGTTATACACTCAACTGATCTGGAAACTTAAAAACCTGCATATAATGGTTATAGTGACTATATTCATAATTATTACAAACTGGAAGTAAGCAAGATGTCCTTCAAAGGTGATTGGATAAACAAACCATAATATATCCATACAACAGAAACCATCCTGCAGCACAAAAAAATGAGCTCCCAAGCTCTGAAAAGCCATGGACAAATCTTAAATGAATACTACTCAGTGAAAGAAGCTAGTCTGAAAAAGCTACATGTGTGATTTCACTTACATGACCATTTGGAAAAGGGGAAACTATTGAGATGGTAAGCACATCAGTGGTTGCCAAGAGTTCCATGAGGGAAGGGGAAAGAATTGAATACATGTAGCACAAAGGATTTTTTTAGGGTGGTGAAAATATCCCTATAATACTGTGGATCCATAGAACTTTATAGCAAAAAAGTGAAAATGTATGCAAATTTTAAAAAGTCTTTTAGGATATCTGGGAATCCTGAGATGGGATGTAAAATGTAGCAAAATTGTCAAACTGTATCACAAGTGCATGAAACAGGCTCACTGAGGAATATGGAGGAAAAGGTGCTGATTTAAATAACTTTGGAAATGGGTAGAGTCTCTAAAACTAAAGTGGAAAGAACTACACATATCCAGTATAATCTGGTTGATAAAGTTGCTGCCTGCGGGTATATGGATTAACAGTTCTGAAACCCCTATACATGTAAAGGAGATTTGAGCAATTAACTACATGGATGACAGATGGAAGGCATCACATCTCTTACTGTTGTTATGGGAGGCTACGGGTAAGCAAGGGGTGAGGCTGGAATGATCCACGAAGTAATGGATTAGAGTTGGAGACATTAGTATGAATGCATGTTTAGCTTAACGTAGATATAGATAGTTATATATAGACATATTTCTAGATATGTGTATGTACATATAGTATAGAGAATTATATTTTTTGCTCTGTCTAAAGTGAGGGCCTAGAGTCATTGTTACCCTTGGAGTAATGAACCCACTTAGCACCCAGATTTTGGTTTCTAATACCATTCTCCAATAAAAAGAACCAGAGCATCTTCACAGAAGTGGCTGATTTTAGGACTAGGTTAGGAAATACACAAGATGAGCTTTGGACTATCTTGTAGTCAAAAAAAAATGAGGATGTGCCCAAAATAAAATGTAAAACACATGTCAAAAAATGTAGCAGCCAACTGAAAGAGCTCCCAGTATCTAATTCTGAAGCAATCTGAGGCACAAAATAAAGTAGTATTGGATTATAACACAACATATAAAATAAATATCATGGAGCCATACTGACAAATAAATAATTGAATAAAATAAACAGAGGAGAAGTATATTCTGCTCTTAAGGAAGAGGAAAGGAACATAACTCCCCAGTCCCTAAGTATGGGCTGCCCAAGAGTCTTCCCTCCAATGAGGACAGTGTGCAAAGGGGAGGAAAAAGAGTAACTTTAAGTGGAAAAACCTGTTAAACACTACGTGGGCCATATGGATAAGGTCAATGTCAACAGTGGTAAGTCATGTTGATTGTATGATATGATGAGAATGGTACTTTACCTCTGTGATCTTCCTTCCAAAAACCATAACCCTAGAGTAATCATGAGAAAACATCAGAAAAATCCCAATCGAGTGAAATTCTACAAAATGCCCTATCAATAAACTCCTCAAAACTGTCAAGGTTATCAAAAAACCAGAAAAATGGGGCGCCTGGGTGGCTCAGTCGTTAAGCGTCTGCCTTCGGCTCAGGTCATGATCCCAGGGTCCTGGGATCGAGCCCCCCATTGGGCTCCCTTCTCAGCAGGAAGCCTGCTTCTCCCGCTTCCATTCCCTCTGCTTGTGTTCCCTCTCTCGCTGTGTTTCTCTCTGTCAAATAAATAAAAAAAAATCGTAAAAAAAAAAAAAAACAACAGAAAAGTGAGGAATTGTCACAAGCAAGAGGAGCCTGAAGAGATACAACAACTAAATGTAATGTAGCATTCTGGGTGGGATCTTGGAAGAGGAAAAGGACATTAGAGAAAAACTGACACAATCTGAATAAGTATGGACTTTAATAGTAATGTATCAATATTAGTGCATTAATTGTGGTGTATATACCATCCTGATGTAACATGTTAACAATAGGTAAAATTGGGTATGGGCTTTATGGGAACTCTGTATCAGCTTCTCAGTTTGAATGTAAATCTAAAAGCCATTCTACAATAAAAAGTTTATTAAAAAATGAAAAGGGTCTTATAATAATATTTCTACTTTGAACAATGCTGCTCTATACTCTTTACAAGACCTTGTAATATCAAAGTATTTTCCATGAAAGATTATGAGCTTCAAGGGATCTGACAGAAATTCACTATAAATTTTATTTTCTAATATATTTTAATCAGGAATAAAACCAATATGCAATGTATAATATAGCAAATTTTAACATTAGAACCAACTAGCTTGTTATCTTGTGCTTCCAAGTTAATTAATTTTTGTGCAGTCCTCAGGATAAGTCTTCTTTGGCCATTTATATATAGCTACTGGGGACTGTGGTCATGCAAGGTGAATTGTTTTATGGGAACAAGTACCGTTTGCCACCACTTGTCCATGTGAATATGGACTTTCTCTAAGCTGAATAAACAAAAACCATGGCAGACATTAGTTACAGACTCATCTTCAACTTGCTGGCATAATCCCAATTTTGGGTTGTTTTGTGTTTATTGAAACAATTAAGTGACCTCTAAAAAAATGCAAGGTAAAAATACATTTCGTAAATTAAATATAGTAAAGAATAAAATTTTATTAATGAAATATCACTGTTTAGTATGTTAGGATTACTGTTTTATATATTGGATCACACTTATTACTTAATTTTAAGAGAGATTTCTAATTTTTTTTAAGCCTTGAAAGCTACTTTTTTTAAATGCAGGAAACTTAGTCTCTAATACAGTCTAAAATTGATATACCTGGCAATTCTTTTATGACCCTTTTCACATATGATTGTTTTTGTTTGAAATTCTCTGAAGTCCTGAATTAACATTTGTATTGAAAAAGAAATTTGGTAAGCAAGATCGCATACACTCACAAACCCATAGCTAGTAAACAATAGTTTCTTTTCTGATAGGAGAGGTAAAAGGATGAGAAAAAGCACAGCTGTGATGTTTTGGTGGGAGTCTTTTTTTATACTTAAGTGAGTATCAGACAAATCATTCTGTGATCCTCAGTTAGCACATCTATAAACAGATATGATACTACCTGAGCTGCCTGAAAGATGCAGGGCAGGGGCCAAAACAGCCCCTGAAAGCCCTCCAAGTTCAAAGAGGAAAAACACTGTAGGCTTTTCTCACATTTACCAAATGATTAAGTATAAACAACTGGGTTGGTTTCCTAGTATCCTTATTTAACATGTCCTTTCTGTTTTCCCATTTCCTACTTTTTCATCCATTTCCTCTCTTCACTCCGCTTTACTCTTTTCAGAAGTCTGCAATGCTGTTGAGTCTCCTGGTCTCCGGAGTCAAAATTTTGTTTGAAAGTCAGATATCATTTTAGACCTGCGCAATATCTGAGAATTACTCTTTGCCCCTCTGTGTCCGTGATATAACTCTTCCTTAGATTTCTCTCACATCTGTGGTTGCTCCTTTGCTGTCTCCTCTTTCTCTGGCTCAAACCTTAACAATAGAAACTCTTGCCCCCCTTCCCCCGATTTTCTACTCTTGTACATTTCACAGGCTTCTGGGTGACATAAACGACATCCGTGGCATCAAATACTGCATACTATGTTGATGACTACAGAAACCTGTGTTTTTAGGCAGGATTTCTCTAGCGAACTCCCAAGTCTTAATTCTCAGTGTCTACTGAAGTCTTTCACTTAGCTGTCTTACAGGTATTCCAAATTTCTTATGTCTAAAACTGAACACGTCCTCCCCAGCCCCTGTTCCCAACCTATGATTCTATTTCCCACCTTAGCAAATGGAACTATCCTCAACCCAGTGTTTTAGAATCAAGCCATACTTCTCTATCTTAGGACATAAAATTATCTCTTTCCTACTTGCTGCTGCACCTTCCAAGACTTCACCACCCTTCTGGGCTTTTGAGACACACACTCTGTCTGAGAGCTCTCTCTGTTCTTCCCTTCTTCCTCATGTATTTCCTAACCATCTGCATCTAATTTCTTTATCCCTTGCTGAGACAACAACACCTTCTGCACACCGCTCTCCTATCTTTTACCAAAGTAAAATATAATCAGTCACGTGCTTATTTCAACCTTCGTTAGACTATAAGTTCTTTGAGGGCAGGAACATGTCTTATTTAATTTTGTATTCCCAACACTTAGTTCAGTGCCTAATATATGGTCAGCATTTAAAAACCTTTGCTGACTGAATGATACTAATGGACACCCTATTCCTTTAAAAACCACATCATAGGGCACACAACTTATCATTTCCACTTCCTACTTCACCAAATCCTGATTTTCTTTCTTCTGTAGGGAGCCATTTGCAACTAAAGAGTTTTTATTCAGTCAGCAAACCGATAATAATAAGAGGGGAAAGAAATGAATTCATACTGCAACCAATCGAAAGGTTGATATTATGGATTGTCGTTAATATAATTTCTTAGCCAGTCCCCAGAGTTTTAACCAGATTATAGAATAGAGGCAAGAGAAAAGGGGGATTTTGTCTGGTATATGAAAGCTATGCAAGGATAAAGAGACCAGGTTCAGAGGAGGCCAATAAGCGTTAGCTATCTGGGACAAATGAAAGATGGAAAGAGGTCAAAATCTGGGAGAGAAAGATGACTTTTTAAAAAGTCAGAAGCCTTCAATTTTAATGATCTTTATTTATTAAAAAGATCACTTGTGGTCCATCCAACAGGGTATATCTGCTTATGAATGACAAGGAGACGTCCTCCAGAGAAGGAGATTATATGAGGGAATGACTCGAGTAAGCTAAATTTTAAGAGTTGAAGGTGGCACTTAGAACCAGTTAAATTATTTAAGATATTAGGGTTGAATACAGGTCAGTATTCATAATTTTTAATAATTTATTAACAAACAAATTATTTAAAGACTATAAAAAGATCACAGTATACTTTAAAATATGTCTAAGAGCCTTAAAATAAAATGCTTTGCATAGTATTAGAAGTGTCACATTTATTATGATTATTAATGTTATTGTTAAACATAAAAGGTTACACTGAACACCACAGTATTTCAAATAGAAAAAAAATCCGTGTAAAGATAAAAATCAAATAAGTTATAAACACCTAGATGAGTAAATGGTACTAAGTTGTAGCTTAGTATATATAAAAAATGTATATATTCACACACACAGATACACTTTGTTTTGTTTGTTTCTTTAGAGAATGCCTTGTCAGACATCTCATTTTCTACCTCTAGCAAAGAGGCAATCATATGAACAAAAGCGAAAAGATGGTGAATTATGTAGCTTAGAGAAAAACTCATATTTGCCACATAGAATATTGCTGAATTCAGTGAATTCAGAAAATAATAGCCTTTTATTCTTTTAGTTATTATGTCTACTGAAAGATAATTTAAATGACTGTAAAATAGACTGAAATGACAGTCTTGGTTGTTCTTCATTCATTTACTCAGTAAATATTATTGAGTATATTCCATGTGCCAGATAAAAACAGACCCCAGATACCTAAATTCTTGCTATTTTGGAGCATATATTTTAGTTACAGTGAGTTGGGTTCAGAAAACACGATGAAACAAGTAAAATGCCTAATATGGCCAGCCCATATCTCCGCAGCCCATCCCCACTTAGTGTAGTCATCCCAACACCCCTCTGCGAGCCCCTGAAACTTTTGGTCTCAGGGCTTACCCCTAGAGCCTGCTCTGCCTGGAGATGTGGAAGGCCGGACAGTTCTAGGAGTGGCCCTCAACTAACAACTGACAGAAGTTTACTTGTAAAATATCCTAGCAATCTCAGCTCTCAGCTGGGATAACTCTGAAGGCTGTGTTTTACAGAGATTTTCCAAGGAAAAAATAAAGCAGTGAATGGAGACATGGGAGTATGGGTAGAGGGTGTAACCTGAGATGGGTATCTAGGAAAAGTCTCATGGATAAATCAATTTTTAGAATATAAGTTTTTTATTGAAATATAACTTTTATAGAGAATCACATGAATCATAAATGTATATAGCTCCATGAATTTTCATGAAATGAAAACAGCTTCAAATGAAGATCAAGAAATGGGATGTTACCGGGATCCTAGATCAAGAAATATTACATTGCAACAGCTCCTTCATGCCCACTTCTAGTCACTATGTCTTTTTTCTCAAAGATAACCATGATCCTGATTTCTATACCATTAATGAGTTGGCCCTGTATTTGAGAAATATAACTGGAATATACAATCTATACGCTTTTGTATCTGGTTTCTTTTCCTTAACGTTGTATTTGTTAAGTGTAGTTATATTGTTTCATGTAGCAAGTTTGTTCATTCTCATTGCTGTATATTAGTTTATTATGACTATGCCACACTTCATTTGCCCATTCTACTGTAAATGGACATTTTGGTTGCTTCCAGTAATTGACTACTGTGAAGAGAGCTGCAGGGAGTCTTCTTGTATGCAAAGTTCTATGTATATATCTATGAGTACTGTTGGATAAATACGTAGGGTCAGAATTGTCAGGTTGTAGACTATTTCTCTGTTCAGTTTTAGCACACCAGTTTCCAAAATAGTGGTACCAGATTATAGTCCCACCAGGAGTCCATGAGAATTCTAATTGCTTTCTCATCAACATTTGGTATTTTTCTTTCTTTATTTTTGTTTTCATTTTAGTCATATTGATGGTGGCATACAAGTATTTTGTTGTGGTTTCAATTTGTTCCTTTGAAGACTTAGGTTGAGCAAGTTTCTAATTATTTATCAGTCTATTGGAGATCTTTTGTGAAATGACTATTTTAAGTCTTTTGCCCATTTTTCTATTAATTAGTAGGAGTTCTTTATATAATATGGTTTGAATGTTTCTTCAGTTTTTGACAGTGTCTTTTGATGAACAGGATTCATCCTTATTTTAGTGAATATGAAGACATTTTTGCCTTCATGATTTCTGTTTTTTCTCTGCTTAAGAAATATTCACATAATCCATGGTCATGAAGGTATTTTCTTATGTAGTATTGCAAAATTTTTATTGTGTTATCTTTTGCAAGTATACTTTACAAGAATTGATTTTTGGAAATGGTGTAAATTAGGGGTGTTCACGTATGTGTGTGTATGTATATGTGTGTATTTGTGTGTGTGTGTAGGTATGTATATCTTTTTTTTCTATATGGATATTTAACTGACCCAGCACCATTTATTGGAAAGACTATCTTTTTTCCCTACAGCCTTTTGGAGACATCCTTGGAATAAATCAAGTGTCTCTACAGGAGAGTCTATTTTTGAATACTCTCTTCTTGTTTATTGTTCCATTTGTTTATCCTTGTATGATTACTATGCTCTCTTAATAACCATAGTTTTATAGTAACCCTTGATATCTGGTAATGAAAGTACTCCAACATTGATCTTCTTCATGATTATCTTGGGTATTCTTTATGTTTACATATAAATTTTAGGATAATCTTATAATTTCTACACTAAGTCACTACTGGGATTATTAGTATTACAATAAATCTATAGGTTACTTTGGGGGCATCTCTACAATATTGACTCTTTGAATCCATAAGAATAGCATGTACATCATTCAGGTGTTATTTAATGTATCTCAATATTGTTTTGTCATTTTCTGTGTAGAGATATTGCAGTCACTAAATTTATTCTTATATTAATATTTCCAATTTTCTTATTTTAAGATTCAAATTTATTTCTGATGACTTATAGGAATACAAATAATTGCATGTATTGATGTGTGTACAGTGACCTTGGTAAATTCACTTTTTAAGCATCTAATGGTTTTTCTGTAGATTTGGAGGGGGTTTTCTACATGCATAAAGATGTGATTTCTTAGGACAGTTTTATTTCTTCCCCTTCAATCGTTATAAGTTGTATATCTTTCCTTGTCTTATTGCCTTTATTAGGACTTCTAGTAAATTGCATTTAGTGGACATCTTTGTCTTTTTTTTTTCAAGATTTTATTTATTTATTTGATAGAGAGATCACAAGTAGGCAGAGAGACGGGCAGAGGGGGAGGGGGAAGCAGGCTCCCTGCTGAGCAGAGAGCCCGATGCAGGGCTCCATCCCAGGACCTTGAGATCATGACCTGAGCTGAAGGCAGAGGCTTTAACCCACTGAGCCACCCAGGTGCCCCTGGACATCTTTATCTTAAACCAAATCTGAAATGGAAAGCATTTACTGTTTCAGTGTGACATATGTTGTTTGCTGAAGGTTTTGTGTAGATACCTTCTTTCTGGTTACTTCCTTTAATTTCCACACTAATTTTCTTTCCCCACTAATTTGTCTGAAGAGGTTATTTTTGAATAATAACTGGAAATTAGGAAAGTCTAGAGAAAGAGTGCTATAAACAGTAAATATAAAGCTCTGAGATAGGAGCATACTTGAAGTGTTTGAGGACTGTTTCTTGCTAGAAATCCGTTGTGGCTAGAGGAAATTTGAAAAGTGAGAAGGAGCAGAAGATAAAGAAGATAGAGAAGAAATGCGGACTGGAAGGGACGCTCATGTGTCCTATTAACAAAGCTGTGACTTCTGTGTTGCTAATATAGGGGGAATCAAAGATAGAAGTAGGAAGATAGTTAGCAAGCTAGCTGGAGATAGTAGAAATGGTCCAAATTTAATACATTTAAATGAAAGAAAACAAACAATAGCAAATATCCACAAAGCCAAAAGTAGATTTTTCACAAATATTAGTAACACCGATAAACCCCTAGCAAAATTAATCAAGGGAGGAAGAAAGGAAAAGGTAAGACAGAAATTATCAATATTAGGGATGAAAAGAGAACTCCACCAGAGATGCTGCAAACATTAGAATAATAAAAAAAAAATTATGAACTACTTTATGGCATGCATTTATACAACTTACATGAAACTGACAAGTTTCTTGAAAAACACAATTCACTGGCCAAAAGAAAAAGGAAATCTGAATATCTCTGTATCTATTAAGGATCGATATTTGAATTATAAATCATCTTCAAAGGATGGCTTTACTGGTCAATTCTAAGAAACATTCAAGGAAGAAATACAGTTGACCCTTGAGCCACATGAGTTTGAACTGTGCAGGTCCATTTTTACACATATTTTTTACTACAGTATTGTAAATGTATTTTCTCTTCCTTATGATTTTCTTAATAACATTTTCTTTTCTCTAGCTCACTTTATTGTGAGAATATAGTATGTAATAAATATAACATACAAAATATGTGTTAATTGACTAGGTTATCGGTAAGGCTTCTGGTCAATAGTAGGCTATTAGTAGTTAAATTTTTGGAAAGTCAGAAGTTATGCACAGATTTTCAACCACATGGTCGGTTGAGGTTGGTGTCCCAACACCTGCATTATTAAAGCGTCAAATGTATTATCAATCTTATATAAACTCTCTTAGATAATAGAGAAGGTAGGAACATTTTCCTACTTATCTTATGTAGCCACCAAGGACATTATAGACCCAATATGTCTCATGAACATAGATGCAAAATTTTTGATAATATATGTGAATCATAGCCAGTAAACTATAAATGTATATAAAACATTTTAAATAGAGTTATATAATAAAATATTTAATTACAATATATTAAAATGTGGTACATTTGAATATTTAAGTTATCAAAATATGCTAATAAGTTAAATTATATTCAAAGCCTTTTGAATATTAAAATTTATAATATCTAAAATATCTAATAATAATAATAAATGTAATATAAAATATTTTTAAAGACCTAAAATGCAGTATATTGAGTGGAATTTATTTTAGGAATGCAAAATCGGTTATCATTCAAGAACCAATCAATGTAATTCACTGAATAACTCATAAAGGAGAAAATTATATTATTCTTTTTTTTTTTTTTAATTAATTTTTATTAACATATAATGTATTATTTGCCCCAGGGTACATGTCTGTGAATCTTCGGGCTTACACATTTCACAGCACTTAATAGCACATACCCTCCCCATTGAGAAAATTATATTATTCTTAAAAGATATGGGAACAAACATGAAAACATTCAATACTCATTTGTGACAAGAACAAAACTCTCAGAAAATAAAGAATAGGAAAGATTCTCAATCTCATGAAGTATGTCTAAAAAAAATTCTACAACTGGGGTGCCTGGCTGGCTCAGTGGGTTACAGCCTCTGCCTTCAGCTCAGGTCATGATCTCAGGGTCCTGAGATTGAGCCCCGCATTAGGCTCTCTGCTCGGTGGGGCAGAGGGTTTATTATAAAGTTTGTTTAGAAGAGATGTAGGAACATGGTCAAGAAAATTTACACAGATAAGAACAAATATTAAAGACTTGTTCTTCCAGATATCAAAACACTTTCAAGTGTTAGTAATTTATATAGTTTGATTTGTGTGGAAAGAGAAAAATAAAAAGAATTTAGATATAAATTTGTATATTTTGATTAAATAAGTAAAGATAGTTTGGGGACAATTGAGTCTTCATTTTGGGAAAAATATGTTTGATTCCTAGCTCATACTATACATAAAAATATATTCCATAAATAGCTCAATGTAAAAAAAGAAAAGTCAAAAGAAAGAAAAAGAAAAGAGAGGGAAAGAGTGAATAAGACAACATGATCTTTATGACCCTACATGCTCTAAAATTTAGTGATTTTATTATTGTACTTCCTGGCTTTATTGATGTTCTGAACTACCTGGACACTAGGTTCTCAAAATATTTCTCATCTTAATTTTAGTTTCCCCCAAAGCAACTCTAAGACAAGGACTTGGATATAGGTCATTTGTTTGGGAAGTGGTCAAAGGAAGCACAGGAAAGGGAATGGAAAAATTGAGAAGGGGAAAAAATAAATTGAGAAAGGAAAAAAGCCACTAAAATCATATCATTTACTCAGGTACTACTATGGGCAACTGAAGCTGGATTCCATTGAGGAACTCTGAGGAACTGGGTAGAACACCTTAGAACTGTTCACTTGAGGGACTGGGAAATTGGGGTATTTATTTACCCATTCCTGACTATCTTTGTTTGAAAGTTGCCCCCAGGGAGAATTAAATGTATAGCTTTCATTGGCTGGCCAATTCTTGTAGAGCTCGGGAAGAGCCATCCACAGAGAAATGGAGAGATACTTGAGCTGAGCAGTTGTCAACATACCATATACTGTCCAACCCAGCACCAGCGATGTTGTGATGAACTTGAAGAGAATTATCAATAATCTTCCAAGGGAAATAAAACAGGTGACAAAAATTTTATCAGGCCAAAATATCTAGCTTTTATTACTCAACTTTCACTACCTACTCTCTTGGGAAGGTCAGTGTTTTCCAGGGAAGCTGGTGGAGAGCTTTGATCTGGGAAGTGAATGCTAGTAGTGGGGGAACTTTTTAGGATTCAACTCCCAAAAACTGTACTGGACAAACTGGATTGTTTCTTCCTCATTTCTCCACAGTCTCCACACTAGGGTTTCACAGCCGTTACCATACAGAGCAGCATATCTTAGAACTTTAAAGAAATATCTAAGAACTCTTGAAAATATAATTTACCTTTCATGTAAGTTAAACCAAAAAACTCTTCTGTGTTAGCCAAAGGGAGGAGTAAAACATTTTGGGCTTTTCAAAGAGAAAGAAAAAAAAAATACATGAAGAAATGTTATTTTCCTTGGTGACTGGTGCCAGGAACATTTTGTTTTGATAAGTTCAATTCTGCCATCATTATATTATAGTCAAAATAGAGTTTTTGACTGAATTATACATTTCTTTCCTAAGTTGCTCCTGCTTTCTGGAACTGAGATACTTCCAGTTCAAAATTATTTCTGCCTTTCAGATTTATACTGACATTAGTATAAACCAAATGAAGAAAAATGAAAATATATTTATGCAGCTGTTTCTGCATATCACCTTTAATCTTCCACATACTTTAAAACATGTGCTTCTCAGAGAGGAAGAGAGGAAAAGATCTATTTTTGCTTTATGGGAGTATAAAAGTAATTTGTTGCCATGGAAATATATTTTTTCCATCCAGTGTTTTCCAAACACAGCCTTTGCTTCAAATTTTGGGTAAACAGTTATTCTCTGTCCTCCATTTACAGTGCCATGCTCCACTGACCACTTCAGGTCAAGCACAAGCTAGTCTACAAGATCAAATACCACATTTGACAGAGATTTTTGGTTTTTGGTGCTTGTATCAATATAAGCCTCTTGACAGAGTCAGAGAGAGGGCGTTTCAAATTCCCGAGACTCTTGATTTGGCAAATGCTGAAGTATAGTGTTCTAATTTTCTCCCTCTCTTTCTCTTCTTTCCCTTCCTGCCTCTTTCTCTCTCACCCTCTTCTTCCTTCCTTCCTCCCTCTATCCCTCCTTCCCTTCCTCTCTCTCTCACAAAAGAACCACTTTTCTTTTCATCAGCCTGCCACCTACAGTGGATGTTTTTCTATTAATTCTGTTTGTAAAATTGTAGGAACCAGCAACTTTTTGGCTATTTCGTAAACAAAAATCAGAGGCCTAATTATTTTTTACTTAAGGTATAGTAGAAAAGAATCAAGTAAATAGAACTGGGAAAGTCAATGCATAGGCTCAAAGAAATAAGTCAACAATTAAGGAAAATTGCCTTAAAGATAAACTAGATTAGGGAAGATGGAGAAAGAGAGGTGCAATCAGAGAATTATTTTAGTTCTGACAATGTCTTGTGTGTATGATGATGGTGGGAGGTTGGAAAGAGAGATTTGAGGTGGGAAATACAAGAGAACCATGCCGGAGGGAAAGGCAGCAATAAACACAGGACATTGTGCAATAGGTGAGCAATTTTAGTGCTAATATTTGTTAAAACAACAAACCAATATTATTGGTCAGTGGTTAAATCCTCAAAGTCAAGCGTTACTTCTAAATTTGTCTATATCATCTGCTCTTGGGTGGGATAAAAGGCATGAATACACAAGAATAGATCATTCATATGTAAGTTAATTGTTTGTTGAACAACCTACCTGGGAAAGGCATTATGTTAGCCTTGAGGAAGGCAAATAGAATTAAGGTGATATATATACCAAATAAGCTGAAAGAGGCAATATGTAATTCCGTAAATAGTGGCTAATTATACACAGGCCATATGAGCTGTATAGATTAGGTTTATTGCAGTTTGGAGGCAGTGGAGATTCCTTTCACTGTGGAGAATCAGAGACCAAGATTAGAACTAGCTTTTGAAGAACAAGCTAAATTTAGAGAGTTGCAAAGAAGAAAGAGAAAGGAACCTCTCTTTTCCTCTGGATATTGATCAATGGAGGAAACACATAAAAGAAATTGCTGAACGGAATAGGAAGTTGGAGTGGATACCATGTCTTATAGTCAAGTTTAAAATAGGCTTCTTACCCTCTGCTCTGACTCTCAATAATAATACCCAGAGATTTTATTGGGGCTGAAGTACAGACTCAAAACCCCAGTACCCAGACAGCTGGATCAATGAAGACCTCAAGATTGCCTTAAACATCCACATGGAGCCAGAAAATAAAGTGGAATAGTTACCTCAAGAGAAGAGGCAGCTCATGTTTGACAAAGTGCAGACAGTGGAAAAGAAAATGTGGAATCAGGTATGGCTTTTGGGACCGTCAGCATGACCACCAAAAAAAAATGGTTCAGTGGATGTCGATTTCTCACAAAATTCACCACTGCTCTCTCCTTTGTGAGGAATGTGGGCATCGGAGAAGCTGTGTCTTACCTTTAGTCCTCTTCTAGGTAGAGAGTGGAGATTTTGGCTATTACCCTTAATGGGTAGACATAGAAACAAAGAGAAAAGGAGCAGATATTTCTTCTTTCCCCTCATGCCTGCCAAAAGCCAAACAACATAAAAATAACACACTTGGCATTTAAAGCCTATTAAAAATAATTTTAAAAAATGGATTTAGAGGTACTGAATGGTTTATCATTGTATGATTTGTGATTTCTCACAGCAAAGCATCCCAAAATTCGATTGCTTAAAACAACATTTATTACTGCTCATGCATCTGTAGGTTGGCAGGAGGTGGTCGATCCAGGTTGGGCTTGGCTGGATGCTTCTGCTTCAGGCTGAGGCTGTTGGACAGCTTCTTACTGTGCAACTGTGGGCTGGGCTTGGTTGGCTTTGCTCCATGTGTTTCTCATCCTTCTTAAACCAGTCGTTTATGCAAGAAATATCCATCTCGTTGTGAGGAGTATGACCCAAGACAGAAAGCAGAAGCCCACAGAACTCTTCAGGGCCAGGATTAGATCTGGCCCACATACTGTCACTTTCATTTTAATTTATGGGACAAAGCTGGTCACTCAGCTAAGCTTAAAGCCAAGGGACAGGGAAATATATTCTTCCTGGAGAAACTTAAAAGTCACATTGCAAAAGGTGTGACTATGAGAAGGGGTGAAGAATTGGGCTAATAATGAAACCACCACCATCACCACCACCACCACCACCAACATCATCATCATCATCATGGATCACAACTGTTTAAGTGCTGAATAGATTCTGAGGGTATAGGTTCTATTTGAGAGATTGTTACTTTTAATTAAACCCAATGTTTATAATAGAATGAGGATGAAAAATCAAATCCTCTGCCCCTGGGCTTTGATTTTATTTCCTCATGTGTAAAACAAAAGCTCTGGACTAGGCAATCTCTATGATCCCTTCTAACTCCATTCTAGGTTTCTATTATTCTTCCCCCTTCGTATTGCCTTAACTTAAAAATGTATAAAAACATAGTCAATGAAATTTCTGATCTAATGTATATCCTATAACAAATTAATGGAGAAATACTTAGGAAAAGTTTCAATATATAAGTTTTAGGAACTCCAAGGATATGCTAAAAATTTTAGAAAAATTGACTTGTACCCTTTACAGACTGATCACAGCTAAGACTTTGAGTCACCTGTGTCTAATACATATTTAATACCCTCCTTATATAAAGGGAAACATGGGTGGAATATCATTATTATAATGCCCAACAGTTGAAAAAGTTCTCTTTTAACAAATGTGGATAAGACCTTTTAAGCATTACTTGAAACAACGGTCACTTGAAGATATCCATTTGGGCAATCACAATATGAGGGTTTTTACATCCCTGTAAGCCCTCCTGCTCCCAAACCCTCTCTTTTACAACAAGGACTGCCACTTCTGGGGACTTCTTTTCTGATGAGTGGGGATATGGAAGCCATGCAAAGAAAGCCAAGGGCAGGAGTTGTGAAGGAAATGATTGGCAGCATGCCATTGTTTCATCAGGCTGTAGTGACAGCAATGGCTGAAGATGATGTGTCAGCCACCCGCCCCCTCCTTGTTCCAGCTAGGCAGTTCCTTCAGTAGAATCTGCTCCTGTAACTTTCCGTCTTCTCTTAGTTTTTGCTTACTTTGTTTGTAGTAGGACATTTCATTTGGATATTCATGAATGGATATTTTGCTCATGTATTGCCTACTTGTATATTACTGAAATCTTTCAGCTTTCTAGGGTTACTGTGCCTTTAAGATGTAACTCAAACTGATTTACACCCATTACATATGTCAGAGGAACCCTTCCCACTGACTTCCAGGATTCAAGGGTTCTTAATTTTCTCCCAGCCACCCTGGCTCTGTGTCCCTACTGCAGATGATGTGTCTTTTCTCTAACATTTTGTTCCACTGGGCACACCATTCCTTCTATGTTTCTCTCCTCCTCTGAGGTTCCACAGACACAAGGCTGGGGAGTAGATAAACTTTGCTAAAATGCTGAGAAAGTGGAGGTGGGTGACTTTACATGTAATACTGTAAATAATGTAACTAAGTATTAGAAAGCCCTGTAATTAAAAGTCCTTCAGCTGTGTTCCATGACCTGGCCTTTCTCACGAGAATCTCTCTTCAGCCCCTGGTTATCTTATGAAGCTTCTCTCTCTATTATACTTCGGCTGCCTCTCAGAAGACAACAAAAGACTCCAAGGCTAGTACAGATAGACACTGTCTGTCATCACTACCCTAAACCAGATCCCAAGTGACTTTAGGTGCACACAGATCATAAAGTACTTTATGAAACCAGAGGCTTCTCTTCCAGGACTATTTCAGCAGCACAGAGCCTTGAAATGGCAGTGATCTGTTTGTTTTGTTTGTCTAACTCTAGGCCATGTCAGATGCTTTGGTAGGACTGTCTTTGAATACAGACATTACCAACGCTACTCAACCACCCCTAAGTATTCCCACACCACCGTTCAGAGCAGGAGTGGCTACAGTCATTATGTTTTTATTATTATTCTGGAAAACACTTTTGTTTCTTGTACAGATAAATGTGATATCTTAGACACAGAAAAAAGAGCATTCCTAACATGTAAAATAAGTCATTACAGTCCAGACATGGAAGCAAGGATGCTGGAAGAATGCTCCAGAAGCAGTCCAATTTGCCTACAATTCCATGGCATGTAGGTGATTGGGGAAGAAGAATCTGGAAATATACATTGGCTTGGGCTGACGAGAGCCTTGGATGACAGGCCTTTGAACTTTCCTTTGAGTGATCCCCATCACTTACAAAACAAATGAGCACCGAAACCAATGATGGTTTTTGAGTAGAAACTTTTTCATCTTTACAATTTTGCTCTAGGGATATATTTCATAACAGGATGGAGTCAACTGGGGTGGTCAAATGAAGACAGAAAAATCCATAGAAAGACTATTGCAGGAATTTCTTTGTATGCATTGTGTGTTTATAATAGATACCGAATTGAAGCAATTTCTTTTAATACCTCAGTTATTTGCTGGACCTCTATAAAGAACTGGGAGCCTGTTTGATTTTATTGTTTCAGTGAATTGAGTAATATCATGTGGGTTGAAAAAGTCATTGCTATTACTTTTTTGTGATAACTCTTAAAAAACCATGAGAAATTTAGGAATTGGAAAGATCTTGTCCACTAATATTTAGTAATAAAAGTACTTTGATATTTTCTACAGAGTACGAAATTTGACTTCAACATAACTAAAGGGCATATTTGCAAGGGTTTGTATGGCAGTTACAGAGTGGCTGTCAGAGCCCCTCAATGTAGCCACAGCCAAGATAAGGATCAGAAATGATTTTCCATTACAACCATCTCCCAACATATGTCACAAACCTGAGTCTTGTGAATGGTGAAGTTGTCTTCCAGAGGAATAGAATCCCCTCAATTCAATATGTCACCTCCTCCATCCAGAAATCAGCCTCCAAATCCACTGTGTGTGTGTGGTCTGAAGTTTGGGGATAAGGGAAAAGGCATAGGAGTATAGAAAGCTTTCATTTTTTACCTCTAGATTTTTTTTTAATTTTCATTTCTTCATATGTGTAAATTGACTTTATGATGAACATAATATCAAAACAAATAAGCAAAATGTCATCCATCACACGAAATTATTCCTACTGCTTAAGAGTTATTTGACCAAGGCTTCTAAAATTGAGTTGAGAACATGAAGAGCAGAGCAGCTGTTTCAGACTTCGGCTTTGATACTGTTGGACTGTTTGGAAGTGGAGTGGAAGTGAGTAGCAGCTGAGGGAAACTGGATCTCATACAGCATCTGGAACTTCAGACTATAGTTTTTGGCCTATTTCACCTCTCTCAGGAGACCATCTGCTAAGGTAAATTAACTTTAATAATTTAATTCGATTAGGGCAAAGTCTGAGTTAGAGCTGCCTTATACCAAATTCTGCTTCAGCATCAGGATATTGGATCTACACTTTGGGATCTGGTCCACACAATGAACCCTAGAGAAGAGAAAAGAGAGAAAGGTACTTGTATTAGGTGTGAGGGAAGATAAACATACTACATACTTGTTTTTATCTAAGCCCTGTGATTGGGCTTTACTTAAGTTAATAAATTAATACCCATTGATACCCATGGGTAGATAAGGAAACAAGTTCAGAAAGGTTGTGTATTTCACCAAAAATCACACAGTCAGTGACAGAGTCAACTCTTTGAATCCTTTTTTATCTTTAAAGTCACGCTTTCCCGTGCACATGTTCCTCATTGGCTCACGTATAATCCATTGTGATTTGTCTGAAGTAACTGAGTATTATAGCCCAGAAAAGGCAGAGCCATGATGGTGGCCATTATAACCATACTCTTCCTCTGCTGCAAGAGCTCAGTTTGCCAAAATTATTCCTGGAGGCTAGACATTCTGGTGAAAAAGCAGTTACCAAGTATGTGTGTGTGGGAGGGGGGATTATTTATCTATTTTTTAATGAATTGGTACAATTTCTCAGTCTGAAGCAAGAAGTAAACATCCTGTCAGAGAAACACAGTAAGAGAAGACTAATGAAAACAAGTTCTCTGGGCCTTCAAAATTGTCTGATGCAATTTTAGTTGTCAGTTCAGGGAGGATGCTGTTTTTCTGTGGAGTTTTTATTATGGTTGCTGTGTAAATAACCATTTGCCTACCTCTCTGACTTTGCATGCTTGCTCTCCTTTGGGTTCAGAAATAAATTCTAGGCTGCATTTATTTTATTTTTTTAAAGATTTTATTTATTTATTTGAGAGAGAGAGAGAGCATGGGCAGGGTGTTGGGGAGGAGCAGAGAAGGAGAAGCAGACTCCCCACTGAGCAGGGAGCCCTACAGTTGGCCCTGACATGAGGGGAAGTACTAATCCCAGGACCCTGAGATCATGACCTGAGCCGGAGTCAGACCCTTAACTGACTGAGCCACCCAGGTGCCCCTCTAGGCTGCATTTATTTATTTATTTATTTGTTTATTTATTTATTTATTTTAAAGATTTTATTTATTTGACAGAGAGAAACACAGCGAGAGAGGGAACACAAGCAGAGGGAATGGTAGTGGGAGAAGCAGGCTTCCTGCAGAGCAGAGAGCCCGATGCGGGGCTCGATCCCAGGCCCCTGGGATCTGACCTGGGCCGAAGGCAGATGCCTAACGACTGAGCCACCCAGGTGCCCCTCTAGGCTGCATTTAAAGTGAAAAGAATAACTACCAGAAATATTCCATATGAATTAATATAATTAAGCGTGTTCTGAGAGCCAAAGTGGGCTGTTGATTTGGTCACTTGCAACTGGAAGACAAATCCGTGCAGTGGTTAGAGGAGCCATCCAGATCTCATGCTCCACAAGAATGTGCTTTCCTTCTGATTATCTGCCTTCAGCTCACAGCCCTCACTTCCCAAATGACTGACTCAGTCCTGGCTCCAAAATGGCCAGGTGTCCACTGCCAGGGCAGAGATTTGTGCCAATCACTGTACCTCGAGAACTGAGATGAAAGTGCTCTCCCACTAAATTACCTGAAAAATTGCCTCAATTTCCTTTTTCCATTTTGCTTGATGAGGCCTGGCCTTTAGTTGAGAGGGTCTAGCCCAACTAGGCCATTACTGAATGAGTCCTGCGGGGCCATTTCTAAAATGCCATTGTGTAGTCATTGCGGCCCACTTTAGCTGCTGGGATATTATCGCTTTGAGCTTTCATAATTTCTTCCCTCTGGAAAGCCCAAGCCACTTGTCAAATTTCAAAAGTATCGAATGTGTGCAAAATGGAAAATGGAGAGAATGATGAAAAGATTAGGTCCCCCATATTTATAAACATGAATATGTTTAATTCAGCTATGTTTTTCATGTTACACTTTCTATGAAAAGAGTTCTCATCCTCTTAAATAAGACGGTTCTTATAAGAACAGGCTAAACTTTTCAGTAAGATCCTATTGAAGCTATTGTAATTTATCCCATTTTTATATATGCAAATTTCTAAAGATTTGACACAGTGACTGTATTGTATATTGAGTGCCCACTGTATGACACATGTTTTACTTACCTTCTTTCACTGGATTCTGAAAGACATCATATCATCAGGCATTTTCTCACCTTTTTATAGATTGCTCTAGACCATAATCCCTATTGGAGCAGAGGTGGTGGCCAATTTATTCCCAGGAACAAACACGAGTCTTGCTCAGGTACATAATGAGCATTTGGTGAATTAACACTAACCTTCAGTAGATGTTTGTTAACAGTTTTGAACTGAACTACTTGATGAAACTGAGAATCAGCAAAGTTAAATGACATACCCAAGGTCTCAAAATCATTAAATAATGGGCCAAAATTAAAATTGATCCTGGCCTCCTTATTTAAGAACAATTTATTTAGACCAGAACTGTCAAGAACCCTTCCCATACTTGCTTCTCGCAGCCCCTCTGTGAGTGGATATCATTGCTGATGGATTACTAAGCCTGTTTGCTCTTTCTGGGACATGCTTCCCCCAATTTACAAATCTGGTTCTTCCTGGAAGTGAAGCAGGAACATTGCCCTTGTCAGGCAGAAATGGCAACTTAGGGAATCATGGGAGGAGTGAACTGAGAGATTGATTTCTGATGGACAATATCTTCTGTGCCTGAGTGATGGGTGGCCCTCAAGTTCTCCTTTCTCTGCTTTAGGGGGATGAAATGATGTAACAGCCCTGAGTACTCAGAGAACTAGTCCATGGTGGAATTAAGGCCTTTGCTGGGATTAGCTAAAGTCTTCTCAGGAAACAAAGTGTTCTTAAATCCGAGTGAAACTAGAGTATTTGATTAAGAAGATGAGAAGAGACTAGCCAGGAAGGAAGCCAACAAACAACGAAAAGCTACAGGGATTTTGATTCCTGACAAAATTTGTTACATACACAAATGCCTGCAAAATGCAGATTCCAGGATAGGAGACCAGTCAATAATGGAGGGAATGTGGAAGATTGGGGAGTGGCTACAAATTGTTAGTCATTGGCGTTTTCAAATATAATGTAGGTCTTTCTATGAGTTTCAAATTTAGGCCTTAAATTATCCAAGTAAATATTCATAACTGTAAATGTTTGACTCTTCTAATCAATTCCTTTTTATTTAAAAATGTGTAATTGAGGGGAAATAGAGCTAAATGATTATGCTTCTTTCCTGCAACATTTGGTCTTTTGATCACTGGACCAAAGGTCAAAAGACTCTTGTCTTAGTATGGAACCTTCCCTTGCTTATTTACTTACTAATTGAGTCCTCTTGGAAGGTCCTTTTGGTCTTTGAACCTCAGCTCCTCCGCACAATAGTAGTATTAGCACTTTGGAAGCTATTTCCTTGGATTCTTAACTTGCCTGGAAGCACTAACTACCTGTCTGACTTGGCGTGATTCTTAGCTGCTCCATGCCTCAGTTTCCCTGTCTCTAAAATGAAAAGAATACTAGTATCTACCTCACTGTTTAGCTGTAAGAATGTCATGATCCTTACAACACATAAAGCATGTAACAGGGCACGGTATAATAAATGTGCCCCAGTAGGGGAATGGAGACTAACACAGCTCCATCCCACAGTTGTTAAAGATGACCTGAAAACTTTGTGTATGTAATGTGCATATGCAGTTAGTAAATGAGAAGCATTCATGTTATTATCATGTAATTTTGCCCTTTTTTGTCTGCTTTCCCATTTTCCTCACATTGTTTGTGAATGCCCAGTTCTCCCTAAAGAAATAGGGCCCTGATTTCAGGATCTCTGTATGGAATTTCTTTTGTATTCTTTAATATCACTCAACAATATTTATAATCGTTGGCTGATTTCAAAGCCCTTTTAAAGACATCTCAGTCACTTCATGAGGCAGTCCTGAATGGTACATTTTGTTGTAATTCTTCCCTCACAGATGAAAGACCTAGGGCTCATGAAAGTGAGTTAGTGAGTATTCCTTGGGGGCATGAGTGGTAAGAGGCAGATCTATGTTATGAACCTAGATCTTTCCATTCCAGGGTCCATGTTCTCCCCACCTCACCAGGCTGCCTCCCGTGTTTCCTGACCTGTCACTCAGACTCAATGGATCTGAATTGTGCAAGGGGCTGAGCCTGATCCGGAGCATTTTCCTTAGCAAGACAGGAGTCTAGACCCATCCTGCGATTGATTAAGGCAGCCTCCTTGGTCTCCCAACCCCATTCCCGGGCTTCGGTTTCCTTCTAGCTCTGGCCGACCCTGGTGTTCACTTCCCACAGGCGCTGTGCATGGACACGGGGATGGCACAGTGAAGGCTGAAGACTCAGAGCAGCATCTAGAGCCAAGCTCTTTTATAACTCCCACTTGGTTGAATTATCGCAATAATTGTGCCCCATCTATGCTGTGAGAGGTTGCCCTCCGAGGGCAGGAGGCCAGCAGCTAATCAGCTGTCCTTTGCCTCTCGGAGATATTTGAGCAACATGCCTTAGCAGTTCAGAGCCTGCCCATCCCCGGATCTTTGGTGTCTGCCTGCATCTCTCTATTCCCCTCTGGGCAGGCTCAGCTCAGCGGAGGTGAGGGTCACAAGGCGCCACGCGCTCTCAAATCACTCTACAGTAATACTCTTTATAGATCCTATTATTGTCAGTAGAAAACAATTTTGAGGCCTGTATGTGATTAGGGCAGATGGCCAGCTGGAGGCATTTGAAGAAAATATCTTTTTACATTTCCTTTTATTGAATTTGGAGAATTCGTGGTTTAATGCAGAGTTTTGTACTGCATGTCAATACAGCAAAACTTGGAAGAAAATCTTTTAAAACTACAGATGGATCTTGGAAAAGCTTTGATTAAATAGTTGTTAGTGAGTCACATTTCCCTGCACTCATCATAGTCCTTTCTCTAACGACAGTAATTCTCACCTTTGATTTCATTATTTTATGAAAGAAGACAGAAGGGAAAATGAAATACAATTTAATGAGTGTTTTATACATCCAATATGCAAAAAGAGAGACCTAGAAGACACAAAATAAACCAGCATGCTGCCAAGCTTTTTAGGCATGAGATTTTTTAAATCGAAAATCACTGGTTATAGGATTAATAAATGGGTTTTCTGATTAAAATGTTATCAACCTTCAACATTATTTCCTCTTTATCCTGAAGACACTCATGCATGCCGTGTGCATAAGGCGACAAATCAGGAAATTCCTGGGGATAGGATTTTGCTCTGCCTGATCTTACAGTGAAAGGGTAACTAATAGCGTAGGATGATATTGCTTTGATTGTGTTTATGATTATAAGTCTTGTCTCTTCCGGAAACTCAATTGCACACTCCTAGAGGGCAGAGACTGTGAGTCCAGTGTCTTCACTTTTACTCATGCTTTGAATGGAGCAGGCATGTGTCTCAGGTGTGGGAGGCAGGGGAAAGCAGAGGGTTTCTACATGCCCAGATGCTTTAATACACAAACTGTGTGGCTCATATTCAAACACAGCTACTTGGTCCTTTAATTTGTGGGATGAGTACTATGTAAGGTTTTGAAATGGAAAAATGAAAAAAAAAACTATAGAGAAAAGAGGGTCTATTTTTTCACAAGTTCCGTAGAGGCAATTGATCTAAATGCTATTTCTTCCCATCTGTGGTGGACACAGCTAAGTATTTACCAAAATACGTTCCCTTTCTTTCCCAGCACCCAGCTAGAACTCATTTCCAGTTGTCCTTCCAGTTTGGTATAGCCAAATGACTGACTTAGAGTGAGTGGAATATGAGCAGGAGTGATGTTTGTCATATTTAGGCCTGGCATAAAAGTCTCCCACACAGGTTCTTCTATACTTTTCTCATTTTTTGCAGACTTTAAAAGACATGCGTCAGACATGACAAAGTCATTACCGGCCTGGTGCCCTGAATAGCTGAGGGAAGCAAATTGCTCCCACCAACTTGAATCACCCTGAGCCCCCTTGACCTACCACATCAATGAGAAATTTCTGTTCCTTGGAGGCATTCCCTGTTGGGCCTATTTGTCACCGCGGCCTCACACACCCTCACTAATTCACCTGCAACTGTTGAGTTGGGATAAATATTACTTCTAGGTTAAAAATCTCACTTGAGTGAGATTCTCAGCAGTACTGGGAGGGCACATACCCACAGAAGAAAGTCTTGATGTGATATTAAAGGTTCTATCTACCTCTACTGTGGTATTTCTCACAGCGCTATTCAACAGAGGTCCAAAACAAGCTGAGTGGGCCATAGAAGCTGCCAAAGACTCCCTGCTGAATTAATGGTGATGGATAAAAAAGCAATACTCAAGACTGCAGCAGGAAAAGCAAGAGGGCTCTCAGATAAGTAGATGAGCCATTTGGGATTCTGCTCTGGAATGGGAGAGGACTTGGGGAGCTAAGAGCACCAATGATATTCCTGTGTATGTGTGGGTGTATGAGTATATGTATGTGGATGCCCAAAGCTGTAGTTTCCTTTTCCACCTTTTCTTATTACTACTTTTGTTAGCAGCTCTCTTTGATAATCTTCCCTCAGGCGGGTATACTCAAGGGAAACAAGGGCAGCATATTAATTCCATCCAGTAAAAGCAGCAGGTAGGTCTCAAGAGAGTGTGCACAACCAATTTTTTTTTTTGTCATTGTTATAGAGGATATGGAACTTATGTCAGTTAGGAGTTATTTAGTGCATTTGCTTGTATTTTTCAAAAATGTCTCGAGTTTTCTGCTTTCTAACCTTGTGCTTTTTAATCTAGAGAATTATAGTTTTCATCTGAGGCCAAAAATAATGATTCACTGTCAAGACTAGGTTTATTTGGCAAGTCATGAGATCTAGAGGCAATTTGAGATTTTCATTTTTATCACTCTACATAAAAATCTGATTAGCAAGTACTTGTCAGTGATCTCATTGTCTTTCAGAATCACCTCTGCTTTCTTACATCTTAAATCATGCTCTAATTTTTAAAGGAGTCTGACTGTTTTGGGGTCTCTTTAAATCTCTCTGTTGGTCTTGGAGTTCATAGGAAAATTTTTCTTCTGACTGGCAAAAGAAAAGAGTGAGATTTTTCTGATATGCGTGCATGTTAACCCTATGATTTATTGTTGAATTCAAAAGTCACAAACAAGTCCCAGAGAGTAGCTTTTCATTTTCATTTCTTTTTCTTTTTCTTTCTTTCTTTCTTTCTTTCTTTCTTTCTTTCTTTCTTTCTTTCTTTCTTTCTTTCTTTCTTTCTTTCTTTCTTTCTTTCTTTCTTCTTTCTTTCTTTCTTCTCTCTCTCTCTCTTTCTTTCCTTCTTTCTTTCTTTTTGTTTGTTTGAGCCAAATTTTTAAAAGTAATTAAATATCTGTTAGATCTGGCAGCACTGTACTCACATTTCTGCAGGCAGTAAGTAATTGGCTGGACCTAGGTAGAGGCTCCTTCCTTCAATTGGCTGGTGGGTTTCTTTGCCAGAGTGCCTCCCCACTTGCTCACGGTAGATACATACATACATTAGTTACATAGGTTGCTTCACTTATGTATGGTATTTTGCTGGTCTATGTACAGATTTGAGTTTGCAACCTTGCATTTAATTGTTAAACTGTGCTTCTGTGTTTGTATTTCTAAATGTGTATAATTGAGAAATAAATTAGTGTAAGTCTGTTTATCTGAAGGAGGTTTTAACCTAGTATCCATAGATGCTAGGTGGTTCAGGACCAGAAAAGAAGCCTCTATGGCCTATCCTAATTTACAAAAATGCATGTCAAGATTAAAACTGAAATATTAACAGTGTATTAAAAGATCAGGAACTATTTAACCAAGTATTGCAAGAAACATTAATATAAAAAATATATCACTATAATTTATTATATTAACAGATCAGAAGTAAAACATAAACATCATAATTTCAGTAGAGTTTAATAAAATTTTATATTCATGATTTCAAAAAACAAAAACCCCGTTCTCATATTACTATTGAAGGAAATTTCTTTAATTCCATAAAAAACATCTACCAGAAATCCAGAACTGATAACACATTTAATGGTGAAATATTAAGTCTGTTCCTCTCAGGTTCAAAAGTAAGATAAGGAAGCCCATGGTTATTGTTAGAATTCTAGGTTGTGTGAAAAGTTCTAGCTAATAAAATAAAATGAGGGGGAAAAATGAATGTGTATAAATATTGGCAAGAAGGAGAAAAAACTAGTTGCATAGGGTGTACAATCTACCTAGAAAAACAAAGAAATCAATTAGTAACATCATAATAGTATGTTTATTAGCAAGGTGGTCAGATACACCAATGGACAATGAGTTCATCAGTCATGCCTATGTAACGTGTAATGAAACTTTGATAAAACCCTTGAACAACTTGCACAATAAGTTTCAGCCAGTTTGTGGATTGGCGAACACATAGGAGGGTGGGGTATCCAGAGAGGGTGTAGAAATTCTGCATCTTACTTCCCTCATACCTTGCCCTATGTATCTCTCCCATTTGGCTATTCCTGGATTGTATCCTTCAGAATAAAAATACAGAAGTATACTGCTTTTCTGGTTTTTAGGAGTCATTCCAGCAAATTATCAAACCTAGAGGTGAGGAATGGGGGAATGTGTGAACCCCCAAATTTGTCATTTGGGTGGAAGTGTGAGTAGCCTGGGGATCCCATTTGCAGCTGATGTCTGAAGCGAGACCAGTCTTGTGGGTCTGCACTCTTGGTCTGTGGGAGTGTGCTGACTAGTTAGTGTCAGAATTGGAATAAATTGTAGGACAGCCAATTGGCTTCAGAGAATTGGAGAATTGGTTTTTGTTGGAAAGACAGAGTGATGGTTAACAAAAAATAGTAAAAAAAATTCTTCAGAAGAAAAAAATGTTACATTGGCATGTGTGAAAAATAGAGCAAAATTATCAGCATGCAAAAATTGAAAATTGGTAGTCAAAACAGCTACCATCAAAAGAGCTACCTCGGAATGTCACAGTCAAAATATTATGTGTTCATATTTACTGTCATTATACAGTCTTTTCCAAGTGTTATTGAGGTGCACAGAGAAGAGCACTGTTTTGATTTTTGAGGGATGTGGTCCCAGAAAGTTATTTATTGCCTAACATGAACCCTATCCCACATAAAAGATTCCTGACATATAAAGAAATGCATCAGAACTTGTTTGCATATGTGGGCAAGATGGATAAAATATAAAGAAGAAAAGGAATCTTTGGAATGAGGAGAATCTAATTACAAATTAAAATGCTACGATATTCTGTAAAAATTCGCTGGAATAAACAGAAAGAATATATGCATATGCATGTATCTGTCTATTCACACACGTGTACAGACACACATAGCAAAGACTCTGCAGGGACCCAAGGAGCCTGGCTGTGGCCAAGGGACTAGAGAAGGTGGGAAATGGTGTCAGTAGGAATCAGGTAGGTGGGAGAGATACATTTGCCCCTTTTGTGTATCCTTCTGTATTATTCACCTTAAAATCAAATAAAATAGAGAAAAACTAAAGCCTTATTGTTATTCATATTTTACAAATAAGGAAAATGGAGTTCTGAGTAGTTTAGCACTTATTTGCAGATCTTTTTCCAGAGCCCCTGCTATACCCCAATTTCAGGCATCAAAATCATAAATCAGTCCTATTAAAGGTCTGTCTGTACCATCCAGGTTGGCACATAACATTTTTAGATAACAAACAGCAATGTGAAGTTCTGAGGTCTTCCTAGGACATGAAGAGAGTGTAGAATTCAGGAAATGGTTCTCTTAGCCTGATGAGGAGAAAATGAAACCAGATCATCACATGTTCCAGTAGAATATTTACTATTCTTAATAAATAGTCTGGCTTTCATTCCAGTGCATTAAGTCAGGAAGAGAAAGAGCTGGTAGTTTACACACATCATTTTGCAAGTTTGTCACTTTTTTTTTGCAGGGGGGGGGGCGGCGGCGGGTTCTCACTTATCTTTTCTATAGACAAGTGTTAGGTGTATACCCTACCCTTGAACTTGTTTTTCCTGTTTTCCATAAAGTGGAATAGAGTGCCAGGTGCCAGACAAAAACTTTGTGTCTGATATTTCTATTTTTTGATGATGGAGATTGAGTAAAAGCAAAAGTAGCTATATTAATTATGCATGGCAGCAGGTGAACCAAAAAAATGTGTAGGTGGCACATTTCCTTCTCTAGGGTATTTTATGACAGCGATAAACCTGTAAAAGGACTGAAATGCAATGGAAACACTGACACGGCTTTTAGAATGGCGATGCAAATGACACCACAGCGATTACAACTCTATGACATGTTTTCCTCTCATATGATTTAAAGGATTCAATTAAAAAAAAAAGAAGGAGAAGAAGGATGACTTTCCTGTCTTTACTCGGAGGGCTGAGGAAATTCCCAGCAGGGTTTGGAATTCAGAAATAAATGGACTGCCGCTATCATAAGCAATTAAGGACAACGACAACAAATACAAATTCCCTGCCATAGTTATCAACTTACATGGCCAGAAGTGAATATAAGTAGAAAAACCTGGCTCAAGCCTTTGACCCGAGTTGACCTGTCCTGTTTCCTCTAGTTGCCTCCTCCCCCTGGAGCCCTTTGCTTTCATAACTGTTCACTGCTCCCCTTCCAATCACGCCCCAGTGCCTTCTCAGATGCACAAGTCTATGGAGATTTGTTTTCCAGGGGGAAAAAAAAAGTCTGCTCTTCTTCAGAGCTTTGCAATGAGCTTACTACAAACTGACCAATATTGCCTCTTAAACCCCAAGAGCTTTCCGATTCAATGGGCTTCCACCTCTGTTCTTCACTATCAGTGCGATGTACTGAGCACTCGTTGCCTTCATCCATTCTGGGCACTACAGAATGAGGACAAGCCTTTCCATCCCAAAGAAGCAACCAAGAGCACTTGCCAGATAAGCTCTACTCATTGCTGTTGGCTATTTTATTATTATATGTGCTGCCGAAGCGAGCACACTGTTGGCTATTTTACGTTGGTCTTACTTTCCCGTTAATATTTGGGATTGGATGACAGCTAAATGGAAAAGAAAAGCGAGGAAGGAGAAGTATTTTGTAAAATGTGAAATGGAAAAGAAAGCTTTATTTCTATAGTGAAGAAGCCCAGAAGCTGGGGTAAAAAGGTATGACAAGAGCGCTGAAGAACAATTTTTTTATGACTAAATTTTCTATTAGATCTTCCTTTTGACAAAAAGAAATGCAAATTGTTCAGGCTTCTGTATCGTTCCCCTGATTCCCCTTGACCCTATGGAGCCCATTCTGGAAACAGGGATGCTGCAGACATGCAGGAGAGGGTGGCCTGAGTTCAGTAGGGGAGAGAGGGTAGAAGGAAGAGATACACTGATAGATATTTACGGGGTAGAATGGCCAGGAGTTTCTAATGATCACATGAAAGAGGAATCTAGAAGGGAGACAAAAGAGTCAAAGGTAACGTCTTCATTTCTGGTGGCAAAGACTTGGATTGGCAGTGCAATTCCTTGTGATACTGACATAAGAACCCCAGGAAGCAGTTGGGTAAAGGTGAAGAAAAAGAGACTATTTCACTTTAGAAAATATACATTTGTGGTGCGTAAGGGTACATTGATCAAGCTTCCGAACATAAGGGTAAGATGATCAAACTTACTTTGTTTAGCTAAGAGGAGGGAGGTGACAGCCCTCCCACACTGTCTCCCTCAGCGTGTCTCCGTGAAAGTATAGGGGTCCTCATCACATGTCTGACCTTGTACTCGTCAAGCAAGGTCATGAACCTTCTGACTTTGGAATTGTAAACCCAACCTCCAAGAGGAACTTGGAAGTCCCTCAGAAGAGATATGTGAGATAATCACACACAAATGTGTGTCCTCTGGTCTCTAATGAAGCTAAGAAAAGTTTTTATTGTTTTTCCTCTTTTACTTTTATGAATGAACTTATGCGAAATTCTGTCCAGACTTTGTAGAGAAGTTCCTGCTACCTTTACAGGTATGTAATCTGATCTCAGTTTCCAATTGCTTTCTCCCCTCTGTTGGTACAGAGGGGTCTTGCATTGGTAGGATTGTTTTATTTCCCCAACAGTAAGCCATGGAATATGTAAGTGGAGATGTCCAGAAAGCAAATGTTATGGACTTGCTATGATTGGCTTATAAAATTGGAAAGAAAAGGAAAGTAGGATTAGATTCTTAAGGACAGGGTGAGGCCACAATAAGATGCTCACAGAAGAGATGCAGAAGAGTCCATGGAGGAGGAAGAGGAAGTAAGAAGGCCATACACCTGCTTATTGTGCTTCCCCCTGCCTAGACATATGACAGTGTTTGTTGAATGAATAAGTGAGTATTGTTAGTATCTTCCTTGGCCTGAAGTGGGGAGAAGATACACTGATCTGAAGCAGAGGAACCTCTCACTATGACTTGGTTAATTCTTGCTTTATATCTCCAGCTGTCACCTTTCCCCATTAGCCAAGACCTTCCTCCTTCTTCTCTGTCACAGAGACATAGAGAAGATGACCCCAAGAGGATGGGAACTCCATCATCTGCTAATCAGCTTTTTCTTCCTCCACATAGACTGATTTGGTGGAGATGCATTCTACCTGCATTATTCTATCCATCAGTCCAATTTATCTTCATCCAATCCACTGCATATTTTAGTATTTATTATTTCAAAAAAGATATGTGAAACATAAGTGTTTGTCTGGATGAACAGAAAAACAAATATCCAGGTAGCCACCACGTAGTTTAAGAAATAGAATATTCCCAAACCCCAGGCTCTGTTGAATCCTGTTGCATTTCCCTTATCCTGCTATCTTCCTCCCTTTGTCAGAGGGTATCAGTATTAGGAGCTATGTGTTTATAATTCCTTTACTTTCATTATAGCTTTGTGTGTGCGGTATAACAAACATATGATTTTATTGGAAAATTTACATTATTGGAAATTTATAAAATGTTATTTTCTATTTAACTTCACACTACTCAACATTACATTTTTGAGGTTCATGATATTTTATAGGCAACTAAACTTCACTCACTTTCTCTGTTGTATACTATTCCAGTATATCACAAATTCATCTATTCCCTGCCCAACTAGATTTGAGTTGTGCCTGGTGCTTTTCTACTGTGAAAAAAGCTGCCAAAGACATTCTGGAATGTGACCCTTGGTGCACAGTTGCCAGAATGCTGTGTAGTTTAGGAATAGAATTGTTGACCACAGAGTTCTTAGTCTTTGGATATGTACACATTTACAAGATAAGGCCAAACTATTTTCCAGACTTGTTGCACTAATTTACACTTTCATCAGTGTCCTATGAGAGCTTTCATTGTTCTGTGTTCTCACCAATATATAGTCGTGGTGGATATTTAAATCTTTCTTTGCATTTATTTATTATTTGAATTGAATAATAGTTTAAAATGTAAGAGGATCATAAGAGTATAGAGTCATCTTCAATTTCTCTCTCCAGAGGCAAAGAATGTTATTAATTTATAGCTTATCTTTGAGATCAATCTAGGAAATGCAAGGAAATATGTGTGTATATGTACATGTATGTATATGTGTGTGTGTGTGTGTGTGCACCTTTTTTACATAAGCAATATACTATACATACTATTCTGCACCTTGGTTATTCTATTCAATGATAAATTATGGAGATCGTTTCATATTAGTATATAATGAATTCTTAAGTTTTTAAAAAAAATTTCATCCTAAAATAAATTCAAACTTATAGAAGGTTGCAAGAATAGTTTAGACAACTTCCTTATAATCTTTACCAGGATTCACTGATTTTTCATACTTTGTTACATTTGCCTTATTCTATTTCTCAAATATTTTTATTACCACTTTTGAGTCATTTGAGAGTAATTGCATATGTCATGCCCCTTTACCATTTGATATTTTACTATGTGTTTCCTAAGAGCAAGTCTACTTGCTAATATAACTAATGTACAATTACCAAATTCAGAAAATACAATGTTGGATGCCTGGGTGGCTGAGTGGGTTAAAGCCTCTGCCTTCAGCCCAGGTCATGACCTCAGGGTCCTGGGATCAAGCCCCTCATCAGGCTCTCTGCTCAGCAGGGAGCCTGCTTCCCCCTTTCTCTGCCTCTCTGCCTACTTGTGATCTCTTTCTCTCTGTCAAACAAACAAACAAACAAATAAATCTAAAAAAGAAAATACAATGTTGATTTATTTTTATCTATTATAAAGCCAATTCTTCAATTTAGTGATGGTCCCAAAAAGCACCTTATAGCACTTTTTTTCTTTACAGAATCCAGTCCAAAATGAAAAGTTACATTTAACATGTTCTTTTTATTCTCCTTTATTTTGGCATAATTCCTCAGACTTTGTTTGTCTTTAATGATGTTGAGACTTTTAAAGAACTAGGCTAGATATCTTAGAGCATATCCCTCGATTTGGGTTCGTATGATAGTTCATGATTTTTGCTGGAATGGGACTTGAGTGACATTGTGTCCATCTGAGATGTTACATCCAGAGACAAAGAATGTCTCTTCGCCTCTTATTGGCGATGTTAATTTTGTTCTTTTGATTGAGGTATTGTCCACTTGTGCCACTATATGGTTATTGATTTTCCTTTGTGACCAATCAGTAATTTGGGAGGAGATATTTGAGAATGTATTCCTGCCTTAGATATTAGCATCTGTTGATTATTCTTGCCTTAGTCAATTTTAACTCTGATGTTTGCAAAGTAGTGATATATTTAAACTTCTGTCCTCCCTTCCATAGTACTCAGCATTATACTGTAAGAAATCATTTTTTTCCCTTTTATGTCTCTCTCTCTCTCATTCATTCATCATTTGTTATCAGTACCATCTCATGGATTTTTATTCTATTTTATTTTTTAAATTTAAATTTATTTTTATTTTATTCAGTGGATTATAATTTGTCACCATTTCCCACATTTGGCTAGTGAGAGTCCTTTGATCTTTCTTTTGTATCTCTTTTTATTAAGGATATTATACACACACACACACACACACACACACACACACACACAAATTCTTCTATTTAAATCATACAGGGTATTTATCATCACAATCAGGATTAGAATAGTTCCCTGATTCTAAAACACTTTTGTGCCCATTCCTTCCCATCATCCAACTCCTGGCAAGTATTGATGTGCTTGCCATCAGTTTTGCCTTTTTCTAGAAGTTGGTCTAATTGAAATCAACTTGAATCCAACTTAGTAAGGATTAAAAAATATATATTACTGGATTTGCTAACATTTTGTTTGGGATTTTCACATGCATATTCATGAGTGACATTGTATTTAAATTTTCTTCTCATTCCTTCCTTGCCAAGTTTGGGGATCAAGTTACTATAGCTTCATAAAATTATTTAAGAAGTATTCCCTCTTTATAATTCCCCCACACAATGGATAAGATATTGAAATAATCCATTCCTTGCTAAGTGAATAGAACTCATCTGTTGGCCTGTTGTCTTCCTTGGGAGATTTTAAACTACTGATTCAATTTATTCAGGTATTATAAGACTCTTCATTCAGGCTTTTTCTTTCTTTCTAAGTCAGAATTGGACATTATTTTATACTAGGACTCTGTCCATTTAGTATAGCTTTAGTATTTGATGTCACAAAGCTATTCATAATATTCTCTTTGAATCTTGTAATCTCTGCTTTATTTGAAATTATGTCCTCTTTAAAAAATGTTCTAATATAGTTTTATATATACAAATTTTTTTTAAAGATTTTATTTATTTATTTATTTGACAGAGAGAGAGAGAGAGATCACAAGTAGGCAGAGAGGCAGGCAGAGAGAAAGGGGGAAGCAGGCTCCCTGCCGAGCAGAGAGCCTGATGCGGGGCTCGATCCCAGGACCCTGGAATCATGACCTGAGCTGAAGGCAGAAGCTTTAAGCCACTGAGCCACCCAGGCACCCCTTATATATACAAAATTTTTTGATGAATGTTCATCAGATATTTATACTTTGTACTGGGAATGTGTTTTAAGAACCAGATATTGGAAGTATTAATCCTCTCTATTGTATATCAGTTTTCCATTTGAAACCATGATGGGGAGAATAAAGATTCTTTAAAGGATCGTTTCTCTGGCAGGCGCATTGTTTTTCTGACCCATTTTTCACAATAACGTAGTTATCTTCATGGCTCCTGACCTAATGTACACATCTCACCTTCGGCTTTGCCACGTTGAGCTGTCCCAGGGCTTTGTTTGATTCCAAGTAATCTCCAAAGCTCACCTTTTGCCCCCATAACAGACAGATTCTGGGTTAGGAGGTTATTCTTCACTTATGTGCTTTCAGTTCATTTTTCCCCTGGTAGGTGTTTTACATACTGTCCTGCAAACTCATCAGTGAATTTTAAAATGTGCTTGTTTATTTATCCAGAGGATGTTATAAGAGGAGGGCATTTAAAAATATCTAGCCTGCATGCACCAAGGAGCTGAAGTCCATTTAATGATAGACAAGTTGAAACTAAAAATAAGATGAGAAAAGAAAAAAAAAATCATTCTACATCTCAGTGCTATGAACTAGCAGTAGGACCTGTAACATGAGCCACATACCTAATTTTAAATTTTGAAAAAATTTGAAATTTAAAAAAAATGGAAAGAAATAGGTAAAGTTAATTTAATTTAATTCTTTAAAGATTTTATTTATTTCTCTGAGTGAGAGCATAGTGGGAAGGGACAGAGGGAGAGGAAGAAGCAGGCTCCCTGCTGATCAGAGAAGGGGGCCCTGCCCCCTCTCTCTTCCCCTCCCCTTCCCTCCCCTCCCCTGCTGGATGCCAGGACCGTGGATCTTGCCCTGAGCCACCCAGGCACCCCATGGTAAAGTTAATTTTAAAACTGTATTTTATTTGATCCAGTATATCCCAAATATTACAACTTCAACATAACAAACAGAAACACTATTAGTGAAATAGTTT
The DNA here is from genome assembly GCA_028646535.1 of Procyon lotor. Lineage (NCBI taxonomy): Eukaryota > Metazoa > Chordata > Mammalia > Carnivora > Procyonidae > Procyon > Procyon lotor. The sequence goes on from CM053605.1 coordinate 108,471,210, forward strand.
TAATACATGTTTTTGTATTAAGTCTTCAAACATAAGTATTTTTATATGGATGGCACAGTTCAGTTTGGACTGGTCGCATTTCAAATCCCCAGTATCACCTGACTCTAGCTGCTGTTTATGTGCTGTTCATATATAGCTTCATAGATGCCTAATCTCTCAATTCTTTTCCTCATACCATCTTCATCTTTGCTTTTAGAAAATGATTCTTATTTTCTCTATATGTAAAGAGAGAGAAAATTTTCAGGAACTTCTTTGTTTTAGCAACCTTAATTCATATGAGACCTTGGTATTGTAAAAATATTTTCATTGTTCTAACAACTATGCCTTGTTAAAAGCTACTGTAAAAGAGAAATAGGGGAGATGTTTCACATTTGGAGTTAAAAGCTTTGGAATAAAAATAAGCAGCCATTTGATGTGTTTAGAATTTGTATCCATTATGTTAAAACGTGGAAACAAAATACTTCAGAATACTTGTGAGTGTTGTATTTTAGGAGCTGAAAGATGATTCCATTTTTCCAAGCTAATGGATTCAAGGAATAGCTTCAAAGTTGGTATCATCCTGAATATATTTAATCATTTATTTCACTGGCTGCTTAAAAAACAAATGTCCTACTGTCACCAGGCACTCGCTAACAAGCTACAATAACCCAGTTTCCGAGCCCGGCTTATAGCTGCTGCTTGTCACTAGAAACTAAGGCAGGATGCCAGAAGCCACAGGCTCCAGGCGAGCCCCCATGACCCAGTTTTCGACCTGTTTGATCCACTTCAGGCCCCATGCTAACCCTCCAGATGACCTGGAGTTCCTTGCCATTTAATTGTAATAACAAAAAACATACCAACCGGTGTGTGACAGATCATACTGTGGCCGTTTAAAGGAAGAAGAAAGGTGGCAGTCTGATTCTGAGAAGCCTCCCCCCACTTTGCTGAAAAACTGTCAACTTGCGTATCAGCCTATCAGCTCCTTAATTATTCTAACCCTATAAAACCCTGACCATGAGACCTAATCAGGGAGCGCCCTTCTCCATTCTCTGGTCATTGAATATATTACCTGCCTGCCATCATATATTGTTTTGTTGTTTGGCTATGTGGGGAAGGGTATTGAGTAGGGAAAAGAACCTACCACTTTGGTAACACTATCACATACAGTACTTACAGTGCACTAGGCTGTTTTAGGCACAGGGAATGGAAGTAGGGATAACTCATTCCTTCCATTATGGAACTTCTCGCAGTAGAGAGTGAGTCAAAGTATTGCATTTAAATGTAATTAGTGTTATTATCTATCTATCCATCTAATTATATGTGGTACTCTTAGGTAGACTGTAGACACAAAATAGTTGATGTATAATGTTGCCTATATAGAGTGGAAAATTGGGGGACATTTTCATAGAAAGACTATGTTCTTGAATATGTTCTTGAATCCAGTTCTTGAATAATGTTCAGAGTCATGAAAGTACACTTTTTGTCAATGACCCCAGAATAAGTTTAACATTTGGAGGCTGAGTGGTATTCCTTACAACACCCATTTAATTATAGCTAAATTTTTAAGGTATTCACTGATTTTCTTCAGTTTCTGTTTAAGTATAGCCATGATCATCCATAGGGCAAAGTAAAACAAAGTGATTAAAAATTTTTCCCTTTCTTGAGGGAAATTTTTGACAATCATTTTAAAGGGGGGAAAAAACGGGAGGAAAAATACTCATTCTAATAATATGATGACTAAAATAATTAACTCAAGATTCATGAAATAACAATATGAAATGTCTTTCTTAACGTATAAAGGCTATTTCTTAGGGTTTAAAAAACCTAATTTTTCCTTCCTACTTCTTGTATTTCCTCTGATTAATTGGTGTAGAATTATCCCAATCCTCAGACTTTATCTTTCTATCTTTCCCTTCTTCCTTCCTTCTTTCCTTTTTTTTTTGCCAATTAAAAGCCAAATGCAGTCTCTTAGTGTGAAGATTGCAGCACTTTGGATCAGGTGTGTCTCAGTAATATTCCTCTTGCCTTCTCATTAATCTTGAGTGAAGGCAAATCACAAACATTTTTACCAGGATAGAAAATACGTGAGAATAGAACAAGTTGCTTATCTTTGACCTTCGGTAATCTTTAATAGCCAAAAGAGTGGTTGGTATTCCAATTAACACTTTTCAGAAACTGCCATCCATGAATAAGTAGCATATTCAGTTGACGGTAAATCTTGTTTGGCACATCCTATACAAAACAATCTTTTTGTCAGGGGAATCAAAAGCTACCAAAGAATTCAGAGTGGAGAGGGCAGCCAGACTGTATAAAATCAGCATGTTTCAAATGCCTGAATAAAGACACAGTTGAGTCATTTCAGAGTTATCCCAATTCTTTGATCTTACTATGGCAAAGACCAAAGTCTCAGTTGGCCAGTGACTAAGGAGATCAAGATCATGGGCCCAAGCAATACAGCAGTTCTCTGGAGCAGAAAGAAGACAAAGCAAAATACTCCCTTATGTTGATGGTTCTCAAAAGGAAAGACTGTGCATCATTTCAGGTGAAATCACAGGCCTTAAGAGTGGTTTGTATTGGATCAAGAATGCTCTCTAAATATAGATTTACAATGGAAGCTACAATAATAATCATTTAGCATCCAACTTTCCTAAAAATGATTATTTGAGGGGATAACTGCATAACTATGGCACAACTTTACTAAAACCAAAATATAATTCCCTCTTGACCCCCTTCAATAAAGAAGCAATGTATCCCACAGACCGAATCCAGGAAGAGCACCATGCCCAGTGGGAACTCAAAGGCATGCCCGGAGGGGACTGCCCTCTCTGCCTAGCACAGTGTGTGAAGCAGGCCAGAATTCATGCAGGCAGGATAAAAATGCTGGGCAGCTTTCCAGTTCCTTTGGATTCAAGTCTTGACAGTGCAACTTCATTAGTTTTATTAGAGCCTCATCTATTCCCTAAATGTCACATGAATCTCTGTTCAAATATAAGTAAAGAAATATAATCTAAAGACAAACATAACTTGTTTGGTGATTATCTAGTGTTTATAAATATTTACACTCGGGCTCTCCTCCAGTGAAAGCATTGAGAGCATGCAGAGCTGATTGTATGTCTCATGATCGTCAATTTTGATCAAGTCCCTAATTTACTGAGGACTCAGTTTCCTTATGTTATAAAAGGTGGGGGTGGGCGGTAAAAGAAGCATTAGACTAGACCCTTCTGAAAAGTTCTATGACGCTAATGAATTAATATTACAGGCATCAAAATGAGTCACCAGATCAAGCCTTACCCATTGTGGCCATTCCAATAGCTAAACATGGTTGTTTCCATCTTCTCCAGGCCTCAGCTGCTGGTATAGTTTATTTTCTGATAATACTATAATATTCTCATATATGATCTCATTGACTTCATTATAACATCCCAATCAGTCCTCTACACTTGCATTTCCCAAAGTGTATTTTTGGGAACCCGAATCTTATGAGATATTTGGTGAAGGGAAAAACAAAAAAAATTTCCATAGTGAAATAAGTTTGGGAGAAGTTGCATATCCCCTTCTTAGACAAATAAAACAAAGGTGAGCAAGTTAAAGATTTGAGATGTATGCTTAAAAAGCTTAAGTGTGCTTAACTCCTCATTTTCACAGACTTGACCAGAAATCATTTTGATTTCTTAATATGCCAAGAAATATGCATCTTAATATGCCTTCTTAATATGCCAAGGTCCCTAGAAACGTTCTTTATAAAACACTTCCCTACATTTTTGTTGAAGTGAACATTCCAAGACATAAAATATGACTGTGGTACAATTGTGCTTCACTGTTGCATCGGTTACCCATTTCCCATAAGGTCAAGTGTAGAACTACCCAGTAGGGATGCTAAGCCTTTCCCACATCACCTCTGGAGCTCATTTCCAACACCTTCTGACAAATATCATGCTGATTTTCAAAGTATACTCTGCTCTCTAAGGCCTTCTGTGCTATGCTCTTTGTCCAGATTCTTCTTCCCTTTGCAACCTGATAGAAAATTCCTATTCTGTCTAAATCCAGCTTAAACATGGCCTCCTTGTGGAAGATTTCCTTGACCATCACCCCTACCCTACCTCCAGCTGGTGAGCTTTCTGTGCTTGTTCTCCAGGCTTCTGGAACACCTCGTGCATGAGTTTCTACTTGTATAGATAGGTTTATTGCAGTTGTTTTCTGGTGCGTATCTTCTCTGCTGTGCTTCAATTTCTTGACAGCAGGTATATTTGTAATAGTATCTTTTAAAAGTGGATTAAGGTAAGGCTTTAGTAAAATTTATTAAGTGAACAAATGAATATATGAAGAAAATTGTCTAATACATAATTGTAATGATAAGTGTTATTTCCTAAAGAGAGTTTGATTGAATTCTTTTGAATCCTCCTTGGAAAGGAAGAAGGGATATGTAGAAACTATTTTTATCTTTATTTTTTAGGCTATTGGATTTACTTCCTGCTTTATTTTTATGAGCTGATCTGAACTAGGCAAATTTATGAATTTCTGTGTGAGCTGAAGAAACCTGACAGATCTCCCAGTCATTTATTCAGACACATAACCAATTGCAGCACACTCTGATAAGGTCTCTTATAGTCTTTGCACTGGGTATTTGGGGAGCCCAGAAGATCAGTGTATAGCTATTTGTTATGGAGTGTGGGCTATGTGGTCATCGGGAAGAGCGTGCAATAGACTGTGATATTTAAGCATGACCACAGGGAGGATTTAATTCACCATGCTTAGAAACGCAAACGCTGAAGACGAATTTGCATTTTAGGAGAATGCTGGAAGGTGATGTTGGAAATAAGATCAATGTTTCCATTAGTACAGAATCCTCAAGTAAAGCCAAAGCCAAAGCAAAAATATAACTCTGCTGAAGCATAATGGAGTATCTTTGCTCAATACCCCTGTTTATCTTCCTGCATTAAAGTGATAAATGAATTTCTAACTGCCTTTGAGATTTCATAACTCTCAGAAGCAATGCTTTTCTCTTTTAAAATGATTTCAAAGGAAAAATCAAGTATTCCAAAAACCATGTAGGCAATGTTTAGAATATGTGGGCAAACAAATTAATCTCTTTACAATTAATTATAAAGGGGAAAAAAGCTCACCTTCTATCTGTTCTCCCAGTTTTTAGCAAACTGATCATGGTTCAATAAGGTACCACCTTAAGGAAACACTTCCCAGTAATGGCAGTCATTGATGGGATATGATCCAAGATCTGATATGCTGCTTTTAGACTACTATATCATGTCACTAGTCAGTTGTGTATGTTGAGTTCCTTTCTGCATGGGAGAGGCTTATACCAAGCCATCTGCTCACTTGCTTTCAGGAAAAGTAAGACTCATTAATTTTTCTCTTCAATAAGAATGCACTGAGCTCTGCTATGTGCCAGGCATTCCATCAGGGATAGTGATGAATGAAGATGGTTCTTGATATCATAGTGGGAAAGGAAAACAAATAAATAGGTTTTTGCAATGCAATGGTATGATTTTATTCTAGGAGTTAGGATAGGATAGGATGCTATGGGACTACAGAGTTAGTATATAATCCTGTTTTGGGAAGCATTGGAATGGGGAACATTTGTCAAGGCAACACACATCTAAAGAGCTCGCAGACTACTTACGTAGATGTCACTTGTCACCTAGCTGCTCTGTGAACCTGTTCAGCAACTTGATCTTAGAATGATGCTCAGCTGACTTAATTGTGAGATGTTGCTTCTTACTCTGGTGCTCATGTACAGTTAAAATCACATCTATTAATAAAACCCTAGAGTTTTTCTTCTTTCTCACCCAAAGATATCTATATTTTAATGTCTTTTTGGAGAAATGAAGGCAAATAATGGAACTTGGGCTGATGGATTCATTATCTTAACTGTGTGATGGTTTCACAGGTATATTTACATCAAAACTTATCAAATCATTCACTTTAAATATGTGCAGTTTATTGTATGTTCATTATACCCCCAAAAATCTATAGAAAATAATATGGTAGGTATACCCCTACTAAACAAACATAATAAATCATTGTTGTATTTATAAGCCATTTCTACTAATCAGAGACTTAAAGTTACTAGGTTACCTGTCTCTCAATTCTGTTTTCTATTTCCAAATGCATCAAGGGCTGCATTAGACTGGATTTCAAAACTTATCTAGTCAAAGAGAAGGACACTTCATTGGAGCTCCTATGGGGGAGGAGAACTTATTTTGGGTGGGGGTGGCAACTGATAGATATTGAACTGAACTGATTCCTTGGAAGACTTGTAGACTGGGAGGCTAATACAAAATGATTTGAAGCCCATTTCTAGTTGGGGTCAATCTGCAGTAAAATATCAGGGCTAAAGTCCAGGGATGGAAAGATGTATAATTTGGAATAGTCATGCTGAGTACTACAGGAACATAGTTCAGCAGGGGCTAGTTTTCCTTTCTTGATCATTTATAAACATCATTGCATCACTCGAGATAGAGATTAAAGAAATAAAATAATGGAGGATGAAAGAATACACACAGGCACAGGTTAAGACCTTCCCATGTCCTTGGCAATACTTAGAGACCAGAAGACTCAAAGATTAGGTGGGGGAAAGAAAGCAAATAAGTCACCAAGCAATAGAAATAGAATTTCCTGTAACCTTCCATTTTTGTCACCAGAATTGTTCTTCAGTGCCCCACTGGCTCCAGCCTAATAAAGCAGGAAGTTCTGATGACATTAAGGGACTATTGTGGACACACCGTACTTATGAAGGGTACTTCATAAATATGAGGCAGCAGGGGAGGAAGGGCTTTTCTGTTACTTGGTACACATGTTTTCCCTTCCTTCCTCTGTTCTTACGTGGGTCCAGAAAGTTCCTACTCACCGTGTGGCCAGCCTCTCCTGTTAGAGGCTACAGCCTGCCTGAACTGCTCATACCAGGTTGGTGTCAACTCAAGCCCCCTGCATGCCCCTCTCAGAGTTTTCATCACTCTGGATATAATTGCCTATTCTCATGAGGTGTATGCTTGTTGAGGGGGAAAGATCAAGTCTATTTTGTATACTGTTCTATCTGTAGCATAATGTTGGATATATGGTAGATAGTAAATATTGCTAAATGGATAGATGAATGGATGGGTACTTCCAAACACGTGGACTGACTTCTTGATATTTTACCAACATTATAGTTGGCATTCCATAACAAGCAAACACAATGAATGGAACTAAACAAATCAGTTGGTAAAAATGTTGTCTTCATACCACTGAGATTTGTAAATAATTTCCAGATCAGACCTCAGCAGCTACAAGGACTCCAAATCAGGGAAATCAGTACTTACTACACACATTTTTAAAAAGCCACTCAAGAAGGTATACTGATTCTTTCCTTGACCTTGTAAAGATTCCTAAACTGCTCTTAGTAATTTTATTTAAGAAAATTCAGTAACATCTAAATACAAGTTTTTAAATTATGACCTAGTTTTAAATTGTTAGTGGAACACTTTACAGTTTAAGGGTAATGAATTCTTTCCGAAGTATGTTTCTCTTTGAAGGTGAGATCCAAATTTATCAGTTTATTTCCCCAAATTGATAAAGAGTAAAGAATCAACTTGAAAGTTATACCACAAACAGTGGGTAAAGTATACTTTTGGAGATAAGTGTAGCTTTGTGAAGACATTGCTATGTCAGAGATATTCTGCATTCACTTTTGTACATCCTGGGTGAAGTCATTTTGCCTAACTCTGGGTTTCAGGACTGTCCTCCAGGCTCTTCCAAACCCCTTTCCCCAATTGTGTTCCTTCCCAGGGGATAAACACTCTTCTCTTAGAATTCATCTCAGGAATCACCTTCTCTAGCGAGGCTTTTCTCACACTGGCTCTCCTTTGATCCAACGTGCTCTTACAGTGGAACTCTCTTCTTTGTGCTTCTGCATATTCTTGTCTGGATGCCATTCATAGTAGCTGTAACATAGGGTATACATCTCTCTACCAGACCACAAGCCAGGCCTTCACTGTAGAGATAAATATTTTTTTGATATTGTATCACCAGCATTTTCAACAACACTCAACACACTATAGGTACTTAGTAAGTGCATTTGGAATGATTCTATGTAGTCCTCCCTTCCGGCCAGTTCCTAATGTACTCATTTTTTTTTAAAATATTTTAATTTTTAAATACTTTTTACATTGAAATAATTTTAGGTTTAAAGAAAGTTGCTAAAGTAATACAGACAGCTTCTGTATACCATTCATCCGGCTTCTCTTGATATATGCACATCTTCTATAAGAATGGTACACTTACTAACATTAAGAAATTAACATTGGCACAATACTAGCAACTGAAGTATAGATTTTATTTTTATTTCATCAGTTTTTCCGCTGAAAACTTTGTCATTTTTCTTCCTAGGTTCCAGATCAGGGCACCACCTTACATATTAGTTGTCTCCTTCAAACTATGACAATTTGTCTTTTCTTGTCTTTCACAACACTTTTGAAGAGCACTACCCAGGTATTTTGCAGAATGCTCCATGGTTTGAGTCTGTCTGTTGTTGTTCTTATCATTAGATTGGGGTTGTGGGTTTTGGAGGAGAAAACCATATAAATGATGTGGCCTTCTCATCATCTTAGAGCACATGACACTAATATGACTCATTACTGGTGATGTTATCATAGCCACTCTGTTAAGGTAGTGACTGCCAGGTTTCTCCACAGTGAAGTTAATAGCTAATGTAATTCTTCAGTAATAGGTACTAAATAAATAGTTCATTGGTTTATTCAATAATAGCCACTGACTTCTCTTGTGGGCTAAATTGGTAGTAGTTCAGGTTCAGGGATATAACAATGAAAAAAGAGAGCCAACCCTTTCTCAAGGAATTTACATACTAGTGGCAGAAGCATGTAGTAAATAAGATAAACAAGCAAAAGATACATGTTTAAAGAGAAAAATAAAAAAGGAAAAGTATGGAAAGGGTTGGTTATTTTAGAAGGGATTATTAGGGAAGGTCTCCCTGAGAATTGAGAGACTGAATATGCAAACAATGTCCAGACCATGTATAAGAATAGAACTCTGACCCACAATCTGTGGCATCCAGCTCAGAAAATCAACACCCAATCTACAGTAATCAGCCCAGGAAGCTAGCCTGCGCTCTCTAAACCAAACATAGGATGTCAGACCACTATCTCTAACAAATACTCCAAGAATCCAAATAATTATCTCTTTAATAATTAGCCCCAAATGTCCAATAACTGATTAATAACTGACAGCTTTCCTAATTTTTGCCCCTGCTTCCAACATAGGACCAACTAGAGAAAGCACTTCTCATCAGTCACATAGGTAACCCACCTACAGCCTCCCCAGTCAGGGCATACCTGTGGCCTCCTTTTTCTACTGTAAAGCTTTCCCACTCCTCTTTCTGCCTTTCAGTCTCTGCCAAAACTCTGGGAAAAGGGATGGTGGCTGACTCTTTTGCTGTAGCAAGCTCTGAACAAGCAGCCTTTGTTGTCTTAGGTTAGTCTTTGTTTATTTCCACAGAGTAAAGATTTGAAACAAGGAAGAGGAGTCATGATCATAGATGAGGAAAGAACACTGCTGGCAGAGAGAACAAGTGCAAAGGCCCTGAGGTGAGACTAGTGAGGAGGCCAGGCCAGTAGACTAGAACAGAGACAGAAGATAGGAGCATACTAAGTCAGAAGCACAATGGGGCAAAGGGGTCCTACTGCCAATACGGTAGGACCTTGTAACTTATTGGAAAGGCTTTGGATTTTACTCTGCATGAGATAGGAAGCCATTGGAGGGTTTTCAACATAGAGGTGACATGATTTAACTGAGATTTTATGCTGTGCTTTGGACAAACTAAACACATAAGGATGAAATCAGATCACCTATGAGGCTATGTGGTCATCCGGGTGAGAGATGATGGTGGTTTGACCAGGGTGGCGATAGTGGAGCTGGTGAGAAACGCTCAGGTTCTGGATAAAGGATTTGCTGAAAACTTACACCATGTGTGATATAAGAGGAAGATGACAGACAAGATTTACACCAAGGCTTTTGAGCTAAGCAACTGGAAATACATATATGGATTTTACTGAGATGAGGAAAACCACAGCAGGGGCAAGATTTGGTGGAAATGTCAGGAACTCAGCTTTGTACATGTTAGGACTTGGGTGTTAGTTGGACATCCAAGTAGAGATGTGAAGTAAGAAACTGGACATTTAAGTCTAAAGTTCAGGAAAGGTTGGTATTAAAGATACATCTGGGAGACATCATTGCTTAAGTGAACTTCAGAGTCCAGCAAATGCATCAGGGCAGAGCAGGAAATGAGGCCAAGGACCAAGCCCTGGAGTGCCCCAGCTTTC
>CM053605.1:108482019-108543129 GCA_028646535.1 Procyon lotor
CCTCTCAGGAGAATGGGAGGTGGTGCTAAAAGCTCCTAACTTCTATTCATGGCTTGGTTTTTCTGGTGACCGATCCCCATCCAGGAGACCACCAAGAGCCACGTCACTAGAACAAAAGATGTTCCTATTACCCAGGAAATTCCAAAGGAGTTAAGAGTTCTATATTAGATGTTATTACTCAGGAAATTACAAGGGTTTTTAGGAGCTCTGTGTCAGGAACATGGGGCAAAGAGCAAAATTGTATGTTCTATTATTTCACATCTACTTATGGAAAAAAAGAATCAGTCAGCTATTTCCTTAACATAGCACAGCCTTCATTCCCTCACATAGAACACAAATGATGTCTGTCTGTGGGATAAGTTAGTCCAAGGTGTTGACAAGAGTATCAGTGACATCATTTCGCAGGGCACAGGCAGAATCATGATTTATAAAAAATGAGGGGGAAAGTGTGCTTAGTTTGTAAAAAATGTATCTATTAACCTTCTACAGCAGGGAAGGAAGACAAAATCATTGTGTGTTCCTACCTTGAGTGGTTTGGGTCACTGATTTGCCTCCAGCAAGTGTTTCTTCCTTCTATCAGTCTGTGTACACTGGAACTGCATAATGGTCTTCTCACTCCAGTGCCCCTCACATGATCCAACGGCAGTTCTAGAGGATAATTCCAGGTTAGGGCAGCTTCTGGGTTCCCTGCTCCCCTGCTGGTTCTTCTCAGAAGGCCCTGAAGGCACCAGCACCTGACTGCTTTTGACCTATGACCTCAGTCTGTCCGAACATTCCGGAAACTGAGATGTCAAGTTATACCAAAGAGAAAACGAGTTTACTCCTTAACTAAATCAAGAGAGAGAAAGAGACAGACAGAGAGACAGACACAAACACACATACATAGAAAGAGAGGAGGACAGAGAAAAAGAGAGACCCTAATAAAATCAAATTTAAATCTGCAGAGTTAGAAAAGCTGGCGCTAAAGCACACAGTAAATTTACAGCACTGCAGGTGAAGGCAGACCATGTACGTCTCCAGCGGAGACTCATACTGCCCATCAGCTTGGTCTCGGGCAGTGGCCAGTCCACACCTGCTGGAAGCAACAAGGAATCTGAATTCAGGAGCACAGCCCTCTCTCTCAGAGCCTAAGGAAGAGCTTGAGGAGAATGCAAAATATCTGCCAACCACACATTTGCATCATAATTCTTCAAAATCAACTAAAAAAGCAAACAGAAATCTTTCAGCATCTGGAAGAACAAAGAGTATCTTCTTGTAGGGAAATATGTTATTTGCATGAATATACAAACCCTGTAGTAAATTTTTTGTTCAAATCTCTATGGAGAACTACTAAGCAAATAGAAGGAAGCAAACTAGAAAAAGAAATGTCTTAATCGCACCCTTTCTTTAAAGAATGTTTTAATTCCTCGGATATTAGGCAAAACTTCAGGAGGCTTCTGAAAGAAACAACATGGTAGCCCCCGAGGTTATCTTCCTGGGATCAGAAGCTCAATGAACTCACTGATATTGGTCTACCAGGAGCCAGCAGTGTTGTCATTATAGGCCTGGCCTCTCGTTGGGAGATTACCTACTGTAATCAGTGTTTTAGGATCTTTTTGAGACTCAGCCATTACTCATTCTTTAAGAGATATTTTTAAAAGTATAGGCAGAGAGTTCCTTGAGGGTAATAGCTCAGTCTTATTTGTTTTCTAGAAGTACCACTAAATCGCTGTGTGATTTGACACAAGCCATAGTATTGCTCTTGCCTCCGGTTTCCTCACCTATAAAATGACGATACTTATACATGTTATAAGAGATAAAATGAGCATACTTGCAAATCTAGCATGTTGTAGAATCTAGTAGAGTACCTGGAATAGGCAGATACTTAGTAAATGTTTTGCAAGGGAGTAAAAAAGCCTAAATATTTAAAAGAGACCTTCATTTCCCAAGAGAAGAATAATTGATCTACCCATACAAAGGGCTTGATGGGAGTGCTACTTTAAAATGAAATCAATGACATCTTGAAAACAAAATCTAGAACAAATTCTTCCATAGACAAATAATGCATTTTAATATTTATGAAAAGCAGACACCAAGCTTTGCTACTTTTGTTTCCAGGATTTAGTAAAAATGCCAATTATGTAATTTATCTTTCAAACTCAAGGCCAGTCTAGCCATTCCCTCCTTCCACATTCTCACTTCAAGATACTAAAGCTCTAGAACTCAGAAAACCAGGAATGGTTGCTTTTTTAGCATTATTTTTCAGTGATAATTATGCAATTCATGTTTAGTTTTTATTGTTATTTGAAAATCTGACTTACAGAACATAAGAATATTGAATGAAATGCATTTTCAGTGAACTTTTGAACTCTCAGGAAACTTTTAAAGATTTTATTTATTTATTTGACAGACAGAGAGAGATTATAGGTAGGCAGAGAGGCAGACAGAGAGGGAGGGGGAAGCAGGCTCCCCTCTGAGCAGAGAGCCCAATGCAGGCCTCGATCCCAGGACCCTGAGATCATGACCTGAGCTGCAGGCAGAGGCTTTAACCCACTGAGCCACCCAGGTGCCCCTCAGGAAACTTTTATAACAAAATTAACAAGGCCTCTTGGACGGAAAGTTGGCACCAAATGAAATCATAGCTGAAAATGTATTTGTGTGTTATTGTTTGTGCTTATTTTTAGAAAAATGGGGTTACTAATGTTGGCCTCCACTCCACAAAATCAGTGTTTCCATTTCCTGTGATTCATTCAGTGGTACTAAGAGTTGCTATTTGCAAAACAAACATTATACGCCAGGCTTTAGGTAATTTATCTCATGTGATTCTCATCACAAACTTATGAGTAATTCTTATTATTTCCATTTGACAGATGAAATAATGTCTCACAACTTGTGGCTCCTGGGATCAGTTCAGGTAGAGAAATAGAGAGGTAGTATAGTAATTAGGAATTGGGCAAGATGAGTATAAATTTGTTAATATCAGACACTTTTATTTTTTTTCTTAAGGAAAAATTATATTCTGTTTCCCTGAAAGTTTGATAAGGAGTAGATAAAAAAGTTAAAGTTTGGGATTTCTTCCATCCATAAAAGATTAACTGTGGGGTGGGGTGGGGTTTGTTCTTCTACCACAAGAACTAGACAACCAAACAAAAGATAGGAAACAACCACTTTCAGATATTGAACAACAGGCAATGTGATCCTGACAGAGGGAAGTAAATGAGATGAGCCCTATAATTGTTCCATTTAGGAGGCACTTTTGAGATGCAGTGCAAGGAGGGAGATCCAAACAAAGCCCAAAGTTCTTACTGAGTTGAGGAGACAGACATCAGAATTCAGGCATTTAAAATTTGAGAAGAAATCAGAGAGAGAAGCAGAGACAGGGACAGAGAGGAAAAGACAGAGTGGGAAGGACAGAGAGCTCTGGAAATCTTCAGCAGATCTTCTGGATCTTTGGCTGAATATCACCCTGCACCTGTGGAGCCTGAAGCTCTGTGAGGCTGGGAGAGTAAGTAGGAGAGAGAATAACTTTCAGAGTTCACGTAGGATCCCTAATACACAGGCAGCACATGGAGTGTTCAAAGAGATGTTGCCTCAGTAAATGGGCTAAACTTGCCCTAGACTGAAGGTTGTTCTAGATCTGTCCTAACCAAGCTTAAAAGCCAGTGTTCAAAGAACCAAACTGATCTCAGGTGAATTAATATAAAATATTATGCACAATATAAAATGTGCAGCATCCAGCATTCACTCAAAAATTACCACAAAGCAAAGAAATAAGAAAATATGACTTAGATCCAGAAGGAAAAAATCAACAGACCCCAAAATGGCAAAGATAATGTTATTAGCAAACAAAGACCTTAAAATATCTATTATAATATATTCTATATGCTCAAGATATAGGAAGAAAAATGAACATGTTGAGACAAAAAGTGAAAGATACATATAAAAAAAGGAATAAATAGAACTTTCAGATATGAAAGACACAATATCTAAAATGAGAAAAATCACAGAATGGGATGAAGAGCCGATTAGACACTGCAAAAATAAAAATCAGTGAACCTGTACACATAGCAATAGAAACTATTTAAAATTAAGCACAAATAGATTTAAAAAAAATAGGGAAAAATGAACAGAACATTGGTGACCCTTTGAGACTAATAAGACCACCATGTGAAACTTGAGTTCCAGGAAGTGTACGGAGCATATTTGATAAATAAGATACAAAGGGAATTTATTGACTTATAAAACTAAGTGGTGAACCTTTAGGCCTGCTATATTTAAGTGCTCAAAAGATGTCAGAATTATGCATGTTTCTTCTTTCATTTTGGCTTTCTCCTGGTTTTTTGGCTTTGTTCTGTAAGAAGGCTCTCTCCATGAGACAGAACATGGCCTCTAACAATCCTGTATTTATTCCCTTTTATGTACCCATCTCAGTAGAGAAGGACTACTCCTTCCCAGTATGAGTCAGAAATCCAGGGAAGGATTCTGATGGCCCAAGGTGAGTCAAGTACTCACTTGGACCAAGCCTTGTTGCCAGGAGAGTGAATAATCCTAACTGGTGTAACCTGGATCAGGTGCCATATTGTGCAGTATTGCCTGTAGGACCACAGGGAATGGGGCTGGGAAATTTCTCCAAAGGGTATAAGGATGCTAGGTGAATGGAAATAACAGGGGTTCATGCCATCCTTTAGATTCAACTCCTCCAAGAAGGACTTTTTATCCACATTGTTTCTCTTTTAAATCCCCTGGCACTGAATTTAGTAATGCATTTCTGCTTTGTACCATTACACGTGTCATTGTGTTGAATCTGTTATTGAGCTCTTATAAACTTGTCCCTGCAGCTAGATATTAAGTGCCTAAAGAGCAGCGACCATGTCTCATATATTTTTAATCTCTCCCAATGGCTGGCAGAGCAAATGTAATGATAGCAGAATAAATGTTTGTTTTGATGAATTTGTTGCAGGGACTAGTCAAATGCTCCCATTAAGCTGAGGAGAAATTAGATTGAGTAAATATCCTTAGTCTGTGTCATCATGAAAGAATCAAGCGTTCATTAAAAGCTAATTGGTAAGCAATTTGCAAAGGAAAAACTGATTTCTTTCTTTTTTTCTCTCTTTCTTGTCAGGGTCACCAAAGCTGTGATGAAAATGCCAGGAGCAAAGAGGTATGATTTTTACATTTACATTTGACATTTCCCGCTGCCCAGAATCTTTGGGCTCTGACAGAGCATGTGGATGCCCATGTAATGGGATTTGATGGAGACTTAAAATCTCTCTTGCCCTCTCTTGCCCAAGACACCTTCGTGGTGTCTTGAAAATTCCTCAATTCAAAGTCAAGTATTTTGAATTAAGTTGTTGTGTTTCCTCCAGACCCCTTTAAAATGCAACACCCAAGAAGGGGGAATATTATTAGCCATTAGTATCTTTGCCTAAGTTTGTTTCTCCAAAGTAGTTTTGGTGGCTCATCAGAGCCCTCAGGGAAGGAGTGAAGAACAGGGAATGTTCTGGAAAAGATGGGAATGAAAGCCTGTGGATGTTGGACTACTTTGGGCAGATGGCAGAACCCCAGTGCTTCAATAGCTCTGAAGAGCTAGGGAAAAATGTTTGTTTTAGACACCAAGGGACATATATTTCAAGGTAACCGAGAAAGTGCTCCTATTCCCACTCTGGTGTAGACAAAGACCCTTTCCCTCTAAGTACAGCTATGATGGAGAAAACCAAACCAAACCAAAACAAACACAAAAGCATGTGGACAAATGTGGACTTGGTGACCTTATTCTAAGACAATTACCCTCTGGTCATGGGCAACTCCACATGCCCTCCCCCCACCCTTCCTGGCTTCTACCTGTCTTGGATACTCAGGTCTGAGCACTCATCTTCCTACTTGTTTCTTTTCTTCTTTTTTTTTTTTTTAATTTATTTATTTGACAGAGAGAGAGAGATCGCAAGTAGGCAGAGAGGCAGGCAGAAAGAGAGGGGGAAGCAGGCTCCCTGCTGAGCAGAGAGCCTGATGCGGGGCTCGATCCCAGGACCCTGAGATCATGACCTGAGCTGAAGGCAGAGGCTTTAACCGACTGAGCCATCCAGGTGCCCCTCTTCCTACTTGTTTCTATCAACCTTTTGTCCCTGAAGCCTTGCAGGCTGGAGGCTGAATTTCACTTTTTTGGGCCATGACACCATATACAAATATGGTACCACTCCCCTCTATTTAGAGAAAGGAAGTAGGACAAAACATTACCTTATCAATTGTAAGACCTGTTTCAGTTTCAGAGATTTTAAGTTGCAAAACAAAACAAAACAAAACAAAACCTTGCATCTTAAGAAAATACAGTAATAAGTAACAGTTGGAGGAAGTGGGCTGGTGGCCCGTACTGGGTAGATATAATCTTTTGGAACTGAGAGCTCTCACATCATCACAGATAAGTCAGGCACACAGCAGCTCCCCTACCTCTCCGGTGTCACAGGCAGTTCACTCACAGAGGGTACTAGAAACAAAGCACTCAGTACATACTGTGCTTGGTCACACTGCGTTTCTACAGCCCAGAGGCTCATGCTTTCCAGACCCAGTGCAGAGCCTCCAAATCAAACTCGCATTAGCAAACCTCAAACCTGGGCCCTAGTAACACTTAAAGACAGGCAGTATCTCCTGGACATGGAGATTAGATTAACCTACCAAGAGGAGAGGAAATGAGGTCCCTCTGGCAGTGTCTCCATTTTTCTGGGCTGGCTCTCTGAGTCACCGAATAATTCAGTCAGTGTTACTAAGTGGTCTCATTCCATCTTAATCATCTATTTGGTGACATTGCATAGCGTGTTCCTCATGATTTCTACAGTGTCTTTTGCCCTCATTTGTAAATAGCTTTCTGACGCCTGAAATGAAATTGCGTTTACTTTTCCTTTCCCTCCATCAGTCTGAGTCTTCAGGAAAATAATGATCCTTTAAAGGGCCAGAAGGCACAGCTGATTCCAAGTGAAGCTTGACCCTTTAAAGGATCATTATTTTCACGGAGGAGAAAAATGATCACTGCAGGGTGCTGTGGAATGTAAAGGGGACTGAGTGGGAAGGCAAGAGTGAGGCCACTTTCCCGACCTTCCTCAATGAGCTCATTTCCCCCACTCCTTTTTGATATAAAAATGTGTACCATCTCGGTTGCCTTAGATTAAAATGCTTACGCTTAATTTTCTTGCACATTATTTTAATCTGGTTAGTACTGGGCCTAGAGAAGGACCCATCCTTTACCCTGCTCCGTAATAGCTTCACTCTCTAAATTGCTTCCTCCCTTGAATGTCTCAGATGCTCATATTAGCCTTGCACGATTTCAGCTCAGAACAGAGGGAAGGAAATCACCAAGGTAACATTGACTGTCTACACTGCAGTTCTGTTCTGCTTTGTTTTTTAATAGAAATAACAAGCAAATAGGCTATTCTTTGTTAATGTCTCTAATAGGTTAAAAGTGTCCAAGCTTCTGCTTTTTCTTAAACTAATAGGAAATGTAATCTGAGCCAGGAGAGAGGAGGCCTAGAATGACCTAGGAGAAACAGACCAGTAAGCAGCATTATTCAACAGAACCCATACAAAGCCAACAAAAGGGCTTTCTCTAATGTGGATCTTGAATCTCAGCAGATCTCAGATCCTCTTAAATGGAAGGGTTAGCCAAAGTTTCTAAACAAAAGGCACCTTAGGAATATTTGCACAATCTCTGTTTCAGATATTTGACCCCCAGGCTTTTGTTTCCTGAAGTTATTGAAACAGGACTAAACTGGTGAAGAAAAAGCAGCAGGTGCCTCTGCTCTGGTTTCCTCCTGAGACAACATGACCCTTTTGCTCTTTTACCTCCCTGGGTTCTCTGCATCTTTCTCTTTGTCCTATGCCCACTTGCACTCAGAGCCCACGTCCTCACTTTGCCTCTGCCCTTCACACTTCTACCCAGATGGACCCATCTTGATAGAAAGAATGGATGCCCCATTCTTTCAGTAACCTCAGAGGTTACTCAGAGAAGGAGGTAATGCCATTACGGAATTTGAGGAAGCTCTTAAGGATTTGTAGGCTTGTGTGTGGGAAAAATGCAGTTTAGCATTTAGCATTGGTGACCCAATCCTGTGGGAGAATTCACCCAAGGCAGAACAAAGAAGATAGAAGTTTATTGAATACACTACAAGGGACAGTGGGGCGGGACAGCAAAGGAGAGACCTTCTGCCAGGAAGCGGGGGTGGGGGGTGGGAGGCTGTAGTTAAGTGGGGGAAGTGAAGGGGTTGGGAACATATGAAATTTTCCTTTTTTGGTACCCGTGCTACGTTGTAAGTAGCCCATTGGTCAGCTAGGGCTTAGGGATATTTTGAGGTGGGTCACCTAATGAACCTGTTTGCATTCAGCGCTGCAGTCACTATGGGGCCCTTTTACCTTAGTCAGGTGTCCATTGCTCAAGCTTGTTGCCTAAAAGCAGCCTCTACATGCAAGACTGACTTTAAAGAAACCCGGAAGAGAATCCTGATATTGCTAACTGGCTGTATAAGTCCGTATAAGTCTGAATAAGTGAATTAACTTATCTGAACCTCAGTTTATTCATCCTCATAATGGGGTTATTAATTTACATTTCATAGGGTTGTTATAAAAATCAAATTAGATGATTTTTGCAAATTTCCTAATCTTTGGGCTTGGTACAAAGTTATCTACTTCACATTAATGTTGGAGTCATGCTGTTTTTCTGGCTTTTTAACTTATAACAGCCATATTTACCTACAAAATTATTTTGAACGCTATAATGGGTCTGAAGATGCTTTTAAAATAATAAAATATCATAAAACTATAAAATAACATAAAATCCTTGGGCTAAAATAAGATTGAATTACTATTATTATATCATTAATTATCAAGACAAAAACCTAGAAGTCATGTTTGAATACTTTCCATATTTCACCCCCTGCATCCAATCCATCATGAGTCCATTGACTCTATTCTAAAATATATCCCCTATATATTGACATTTTTGATCTCCATTATGGTTACCCCTGTCTAACCTACCCCAAAAACCCTTTATGGGTCTCCCTGGTACTTTGGATCAGCACTGCTATACAGACACTATTTGAGGAGGGTTTTGTTTTGTTTTGTTTCGTTTTACATGCAAATAATTGCTTTTTTCACCAATTTAACCTCTCTAGAAGAGAGAAGCCATCTTATTTGTCTTGCTCACCACCATAACTTCAGACTGAGTACAGAACTAAGCACATAGAAGACATCAACAAAGATTTTGTGAATGAATTATACTCACTAATATTTTCTAGCAACAATCCCATGAGATAGGCATTATTAGTGCATTTTACAAATAAGAAGTCCAACTATCTTCTTTAAGTGATTGGCCTTTCCACAAGATGCTGGAGATTGGCTGGATTCAGTATGTTTTGGAAGGATTTTGTGGAAGCTGATCTGAGCTAAAAAGGATAATAAATCAAACACATGTGCTCCATTCTGAACTCTAGGACAACTCAGCCATTCCCAAACTTTTTTCTTTCACATTTCATTGGAAATATATACTGGATCTTCTCCTGAATATGTTTTTCTATCTTACTTTTCCACTACTGAATTTCAGTGGGTGATGACTGAAATTTGTATTTTTTATAGATATTATACTGAATAATTAATTAAATTGTTTATTTTCAAAGTTCTAAAAACCAGTATATTATTTTCCATTCTCTGTGTGTTGGTTTTCTGAAGATAAATACAAATAGGTTCTGTTGTTATGCAATTATAAATGAAAAGATTTGTTTTATTAGCCTTTAACCATGACTGACATTATATTAGCAGTTCTTATTTCCATCATCAGTGTTCTAACAGAAGCAACAATTTTCATTTATATCTACTTTACATTAGCATTGTAGACATGGTATTGATCATATCAAAGTGTATATTTAGAAACCAATAGGCATTACCGCAGGATGTTGCTACTGGAAGGCAGATTTTGTGAACATCACGAAATCTTAGAAAATCAAATATTTAGGTCTGGTCTCTCCAATTATTATTTTCACTCTCATGCAAATGCTCTACATAAATGACCATTAGGACACATGAATCAAAATCAATGCAACATTAACTCGACCGAGGCAGAGTAGGATTGAGTTGGTTAGCTGATGCAGTAGATTAATGGAAATGTGTGAGAAGTCATCCACACACAATGAGATTATTCCCTACGCTCACCCTTATCCCCTACATGCTTAAAATGAGAGCTCAGTGTTTTTATCTCTCTCGTGTGGAAGTGGAACTGGTGACACTAAAGCCTATTATCCTTGAATTGTTGGGCAAATGTGAAATTCAGCTAAGGCTCACTGGGTCAGATTCCAAATACTAAGATGATCATTGATGCCTTTGAAGAGAAGTTCAGAGTGACATAGAATAAACTCAATTTCCTGGTAGACACCATTTACAGGGCAGTGGAGAAGTGCTGATGTGTGAAAGGGATCCTTATCTTTGAATATACACCACTCTTCCCTGCCCCCCCCAATCAAGAAGTTTGTGGTATGGCTTTGTTAATAGCCACATCTGTAGTTTTCTGGGTTGATAGAACACAGATATTTATTCATTCTAAAGGCTGTAATTGTGAGATCATTAGCTGTTTTATGTTTTTAAGTTTATACAATAAGCATAAATTGTATTTACGTATAACTGAAAAGCAAAACAATATAATCTTTAAAATTTTTTAAAAATAGCATTTGTACACTTCTGGGAAGATTGCAGAGTAGGAGCATCCTAAGCTCACCTCATCTCAAGGACATACCAAGGTAACAGCCACTTCAGTACAACTAACTTTGAAAATGATGTGAAAACTAGCAGAACAGACTTTCCACAGTTAATTGTAGAAAGGACATTACACAGAAAAGGGTAGGAGAGGCAGAGACACAGTCAGGAACCAAACTCCTGGCAAGACTTACCACAAAGCCCAGAGACACAGGGACACAAGCAAGAGGATCAGATTGCAGGCCAGGCACCTCAGGTATGGGCATCCTGTGGTGGGAAGATGAATTTCCATAACGTTTGGCTTTGAAAACCAATGGGGCTTAACTTCTCAGAGTTGCTGCAATCAGTCGGGCTTAACTTCAGTTACTTTAAAAATCAGTGGGCTCAGGAGGGTGATAGAAAACTGAGTCCCTGACCTAAAAGAGCCAGTAAAACAATAAAAACAAAATAAACCAGCTGAGATATGGGCACAGAAGCAGCAGTTTGAAAAAGGGCCTGGGCCTAAGGACCTAAGGACACATGCAGATTAAAAGTGAAGGGATAGAAAAACATTTACATGCAAATGGCAGTGGAAAGAAAGCCAGAGTAGCAATACTTATATATTAGTCAAAGTAGACATTAAAACAAAGACTGTAATAAGAGACAAAGAAGGACACCACATAGTAAGAAAAAGAAACAATCCAACAAGAGAGCATAATAATTATAAATATTTATACAGCAAGCATGGGAGCACCTAAATACAGAAAGCAACTATTAACAGACTAAAGGAAGACACTGACAATAATACATTAATAGTGGGGGACTTTAGCAGATATATTCACAACACTCCATCCCCAAACAATAGAATATACATACTTTTCAAGTGCACATGGAACATTGTCCAGATTAGATCACATGTTATATTAAAACAAATCTCAATGAATTCAAAAAGATTGAAATCATATTATGCATCTTTTCCAACCACAACTGTATGAAACTAGAAATCAATTACAAGAAAAAATCTGGGAAAAACACAAACACATGAAGGTTAAATAACAGGCTACTGAACAATGGATTGGTCAACCATGAATCAAAGAGGAAATCAAAAAATACACGAAGACAAATGAAAATGAAAACACAATGGTCCAAAATCTTTGGGATGCAGCAATAGGTGTTCTAACAAGGAAGATTATAGCAATATAGGTCTACCCCAAGAAACAAGAAAAATATCAAGCAAACAACCTAATCTTATACCTGAAGGAACTAGAGAAGTAAGCAGAATAAGAAGAGGAGGAGGAGGAAGAAGAAGAAGGGGATGGAGGGGGAGGGGGAGGAGGAGGAGAAGGGCCCAAATCCAGGAGAAGGAAGGAAATAATAAAGAGTAGAGGAAGAATAAATGAAATAGAAAGAAACAAACAAAAACCCCAAAACAATAAAACAGATCAATGAAATCAGAAACTGATTCTTTGAAAACATAAATAAAATTGATACTTTTAGCCAAACTCATAGGGAAGAGAGAGGACTCAAATGAATAAAATTATAGATGAAGGGAGAGAATAACAACTGACACTACAGAAATACAGAGGATTATAAGAGAATATTACAAAAAATTATATGTCAAAAAATTGGGCAGCCTAGAAGAAATTGATAAATTCTTAGAAACATGTAACCTTCCAAAATGGAATCAGGAAGAAATTAATTAGCAACATTTCAAAATTTGAAATTTATTAGCAATGAAATTGAATCAGTAATAAAAATACTCTTGACAAACAAAAATCCAGACGAATTCCACTGAACATTTAAAGAGTTAATACCTATTCTTCTCAAACAATCCCAAAAAACAGAAGAGGAAAGAAAGCTTCCAAATTCACCCTATGAGGCCACCTGACAGCAAAACTGGATAGGGACTATAAAAAAAGAAAACCATAGGCCAATATTTCTGATGAATATAGATTCAAAAATCCTCAACAAAATATTAGCAAACTAAATCCAACAATACATAAAAAAAATTATTCACCACAATCAAGTGGGATTTATTTCAGGGATGCAAGGTTGGTTCAATATTCACAAATCAAGCAACTTAATACATCATATTGACAAGAGAAAGGATAAAAACCATATGATCATCCTAATAGATGCAAAAAAAAAGCATTTGACAAAATACAACGTCCATTCATGATAAAAAAAACCTCTCAACAAAGTAGTTTACAAGGAACAGAGCATATCACAATGAAGGTCATATATTAAAAACTCACAGCTAACATCATACTCAATGGTGAAAAGCTCAGAGCTTTTCCTTTAAGATCAGAAACAAAAGAAGGATGTCCACTGTCACCACTTTTATTCTACACAGTGCTGGAAGTCTTAGCCACAGCAATCAGATAAGAAAAAGAAATAAAAGGCACCCAAATTGCTAAAGAAGTAAAAACTTTCACTATTTGTAGATGGCATGATACTATGTAGAAAACTGTAAAGACTCCTACAAAACACTGCTAAAACTGATTATGAATTCAGTAATGTTGTAGAACACAAAATTAATACACAGAAATCTGTTGTATTTTTATGCATTAATAATGAAATAGCTACATGCAAAAGAATGAAACTGGACCACTTTCTCATACCATACACAAAGATAAATTCAAAATGGTTTAAAGACCTAAATATGAGAACCAATATTATAAAACTCCTGAAAGAAAACATAGGCAGTAATTTCTTTGATAATCAGTCATTTTTCTAGAAATGTCTCCTTTGGCAAGGGAAACAAAAGCAAAATTAAACTATTGAGATTACATCAAAGTAAAAAGGTTTTGTAGAGCAAAGGAAACCAACAAGACTAGAGGGTAATCTACCAAATGGGAGAAAATATTTGCAAATGGTAAAACCAGTAAGAGGTTAATATCCAAAAAATTTAAAGAAACTTATACAATTCAATACCAAAAAATCAAATAATTTAAAAACTTAGAAGAGGATCTGAACAGAACTTTATCTCCTTTTTTTAAAAAAGATTTTATTTATTTATTTGAGAGAGAGAGTGCACAGTGGGGGAGGCAGAGGCAGAGGGAGAAACAGACTCCCTGCTGAGCAGAGAGCCTGACATGGGCCTTGATCCCAGGATCCTGGGATCAAATCTGAGCTGAAGGTAGATGCTTAATCAACTGAGCCACCCAGGCACCCTGAGCAGACATTTTTCTGAAGAAGATATGCAAATGGTCAACTGACACATGAAAAGATGCTCAACATCACTAATCATTAGGGAAATGCAAATTAAAACTACAATGAGATATCACCTTACATCTGTTAGAATGGCTAATATATAGAAGACAATAAATAACAAGTGTTGACAAGGGTGTGGAGAATTAGGAATCCCTCATTCACTGTTGATAGAAATATAAATTAGTATGGCCACTGTAAAAACAGTAGGAGGATCCTTAAAAAAATTAAAAATAGAACTACCATGTGATCCAGTTATTCTACTACTGGGTATTTACTCAAAAAAAAAAAAAAAATGAAAGCACTTTCATTTGAAAAGATATATGATTATTACAGCATTATCTACAATATTCAAGATATTTAGAGGCAATTTAAGTGTCCATCAATAGATGAATGGCTAAAGAAGTGTTACACACACACACACACACACACACACACAGAGGAATATTAGTCAGTTAAAAAGAAAGAGAGAGAGAATGAACTCTTGCCATTTACCACAACATGGATAGACCCAGAGGGTATAATACTAAGTGAAATAAGTCCAACAGAGCAAGACAAATGCCATATGATTTCACTCATGTAAAATTTAAGACACAAAGCAAAATACAAAAGGAAACCAACTAAAAAAACAGGCTCTTAAACATAGACAACAAACTAATGGTCCCTAGAAGGAGGTAGATGGATGAAATAAATAAAGGGGATTAAGAGTACACTTATCCTGATGAGCACTCAGAAATATATAGAATTGTTGAAGCATTATATTGTACACCTGAAACTAATATAATACTGTATGTTAATCATACTTCAATTAAAAAAATAGCATTTGTATTTCTTGACTGTAAATTATTTCAATAAATCAGTTTTGATTGAGAATCCCAGAAGAACAGCGATCGCAACAGTAATCATACAAACTCTCAATTTTTTTATAACCTAAACATACATTATAAATTTTAGGCCATCTTTTTTTAATATTTTAAAATTTAAGTATAATTTGCCTACAGTGGAATATGCTGATTTAAGAATGTAATTTTATCCACTGGAAAAATGTACATACTCATGTAACTTACATATCTATGAAGATACAGAGTATTTCCAACTTCTTAAGACCTTTGTTCTCCTTCCCAGATAATCACAAACACTCCAAGCAACCATCAATCTGATTTCTTTCCCCATAGATTACTTTTGCCTGCTCTGGAACTTCATGTAGACGGACTCAAACACAGAATATGTATCTTTGTGAGTTTGACTTCTTTCATTCAGCATAAGGTTTTTGAAATTTACCCACATTCTTGTGTGTAGTTTATTTTTATTGCTGAGTAAATCCATTGTGTGAATATACCACAATTTATCCCATACCTTGTCTTTTAAAGACAAATTCACTAATATTTTTCAGCAAAATCTTTAGTCTTTAGCTTTACTCACAAGTAAAGTGGAATCCTAAAGAATTAAAAGTGTTTTTGACCTTAATTAACCTTGTAATTTCTTACAAGTTTCACCTCGTTTTGCAAATGTATTTGTAGCCAATCATCATAGCATTTCAAAGTTGGGAGTTGCCTTAGAGATTATAATGTCAAATCTTTTGTTTGATAGCTAAAAAGTGATGCTTAGAAAGGCTCACGTAGTGACGGAAGTAAAAATACAAATCAGGGGATGCCTGGATGGTTCAGTTGGCTAAGTCTCTGCCTTCAGCTCAGATCAAGATTCCCAGGTCCCTGAGATGGAGCCCAGTGCTGACTCCCTGCTCAGTGGGGAGCATGCTTCTCCCTCTCCCTCTGTTCTTTCCCCTTGCTCATGCTCTCTCTCCCTCTCTCTCCCTCAAATAAATAAATATATAAAATCTTTTAAAAAATGCAAATCAGATATCTTTCATTTTACTCTCTCTCCTCTATTCCAAACTATAAATTTATATTATTTTAAACTGAGTGGATAAAATTAATGAATTTATTTCAAAGGTAAATGGGAAAAGTGATTATTTTATATGTGCCTAATAGAATTTTGTTGTATAGAAGGTTTACTGAACCAATCTAAAATCAGATACCATTTTCCTTTTCTTTTTTTTTTTAAGGATTTATTTATTTTAGAGAGAGAAAGAGAGAGAGAGTGCAGGTAGGGGGAGGGGCAGAGAAAGAAAAGTCCCAAGTAGACTCCCTGCTGATCACAGAGCCCATGGGGTTTGATCCCACAACTCATGAGATTATTACCTGAACTAAAACCAAATGTTGGACACCCAACTGACTTAGCCACCCAGGTGCCCTAAGATTTTTTTTTTAAGTAATCTCTACACCCATCATGGGGCTTGAACTCACAACCCTGAAATCAAGAGACACATGCTCTACTGACTAAGCCAGCCAGACACCTCTGGTACCATTTTTAAATGTATATTTTTCAGTATTTCAGGACTATATCCTGAATTTTGAAAAATAAAATTGAAGTATATACTACAAAATTCAGGAAAAATACTGTATATGTATTAGGATTTTTCTTTGGTCACAGTAGCTGAGTGTGATATTAGCATAATCACTATCAAAGACAGGCTGCCAAAATATCTTGTCCTCTTTCAATAGTTCCTATTAGTATTTTCTCTGGGGGAAAAAATAACTATTTTGCAAAGTCTATGACACAATGAGATCGGAAGGAGTATGAATCAAATACAACTTATTCTTCTTGTGCTGGTTCCAGGAAAATGGCACTTACTTTGTGGAGGTCATCTTTGAAGGAAGTCATTGACAAACTGGTAAAAGTTTACCAAACCAAGCTCTGATTTCTATCATTTGTTTATTTCCATGGTATAAATATTTGCATGTTGGCCAATTTCAAGCTTCCAACGTGATGTCAGCTGGTTTATAAAATCTCTCACCATTCAGCAATCAACTTTCATGAGACTCTCAGCACACCACTCTCAGGACGCAAAATGGTTAGGTATTTTTCAGCTTTCAACTTCTAGGAGGGTAAAAAAAAAAAAAAAAAGAAGAAGGAAAGGAAGGAAGGGAAGGTAGGAGGGAGTGGGGGAGGCTGACAGGCAAGAAAGAAGGGAGGATGGAAAATTAAAGGAAAGAAAAAAGAAAAGAAAGGAAACTCACCATCATGGAAGCCAATTAGATTAACTCAAAATATGATCAAGGAAGCCATTTTTAGAAATCAGTTAAGCATTAAACAAGGAGATTCCACCCCCCACCCCCCCGCCAACTTTAGCTGGGAAGACCCAGAAGGCTGGAGATTAGAACAACTAGGGTTTTAAGAGCATCTTCAAAGGGGACTTCTCGCTTACATTCTAGCTCCTTGGCTATGATGGCTGAAGATGGGCTTAACAGGGATGCTGAGACTGTCAACCAGCTACACGTTACTTCTTTATGTGGTATGGGCTTCTCGTGGCATGGCAACTGGGATCCTAGAAGAAATATTTTGAAGGGGACCCCCTTAAGAGCAAGTGTTCCAAGATGACCAAGCAGAAGTGGAATCCCCATTATGATTGAGCCTCATAAATCACATAGGTAACTTCCACCTTTCTCCCTTGGTCAAAGTAATCACAGGCTCACTCAGATTCAAAGGGGATATAAACTTCAGTGTTCATTGGGGGGAGTATCAAAGAATTTATACCCATTTTATAAACATCTGTGATCAGTGAACATATAAATAGTGTGTCAGAATTAAATGGACTTTCACTTGTTTAGAGCAAGTTTAAGGGGGGGGAAACAGTTGAAACATTGGCTTTTGCTTGCTTGAGTAGACCAGTACGAATGGGAATAAGACATTCTGCACACAAAGAACTGTCTAAAGTAAAGCTTCTGCTGTCAAGAATGAAAGTGGTAAATGAAGAGAGTTATAATGTAGCAGGGGAAGAAATGGGGCTGCATGGTCTAAGAAAGATCACTAAGGAGTTATGAACTGGGAACAAGTTTTATATATTGAATAGCAAGGAATGCCAAGGATTGCCTTCAGCCACCAAAAGCTAGGAAGAGGCAAGGAAGGATCCTCCTCTAGAGCCTTTAGAAAGAGCATGGCCCTGATGACTCTTTGATATTAGACTTCTTAGTCTCCAGAACAATGTTCTGTTTGATTTTATTTTATTTTTTTAAAGATTTTATTTATTTATTTGACAAAGAGGAGAGAGATCACAAGTAGGCAGAGAGGCAGGCAGAGAGAGAGGGGGAAGCAGGCTCCCCGCTGAGCAGAGAGCCCAATGCGGCTCCATCCCAGGACTCTGAGATCATGGCCTGAGCCGAAGGCAGAGGCTTTAACCCATTGAGCCACCCAGGCGCCCCCAATGTTCTGTTTTAAATCACCCAGTTTGTGGTCATTGTTAGGTCAGGCCTAGGAAACAAATATAGTTTCTAATCAGTCCAAAGTAATGACAAGGGTCCTCATAAGTGGAAGATGGAGGCAGAAGAAAGAATTAGAGAGATGGTAGCATGAAAAGGACTCAACTTGACATTGCTATCTTTGAAAATGATGGACAGGATCATGAGCCAACAAATACATGTGGCCTCTCAAAGCTGGAAAAGGCAATTAAATAGTAGATTCCTAAAGACTCCGAGGGAACACTGCCCTGCTGACACCTTGGTTTTAGCCTAGTGAGATCCAGTTCAGACTTCTGACCTCCAGAACTGTGACATAATGAATTTATTGGTTTAATTCATTCAAGGTATGGTAATTTGTTATAGCCACAATAAGTAACTAATACAAAGCTAGTTGATTCTTTGGCTCTAAGGAGATGACATACTAACCAGGCTGGTTTTGGTGCGAAGAAGATTGGCTACATAAGCCCCTGGGTAGTGGGGAGTGAGGCCAGGGATGGGTGGAAGGTGGCCAGGTGGACACTACTTTTTGGTCAGAATCCAAGAAAGCAGAGAAGTGGTGAGTCAGGTCCCTTTATGGACTGAGTTATGTCTCCCCAAAATTCATATATTAAGGTCCTAACCCCCAATATTTCAAAATGCAATAGTATTTAGAGAGAGGACCTTTGAAGAGGAAACTAAGATAAAATGATGTCACATGAGTAGAACCTAATGCAATATGACCAGTATCATTATAAGAAGAGGAAATTAGTTCATCAATGCATACGGAGAGAAGGACATGTGAAGATACAGGGGGAAGACAGTCATCTACAAGGAATGAGGTCTCAGAAGAAACCAGCCCCCTGACACCTTGATCTTGGACACCAAGCCTCCAGACTTGTGAGAAAATAAATTTCTCTTGTTTAAGCCACCTAGTCTGTGGTACTTTATAATGGCAGCTCTAATAAGCTAATACATGCCCCCAATCCTTCACTTCCTTCATTTTCTAAATTAGGGCACTATGACTCAGAAAAAATAAATGAGTTAAGTCATTTCTAGAGCTATTGGGGCTGCAGTTTGCAGGACTTGACGGTGACACAGAGAACTGATGAATACCCTGGGGCTCTCCATGCAGTTTTAGGTGAGGCTTTGTAGTGTGACTGCCTGTTTTTTAAGCTCTTCACATCTGAACATTTAGAACTCAGTGTGTGTTTGTCATTTCTTGCTGGATGAATAAAGGCCGAATTGTAAAAACAAAACAAAGCAAAATGAAAATGGTCAAGTGATGGAAGATTTGAGACTGAAAAAGAAAATATTCATCAAACACAGGTCAGATGTGATTTTCTTCAAGATTGCATTTTATAGTAGATTCCACTTGAAAAATATACTTCTCATATACATTGCTAATCTATTTTTAAAAATTTATTTTCCTAAGGATGGTGAGATGGGAAGATGGGCCAATCAACCATGAAATGTGTCTGTATGATATAATTCATTATAACTCAACATAATTGTTTTGTGTAGTTAACTTGATAGTTACTATAAAGTTACTTGAGAGTTAACCATCATTCATGAGAAACTTGAACAGTGGGCTTGACTGGAAACCACTTCCCTACATTGTTCTGTTATCCTGATACACTGCAGGGCATAGTTATATTTGCATATTTAATCCAGTTGCAAATAGAAATTAATAATAGATATTACCAAATAAATTACTCCATTGCAGATTAATGGAGATTGAGTTTTTTCTTCTTAATGTATTAAAATAAAATACCATCAGCCTTAGATCTCCTATAGAGAGAATATGGGTTGCTTCCATCCTGTGTGTAAGAGAATAATCTAAGCAGACTGTAAATTATTTAAGTTGGTCACTTTGCTCTAATACATGCTAAGTAGCTCTTTAAATCATTAATGAGGGCATCAGATCCTGCAATTGAGGTGGCAAATTAAAAAAAAAAAATCTATGCTGCCTTTAATTACTTTTAAAAGAAAAGAATCAGAGCCTGATTTTATTAAAAACAAATTATAGGTACTTAATAACCTACAGCCAAAAAAAAAACCAAAGAAAGAAGTTGGGTTTCATACTATCCAAATTTCCAAAACTTTAACTCATAATATATAGGCTCATGTACTGCCTATGGTGCCTCTTTTGTTTCTGTAACTTTTTCTCCATTATTTCTGTTAGTCCTAATAACAGTGTCGGAGGTAGGCATTGTTATCCCTCCTTTACAGATGAGGAAGCTCATTCAGAGATTTAAATAACTTACTCAGCTTATATATCTCTGAACTGAGATTCATTCTGTGGTCTATTTGATGCCAGAGCCCATGTAGTTTCTACTATATCATACTGAATTTTATTTCATGGTTTACCAAGTGCTCTCAAAAACATTATTTTATTTGAGGCTCCAAAAGTCCTATGAGGTAATACGCTATTTTATGGTTGAGAAAACTGAGCATTCTAGCATCTGATCCCAAATAATACAGTTAGAAATGGTCTTTGAGTGCTTTCTTCTCTACCCCAGGCCATGCACACATGTGTACACACACATCCCACACATATGTAGAGGAGGAAATAAAATCTTTCCTTCTATCCTTTTAGATTCTTGGCTGTGGCTCCAGTTACAAAAGACACTAACAGAAATAAATACACAGAAAGGTATTAGCTCATTTATGTATCTCATATATGCACGGAAGAAGCTCAGAGATGAGTAAACTCAAAAGATGTGGCTAGAACTTGAGCTTAAACACCATCTTCAGCTAAAACAAAGGAAAAAGAGTAGAGAGAGGCAAGTTTTGGGAGGTGACTAAGAAAAGTAGCTAACCAATGATAAGGTTTGCCATGCAGATTTAATCCATTTTCTTCTCCACTGATAAGAGTCCTGATTGAGTCTTCCTTCTTTTCCTGGTACAAAGAGGGAAATACCCTTACAAATGGTGATTACCTTTATAAATATATATTTTCCTTACAACAGTGTAACTTCTGCTCTGTTTTTAGTGCTTCTCCTGTATCTGCTATTTTCCAAAATAATAGATTCAAAGCAATCTTTATGCCAAAGAGGCATATTTGGGTGGCATATTCTGGTCTTCTACACAGACGGGTACAAGTAAGTCGATACCCCTCAGGACCCCAGCCGTGCCTCCCCCTCAGGGAAAGGAGTATAATAACTTGGCAGCCTATGGTGAGGGAATAGATGTGAACAGTCTTATACTTCACTTCCAAAGCTACCTATTTGCAAATGATTTCATTAATAATGAAGGATATGATAGAAATACTCTTGAGTTTTTATTACTTCAGAGGACATACATATGTATGTATTGAACTGATTTAAACTCGAGAGCCTTCTCTTTCCTTATATTCTTCATTGTCTCTGGGTTTAGGGCTGCCAGAAGAAATTCAGGAAACTATTAAATTCGATTTTCACATAAACAGTTAATAATTAAAGTACAAGTATATTGCTTGGGACATACTTATACTTAAAGATTTAGTTGTTTGTGGGGCATTTAGCTGGCTCAGTCAGTGGAGCATGCGACTCTTGATCTCAGGGTCACGAGTTCAAGCCCCATGTAGGGTGCGGAGATTCCTTAAATAAATAAAACAGTAAAAAAAAATTAGCTGTTTGAAGTTAAAATTTAATTTGATATACAGTATTTTTACTGGCTATATCTGGCAGCCCTTCCCAGGAAGGAAATAGGAGTGCTGTTGGGGGAGAGATGACATGACTCATGGATCTAAGAAGGCTCCTAGCCACGAATCATAATGTCAAGAGCCCTTCTTGACAAGACTAGCCCCACTCAGTACTTGCTACTGTTATCTGGGAAATCTTATGACTTCCCTTGCTCCTTGGATTCTGCAGTAGTTCTCATGAAAAGTAACAATTTCAGTTACATATACCAAAATAAGAAAAGGAAGATAGAAGAAAGTGTTAGGTATAAGCTAAACAAACACACAAATAACTCATGTTCTTGGAGTGACGATGGGATTTCTAATACCACAAAAATTAGTACTCATCCCTAATTGTCTAATCAGAGATTCTTAACCTTAGCAGTATCAGAATTACCTGGATGGCTTCATAAAACACAGATTATGGGAACCTGCCCCTGGAGTTTCTGTTTCAGCAGGAGTGGAGAGTGGGAGAGGATGAGAATTTATACTTCCAACAAGTTCTTAGGTGAATTTATACTTCCAACAAGGTGACCCAGATGCTGTTAGTTCAAATCATACGGTATCAAAATTCTGCTTCCTCTAGTAGTACTCCAATTACTGAGGAGGTCACTAGCTGATTGAATTTGACTAAATTTTGGTTAAGCGCTAGGGCAAAGATTCCTAACACCTGACCCAAACTTCTTTGGAGCACATTTCTTGTTAGTAGCCTGCAATGTAATAAATCATAAAAGAAAAACTAGCCTTGCACTGCTCTCCCTTGCCTATTCTTAAATTCCGAGCCAAGGAAAAGATATGCCTGCTGGTGAGCACACATTCATTCATTATCCTTTATTATCACCCGAAGCTATGCTTACTATGCAAAATCACAACCTGAGTAACAGTCAGGAAATACTATCTGGAATATCATCTTCCTGTTGGTCTGTGCTCTTTAAACAAGAGACCATTTCCTGGAATTAATTTTCCACACACATCCCTTCCTATTTTCACAACATTTCACTTGCTAAAGTGACCATCTCACATTAACATTTTGAACATGGCATGTTTTGATGGCAAGGTTAGGGCTCTTGATAATGCTTGTATTATTCTGGACATTTGCCTTCCCTCTTCCCCCTCTCCCTCCTTCCCTCTATCCCTCCCTCCCTCTTTCCTCCTTCCTTCCTTCCTTCCTTCCCCCTTCCTTCCTTCCTTCCTTCCTTCCTTCCTTCCTTCCTTCCTTCCTTCCTTCCTTCCTTCCTTCCTTCCTCTCTCTCTCTCTCTCTCTCTCTCTCTCTTTCTTTCTTTCTTTCTTTCTTTCTTTCTTCTCCTGCCTCCCCTCCTTCCTTCCTCTTCCTCCTTTCTCCTTCCCTTCACTTCCCTTTCTTTTCTTTCTTTCTCTCTCTCTTTATTCTGATATTTTAATGCCTTACATGAAAATAGGTGCCAAGAGGATAGGCCCGAAGGACCATATCATAGAAGTGTGCTTGCACTGTAGTTCGAAAACATAGTCTCAGACCCAACATCTCTTTTAATGGGACATCTTTAAGGAATTCACATATGTGGGCTTTCTAGATCAATCAAAGAACTTTATGTTTTAACCATCAGTCCTCCCCCACAAAGTTTTTTGAAAATTTAAACCTTTTCTTCAAGATGGCTGTACACTAGTCTTCCCTCTTCAACTAAATATACTGAACTCTTTAATCTCATTGATTTAAGGTCACCAGGACACATCTGCTGTTTGTACTTGACTTCGATAGTTTTTGCAACAGGAGCAATTAAAGTGGTGGTGGGTGGGGAGAGACTCTTACCCAAATGGCTTTTGAAATGCCTGATATGTTTGTCTTATAGTTTCTGCTGTCACCTTACTTAAGGTCAGCTGTCCTTTCTTGTTATTATTAGTTTTTACCAAGTTTTCAAATTGTTCATCATAATGCACACCCCGTTATAATCAAGTCTCTTTATTAGTTGAGTACTTGGGCTTTGTGACTTTCTTGTTTGCTTTTGAATTTCAAGCTATGCTCCAAAGTGCGAAACGTGTGGTTTTTGATAAAATGATAAAATGTTTCAACATTGAAGCTGTACACCTTCTTGTATGTTAGCATAGGTGGACTACTGGACAAAATAATGGACTACAAAGGACTGGCCCTAGACAAGACTGTGAAGTAAAGGACTGTTTTTCTCTATAGCCTCAACCTCCTTTTTTCCATAAACTTCCCCCATCTGGGAGCTGCCAGATTAAATGGAAGAATCTCAGTTAAATTTGAAATTCAGATTAATGCCTGCTACTTTTTAAAACATGAGAATGTCCCAAATATTGAATAGTACATACTTATACTAGAAAATTATTTGTTCTTTATCTGAAATTCAAGTTTGACTGGGTGTTCTTTTCAGTTTCAATCCGTCCCAACCCCAAATCACAGTAACAAATTTTTTTTTCCTCTACCAAGCTACTCCCACAGGAAAATTTTTGAAGTCAATCAAACTAAGGTATAAAATGGTAGACAGGATTATAGTCATCATAGTTATTTTTGTTCAATAAAAAGCAGAATGTTACAGAGGAGAATTAATCACTGAGATGGTGCCCAGGGGCCTGAGACAGTGAGCACTTCTTACTTTCGAACTCAGTGTTTCAGTGCCTCAAAGTTAAAGCTGACTAGGAGTAGGAGGTGAGGAATCTCAGCTTTCTTCTGGCTTGGCTTCTAAGAAACTATGAATCTAGAACAATGCAACTTAACCTCCTTGTCACAGTTATCTACTATGATACACCAAACTACACAAAACCTGGTGACTTAAAACAATTATCATCTTATTATACCTCACAATTTAATAGGTTAGAAATTCGGGTATGTTTCCACAGGGTGATTTTTCTCCATGTGGAATCATCGTTGTATTGGCTGGTGGCTTCTCTAGTCTGGAGGGCCTGAGACTGTTCCACTCACAAGCCTGTTATCTATGAGCTGGCATTATTCTCTCCACACCTGGTCTGTCCACCTGGCTAGGTTAGACTTCCTCACAGAAGGGTAGTTTCAGGACAGTTAGACTTCTGGTTTGGAGGCTCAAGCTCTAAGAGGTAGTGTTTTGTTGGGAAGAAAATATTTTTCCTTTCTCCTCCTAGGTGCACTGTCCAAGGGCCTGAAAACTAAACTAAAAAAAAAGGCAGATTAATGGGAGAAAGGTTTTATTTATACAGCAGCCAAAGAAAGAAATAGCTGGTTGGTTAAATGAGTAAAGTTGGAGGCTTATATATGCAACTTAGTAAAGAAAAGGGAGGGGAAAATGCTCATAAAGAACAAATAAGTTTTGGCACCTGATGGCTCAGTCAGCTAAGTGTCTGCCTTTGGCTCAGGTCATGATCCCGGGGTCCTGGGATCAAGCCCCACGTTGGGCTCCCTGCTCAGCAGGGAGTCTGCTTCTCCCTCCCCTTCTCTCCCTCTCCCCAGCTCATGCTCTTGCCCTCTCTCTCTCTCAAATAAATAAATAAAATCTTTAAAAAAAAATACTGCTAAAGAAAAAAAGAAAAGAAATTTTTCTTTAAGAGAAACAAATGAGGCTTTAGAAGAATAAATGCAAGATAAGAAAGCTTGTGATAATGTTGGTCTATACAGGTATGAGTGATCTTTTGGTCTTCTTCAGGGCCATAATACTCCTAGAGAGGAGATCAGTGGTAGGTTTATCCTAGTTCTTCCTCTTGGCAATAGATTCACTTTAAATAGGGAATTTATGGCGGCCTCATCTCCCAGAAGTTGTTTTTAGTTAGATAACGAACATGCAGAGAAGGCTTCTTTCTGCATCTGTTGAATCTCAAATGTCTTAGGCTTAAAATTAAAATACTCTTCATGCCAATGCTGAGCTTCCAAGTGGCTCCTTAATTTCCAAGAGATTAAGGATGAATCTGTAAGACTTCTTCCTATTTAACCTCACAAGACACACAGTCTTATTTCTGCCACATTATATTAGTTGAAAAGAGTCTCAGTCCAGAATACCAGGATATATGGTTCACTGAGGAGCTGTCTTTGGAGACCAATACCATACCCCCTGAGACTCAGTTTCTGGCTCTGTGCAATGGGCTAAGATTACAACATGTTGTAGAAGTAAAAATTATGCAAATGGAATAGTTGTAAAAAATTTTTTTCTAAATATTGCATATCTATTGCAATGTATTATATAGCCTGAGTCTAACTTTTCTACTATCATACCCATTCTCTGACTTTTGTGTGTAGGATTTTATTTATATATAACAAAATTATAATTTATACTGCTAATGTATTACAGACCTTTATCTAATTATATATATTACACATTTATAAATATATAAAATGCATGTATAAATACATATATACACATATATACCCTAAGGCATTCATTGTATGTAATGAATTGACTTCTTTCTATGCATCTAAAATGGTACTGGATAGGAGTGCCTGGATGGCTCAGTTGGTTAAGTGGCCAACCTTTGATTTTGGCTCAGGTTTTGATCTTAGGATCCTGAGATTGAGCTGTACGTTGGGCTCCATGCTCAGTGGGGAATCTGCTTGAGGAATTGGTCTCTTTCCTCTACTGCCCCTCCCCCTGCTCATGTTCTCTCTCTCTCTCTCAAATAAATAAGTAAATCTTAAAAAAAAAAATGGTACTAGCTAGGTACCATCTTTGGAGTGAAGAAAATAGTTATTCAAATTTTTTGTAGGATTTGATTCTGTCACAGAATCTCAGTTGAAAAAGGCTGGTTTAAAATGCTGAAATCACTTTGGAAAAGCTAGTCTAACTCTTACAATACAGTCCTTTCAAGATATTATATTACCTACATACTGAAAATCAGTGTATAGATAATGCAGAGAAGATAAGATCAAATTTAAAGATGCAGTAATAAAACTATACTCCTTTGCTATACACCTTCATCCAGTTTAAGTACACCATCCCCAAGGACATGCACACTCACACACACACACACACACACACACACACACCCCAACATGGGAGGAAAAGGATATATCAAATCAATTGTGCATTGACAGGCTGGTATTCACATATCTCCTCCAATCATTAGACTCACTCCTTAAGAAGTTCAAGAGCTGAGACTCGATTTCTTATTAGAATTCTCCTGTGGAATTTTCTTCTTTTTGTGAAAAAAAACCTTAATAGCAGGAGATAGCATCTAGCCTGCAACCTTAAAACTTGTCAGTCATTTGGAGACTCCCATTAAACCATTTTCTACCACATTATTTATTTGAGAAGTCATAAATTTTACTGCTTGAATGTAGCAAAGAAAAGATTTTTATGATACCAGATACATGATTTGACAGGATTTTAAAGTTTACCAACCAGATATTTTACATTCCTGGAAGAAGTCTTAGAAAATGAAGCTCTTCACAATTTTAAGAAGTTAAAATTCTATCTCTTTGGTAAGATGTCTCTCTGACACAGTCTATGAACTGTGTTCTGCTAAGATGTTTGATGGCATAAGAAATTTTCATGCAAAACACCAATGAGATTCTCAGTGAGTAGTATGAACATCTCTCCTCAGTGACACCTGCAGAAGTTAAAATGCCTTGGCATTACTGTGCATATGCTTTGCCACCTAAAAAACCAACTGCAGATGATGTTTACCAACTGCAGGTAAAGGAAGTTTTTTCCTAAACTCTGAAATAATGTCCTATTATTTCTTCAGGAAATAGTGCGTGAATAGAATATTATTGTATTTCCATCACTACAGAGAAATTCAGGAATAAAACAATTATTTTATGTCATTTAGACATAAGCATTTTTCCCCAAAAAATAATCTCATTGGTTCCAATGATTCTTGATAGTCTCGGTAGTCCTTTAGTTGCAGGAATTTGGTATATGAGTGGAAATCCAGAAAAACCCAAATGTTTATCCTAATGCAGATGACCAAACTGAAGCTGAAAACCTGTGTTAGATAATACAGAGAAGATAAGATTGCTCTTTACCAAATATCCAGAATTTTAGGGACTTGGTTTTCATTTTGTTATACCAGAAAAAACACATGCTATCTTTCTGGAACGAAATGGTGGCAAGTGAAATTAGACAATTGAAAATCATCAGATGGGGGCACCTGGGTAGCTAAATTGGCTAAGCATCTGCGTTGGGCTCAGGTCATGATCCCATGGGCCTGGGATTGAGCCCCATGTTAGGCTCCCTACTCATTGGGGACCCTGCTTCTCCCTCTCCCTCTGCCTGCCTCTCTGCCTACTTGTGTTCTCTCTTTCTCTTTCAAATAAATAAATAAAATCTTAAAGAAAAGAAAAGAAAAGAAAAAGAATCATCAGGTATTTGGGTCAAGTAAATTAATATATTTTCCTGATATTTTAGGTATATATAGGATGTATAGATATATAAGAGGCCACAGTTAACCAATCAAATTTAGGGAAGCATCAAGAAAAACACAGTTGTTTTAGGGAAAGTTGATTATTCTCCTGACACAGAAGCTTGTCAAATTGTGGTGTGCATTATTTGGGGCTACCCTTGGAGACCACCTGGTGAGATCCTGGCAGCTGGCGTTAGAAATGCAGAGGTTGTTTCATCATGAGAATTTTCTGACTTTTAGAAGCTTCCTGGGGACAATCCCAGATGGCTTACTTAGCAGGAAACTAATTTATTTGTAGCTCCAAACACTTGCTGGAATCCCTAATGTCTTAATGAACAGGACCAGAAGCTCCCTTGTGGTTAATCTGCAAGCCTATTAACTCTTTCGGGCTAAAAGTATACCATTAAGAGCCAGGTTACTTGTATTGCTTATTGTAATTTAATAATTGGGTTGGACTTTGATTTAATAAAATTAATTCAATGAGAAAGCTGACTGGCTTTATACCATGAGAAGCTCCAAGTCAAGAGCTTCTTAGGCTGGGTCATGCTCTGCCTGGTATGGAATCTAGCCCTGGCCAGAGCTGCTCTTTCCAGACATTCTAGATGTCTAGATAGAGGAAGTTAAAATTCCTGGAGGTTAGGACCTAAAACTGGGTGGTGGAGATTGTTGCGAGATGTGGAATGTTCTGAAAGAAGCTGAGGTTCAAAGGAAGGGTTGGGGTTTTGTGGAGAGGAGAGGCTTAAATGTAAGAACAAAAGGGAGCATTAAGGACAAAAGAATGCAATCTAGGTGACTTGAGGCATATTAACCATTTTGACTTTTAGTCTATTTATTTATCAGATGGTGAGATGTTGATTCACTCAATCATGGGGTCCCTGGGCATTATGTTGAGGGAACAGTGACTGGATAAGAACCTCAAGAGGCAGGCTGGGTCTAAACCACAGAAGTTCTTGTGGACTACCGAAAGTGTTTCTCACTCCCCACCCACCCCACCCAGACAATAAGAAGTGAATAGAAGTCTTTAAAGAGGGGAGTAGAATAAATAGGTTTGCTGTATATGGAAGCAAATACTGATGATGACAATAGATGGAAGAGTCAGAGCCTGTTCCTAAGGAGATGAGAAGCTGAGCCCTGATAAAGGACTGAGAGAGAGATGGTAGTAGGAATGGCGATGAGAAGCCATTCACTCATTCAACAGATACTTGTTAAATACCTACTACGTGCTAAGTGCTGAGTTCTATATACTAGGAGAAATACAGGAATGAATAAAATGGACCAATCACTTGATCTCAAGGAGTTTATATTCTGGTGAGAAAGATAAAAAGTCCTTGGGACTAAGATATTCAGAAAATTCTTCACAAATTCTTAAATGTGAAAATATTTCTATAGCATACAATTCATCCCCAAGGCAATCAAACCATATGAAAAGCATACAGCCCTTTAAGTCCCTCAGTGAGATTACTTTCTATGCCATGAGGATCAGGGAACAGTAAGACCCAGTGGAACACGATGCAGCATATGCCCACAAGTACGTGGACAACTGTACATGTATTTAAGAGAGCATCACTTATAGGCAGTTACCTTTTGAAGGAAGTTGTTTATTAAAAGGGAGAACCTTGTCTGCTGGACTCCTTGATGACTTGGACTGGAAAGGTCTGCCCTTAGGTGTCAGGGAATACACATGGCCTCATAATAGAGACAATAATTGAAACTCAACTGTCCCTTCTTACTTGTCAGATCTTAAGAAAGTCTACTCCATATACATCTATGAGATACATAACACTTTAATTGGGAGGAAAAATTTTCCCTCTGCCAACTTAATTCCAGTGGTAAGGATGAGGGCCAATTATAAATTAACTGAAAGTAGACAAATTAACAGGAGAAAAGTTATTTTGCATGGGGGAGCATTCAGATGAAGAGGTTCGCCAAACAGCTAGAGATAGGGGTTTCTATGCCAACTTCATAGTGGAAAGGGAGCAGGGAGAAAGGGCTTCTGTGGGAAAACAAATGGGCTTTAGGAAAGATAAATGGGCTTTTAGGAGAACAAATAGAAGGTATGACAGTTTGTGATAATATTTGTTAATGTGGTCTCTCTATGCCAGTGTGAATGGTCATCTCCTTACTGGGAGTGAAGCTCTTTTTGGGAGAAGGGAGGTGTGACAACCTCTCAGAAGATTCTGCCTTTAGTCAGATAAGACTATCTCAGGTATGAAGTCAAGATAACACAGACGCAGAGACCCAGGAGCGGAGGAGGCCATGGGAATGTGGATCTTCTAGGACTTCTTGGAAATCTCAGTGCAATTTGAACTTCCTTAGGGGATGGAATCAAAAGCTTAACCAATCTAATTTAGATAGTGAGATGCAAGGAGAGAGCCTTTTCTAATTACTGACATTAATATCTCTGCCTTCAAGTAATCTACCACAAGTACACCTTTTTAAGTACTTAAGTATAACAAGTGCTACAGAGGTGAGTAAAGAAGTGTAAGAAATGAGTGTTCAGGAGCACCTGAGGGGCTCAATTGGTTAAGCATCTGCCTTTGGCTCAGGTCATGATCTCGGGGTCCTAGGATCCAGCCCCACATTGGGCTCCCTGCGCAGAGGGGAGTCTGCTTCTCCCTCTGTCCCCCACCTTACTTGTTCTCTCTCTTTCTCTTTCTCTGTCAAATGAATAAATAAAATCTTTAAAAATTAAAAAAAAAAAAGAAATGTGTGTTTATAAGATAAGGTATGGAGTGCCTGTCTTAGCTCATAACCTGGCTCAGCCACTTATATGTGATCTTAAATGAATTCACCTCTCTGAACCATAATTTCATCATCTGTATAAAATAAGCAATATAATTCTTACCTTGGAGAGTTTACTAGGTATTAAACCTCTTACATACATTATATTTATTTGTCCTTTCAGTAATATGTTATGATGGAGGTTTTGTGACTCTTGTTAACACTTAACAAACACAAAAGCTATGAGGTTAAGACTTTATTTAATATCGCACAGGTAGTAAGCAACAGAGGTGAAATTAGAATCTAATTCTGTCTGATTCCAAATTTCATCTTTTTACTGCTGCTTATGCCACCTTAATATGAGGTTGCTATAAGGATTAGACTAAATTAAATGATAAAATATAACTAAATTAGCCAGCATAATTCATGGCACATAGAAGACACTCAACATATGGAAACAGTTTCATAACTGTTTAATCATGAAGAATAAAATAATCTCTGTAAGATTCTTTTTGCTCTCATGCTCTCTATGATCCCTGGTCTCTTGGAGATTAATTTTTTTTCTTTTTTGACTGTCCTAAATTGTTTATTAGGTTAAGAATTTTACAAGCATTACTTATATTAGCAATAATGGGCGAATTGGAGAGTATTGTGTCTTCTCCATGTTGGAAGGCAAGAATAGCCAATAGTGTGGTAGAACTTGTGACCCTTTCCACGACCATGGCTCTTGAGCCTGCTGATGCCAACCCT
This sequence comes from Procyon lotor, assembly GCA_028646535.1. Taxonomy (NCBI): domain Eukaryota; kingdom Metazoa; phylum Chordata; class Mammalia; order Carnivora; family Procyonidae; genus Procyon; species Procyon lotor. The sequence goes on from CM053605.1 coordinate 108,513,620, forward strand.
CAGATCTCCCTGTGCTTGTGGACTGCTTAGATGGTCCACTGGGTGTCAGGATTTCTTCTGATGGCTTTATAGAATAGATCAAGGAGGATAACCTCGAAGAATTTGCATGTGGAATCTTTGCCAACCCAGTAAGTGTTGAAGATTCTCAGAGCCCTACAGTGATGTCCAGCTCTCTCCTCTGCAACAGACTGAAGGCTTCAGGCAACCTTTAGCTGGTCAATACCATGAGGGACAGGCTTGCCATAGGTAGCACCCTTAGGAACTGGGCATTTGGGGCCACCATGTCATACACAAATCTGATATATGACATAACCTTGGTTGGCCTTGTACCCCAGTCTGCGCACTTTATCAGGCAGTTGGGTGGGTTGAGTGGGGTCAGGAGGCCCTGTGGAGCTCAGAGAGCTACCAGTACTGCCGGTGGTACCCTGAAAACAAAGCACATTACATGACTACTTCTTCCTCCACATCTCCTGGATATACTTGTAAGCACCCATCTTGGCTTACCTTGGAGCTGATGGCTAATGCCAGATGGAAAGAAAAGAGCCCTTTTCCCCAAATCCTTTTTGGGCTCCTCTGAGATTAAATCTTCTAACATAAATCTCACACACACACACACACACACACACACACACACACACACACAAACTGAATTTTTTTTTTAAAGATTTTATTTGTTTTTCAGAGAAAGAGAGAGAGAGCACAAGTAGGAAGGGTGGCAGGCAGAGAGAAAAGTAGCCACCTCACTGAGCAGGGAGCCTGATGTGGGACTCAGTCCCACGACTCTGGGTTCATGACCTGAGCCAAAGGCAGCTGCTTAACCAACTGAGCCACCCAGGTGCCCCCATGCCCACTGAGTTAAATAAGGATGCATACCTTATATAAGAGGGCAAATGAGTAGTGTATTGTCAAAGGGAATTTAGAGAATCAGAGAAGGGAAAATTGATTGAGGAAGGAGTCTCCTTCATGAAGGAGGTAGAACCTGAGCGGAGGAGAATTTGCATGGTGCTTAAACGGTTAATAGAATTTCTATAAGAACCTCATTTACAATAGAAATTAGTTTAGGCTTTTGGGTGAATATGACTCATTTAAATGCTCAAAACCATGAATCACTCAGAGTGGCATTATGGGTAATTTTAATGAAACATCTTTAAAGTCTCTATTCCTTTGTTAACTGCTTCTATTGAATTTAAACAAAAGTCCCATTTCATTCCAAATTTAAATCCAAAAGAGATTTGATCTTTTCTTCCTGCCATTTTGCAACCAATGTAATTTCTAACAAGTGCCTGGAATTAAGATGTGAGTCAGATCAGAAAACCACATTTGAAACTGAAGGGAATACCAAAGCAGAATGGGAATAAAGGGGAGATTTTACAGTGACATATCCTGTTAAAACCACTTGAACTGGCCCTCATCAATTCCTGACACCTCCTACCTTTCAGTGACTTTCAGGACCACTAAAGTTGTACTATTTGGAATGCTAGGAAGTTAGAAAAAATAACTTAAAAAAATGAAAAATTATAAGTAGCTCACACACAAAAATCTGTATGTAAATGTTAACATCAGATACATTCATAAAACCCCAAACAGGGTACCAACCAAATGTCTATCCCTGGAAAATAGCATACAAATTGTGGTACATCCATACAACAATACCACACAATAATAAAAAGGAACAAAGTTGATGCATGCAGGAACAAGATTGAGGACCTACAGTGTAACGTTAAGTGAAAGAAGCCAGGTTCAAAAGTCTACTGCCTACTGTGTGGTTCTATTTATATATCATATTCTAGAAAAAGAAAAACTATAAGGGCAGAAATCAGTAGTTCAGTTGTTGCCAGGGACCAGGAATGGAAGGGGGAAAAAAAAAAAGAAGGAAGGAAGGATGGGAAAAAAGATGGTGGAAGGAACCAAAGAGGCATACATTTAATTTTTTCTAATATTTTTATCACAGTACAATACATACAAAATTTACTATCTTAATCATTTTAAGTGTACAATTCAGAGGTATTAAGTACCTTCATATTGTTGTATAATAATCACCACCATCCGTCTCTAGAACTCTTTTCATCTTATGAAACTGAAACTGTGTTTATCCATTAAATAACAATTCCCCATTCCCCCCCTTCTTAAGACCTTTGGTACCACCATTCTGCTTTCCATCTCTATCATTTTGGCTACTCTACATACTTCATATAAGTGAAATCATACAGTACTTGTCTTTTTGTGACTGTCTTATATCACTTACCATACTATCTCCAGTGTTTCTTTATCCATGTTACAGCATATTTCAAAATTTCTTTTTAAAGACTGAATAATATTCCATTGCTTATCCATTCATTCATTCATTGATAGACATTTGGGTTACCTCCATGATTTAACTAGTGTGAATGAGGAGCACTTGGGTGACTCAGATGTTTAAGCATCTGCCTTCAGCTCAGGTCACGGTCCCAGGGTCCTGGGATCAAGCCCCTCACCAGGCTCCTTTTTCAGTGCAGAGCCTGCTTCTCCCTCTCTCTCTCACATTTCCTCCTCTTGTGCTCTCTGGCTCTATCTCTCTGTCAAATTAATAAATAAAATCATTTATTAGTTAATTAATAATAAAGAAATAAGATAAATAAATAATAAGAATGAATGATGCTTGCTTTGTGAACTAACATATAATCTATCCTGGAGAAAGTTTCATATGCTCTTGAGAAAAATGTGTATTTTGGTGCTATCACATAGAATGTTTCATACATTCTGTTAGGACAATTTGTTCTAAAGTATAGTTCAAGTCCAATGTTACCTTATTGATTTTCTGTTTGTATGATCTATTCATTTTTGAAAGTGGGGTACTGAAGTACTCTACTATTATGATAGTAGTTGTCTTTTCTTCCTTCAAATCTGTTAGTATTTGCTTGGTATATTTAGGACTGCTAATATTGGGTGCATATATATTTATGATTATTATACCCTCTTGATGAGTTGATCCTTTTATCTTTTATTATTTTATATGTGGTAATGTAATTTGTATATATATGTCTTCTTTATCTCATGTATATGAGACATATATATATATCTTCTTTATCTCATGTTACAATTTTTGTATTAAATCTTTTTTGTCTAATACAGATATAGTTACCCATATTCTCTTTTGGTTTGCATTTGCATGGAATATCTTTTGGCATCCCTTCACATTGAGCATAGGTGTGTCCTTAAAGCTGACGTGAGTCTCTTGTAGGCTGTGTATAGTTGAGCCTTATTATTTGTTCATTTAACTACTTCATGGCTTTTAATTAAAGAATAAATCCATTTACATTTAGAATAATTATTAATAGTTAAGGATTTACTAATGCCATCTTATTATCTTCTGGCTTTTTGTAATTCCCTTTTTCCTTCCTTCCTCTCTTGCTGTCCTCCTTTGTGAGTTGATGACTTCTCATAGTGCTATGTTTTGATTTCCTTCTTTTTATCTTTTATGCATCTACTGTAGATTGTTACATTGGGCTTACCATGTGGCTTACATAAAACACATCTTAAAGATGCAAGCTTATTTTATCCTGATAGTAACTTCAATCTCATATAAAAACTTTACTCTTTTACTCCCCTCTTTTCATATTTTTGATGTTGCAACTTACTTCTTGTATATTGTGTCTTTATTAACAAAGGATTGTAACTACAGTTATTTTTAATACTTTGTCTTCTAGCATATTAGTAGAATTAAATGTTAATACATTATCATAGTACAGAATTAGAGTATACTGAATTTGACTATATACTTACCTTTATCAGTGCCCTGTGTATTTTTATGTTTTCATGTTATGAGTTGGCATCTTTTCATTTCACCTTAAATAACTCCTTTCTGTATTTCTTGTAAGGAAGGCTTAGTGGTACTGAAGTCCCTCAGCTTCTGTTTGTTTGGAAAAATCTTGATCATTCCTCTGTTTCTGAAGGATAACTTTCCTGGGTAAAGTATTCTTGGTTGGCAGGGGTTTTTTTTTTCAGGCCTTTTAATATATCATTCAGCTGTCTCCTAGGCAATAAGATTTCTGCTGAGAATTGAAGTGCTTCTTTATAAAGATGGATAGAAATTTGCAGTCAAGCCCAGATTGTCTCCAGCAACACCTGCATGAACAAACATCATCATATTGACTTTTCCTTCTTCCCTATCTCACTCAGCTTCTCCTTCCCCCCAAATCCTGCATCCTGGCATTACTTCCCAGATAAATACTCTACCCATGTCATTGTCTCCTTCTCTGCCCTTTTTTAAAAAAAAAAAATTTTATTTATTCATTTGAGAGACAGAGAGAGCACAAGCCTAGGGAGGGGAAAAGGGAGAGGCAGACTCCCTGCTCAGCAGGGAGCCTGAACAGGGGCTCTATCCCAGGACTTGAATCATGACCTGAGCCAAAGGCAGATGCTTAACTGACTGAGCCACCCAGGAGCCTCTCTTGCTCTGCTTTTGGGAAAACCAATGAAGGCAAGAATATTTGCTTACTTATTTACTTAATATATGTATGTTTGTATGTATGTATTTTTGCAATGGTACATTTTCTTTTTTCTTTTTCTTTTGAAGTAATTCCAAACTTATAGAAAAGTTATACAAAAGAATAGTGCAAAATAATTCCCATGATCTCTTTGTCCAGAAATTCATTCAAGTTTTGCCTTTAAACCCCTTGAAAGTCACTTCAGCTGGGGGGTCGGGGGGTGATTTCAATAGAGAGGAAGATACAGCAACAATGGCTGCCTTCAGCTTCACCCCTTTAATCAGAAGCAGCAGTCAATGATCAGAGCACAGATCTCCAATATTTGGAGGACAAGGTCCTTTTTTCCCCCTCTGGCTCTCATAAGCTGTGTGCAAGCTGCTCCAGGGACACATGTACAGCTGCTTGCCATAGGGCTGGGGAGTGATGGATAGATAGCTGCTAATGTGCTAAGAGCTGAAATTGACTGAAATTGACCACAACTTACCTTCCAAGCCTCAGTTTACTGACCGAGATTTCCCCTGGTTGTTGCAAGCTTTCAATAGACTCCGGGATTCCAAAATAGTTACATCCGACAGATTCTGCCAATGCAGTTGTTGTCTGGGTGGGAAGACAGATTTCTGATGCTTCCTACTTCATCATTCTCTCAGAATCCAGGAGTAATTATTTTTGTCTTTACAAATGGATTCATTGATTCTTTGTTAGGTGCTGGGGCTGCAAAGAAGAAGGTCTATCATATAAACAGATGATTAACAAATGACGTGTAAATATTCTGATAGTTCTGTGCATGAAATACTAGAAGTATACTGGAGAGAACCTGAACCAGCCATTCTCGCCTGCAACACCCAGCCATCACTAATTGATCCAACCTCTCTTTCACACAGGTGGCTTTTGGAATCAAAAGCCAGTGGGATGCTGGAGTTGTCCATTACCAAACACACCAAAGTTTTCATTCTAACTTTGAAGTTTTAAGTTAAACATCCTAAATGTTTCGGGTCCTTTGAAAGCACAAATCAGAAATTATCCTATGATGGATGTTATTCTTTGTTCTTCCTGCCCACGTAGGCTTCCCCAAACTTAGCTTTCTTTCATTTTTGTTCTCCTCTGGGACTAGCTTTGAGCTGCCTACAATTTTTAATGATAACTAGAAGATGCCTTAATTCTTGCTTTAACATGAGACTCTGACCACTCTAACTACTTACTTGCTGGATGGTAATAACTTGCTGTTGAATAACTTTTACTGGAAGAAGTAAAACTTCAAGGGTCCTTTCCCCATGTAGTTAGAATGTGTTGTAGTTTGTTCAGATTATTGCTTTTTAAATCTATTGTTCTCCAAATCCAGAGACAAATATTCTATATTAGCTTAATGTCATCCTGTGTTCCTGTAGCAGTTATTAAATAGTACAACCTGCTAATTTCGCTATACTTTCTTTCAACTGCCATAGGAAAGATTACACCATCATTTCATATTGTCCCTTTGATTTGTCTCACTGGCCTCTAGGAAATATTTCTGGGAGAAAAACAATGAAGCAAAATTGTTTCTCTTTTCAAGAGAAAAATCCTGTTTAAGGAAATGAAATACTTCTTTATGAAAAGGGATAGAAATATGCAGCTGTCTCACAGATGGTAACCTCTCCTGAGATTTGAAGACACCCCTTCTCAACACAAATGAAGCATATAAATAGGAGGTGTGGAAACCACTGCTACTGTTATGAAGAGTGAGAGCAAAGGTTTGGCGTTTGAGATTTTCCTACATCTTACACTAATTTCAGTGACTAGGGACTGGTCCCTGGGAACTCAATCTCTAGCCTAGGGAGAGGCTTGGGTAGTAAACCTCTTTCTCTCTATTTCAGGAGAGAGAAATGTTTAGGGAAGCCCTGCTAAATGCCAGGAGGTTTACAAACTTTCTCTCTTCTCTCTGTCTTTTTAGTCATCTTATAAAAAAAAAAGTATATATATATATATATATATATATATATATATATATATATATATACATTTTTCTCCAGGTAGGGAAACTGAGGCCCAGGAAGATTGAGTAGTTGTTTCATGTCAGGTGCTGGAGCTACATGATGGATACCCATCCCTAAACGATTATTTCTAACTAATCTTGGATTAGCATAGCACACACACCTCTCCCCCATTGGTTTCTGGTTAATTCTCATAGCCTAACTATAAAATAAAATATTAAGTACCTGGACCCTTTTCCCTACTTCCTACAATCCATCCATCCCAGAGGAGGCTGGGCTTTAGTGGCATTTAATGTCTTAAAAAATTGTTGGGGAAGGGATGGGGGGTGCCCCTTAATTATCTTAAAACAGCTTGGGAGAGAAGAAGGTCAGATGTCAGGATACAATTTTCCAGTCTCTCCCCCTCTCTCCCATGACTTATTGCAAGAGCTACTGCTGTCTTTTCCCATCCAGAAAAGAGAAGTAAGTTCCAATTTTCTGTGGGTAAATCCTAAGGCATTGGGATGTGCTGGGAGTCTCAGACAAGGGGACTGAGATATCCTAAATAAAGTAGCAGCAGGACAGGACTCCAGAGAATAATGGAAAATCCAATTTTCACTCTGGCTGCCTTCAATTCAAAGTCATCGTGTCCCATATGTCTCCCAGGTCTTCCTAAGGTCCCAAACACAGGGGCAAATGTGGCATGAATCATCTGTCTGATTACTAAATATTTCCATTATCCAGGATAGGGCAAAGAAGGACTTTATATAAATGAAGGCCAAGGGGAAGTGCTGACACATCAAAGAAATGGCACCTTAGTGACTTTCTGATGACTGACCAAGGTCTCCTGAAGTCGCCTTCTAAAAAGCGTGTTATCAGTCAGTAAACAAACAAAAAAAAAAACAACATAAGAGAGATGACAAGCAGCTGGCTAGTACCATCTAGTGGTAACAGAGAAACAATAACTTTTTATTTTTTAATGACCTTTTCAAAAATGAGGAGAGACGGAAACCTCCTCTTACTTGCTGGGCACAGTGATGGTTTATTATTAGGTGCTGGGCTTGCAGGTTTTCTGGGGCGGAGATGAAGAATAATACCGGGGGTATGTGTCAGAGAGAACAAAGTGAGGAGATTAAGATGCATTTCAAGATAAACTCATTTCAGTGCTTTGGAATAGAGGCACAGAGATTTACACAGATAACTCATTTTCTATCTGGCAATCTCTGGGAGCCGGGGATCTCTGTGGAGGGGCTGGGGGTTTCCTGAAAACCTGCTGCTTTGCTTACAAGCCTTGTCATCCCAAACCCAAATATCGGATTAAATTCTGGCCATGGTGATGGGTTTTAGGGCCTTTGTTGTTCGTAGCAGCACTCGCTTTGTCTCACAGGCAGAATTTCAGAGCAGTGACCGCTCACGGCACACTTTTTCGTAGGTTTTCAGCTGCTGCAGCAGCATTCCACTCAGCAAAAATCACTTACTATAGGTTATTCAATACCTACTGTGTGCCAGGTACCGCAGGAAGCATGTTAGCTTAATTGGCGGATTTAATGATTGAAACTAGGTTGAGGCAAGTATTCTTGAGCTCATTTACATAAAAGGAATAAAGCTCAAAAACTCCCATGACTTGTCCACAGAGAGAGGTGGTACTGGCACGTAGCCCAGTTACGTTCCCCCAGGCACTGCAGAGGATATACTCACAGCTTAACGCATGGCCCCTATCTTTAGGAAGTTCGTCTTATTTTTAGGAAGGCAAGACATGCGCAAAGATGGAAATATACCACGAAGGCCTCTGCAAAGTGGGTATGTTTCTGGAGATTACCAACTGATGGACAGGGCTAGAGCAGTTGAGTCATTGATTTCCTCTACCCCATGAAGATACCCTTATCTGTTAGCCAAGGGGCTCAGAAATGTTCTTCTCATCCCCTCTCTAGTCAGTGGCCCTCATTTAAATGCATCTCGATTTGTCGATAACCAAGGAGTTGGCACCAGTGTGGAATAAGGAAATGCAGCATTTAGGAAGATTAATCTGGTGCCACGGGCAAGATGGATTTCTGGGGTCAAGGAGATCAGTAAGGAAGGAGCTGTGATCATTACAGTCTGAGGCGCTGGGTCTGGACCGAAGCGATAGCTGTGGGGATGGAGGGGAAGACATAGTAAAAACTGTAGAGTGTAATTGGGACTGTGTTGTTTATGAGGATGAAGAAGAACGATGACCCAAAGTTGCATACAGGAATGGGAAAGCAGCTTATCCTCTCTAGCCAACCCATATGGGTTGATCAATTCAAGCTTCCTAAGCAAGAGGTATTTAAATAAAATAAAAATAAAAATAAAAACAAAACGTGACTTCTTTCTTCCAAGTCCATTATTAGCTCATTTTTTCATACTGATGTTTTTAGATAATTGGTTTTAAAAAGTATATTGGATATTTTTTCTCCTGAATGTATAAACACCCTATGCTTATACACTTAAGAACTTGTTTTCCCTCATTTTCTTTGTGTCATTTTGATAACCTTACCTTAAGATACGTTTTTAGCACTTTTTAAAAGCATTGAATGCATCTAAGGCATCCATACTAAATATAGTTTTAAAGATGTGGGGAGAAAGTCTTACGTTTATATGTAAGGCAAAGAGTCTGTATCTTTGCTTTCATTTAAATGTGGTAGACAGAGAAAAATTGGGTCGCACAGTCTGTTCGCCCTACTGATTCCCTCTGATTCAAAGATGGGATGAACTTAATTCAGGATATTCCTCCTGTGAACAGAAGGGGTTGATGATTGACTGATGGAAGGGCAGAGCTATTGCTGAAGAGGATGGAGATGCGCTGACTATAAGGGCTCTACCGTGAGCTGGGTTGAATCTTTGTATGTGCACAGACACACAGACACACACACACACACACACACACATGTGTCCTTAACAAATCGAAGATACACACACATGCAAACATACACATACAGAAACACACAAAGGTACCCATATACCCACAGGCATGCATGTATAAATACACAGCAAGTGCTCACTCAGGGGTATTAAAGAAGCAGAAGGAAACTTTTTTTTTTTTTTTTAAGATTTTATTATTTATTTGACAGAGAGATCACAAGTAGGCAGAGGCAGGCAGAGGGAGAGGGGGAAGCAGGCTCCCACTAAGCAGAGAGCCTGATGTGGGCTTGATCCCAGGACCCTGAGACCATGACCTGAGCCGAAGGCAGAGGCTTAACCCACTGAGACACCCAGGTGCCCCCAAAAGGAAACATTTAAGTCTCACTGGATACACGTGGTCAGAAAAACAAGTAGGTAATTATTACTAACTCAACTTTTAAAATCTCACTGTGGCACACAAAATTTCATAATAAAAAGAACTGGAACTATTTTATGACCAGTTCTTTCTGATCACTACAAAGTAATTAATTTTCTCAGATCTGTATACTCTAAGTCAAAATGTATTAAACGTAACTTATGTTCTCTTTCCCAAGGTGAGACGATGCAAAGATATCCTCTAGAAAACCCTCTTACACAAAGAATAAAATGAATTCAGTATTGTGCACATTGAGTTTCAGGTGGTAGTGGGCGTCCTAGGGTTTGAAATGGTTTTCAAGGAGTCGATTGGAGGGGAGCGTGGATGAAAATCAGGGCTAGAAATATAAACATGGAAGTGAGCAGCATAGAAGAACATTTTTATTAGGCATTGGAAGAACTGCTCAGAGGTATTTTAGGAAAACATCACCTCAGGGAATGTCAGATAATATCATTAAGTAAATATCACTCAAAGAATGTCAGCTTTTAATGAAGACCCCTGAATGTACTTTTATTAGATTTGTAAGTGATAGGCTCAAGGGGCTCTCAGTTTGTTGATCTCAGTTTGGTTTTTAGTCACAGGAAAATAGATTTTCCCTCATTCGTGAGCCATTCCCTCAGAGAAAGGCTATGTTGACGTGAACCCAAACTACCAAATCACAGTGCTTTTGGGGCTTTGCAGTAGGCTCGGTAAGTGATATCAGTTGCTCTGGAATTGAATTATGAGTAGAAATCAAATATGGGCAAGCAAGGAGAGGGGAACATTGAGGCAGGAGGAAGAGAAATTTATTATTACTCTATGGCTAATTTTTTCATGCTATCAAGGTATAACCTACTTTGGAATTGTTCATAGTTAATGAATGACTGCCTCTTAGACTCTTGGGTTCTAGAGGCAAGTTTTTGCACTAGCATAAATAATTAACATTTGACTACATAGTGAGTTTTTCTTTTCCCTTAAACAATTATCACTCGGGGAAGAGGGAGTTTCACATTACAAGGTACCCCCTCAATTACTTTATTTTGAATAATAAAGACATATTTGGGAAAGACTCATATGCTTGGAAACACCTTAAGGAATGCTAATTTTGAAAGTTTTTTGAGAATTGATTTAAAAAAAAAAGGCAAGTGGCGCCTGGGTGGCTCAGTGGGTTAAAGCCTCTGCCTTCAGCTCAGGTCATGATCTCAGGGTCCTGGGATCGAGCCCCGCATCGGGCTCTCTGCTTAGTGGGGAGCCTGCTCCCCCCCCACCCCACTCTCTTTGCCTGCCTCTCTGCCTACTTGTGATCTCTCTCCCTCTGTCAAATAAATAAATAAAAAGGCAAAATTTTGTCACAGCTTTAGATATACCTTTATTTGTATGACCAAGTAATTTTAAGTTTTGACTAAGGAAGTTTTAAAGTTTAAAAGGTCCTTTTGAGAGCAATACAGTGTATATTTGCAAATAAATATCTATAAGACAAAGGAAAAAATAAATAGTCCTGAAAAAATATATGATGGGTACTTGTGGCCTGGAATGAGATTTTCATTGATGGTGTCTACACAAATTAAAAATAACTGTCTCTGGGCACCTGGGTGGCTCAGAAGGTTAAGCATCTGCCTTCAGCTCAGGTCATGATTTCCAGGTCCTGGGCTCCAGCCCCAAGTCTCCAAGTGAAACTCCCAGCTCAGTGGGGAGTCTTCTTCTCCCTCTCCCTCTGCTTCTCCTCCTGCTTCTGCTCTCTCTGTCTCTCTCAAATGAATAGAGAAAATCTTTAAAAAAGAAAAACTGTCATTCAGTCAATTTAGATTGTAAAACACATGATGGGCTCTGGAAAACTGTTAAGATCTGAAAAGTGAATCCAACGAGGGTGAGAGCAATACAGGCAGATCCATGTGAGACATTTGAATAAAGTTGTTTCGAGTGTTGCAAGACCAGACTAATGCAATATTGCTAAATATCAATATAATGCGTTTAAATATATATGTAAAGCTAAATGGATAAATTAGATATTAGGAGATATTGGCTTATTTATATTGATAATGTTATATTTCAATTGGCCAAAATCCTTTTTTGAGGTGGGAAGGGTGGAGAGGAAATATGGAGAAAAGCTTGGGTTTTTTGGAGTATTTTTCCAGGCCAAAAAATGAGATGGCCCCGTATCTCAGTAATCTTTCCAGTGGACCTGGTGTGCCCTTGGAAGCCTGGCATTGCAGAAGGGTATAATGCAGGGAGAGACTTATCTTGCACATGGGCTCTAGTTTCTCTTACCACTGATTCATTGTGATCCTGGTTTTGGAAATTTGTCTATAAGCCTAGTTCTTTCTAGATGGAATGAACATACAGCGTTTCTCATCCTAGCAAACAAACACATAAACCAGTGTCTAGGGATAATGGGGTTATCTCATGTTTTATCTTAAAAACTTATGTAACTCACACTGCCCTTATGTAAATTACACTGCATAAATAGATTTATTATTTTTAAAAAATGTGTCATGTTTAAACCTATTTGTTCCTCTGTATCATGGTGTGGGGTCAGGTACCCCAGTGGTGACCACCCCAAGTTGAGAAGTATGACATAGGCTTGGACTGTGGAGTGAGGAAGATATTGTGACCTTGCTGCCTATAGCAGTTTGACCTTGAATTATCACCTAAACACTCTGAGATTTGGTTTTCTTATTCACCCAATGGAGACTTTAATGCACATCTTGTAAAGCTGTTGTGAGGATTAAATGGAATGCCAGATCTAAGAAGCATAATAAATGTTGGCTCCTTCCACCACACTGAGAGCTGCTTGGAGAGACTTATCCAGGGATTTAGTCCTGCACATTCTCAGACTTGGAATAGCTTAGATTTTAAGTCCACACTGGTTCTTACAGGGATTTAGCACCAGGATTATTCATCACACACCTGGGTTGGGCCCAGTGTGATTTCTTGGATTGGGTCATTGGAACTTGGGGGAAAAGCAACATGAGAGGATGACTTACTTTCTGGAAAGAATGAGACAGTGACTGCCAGCAGCAAGCTTATGCCTGTCCTCTATGAATTTTCCCTCCCTCTTCCCATTCCATCTCCAGGTCTTCTCAGTCCTTTTTTTTTGATCCTTTCCCCCACTGAAACTCTTCTTGAAGACAGCACAGACTTGTTAATTGTCCAATACAATTGCTTCTTCTTAATCCTCATCCTATCTCATCTTTTTGTCAGTCTTGATGCTGTAGAGTTTTTCAGCCTTGAAATGTTTCCCCTTTGATTTCTGTGGAACTTCTCTGATAGATTGTCTTCTGCCTCTCTCCTAGCCTTTCAGAGGCTTCCTCCACTCAGCTTTTAAATATCCTTATTTTGTCCTCAACCTTTTATAGTCTACTCTCTCTACTCCCCTTTGTGTATTTGTGAGGGGTTGTCAGTATCTATAAATTTGACTGTGATTCTTTAGTTTCTTTTCTCCAATCCATGCTCTCTTCAATATAGTGATTTTATTTTAAAAAGTTAAAGTTTATTGGTGCTGATGGAGTAACATGTGTATCAGAGAATGGTTGGGGTTAAGGCTTGAGAAGTAGGCAGGGATGAAATCATGAGGATCCTTGTACTGTTGTTAATAGATAAATCTCAACAGGATAGTTAGGGAAAGCAATCCCTCCATCTCATTGGCTTAATGTAGCAAAAACTTGTTCATACCAGCATCTTCCACAGGTAAGCTGTGAGCTCTGCTTCACATCATCCTTACTCTGGGATCCAAGCCACTGAAGTGGCCTTCATCTGGAGCACTGTTTTCAAAACAGACAGTAAGAAAGAGGACAGAATTGCATATTGGCCCTTAAAACTTCTGGCTAGAAATCACTTGTAGCACTTCTGACAAAATTTCATTGACTAAGCAAGTCAAATGCCACATTCAATTTCAAGAGGGCAAAACATTGCTCCCCTGCCACATGCCTGAAGGAGAGCTAGAAATATCTGGTGGACAGCCTTGATGACTACCTAACTCTATCCACACAACACAGAGTGAGTTTAATTTCCTTCTGACATGCAAAGTGTTTACCTTTCCCTAAATGATGACAGCCCAAAGTCCAACCAACTAACTGCATCCCACTCCAAGTCTAGGGTCTCTGAGTGAGGCCTTTGATCACTTTGGTCCTGGCATATCTCCTCTTACTATACAGTTCTATAAACTAATTAGGTAAGTTGTGTCTCTCCCACAAACCCAAGATATAACAGTATAACACAGTCAGGATGGCCACAATAGCATTAAGATGGAGGGGGAATAAAGATACATATTCATCCCTAGTATACTGCAACCCTGAAATCTTGTTGGTAAATAGAGAAGTCTTGGGAATAGAGAAGGTTGCATGTGATTAGGGCCTATGTGCTATTCCCTGAGAAGGGCTCATCAATCTATTGGTTTTTATAGCTTTTGGCTCTTCCCTCTTTGAGATTTTTTCTATTCCATTATCCTTCTTGAGTAGTGCTAGAAATGCCTTCTTTGGGTACTGTTGCATTTTCTCAGCCCACTCCCTGCCCATTGATGTTTGAGGGCCTAGGGTCATTTTTAGTTTCCAAAAGTCAAAATCTTTTTTAGTCTAGCCTATATGATTTTTTTGCTGTATGATTCTCTCAAAATCTTAGATTCTTATCTGTTCAATTCCAGGCAGTTCTTCATACCAATGGCCACACACACAGTCCTCAAGACTTGGATCTTAATTTTCAAATCAACTATATTTCTTTCCTTTCTTAGGAAAGAAATGAGCTAGTCCAGCCTCTCCTTGAGTGAATTATAGCTAAGACTGTCAGGAACATGTGGAAAAACTCTAGGTTCTTTTCACCGAGCCATCTTAACCAATTGGAAAGATTTATTGGACACAACATCTTAATTTTACATTTTCCCTGAATTGTTTTAATTTCCCTAAGATCTTCAAAATGGATCTGATGACAAATCCTTAACTTGGTCCCAGTACAAGGTTCAGTTTTAATGAGCCATTTTTCCTAAAATTCCTTCTCATTTTTTTCTGTTTGAGGTTAAGAAGCAATATCAACATTTTCTTGATTTCTAGACCTCTCCATTTTATTTTTAAACATTATGCTTGTGCTGGGGAGGAATTTCCTATGTCTAGACAAAGAATCAAGTTGACAAGAGACAGATTAACAGATGAAAATCAAATTTAGTTTCATATGATGGGAAATCCACACACACATATGAAATTCTAAAGACAGGCAAAATGAGATACATATATCATTCCGAACTAAGGAAAAGGGAGTAAGAGTCTGGGACCTCAAAGAAAAAATGCAATTCATAGAAAGGTGAAAAAGAGTAAATATGTGATTAAAAAAAATGTTTGCTGGGCACACAGGCATAACGGGATATAGAGAGAGATTTTAACAAACAGACTTTGCTAAGTTCTTCTTTGTTGACCACCCCTAGTTTATATCGTAATGTAGTTATCTATGGTAATCACTCTCTTCCTGGAGCAGGTTCTCTAAGTTCTTTTTAGGCAGTTGAGGGCAAGGTAAAGAGCTTTTCCTGAATCTGCTGGATTTGGGTTGCTTTTAACTCAAAATAATGTTCGTGCCAAAGTGGCCTGCTTTGGAGCAATATGCCCCTAGCTCCTTGCAAATTGGTCATTACTTTTTTTCAGCTCATTTCTTTCTCAGAGTACCATGTCAAGCATAGTCAATTGCAGCCAACACATACTACTGACTGTGTCTCAACCTCTTCTCATATTACTACAACTTCATTATGTTCATGATCTACCTAACAAGTTAGTTTGGCTAGAGTTTTCTAACTGCTTTTAACATTGGTTACCATCTTTGTAGCCTCTAGGATCAGTTTACTCACCACTACCATCCAACCGCTCCACTAATGTCACATGTTTTCATTTTCTTTGTTACGGAATCACCCACTTCTGGGGACAATATATGTATCTGTCAAAATTGGCAAGGTTATACTGAGGTTAAAACCAAACACTTTATGACTTAACACAACAAAAGACTATTGCATCCCCTAAAGTCCAAAACAGACCTGGAAAAGACTCTAGGACAGCTGTTCTCTAGGCAATGGCTTTGTGATCCAAATGGCTTCAACTTTCTTATATAGGCTTTTGCAATCAATGAGGCAAGAGAAGAGTGGGAAAGAGAGCTGAGTATTAGAAATAAATACTTCCATTCAGGAGTAACATGTTGTTTTTACTCAACATGTTATATAATTGGCTAAATCAAGTCAGATAGTTATGCTTAATTTTAAGGAGATGGAGAGGTGTGATCTTCCCATGTACCCAGAAGCAGAGAGCTATATATTGGTGAACAGTGGTAATGCCTACCATAGTCTGCTTTGTATTACATCTTTCTGGTGTGTGTGTGTGTGTGTGTGTGTGTATGTGTGTGTGTGTGTATAAAACGTGTGTGCATGCATGTAAGTGTATTTCTCCGTAGTGTGAATGAATGCTTTAATGGCAGAAATTGTCCATCTCTGTATCCTCAGCCTTAAAACTTGTGACTGGCATATGTAAAGATTCAATAGATATATTTCATACTGAAGTGCTAACACTTCCCTAAATGTATTATATTATTACTTTAAACTCCTTTCCCTTTTCTTGGGATCTCCTAACTTTCCCTAACCTTCAGCAGTTCAACTACGATTCTTTTTGAATTTAGTTCAGGCATCATCTTCTCTAGACAAAATAATAATTAAAATAACTCACATTCACTGAGCACTTATTATGTACTACACAGTTACAATGAATTTTTAAAGGTAGTCTATACAATAATTCTGCCACGTAGGTCTTATTATAACCCTTTCACAAATGGGAAAAGTAAAGCCCTCATTTAAGCAACTGGCCAAAGGTCATAAAGTTTATATGCAGTTGGGGTGAGATTCAAATTCAGGTCAGTCAAGATCCAAAGCCTGTGGTCTTTGGATCTACAATGGGAACTTCTCATGATGTGATTTAGGTGTCTGTGTATGACTCTTGTTCACATTCTTTATAGTGCATTTTATTTGGCTATTTTCTGCCCATTTCTCCCTCCATCTGTAATCTCCTTCGTTGCAGGGACTGGTGTTTGTAGGCATTCAGCAAATTTTTGTTGAATGAATGGATTAAAAAGTGAATAAGTTACCAAGTTAAATTATGGTTCTGTGGCACATTTTTACATTGCCTATATTACTTGTCTGTTGGCTGTAAAAGAATTATCACAAACTCATTGGCTTAAAATAGCATATATTTTTTATCTCCCTGTTTCTGTGGGTCAGGAGTGTGGGCACAGCTTAGCCTGGTCTTTTGCTCAGAGTCTCATGAGGTAGATCAGGAAGTCAGCCAAACTACATTCCTTTCTTGAACTTGGGGTCCTCTTCTGAGCTCATGTGGTTCCATTGATTCCTTGTGGTTATAAAACTAAGCACATAATTTCTTGCTGTCTGTCAATAGAGGGCCATGCTCAGGTTCTGGAGTCCTTGACACTTCTTGACACTTTATAAGACCTCTTACAACAGGGCAGCTGATTTCTTCAGAGGCAGCAAGAGAAGTTCTGGCTCTGGTCTACTAAGAAAGAGTCCTACATAAATAAAGGTAAAAAAGTTATGGAGTGACCATGGCAAAACCTCTGCCATTTTATATTGCCTAGAAGCAAGTTACAAATTTTCCCAAATTCAAGGGGAGAGAATTTTACAAGAATATGATTCATTGGGGGGTATCTTAGAATTCTGACTATCATAGTTCCTTTTTCTCGTTTGAGTCTGTTAATTTTCCTTTGTGGATACACATGACAGAAAAATCTCTCCATTCTCTATACTCAAACCAGCTCTTCTTTTCTTTTAGGTCTTGGGAGTGATTTGAACACTTTCCAGATTGCATTGGTATAAAATAAAACAATCCATGTCCCCTTAATAATGGGACATAACTGCTACTAATATTGTGATATAAATTCATAATGCCACCATATATATGATATATAGAAAATCATAACTGTGTAATTTTAAACAAAAATTGGTTCAGCTGTGATCCTATTTAACAATTTACTTCTTAATTTAACAATATATTGTGAACATTCCAATGCCATTCAGTATTTTCTATAGCTTAATTTGTGATTGCTGGATAGCATTTTATCATACAGATACCTCATGATTTATTTAACTGGTTTATTGTTGTAGAACATTTAGATTATTTCCAACATTTTGCTCTTATGAAAGTTCTCTAATAAACTTTACCATAGTTATCCTCACCTATAGTTATAATTACTTTTGGTGGGATAAATAAATTCCTAGAAGTAAATTTGTGTGCATCAAAGAATATGTACATTTTAAAATTTTTATTTGAATTACCAAATTTTACTATAGAAATTAACAGTTTAACCAGCAGTGTATAAGGGGGGTCCAGCTTAGATACTTGTATGTATGTGTCTGTATTTTTTCTATTACTTTTCTAGCATATTGCTCTTTTTTAAGTTACATGACTAATACATATTATTTTAAACAGGTAGAAAATTTCAGAAATCTCTACTACAGAATTAATTTACTTTTTACTCTTCTAATTCCATCCATTGGAGGTACCTAGTATTAACAGCTTGCTATGAATCACTTTATACTTGATCTTAGCCAAAAGGCCGAGAAGCGATTCTATGAATCACTTTAAACCATCCTCAGTGAATATGTCTGGGTCTTTTCTGATTGAATAGTTGAAAAATTGTATCTTATTGCTTTAGTTTGATTTTTTGAACTAACTAGTGAGGCTGAAACATTTTTTTTATTGTTCTTGGTAATTTGCATTTTTCTTCTCTTGGTTGCTGGTTCATTTTTTTGTTGTTGGTCTTTAACCATTGTGTTGTTGCACAAAACTAGGAGTAAAATGTATACTGTGAGAGACTGATGTATTTCCTACTAGTGTAGGGACAAAGCAAATGTAAAAAGGCATAGTTCTTTTTCAGATGGTGGATTTCCCTTTGGTTCTTTGATTTCTAAAACTCTAAAGTGTCTCTGCAAAGAGCTTCAGATTCAAAGAGATGAAAGGTAACAGGCAGAGCTTAGCAGAGTCAGCTTTCAAAGCAATTTTTGTTGTGCTTTTTCCTTTTTCCTGGAAATGAGTTATAAAATCTAGCTTAAAATTTTATAAATCTGTGTTGAAGACAAGGAAATTAAGGGGTAGTCCATTCTTTATTAATCATGCTAACTCTTCCTCTGGTTTCATCAATCTGCGTCAGGGTTTTCTCTCATTTTTTTGTGTGTTGCATGCTGGATTCCTTCTATATACATTGCTTTTTAAAACTTTTTTTTTAATGGTAGTACTACTATTTGCTGATAAGAGTTATTGATTGAAAAAGATAGCAGTTTTGCTGTCAATGACTAGGAGATAATTCAAATTCAGTGTGGAGAGAAATGGGATCACAGACCCCAGTGCTGGAAACAACCAAGAAGAAAGCTGGGAAAACAAATTGCATTCAGCTTTGGAAATTAGGAAATCTTATAACCCAGTGAGTGAGAAGAATACCAAAGCCTCTAAATGGGAAGAAACAACCACAATTGCAAATAGATCTGTTAAAAGTAGCATGTAGGTACAAAGGTATTATAAGATTGTTTTTAGTACTTGTCTGTATGTCTATAACATTGCATAATGAAAATGAGAGCATTTTTAAAACGTGTATAAGGTGGGATTCCCCGGGTGGCTCAGTCCATTAAGTGTCTACCTTCGGCTCAGGTCCTGATCCCAGGGTCCTGGGATCGAGTCCCACATGGGGCTCTCTGCTCAGCGGGGAGCCTGCTTCTCCCTCTGCTTCTCCCATGCCAGACATGCATGGGGGAGGAATGGGAAGAGGGGGAGAGAGAGAATTTCAGGCTAACTCCCTACTGATCAAGAAGCTTGATGTGAGGCTCAATCCTGAGACCCTGAGATCATGACCTGAGTGAAAATCAAGAGTGAGATGTTTGACTGAGCCATCCCAGCACCCCTTCTTGATAATCTCTTCTTGATAGCAACTGAGCTGGTGCTCAATGCTGTCATTTTTCTCCCTCCTAGCAAGGCCATGCCACCTCCTCTCACAACTACAGCATTCCTGGGAAGTCACACTGGAGAACAATCTCAATATAACTACAGCTGAGAAAATTAATTAGGACATATTTAAAGCCTAATGGAAACTAGGCCAACCCTAAAGCAAACCATTACCCCAGAGAAAGGAGGAGGTAATAAGTGTAGTTAAAAAGTAGACTAAAACCAAACATCGGGATCAAAACCTCTAGTTCCTTGAAATACACCCCCACCCTCAGCCTATGCCTAAGGCAGAAAAGTCATCTCCATTTAGCCAACATGTAGCTGCATGGTCTTCCCTTGTCCAGCAGACTCTCCAGTCATGTACCAGCAATGGGATGATTTATCTTTTGGGAAGTACTCATTTAAATGTGTAAGATGTTACAATTGGAGAAAATAACTGTCTAGTTTCTTCATGGACTTAGTATTTAAATGTTTTTAAAATATATTGCTTTGTTCTTTTTGTGTCCAATCTAAGATAACCTTAGCTTAGCTAAAGCTTGTGAAGATTTTCTCCTATTTCCTTCCTGAAGTTTTATGGCTTTAACTCTATCGTTGGGTGTTCTGAATTAATTTCTATGTATGGTGTGCTATAAGACATATATATACATATATATATATTTCACCCCCAATTGGATATCCAGTTGTTCCACTTTTTGTTGGAAAAGTCATCATTTGTTGAAAAGTCTGCTTTTTTTCCCCATGGAACTACTTTGGCATAATTATTGAAAAATCTATGACCATAAAATGTGTGGGTGTACTTCTGAGCTCAATTTTGTTTCATTGGTATATATGTTCATTCTTATTCCATCAGAATACTGTCCAAATGATGCTATTAAGAAAAATGGAAAGGCAAGTCACAGACCAGGAGAAAATATTCTCAATGCGCACATATAACAAAGGACATATATCTTGAATATATAAAGAACTCTCACAGCTCAGTAATCAGAAGTAAACAACCCAACAACAAGAGATAAAAAATTTAACAGAAATGACACAAGAGGAGATATATAAATGCCTAATAAGCAAAGGAAAACATGCTTATATCCTTAGTCATTAAGGAAATATAAATAAAAATCAGAATGAGATGCTACTACATACCCACTGGTAAGACTAAAGTTGAAAATCTTGATAATAGCAGGTGTTGGTGAGGATATAGGTTGGGTTTTGAATATTAATCATCATTAACTTTATCTTGCACATACACAATGGTCTGGATCAGAAGACAGGTTTGTTTTATTCTTTATATAATAACTGCATCAGGCCTCCTTGTCTCATTGATTGCTGCTGTTGCGACACAATGAAAGCCAGATGGAAAAATTCCCTATACAAGTGGTCCCACACTTCATAGGTAAGGGATGGTTAAACAGATTTTCTCTATTTGCAGGATAAAATCAGCCATCTCTTCCTTTGATCCCAGAAGGAGCAAGAGAAAAGCCTTTTCTCCTTAGAGATGGGTAGAAAGAGTCCTGGGTTCTCATTCTAACTTTTTGAAATGCAAATTAATTTGTTCAATACATGATAAGCCCCTTTGTCTCAAGCTCTTATTATCTAGAGAGGTGTTCAAAATCTTGGGCCTCCTTTTCCCTTAAATGTAAACACACACAACCAGAGTCAGACCACTTTCTCCGGAATTCGCTCATTACTGAATAGTTGTAAATTAACTTCCCAAAGCTGGTTGTTACCTCAGGATCTCATCTTTTTAGCCTGAATTTGCAGAAGCACAGAAATACTGTCTCTATAGCCCATAATGTGAAAAAATTGGAACTCATATACTTTGAAGGGAATGTAAAATTATACAGCTACCTTGGAAAAATGATTTTGGCAGAATTTTTTGTTTTTGTTTTTAATAAACTTAAATATACAGTTACCATATGGCCCACCAATTCCACTCCTGAGTATTTACCTAGGAGGAATGAAACTATATCCTATATCAAGTCCTATATCAAGGACTAGATATATATACTACATAGTGTATA
Source organism: Procyon lotor (assembly GCA_028646535.1). NCBI lineage: Eukaryota > Metazoa > Chordata > Mammalia > Carnivora > Procyonidae > Procyon > Procyon lotor. Next base: position 108,535,283 of record CM053605.1, read on the forward strand.
TATATATATATATATATATATATATATATATATATGACAAACTATAAGTACTATATCAAGGACTTATACACAAATATTATTTCTTACAGCCCCAAACTAGAAATGACTCAGATGTCCAGCAGCAGGTGAAGGATCAACAAATTTGATATATCCATACAATGGAATACTGCTCAGCAATACAAAGGAACTAAGTACTAATGGACTCAACATGTATGGATCTAAAAAACATTTTGTTGGGTTAAAGAAGTCAGACACAAAGAAGTGCATACTGTATGATTCCATTGATATTAAATCCTAGAAAAGGCAAAACTAGCCTATGGGACAGAAAGCATATCAGTGGTACTCCAGGGACAAGTGTAGGAGGAGAATTTCCAAAGGGACTTGAGGAAACCATTGGACTGATGAAAATCTTCTACATCTTGATCGTGCTAGTAGTTACATTTGTCAGTGAATATTTACATTTGTGAAAAATCATAACATTCTATACTTAAATTTAAATGCTCACTGAAGTTTGAGAACCACTGGTCTAAAAATGTAAAGACAAGCACAACTCAGGGCACTCACCCCCCAAAAGAGAAAAGAATACTGTTATAACCTGGAACTCGGGCAAGCACTATAACTAAGTCATTGTTCTCAAAGAATCTAAAAGTTAAAAAAAAAAATCTATCATTAAAATCTATGCATTTTGTAAATTTTACCTCAGTGAAACTGATAAATTAATCATTTGTTCTTTTGTTATATAAGTTGGTATAATTTTTTAAGAAGTAAACACTGGGCAACGTGGTTACCAAGCTCAATGTTATAAAGTTGTATTTAATGGGCTATGATATCATAATGTATTATCTAAAAATCAGGCAATGGAGGGTCAAGATATAAATTATATTTAAAGTACCAAAGAATCATTGAATCATAAATGGCTATTTTCAGTCTTAGACTTAAATGCAATAAAACAAAACAAAAAATTGCTCATATGGGAAGGTAATGAACTCTAGTGCTGTTTTGAATTTCAAAAACAACATGTAGGTATTATGGATAGGAAGAAAAACTTGTAATATTTTACGTTTAGTATTAAAACCAGGAATTTAGTGTCTTCCTATTTGGCTGTAATTTAGGCCAAAGTTTTGAAGCCTTTAACTTTGGAATATAATAATATAGTTAGAGAGTAAATGATAGAAATTTTAGCACAAATAAGGACTAGCCAACATAAGCTTGTATGACATGATGACACAAGGAGAGAATGCCTAATATTCGGTAGCAACTCAAACAAAGCAAATGAACTCTGTATTTTGAAGCCACCACAGTTACTTGATCTCTGATACCCACCTGTCTGCTGGGAAATGTATAATGAAGAAAACAGGCCAGGCAAATAGGTATTGTTACTTCATTTTCACATAAAGCGATTCAGCGGTTTCAAATAAATGTTTTCCAACATTTTCCTATCAAAACCTATCTTTGAATGCTTCATCATCCTAGGACACCTATAAGCTTTCTTTCAATTAACTGATTTATTATAGTAAAATTAAGGCACTAAATACAAAAAGGAAAGAGCTTCTATAGAATGTATGACACTGTAGCCTATTAAATACACCTGTATGAGATTGAACATGGTAACTATATTGCCCAGTGTTTGACATATTTACACTAAATTATCAAGTCTGTATATTTTATATAAAGTTGGTGATTAAGCCCAGGATTATGATCATGACAAAATGAATTTGAACACCAGGATTTTAACCTTTTTACAGTGTTTTTATTCCTATGAGAAAATTAGATGCTATTTTTTTCAATATTATTTGATTTTAACAAATGGTATTGGGACAGGTGGATATCCACATACAAATGAATGAAATCAGTTGGACTTTTACTTCATGCCATACATAAAAATTAATTCAAAATGAATCAATTTCCTAAACATAAAACTTAAAGCTATAGAACCTTTAGAAGAGAACTTAGAACTACATCTTTAGAATCTTGGATTTGGCAATGGATTCCTCTATGTGACACCAAAAGCACAAGCAACAACAACAACAAATTATAAATAAATTGGACTTAATCAAAATTAAAAACTTTTATACTTCAAAGCAAAATATCAAGAAAGTGAAAAGACAATAGGATATATTTGAAAGTCATATTTGATAAGTGGCTGTCTCTAGACTATGTGAAGAACTCTTACAACTGAAAAAAAAAAAAGACAACTCAATCAACAAATGCACTAAAGATCTGAATGATATTTCTCCAAAGAAGATATACAAATGGCTAATAGGTCCACATAAAGAGGTTCAAAATAATTTGTCATTAGGAAAATGCACATCAAAACCACAATAATTAAGAGGTACAAACTTCCAGTTATAAAATTAAATAAGACACAGAGATGAAAAGTACAGCATAGGGAATATAGTCAATAATATTGTAATAACATTGTATGATGACCAATGATAACTACATTTATCACAGTGAGCACTCGATAATGTATAGAATTGTCAAACCAACCAACTAACCAACCAACAAAAAATTAAAAAACAAAACTTCAATAAAATACCATGTCACATCCATGAGGAAGGCTATAATCAAAAAGAGAAGTAACAAGAAGTGTTGATAAAGCTGTGAAGAAATTAGGACCCTTATGCACTGCCAGTGGGAATGTTAAGTTATACAGCCACTTTGGAAAACAGTCTGGCACTTTCTCAAGAAGTCAAACATAGAATTGCCATTTGACCCAGAATTCCACTCTTAGGTCTACCTAAGACTAATGAAAGATGTCTACACAAAAACTTGTTCATGAATGTTCTAAGCAACATTATTCGTAATAGCCAAATGATGGAAACAACCCAGTATCTGTGAATTGATGAATGGATAAATGAAAGTAGGATATTCATACGATAGATAGTCATACAATGCAATGTTATTCAGCCATTAAAAAGGGAGCAGTATTGATTCATGCTACAACATGGATAAAACTTGAAAACATTATGTGAAGTGAAAGAAGTCAGCCACAAAAGACCACATATTATATTACTGTATTTATATGAAATGTCCAGATTAGGCAAATCTATTATGAAACCTATAAAGACTGAAAGTGTTTGTTTAGGGCTTACAGGGAGGGTATAGAAGGCATGAGGGTGACAGAGCATATGGGGTTTCTTTTTGGTTGGTGGAAAAGTTCTAAAGTTAATTGTGGTAATGATTGCACAACTCTGAATATATTAAAAATTGCTGACTTAAAAAAATTATTGAATTGTACATATTTAAATGGATAAATTGTATAGTTCATGAATTATATCTCAATACTGCTGTTACAAAAATAGTTTTTATTTACGTTATTTTGATCTGTAATACTTTCCTGGCATAGTAACTCAATATAAGTACAAGGCTGGTCTCTATGACCATGAGATTTTTTTTAATGCTGTAACTTTGAGCTATCATCATGTATTTTTTAAAATCATTAAGAATTTGTGACTTTTAGGTTATGTTGCCTGTGGGTTCTAGTTGAATACATCCTTTATTGAGGACGTAAGTATCTCGTGGTCACTGGTACCCAAACTTTAAGCTTTTATGAAAAATAAAGAAATTTCTAAGGTAGAAATTTCTATCTTGTTTCCAGCATATTGTTTTATGATGGAATTGCCCATGGAGAGGATACAGAATGTAGAAAACAATGGACCAGAGTGAGATTCTGGAATAGAGTAACTCAGGAGAGTACCCATGAACATGAGCAAACAAAAGTATCTTTGTCCTGCCTTTCTGTGTGGTTCTTATAAGGGCCCCACACCCATGATGTGATCATGGGCGACTTCATGACTTAAGTTACAAATGGATCTGTACTGCACCTTAAAGGCCAACATTGTCTACTAGTGTGGGTCACAGAAGACCCACAATATCCAAGGATTTTTCATGGCAAGCTAAAATGGAAAAGTTGTCGGAGTGCCTAGGTGGCTCTGTGGGTTAAGCCACTGCCTTCGCCTCAAGTCATAATCCTAGAGTCCCAGGATGGAGTCCCCCGTTGGGCTCCCTATTCAGCAGGGAGTCTGCTTCTCCCTCTGACCCTCCTCCCTCTCGTGTTCTCTCTCATTCTGTCTCTTTCAAATAAATAAATACAATCTTTAAAAAAAAATGAAAAGTTGTCTGCTTTTGTAGCACAAAATCCAACACTCTATTGATTGCCAGGAAAACAAAATACAAACACTGTTTCAAGAATGCCAACATGTTGCCAACACAGCAATAGACTCTTAGGCTTGGCTCAGGACAAAGGGAGTAATACCATAAAAAAACAAAAACAAAACAAAACAAAAAAACAACCCTTAAAAAATTGCAAGAAGCCTGCAAACCTGGTCTCTTGCATAATTTCACCAGTGCAACTTCTGCTCATCACTAGGAAAACGCAAGTCGGGGCACATAGCCAATCTCCCGACAGACTCATCTGGAGATGACGCGGGAGTGAGTGACAGCAGCCCGACTGAGCAGCTCCTGGGCAGTGAGCGCAAGTGGGACCACCTCAATCAAGGAAGACAGAATAAACAGTTTAAGGAAGCCCTGAGGCTCAGTTTTAAACAATGTAGCACAGCTGCATACTGCTGAGAACTAGCAGTGGCTAACAGATAAGGCATCTGTGAGGATGAAGGAGCTACCTCGGAACAAAGACCTCAGGCTGAGTGGAGTCTAAGTAGCTTACTCTCAAACACCTGTGGGCTCAGCAAACCTTGTTTGCCACTATAAATCAAAGCTCTGCTTTCATGTGGACAGAGTGTGAGGAGAAACGCTCTTGCCTGTGTATTGGTCTTTTAAACTGCATATACACACATCGTTAGTATCGCCTTTGAATCTGAAAGGCAGCAGTACATTCTGGGACACATCAGGCATTGTTTTTGATGTCTTCAATATTTCCTGTTGCCTATAGGGTGTCGCATTAATGAGTTCTTCAGATGTCTCAAGAAATAAAAAGAAAATAATTTTGAAAAAGCTCAATGTAACATTTATATACCAGAAATTCGTGTTAGGTAGTGTTTTGTAGGGAGAGATTTTCTAATAATAAAAAAAGAAATTGGGAAATTGGATACTTTTCTTTGTAATGAGACCTCTTTGAAAATTGCTTTAAGAATGATGAATACAATTATTTGGTAATTATAGACCAGAAAGAAATAATAGATTTTTTAAGACTCAGGTTAGCATTTTGAAAACAGAGTAAACTACATTGATATGCAAATTAGGTTCAAACATTCATTTATTTTCATTTCTAAGAAGATTTTAGTTATATAGACTCTTACTGAAAAATCATATAGATTAACCTAAAAGTAGAGGTCATCACAAAGATCGAGAGAGGTTATCTGTATACGTTATCATGTCCTACACAGAAATAATTATGCAGTCACCAGTCAGCCTTAATTTCCCACCTAGTAGCTGGCTTTATTTTGTGGCAAGCATTTATCCCAGATGAATTGAATAAATTAGAAGACAAATCCGTAAAAAAGATTCAACTTGCACAATGACTTAAGGGTACCCTGTCCTTTCCCCCCTCATTGTCTTGGTTGCTTGACCTCAATCACCAAACAAGAATGGATTTAATGAAGAGAAGGTTTATATTCATTACTCCACTGTGACTGTTCTTTGTCAAAGGACAAGTCTTTCTCTTAGAGAGGAGTATGGAGGCAATTATCCTCAGAATTTGGGCCCCAGATTCACTCCTGTGATTGTCAAAATTTCCCAGGAGAAGTTGTCTTTCCATATTCTAGCGTTACTTATCATTCTATGATCAATTTTGCAAAGGCAAAGTAGGTAAGAGAATCAGAGCACTTAATTATTCTTCAGGGGGAAAAGCAGTCTTTCCTCTTTGATAATTATCTTAGTTTTCAAGTTAATTTTGACAATGGGGACTTGGTCTCCAGCAGAAATTTAAAAATAAAGCTGGAAAGAGTTTTTTACTAGAAATGCTCACTACTAAGTTTAGGCTATTGCAAAAGATAATTATTTGCCTGATAGCTCCTACATTAATTTGAAAGGCAGTGCTTTGTTTTTATCCAATTTATACATGTACATAATTTAAAGATAAATAGTATTACAGATTTTAACATGAAAAATATAGACTCCTCGTCTTGCCCCTCATTGTGACTAATTTCCATTCTCCAGAGACAACAACTTTCAACTTTTTAGACCCTTCTGGTATTTGTTACATATTTAAAAATTACTTGATTATTCTATTTCTTGATTTTTAGTTGTTTTGGATATTCTTCATTAACTTTCTTCTGTGGTTAGATTTTGCTGTTATATGTACTCTCTTTCCCCTCCCCCAAGTATTCATTATTCTCTTATCAACCCTATATAGCTATCTCACAAATTCCATTAAGTTTTCTTATTAGTCAGACCTTGGTCATGTGGTATCCATGATTATACTTCTTAGAAAACTTTCTGATTTCCCAGCAGATGATAGTTACCTCCTTTTTTTTCTTTGTTTCTTTGTTTCTTTTTTTTTTTTCAAATGCCCTAAGAATATTTCACTTTTGCCAGACGTGTAAGTCTCCCCTCAGTGGATTCAATGCAATGAGTAAGATAGTTCCCATTGTGTGTGTGTGTGTGTGTGTGTGTGTGTGTGTGTGTGTGTGTGTGTGTGTGTATTATTCTTTTTTCTTAAAAATATGATGCTGGAGTCCTCTGTTCTGCATCAGTTTGTAATGGCTGTTTCTTAGGCTTACTACACATTATCATCACTGGCATTCTCTTCTTTTTTCTGTGTTAGACTGACTGTATCCTGAAAGCCAATGTTTCTCTTTTTTTAGATTCTTCCTTATTTTAATGGAGTTCTTCCTCTAGTAACTCCATAAGGTAAGATGCTCCAAAAGTAAAATTTTTGAAATATGAAATGTCTCAGAATATTTTCATATTACCTACAACCTTGATTGATAGTTTTCCCAGACACATAATTCTATGTTGGAAATAGATTTTCCCTCAGAATTATGAAGACCTTGCTCCATTGTCTTCTAATTTCCATTGTTGCTTTTGGGGAGTACAGTGTCATTTTTATTCATCATTCTTTAAATGCAACCAATTTTTTTTTCTCCTCTGGGAGCTTTCAGCATTTTATTTTTGTCTTTAATATTGTGAAATTTCATATAGACATATCTTTTCAGGAAGACAAATCTTTTTTATCTTATTGTTCTTAGCACTTTCAACTTGGAAATTTGTGTTACTCAATCTGAAGGAATTTTCTTGAAATATTTGTTTAATGCTTTCTTTCCCTCGGTTTTGACTCTTTGTCCCTTCTGGAGTTATTACTCTAGTACTAGAAGTCATGATCCACTAACATCGTTTTCCCCTGTATTTTGTATCTCTTTGTGAGGTTTTTTTTGTTGTTGTTATTGTTTTTTGTTTTTCTTTTCTGGGGTATTTATTAAATTGCAGCTTTCAACTCTTCCATTGAACTTTTGCATTATATTTTTATTTTCCAAGAATTCTTTATTATTATCTGAATAATCCTTTTAAAAAAATTCTTTTCAGAATGCAATTTTTTCTCAGGGTGCCTGGGTGGCTAACAGAGGCTAACTCTTGATTTAAGCTCAGGTCGCAATCCAAGGATCCTGGGATCTAGACCCCGGTGGGGCTCTGTGCTCAGTGGGGAGTCTGCTTGGGATTCTCTCTCACCTTGTCCTTCCGCCCATCCCTCCAATGCATGTACAGTCTCTCTCTAGCTCTCAAATAAATAAATCAAATCTTTTTTGTTTGTCTTTGTTTAAAGATTTTTATTTATTTATTTGACAGAGAAAGAGAGAGAGAGATCACAAGGAGGCAGAGAGGCAGGCAGAGAGAGAGGGGGAAGCTGGCTCCCCGCTGAGCAGAGAGCCCGATGTGGGGCTCGACCC
>CM053605.1:108543629-108560244 GCA_028646535.1 Procyon lotor
GCAGGTTGGAACCCAACATCATCTTTTTCTTTTTCCTCTTGCTTTCTACCTACCCCCGCCCCATTGAGAAAGAATCTGGTTTGAAGGTAAATGACAGATAACAACTGCTGATATAATCCTGGTTTTTGCTCCTCTTTTTTAAGAGGATTATATTATATTATATATATCAGCAGTTGTTTTGGATTTTGAGAGTGAGGAAACTGTCACTTTAGCTTTCCTTCCCCATTTTCAATTCCTCTCTCTATTTATCATGACTTCGATAATGATGTCCTCTCTCTGGAAAGAGAATGGAAGCTTTTCTCAATTATTTTTCATATACCTCTACACACACATCTGATGCTTTCATGAGAAACATAAATTATCTCAATATCATATCTATAAAACCAACATTATAATCTCTCTTGCCTGATCGTTAGAAGCAATCTTAACAATGGGGATTCTAGAATAATGCCTAGGAAGTTTACAATCAGTGGTGGTTGTTGTTGCTAGTGATAGTAGGTACTAACTAGTCCTTGTTTTATTTACCCTGTTACCAAAACTGAGTCATGTCACTGTGTGTATAAAATGTAATTAATTGATGGACACGATATGCCTTGGACAGCATATGCACTCAGTAAATATTTGTTGAATGAATAAATCAATATATATGGGAATGAGTGCTTGGTGCTGGAGGCTTTTTTCTATAAAATTGACTGTCCTATTTACAGTGAAGTGATCTTTCTGGTTAGATTTTTCCCCAGAGAATTCTATTTTTATTTTAATTGAAGAGTGGTTATAAAGCTAATTGACTATTTGCATTTGCAGGAAACTATTCCCACCTCCCATCAACCCCAAACCCCAAGGAGCAATCAATGTTTAGAGGTTTCCACCCATACCAGTGGTTTAAAAGAAGCAAAGCTGAAGATTAATGCATATAGTTTGTCAGATACGTACTCAGACTTTGTAAAATGAATCCAACTCAGGCAAGATTAATGTATATAGCTTGTCAGATATGTACTTAGCCTTTTTTTAATGAATCCAACTCAGGCAAGTCAGTAATTAATGCCATAAAATTCAGCTCAACAGAAACTCAATTGAAAAATGAGAACAACATAACAGTTCTATTGAAAGAGTGGCTATCCAAGGTTGCTATTTTTAAAAACTAATTCAAGGCACTTTGCCATTTTTATGAAAGCAAAGATAGAGGCACATTGTATTATACATACATAAACATAAAACTTTTCCTTATGTCTTTGAACCACACTCAATATGGACATATTAGATGCATATAATGCTTACGAAAAGTGCTAAAATGTATTTTGAGGGCAAGATATCAAAATGAGACAAAAAAAGTGAAAAAAATAAGTAAATGTGTAAGTCTACAAGCATAGCACATTTATATATTTAGAATATAAAATACTCAATGTATTTTATTAAACCAATCATCTTAATAGTTATAAGAAAAACATGTTAATAGTGGACTTAGATGAAAATCTTTATGAATTACAAGTTTAATAATTTCTTAAATTTTTTTTCCTCCATTAGGTGAAAAACAAAACACAACAACAACAAACTTGGTGAGGGAAAAAAATAGACTACCACTAATGGAAGATTTGATAATACCACAGACATACTCATCACGAGAAAAAGTCATCCTTTATCTAACAGTGTGATGTCAACTACAATAAAAATGTGTAGGACACAGAAATTTTAACCTATGAAAGAGAATTATTTTAAGCCAAATTCAGACTAACTGATGAGCAAGTAAAATAAACACGAATTGCTATGGTTCAAATACTAATACTTTAAAATAATTAATTAATTAATTATTTTTCATTTCAGTAGCATTCTTCTTTTCGTTACCTATAATTACGTGTTAAAACTGTGTATGTGGGTTGTAGCATTTCTGTGTGTATCACTGAATGAGTTTACAATGACAAGTGAGGGTGTTAGGAGATTTAGAATTAAATCTCAATGCAAAAATTTTCATATGAAAAAGCACAACAGGCTATTGTTGGATCGAAGCTTATTTTACACAGTATTTCGCAGATTCTGGTACATTAAAACAGCTTTGGTTCCAACTTAGAATTTTCTAGTTCCATATTACATTTTGGTAAGCAATATTTGTAAGTGCGCCTCCAAAATAAAAAAGAACACAACTATGACTCTATCAACATATTTGGCTTTCTGACCTTGCCAGTGAAGATTATTACTTCTGAAGATTAGTACTTCTGAGTATATTATGTATATGTTTCAGTCCACACACTGCAATTGCTTTTCTTTTTACTACATAATCAAGTTGAATTCGAAAAAGGCAATATTCAGCTCTTTCTATAATATGACCTTATTTTACTCCTCCCCTAGAACAAGCCACTATCAGAAACAGATTCTTCTCATCGCCCTCAGTCTCATGCATACACATCACATACCCTTCTCTTCACCCGCTATGCCCAGTGACCACTGGTCACTGGGTGGTGTGCTCAGTCAGAGTGGTGTTCTTTCCTATGGTTTTCCAGTAATGATGACTAGCACTGATCTCTCCACTGTCTTAGAGGACTTACGTGTCCTATGTTGTTCACTGGGTTGGTGGATTTACTTTATTATTATACACACGCACGTTCTTACATTTACAAAGTTCTTTCTCAATCAGATTATAAACTACCAAAATAGATTAATTTGGATTTCAGCTTCTCTTGTGTCTTATATTTATTAAAAACAACAACTACAACGGCTATAACAACACTGCTGTTAATTTTCCATCTTGATAAACATAATAATGCGTATCCCTGCTAAAAACTCTTTATTCATTGACAGATCGTTCTTGGTTGCCAGCGTAGAGGTGGGAAAAAATTAGAAACCGGGGAAGGAAATAGAAAGCTCTAGTGAGTTGATGGGAATGCCAGTTTGGCCTGAGGGCCTTGAATTAAATTTATTCACTCATCAAACATTTATTTAATGCCTCTTATGAATCAGGCACTGTGGTGTATTCAAAGGTGAAATATCTGTACCCGCCTGTAAGGAGTTCACATAGTCACATTCTCTAGGGCGAGACAGCAAGAAATCAATATTTATAACCCCGTGGGATAAGCACTATAATACATATTTGCATAGAGTGCAATGGGAACGTAAAAGAAAGGAAGCAAAATGAATCTGACTGGGAGAGAGTGTCTCAAAGCAGGATTCTTGGAGGTGACATTTAAGCTGGGCCTTCAGGAGAGTAAGAGGAAGCTATTGTCATAGGGGAAGGTCGTTGAATACAAAGAGAGGATCGTGTTACCAAGGAGAGAGGCCAGAAAATATGGGGTATAGTCAGGGAATCACAAGTAGTTCAGTGCAGCCAAAGAGCGGGGTCCCTAAAGGAGAGTAGGAGGGAAAAAGTAGGAGCGGAGTGAGATAGAGGCCAAATCATTGTACACCATGGCCCTAGACATGATCCTGTGGGGGATAAGGAGCCACGGGAAGGCTTTTAAACAGGGCAATGGTGTGATCATATTATCATCTGAGAAAGATCACTTTGATAGCTGTACCAAGGATAGATTGGAGGGGAGGAGTCCGAAGATAGGGAGATAATTTAATATTATAAAAGAGAAATGATGAAGGGCTGAACAGGCAGTGGAGGAGCAGTGGAGACAGACAGGAGGGAGCCAATGTAAGTAACAGGAGAGGGTATGAAATGAATAGCACTCAGGAAGGTTGTTGTGGAAGTGAGAGAGAGGAACCTAGATTGACTATATTGACCACAATGGTGGCTGGAGTGATAGAACAGATGATATTTTATTCTGTCAAGAGAGATCCTTAGGAGAAGGGTGGAGGGAGAGAGATGAGGACATATTGAATTTGCAGTGTCAAGGTTGAGATGGTCATTTAGCAATTCATTAGGATGTAAGTGCCCTGAGGATGAGAGAGAAACTTGGGCTGGAGTTACAGGCATGTGTAGGACAGCTAAAACCGAAGGTATGAATGAGATTTCTCAGGAAGAGTAGAAAGAATGGGGAGAGAAGAGCACTGAGAACAAGCCTGGGTGATCTCATCATGTATTTTGTGGTTGTTCTCCAGAGTATAAGATCAGCTTAGTGTGCCCAAAATTTGGGGCTGAGGTGAGGGTTCCAAAGCTGACCAGAGTCTGTGTGATTTAGACTTCCTGTTGGTGCCAATGGAGGGAAAATAGAGGCTTCCTTATTGGCCTGACTGGATGTGTGGCAAAAGGGAAAGAAGAAGGGGGCAGGGTTTAAAAGCTGTCAGTCAAACATGGAGTTGACTTTATTGCACCCTCAACCCTATTGAACTCCATGCTGGCTCTGGGCCACAGCTGGGCTCAGATATTTGCCTGAGAGAAATAAGCTTCATCCCGATCCCAGGATCAGGAGGGACACAAACCATAAGAGACTCCTAAACTCATGAAACAAACTGAGGGTTGCTGAGGGGTAGGGGGCTAGAGACAGAGTGGCTGAGTTATGGACATTGCGGAAGGTATGTGCTATGGTGAGTGCTGTGAAATGTACACATGATGATTTATAGACCTGTACCTCTGGGGCAAATAATGCATTATATGTTAATGAAAAAAAAAAAAAAAAGAAAGAAGCTTCAAACTTATCTATGCTGTGGTATTTGGGAAGTTCTTTGTAAGCTATCTAAACTCTACCCTGCCTGATACAGTGAGTGGTGTCGTGAAACTGTAAGAAGTAATGTCTTCAAAACACATGAACGGGGGTGAAGATATCATAGCCATAGGGAGGGAGACAAAAAAAGAGAAGGCTCTCGGTGTCGAAGGAAGGAAGGAACAAAGGAAGGAAGGGAGGGAGGGAGGAAGGAAGAGAAGGAGGAAGGGAGGGAGAGAAGGAGGGAAGGAAGAAAGAAAGAAAAGAAAGAAGGAGTGAGAAAGTTTTCATAAAGGGGTGCAAGTCTGAAAGAAGGCTGCCCCCCCCCCCTTGCTGTCTAGCCCTTACATGAGCTATGGACCTGATATATAGGGAAAAGAGAGAACCCTCCCTTCAAAAGGATGGCAAGAAAGATGAGTCCTTTGAGAGGTTGATAGTTTACACTTAAAGTAGTGGAAGGGAGAATTATTTGAGAGGTGTGAGCTAACACGGTGTGTTCGCAGTGGATTGGAGCTTCTGTGGGGGCAGAACAGATTCACTATAAGAAGATGAAGGGAGGAAACATGGCATAGCTGGAAAATGGGATTCGTGGGTGGGTAAAGAATGGAAGAGAGTGACATTCTCCGCACTGGATGAGAATGACAGGGAGGGAAAAGAGGGGAACCAGTGGACTCCAGGTTAGCGATGAGTCACTGACGTAAACTCTGATGTTAAGTAACACTTGGACTTCAATCCCTATGTGGTGGGGAAGTGACAGACAGCATTTGAGGAGAAAGGTATGATCGGACTGGCTTTTTAGAAAATCTAGTCCAAGAATAAACAGAAAAAGTGAAAAATTAGAAGTGGGTAAAGCAGTCAGGAGACAGATTTCATGAATTTCACTTGGTTGAGGTGTTATAATTTGTATAAAATCTATACATTCAATCGGTAGGAAACTGGAACTCTCCCTCTGGGCTTCCAAAGCACTTGTTTCTACCTTCATTACGGCACTTAACCACTTTGTATTATGCTTTTTCTGTTTTCGCTTTTGCCCTCCCCATGGCCTGAGAGCCCTTTCGGAATAGTGCTGTCTTTTTCATACCTGTATCCGCGGGGCCCTGGGCCTGACACAGGAAGGCATTCAGCACCATGTTTGCAGGTGAATAAATGAGGCTATTGGAATATTTAAGACAGATGGTGACTGGGCCTTCTACTAAAAGAGTGACAGGCAGAGTGGAGGGAAAGGACAGCAGAGGCACTTAAAAGAAACAGTATCAGAACATGGTGAAGGAATGAAGACAAGGGAAAACGGAGCACAACTCCTGCATCCACACTGAAAGACGAGTCAGGCTACAAGGGGCACAGATCTAGCTGGAGACAATGGGAATAGGCTGACAGACAGGTCCCCGTCCAGGAACCTCACCACTGCCTCTCATTTCTGCTGAGATTTGTTGAGGCCTGGGGATGGCTTGGCGGGCAGGAGAGGCGCGGGGATCGGGGAGAGCAAGCAAGACATGGTTTCCTATTATACGATATAAAAAGAATCAGCATGTACATTCAAAGGTACATAGTTAACTGAAAGCCCAGAAATAAAAGACAACGTTCTAGATATAGATTAGTATAGGAAGCTGGACTAAGTGGACTTAGCTATTGATGCTCTGGTAATACTTTGGGGAGTATTTCTTATTCCAAAGATCTCTGAGGTTTGAACTAAAGCCTTTATAATATACAAAAATGTATTTAGTCAGCATCATCTCTTATACACAATGCCTGGAACATCCTATGTGTAAGTGAATGAAAATTCTGTGACTAAACTATTTCAAGGAATTAAAACAATACAATCAACTGTCTGGGTGTCAACTAAAGCAGAAACAAAGGCCACGATTATGGCTATAGACTTAGTGAACTGAATATCAAAACATTCCAAAAGAGCATAGAATCAACGGAATTTATGATCAATAAATAATATAACACGATCAATAGCAATTTAACAAAACACAATTTATAAAACCTGATACTTTGCATCAGAAGGGAAAATCTATTAATAGAGTGTTCTAAAAAGACAAAGATACAGGGCGCCTGGGTGGCTCAGTGGGTTGAAGCCTCTGCCTTCGGCTCAGGTCATGATCTCAGGGTCCTGGGATCAAGCCCTGCATCGGGCTCTCTGCTGAGTAGGGAGCCTGCTTCCCCCTCTCCCTCTTCCTGCCTCTCTGCCAACTTGTGATCTCTCTCTCCATCCATCAAATAAATAAATAAAATCTTTTAAAAAAAAAAGACAAAGATAAGACACATCAAGATATTTCCTAGAAATTATTTTATTCTTTCCTAAGAAAAAGGCTATCCATAAAGACTGAGACACCATACTTCCTCCAGCCAAGCAGCTGGCACATAAGAGGAAGACCTACTGAATGTTTCTCAATTAGACCAAGTTAGTAAAAACAATGATGCTGGGTATGAAGTAGTGATCATGGGTTTATTTCTACTCCTGGAAGTAGGTGCATTTAATTTAGCTTATGGCTAAGATCTATCTAGTCGATATAGTGGCCTGAAGGAGAGATGATCAGCCCAGCCAAACACTGACCACGGTAAAGGCAGCTCTCCGCAGGGGAGGCTCAAGGTTCTGTTTTGCCTAGAGATGCTGCATCATGCAAAGTCAAGCTACAGGTGTTTCCAGGGTGCTCACTCTACCTATCTGTTCAACCACAGCCTGAGCCATCAGTTTTACCCACAAACATCCGTAGTCAAGGACAGCAGGGGTCCCAAGGGATGTTGAGAAACTGCTGAAGAAGGTGAATTTCACTTTTGTGATGGGGCCGATTCTCATCATCTTAGAGAAAGGACGATGTTACTAAGAGTTGCTCTACAGGCTTTTATTTTGACCCAAAGCTTGTTTCCAAATGCCAGTATGTTACATTTCAACAATCCTAGTGAGATGAATGCCTATCAGTTATCTGAATGTATCTTAATACATTCAACCCAGATCTGCTGACTTCAACTTATGAACGATGGACAGAAATTAGAATTAGCATGACAAATGAGCATCTACAGACACAAGAAGGCTACTAGCACAGAATATGTAGGCAATGGGACAGAAATTCCTCTTTCCCATTTTATTGCTGTAAACAAGCTTGTTTTACAACTACTAAATCACACAAATGTCAACCCATTTTCACCTATCTTCTGAAATTGAAACCAGAAATAGTAGAATAACAAAGACTGTAAAAATGACTGAAACAATGAAATGTGTTTCAATGTGTTTTCCCTGCCCCAGTTAATGTAAATGTGTATAAGGAAGACTGCAACGTGTGTGCATCACTTCTAGTAAGAATATTGGCTCAGAAGTAATTAGGTTCCACTTCTGTCACATATTAGAGCCTATAAGGTGTCTGTGGGCTTCACCAGCCACAGTTTGTCTATTCTAATCAGGTTTCCTTCTGAAGCCAGTTCCCTAGGGAGGGAAGGGCTGCTCACGGGTGAGCCAGAGCTCCTAAGGGACAGCCAAAATGGAAACCTTGACATCAGCAGTCTAAGTACTAATCCAACTTCCCATGAAGAATAATATTTTGACTTAACCAGTTCAAAGATATAATTCCAAGTTTCTGCATGTGTTTCCTGGGCTTTGCAATGAAAGCAAGGTTATAGTTAGGACGTGGATTTAAATGTGGAGGAGGAGAAACCACTATTAATTCCGCCTGCCAAAAAAATCAATACCTGTTTTAACCTTTCTTTCCCTTTCTTTCTCACTCCCTCCTTGGCTTAAGAAATAAACTCCATGTTTATTTTCTCCTAGGACTCACGGGCTTGTTTGAGAACTTAGGAAAGTCAGTCAACAACCTATTTAGACAATCCCATTAGGAAAACTGTCTGATCCAGGGGGCCATCAGAATTGAAGCCTTCATCAAGTACTTCTTTTCGTCATCTTCAAATCCTATTTTCTTGTCCCAATCACCTACAATTGCCAGGAGCCTGGTGACCGTTGGAATGTAACATCTCAGAATTCAAAGTGTTTACAGTTTTCTGATGGCATAGCAATTTCTCCAACAGAATGCATTTGATGATATAGCTAAAGAGGAGCTCACTGCAGCCCCAGGCTCTTATTTCCAGTGGGGAAGAACACATAACCCGAATATGGGAAAGGAAGAACGGACTCAAAGAGCACTTCCCATTGAGACCTGTAATCTCAGAATTGGGGTCACAGAGACAGCAGTGCACTCTTGTCGCTTTCGCTTTGGCCCTCTAAGGTTTTAAAAGGCTGTTTCTGAAGCATTGTCAGCATTAAGACATTTACCTCCTCCATCTAAGATTCTCGCAAGTGGTAATAAAATTGTTTTCATTTCATTTAAGAAGGCAAGCCAAGTTTTTATTACATTCAGAAAGGCTGCTGTCCAGCTGTTTGGACACCAACGTCCCATTAATGTAATGACAAGCAAAGTCAAATGGAGCGGGCTTAGACTAGCCCTTTTATCTGGTTACTGGATGCCAGTCTATTTCTGTTCTAGAATGTCATTAAGAGTGGTTTTTAGCATCTTAATCTGTTTCTGATCCAGGCTAAGGTCATGGAGAGCTCCCTTCATCTCTGCTTCTTCAGGCCAAACTTCTGCTAAACTAAGAACATCCCCCATCTCTTTGCACATCTCTTTGTCCAGGAAGCTCATATTCTTGGATTCTTATTTGATCTTCAGTTCTCCTAAACTCAGTGCCATTATTTCCCTTCCAAAAAACAGGCAGAGAGGTGCCTTGTATTTTATACCAATAGGTTGTCTCCTATTCCGCTGCACAGAAGTATCAAGTGCTTTGTGAGATATAGCACCTAAGCTAACGAATGACATAAATACACCTCTATGCATGTACATACACGAGCCATTTCTACAAGGATACATAGGAAATGGATAATAAGGCATTTCTTCTGCGGAAGGGAGCTGGGACATTCAGGATAACTGGGTAGAATGGAGACTTACTTCTTACTGTCTCCTCTTTTATGATGTTGGAGTCATTTTACAATGTGTTTTCCTATTTAAAGAAAAAAAATGTATTTAACTGTTCAGAGGAAAAATACAATACAGGAAAAAATGCATAGGATAAAACAGTGTATGCATTATGCTCCTATTTGGATAAACAAAATGGTCTGTGTATATACATGAAAAATTTCTAGAAGGACACACAAGAAACTTGTGTAAGATATTAGTTAACTCTAGAGAATGGGACTGGTGATCCAAAGTGGGTGAAATAGATATTTTCATCCTTAAAAATTTTAATTCCAAAGGAAAATTTACATATATGAAATTTGGGTGGATTAAGAAAAAGATATGATTTCTAATGTAGCAATTCCTAAGAAGGAGCATGTGCCCTTAAACGGAGGTGTTATTTAAATAACCAAAGCTTCCATCCCAACACACACACACACACACACACACACACACACACACACACACACACGCGCGCGTATTAGAAAAGCCAGACACAAACATCACTGGCTTGACTGAGTATGATTTTGTATCTAATCTGTAAGAATGAGCTGTCCAAGCAGCACGTCTAGTTTATCACACATCTAAGCCATTTTTCAAACTTTTGTGTCATTAACAATGTGTCAAATACAATCTGCCGCATTGTCAAGACTACATGAGAGAAACATAATTCTGGTTTCCAATTCCTGCATTGGGAGTTTACGCAACATGTTTCCTTTTAAGAAACCCCTGAAGTTTGATTTAAACAGAGGCACATTTGCAGGCCCAAAATTAGTTACCTGGAGAAATTAGGTAAAAAAATAAATAAATAAACATATCCCTACCACTCCGGTCTCTCTTCCTGGAAACTAGGGACAGTAACTGTGGGAAGATTCTCTACTGCCCTGTTCTGTTTTCCTCACAAGAGAACCACCCAAATTTTCATGGGCATGTCAAACCCCACCGAAGAATGAGTTAGGGAATTCCAATCTGTGTGTGATTGTGTTCTGGGCTGGGTGGGTGGCAGGGAGGGGGAGCGGAGAAGTCTTCATGTCACATTTACTTTTGTGTTTTGGGAGAAATAACAGCAACAACAAAGATTGTATAGGTAGCCACGAACAACCTGTGCCAGGATAATCAGTTCAGTGTTTAAAACATACATGTGTGTTTTATCTGCCTACCGTCAAAACCTATTAAATCACTCTCTCCTGGCGGGGGGGATGCCTCAAATCTATATTTAGAACAAATTCCCCAGGAAAGACTTAGGTATATAATTGTTTGAGAACCAGGGATCTAAGAAAGAAAGGCAATGATAGCGCTCCGGCTGACACTGATGGAATGCTTTCTATTTTCCAGTTACTGTCGCCACCTCCTGTAAGCCATTACTTCATTACTCACCTCGGTGTCTCATCGGGTGTCCCTGAGTCTGCTTTTATTCCCCCACCACCAACCAGTCTTTTAAGAGATAAATCATTTTGTGTGACTCCACTCCTTAAGGTCTTCTAATGGCCTCTCATCTCATTCTGAATAAAATCCAGATTTTTCCCATGGCCTTCGTAGTCCCACATGAACCGACCTCTCTAACTTCTGTAACTATCACCCTCTCCCTCCCTCACTCTGCTCCAGCAACTCTGATTTCCATTCTTTCCCTTGGAGACATTGAAAACACTTTCACCTCCAATTCTTTGCATTTACTATTCCCTTTGCTTGGGAAAGCTCTTCCCTGGGTGATATTCGCTATTCCCTTAACTGAGTATTCCTTCAAACATTCTCTCTTTAGAAAGGCTAATCTGTGACTTGCAGCTTCTAAAATGGTGTCTAAATGTCCCCACCTCCTGCTATTTTTAATCTTATAGAATTCCCTTCCCTTGAATATGCTTTTAACCAAAGGAATATGCCAACACTTAGGGATGTCACTCCTATGGTTAGAATACAAAGATTGCAACTTCCATCTTGCCGGGAGAGTCTCTTTGGCTGCCTTTGACAAAACAACTGCTATGTTGCAGAGTCTCACGTGGCAAGTAACTAACGGTAGCTTCCAGACAATAGTCAGCAACAATTCAAAAGCTGTAGAGGAACTAAATCCTGCCAACAACCAAGTAAGTGAGCTTAGACATGGATCTTTCCCATCAAGCCTTGGAGTGAGACCCCAGCCCTTACAGAAATCTTGATTGCACCCTTGTAAGAGATCCTGAAGCTAAACGATGCTCAGACCCTTGAGCACAGAAACTTTAAAATAATAATGTATTTCATTTTAAGCTATTAACTTAGGGGTAATTTTTTTACTCAGCAATACGTAGCTAATACAACTCCTCGATCACCTTTAATTTAATAGAATCTACCCATTCTGTCTCCTAATCTTGCTCTATCCTTTATTTCTTCTTAGTTCATATCATCACCTAGCACATGCTCACTCCCCCTACTCCATATATGGATTTTTGTCTGTCTCTGCCTAGTGGGATATTATGTGCTTTCACTTATTATTATATGCCCAGGACCTAGAAGAGTTCTTAGTACATTATAAAATCTCAGCAAATATTAACTGAATTAGTGAATTGCTCGTTGAATTCTTTCAAACAATGCATTATATATGGATATTACTTTCTAATTTTTGAGAGAAAACAGATGTATGAAGATTTTAAGAACTCATCAAAATGCGATAGAGATAGTAGAGGTAGGATTTGAATAGCGTCCGTCTGACTCTTGACTTTCCCCATTATAACAATGTTTCCAAAACTGGGGATCCGCAGATTCCTAAGGGTTTCAGACCACTTCTTTGGCATTAATTTTTGTTTAAGATTTTATTTTTAAGTAATCTTGATACCTAACATAGGGCTCAAACCTACAACCCCAAGATCAAGAGTCACATACTCTACCCACTGAGCCAGCCAGGCACCCCAGGCATTAAATTTTTTTAATTAAAAAATTAATTTGTATTGGTAACCTGGAAATTTATGCATATTCTGCATCATCTGGATGATCACCATTTTACATATCTTGAGTCATCAGTGTTGAAATTTGTGTATCGATTAGTTTGGCTCTATGTTGGTTATCATATCCTTCCTGACTACCTATCGGAGGGCTGCAAGCTCTAGCATCAGATGCAGAGGGAACTGCTTAACCAGCTCCCACAATTGCAGAAGTCAAATCCCCATAACAAAGCCTTTAATATATTGGTTCTGTTTTTCTGATTGAATCCTGAATGGTACACTAGCTCAGTGTGTATCAAGATAAGGCTATAAAGTGGGCAAATGCAACCAGTAAAATTTGATGGTAACTTTCTTGGAATTTCAACTGAAGGATATCATAGCAAAATGGCTCATTGCTAAGTAGCTCTCAACATCTTGTGCCAGAATTTTCCTCTCAGTCTCTGCTTTTCTCAACCCTTGCTTCCCTTCCTATTTTACTCCATATCCTTCTCCCTTTTATCTCAAGGGCCAGAGTGAGCCTGTTCTGGAATGGTCTCTTCCCCAAACAGGAAGCATGGACAAGTCTAAAAAGAGTCAAGGCAAGGAGCTGATGGATAGGGACGCACTGTTAACAGTATAGGGTGACTACACTGTTGAGATTGCCAGGGCTGTGGCAGCCTTCCCGTAGGTTCTGTCACAAATGCAGCCCTGGCATCTCTGTGAATCTGAACTTACCGCCTCTACAGCTCTAACAACCCTGCCCAAGCACTCATAGGTGACAACCACAGTACTGGCTATGCATAGACTCATTTCCCAGAAGTCTTATGCTGTCATTTCAGAGATACATATACGCAAAGGAAACATTTTAGCCTCAGCACAGGAGAAAAACTATACTTTGAATCGGAGTGTTCACATCAGGAATGCTCTGGACATAACATTAAACCTTGATTACACCACTTTGAGAAACAACAGACAGAAATGGCCTTTCGAAAGAGCAAATTCACATTTTAAATGTCATCAAGCCAGGACGTTCCTTGCTCTCCTAGCTTTTTAATCCACACCTAAGTAATCTAAACCTAACTTTAAAAAGACTTGGTCCTCTGCTTCTAGACAGGAGTAGCTGGGCAACATGTCAATTCTGTTTTGCAGATGACAGAGTTCTGCTTGGGTGAGAAGAGCCCAGATACTATATTTTCTTAATTTAAAGTCTAAAATTAGTATTTTGGGTAGACTCTTATCTATATGAGTTTTACTTAAAAAAAAAAAAGTATTCTAAAGATTAACTCTGTATTTTGTCACTTTGCTAAAGTCCAAGCAGCTTCAACTTTCTCTTTAACCATTTTCTTTGTTAATTTTTTTCCAGAGAAATAATTATAACTATGTATGGAACACCTACTATGTGCCATGCTCCATGTTAAGAGTTTAACCAGTTATTCTACTCATCCTTACTTTGGCTTGGTGAAGTAGGTGTTATTGTCTCTGACTAGCACCAGGTCACACAGCTGGTAAGAGCTTCCTGAACTCCAAGTCACCTGACTCCACAGTCTGTAATCATGACCCTTTCTCTGAATTTACCAACTCTGGTTATTTATTGTGTGTTGCAGAACCTCAAGGCCTTTATTAGTATTTGAGCAGAACTAACGCTGTGTTTTACAAAATTTGGTTTTGATCCTACTTCCAAATATCCTCCGGTAGTCTGGCCAAGCTAATATGGTCTTCCAGATGGACAAGAATTTTATTTTGAAAATTTTAAAATTTAAGTTGTGAGCCTCTCTTCCTAATTGCAAATCCTGTAACCCTATGTAAAATTCTCCCAATGCACTCTAATTCCGGAAATATGTATCTACCAGCCTGCCTTTGGATTGTGACTCAGTAGGTTCTCATCTTCCAACTGTCTCAGGAGGTCACATGGAAGCCCTTTTTACGGTGAGTGTTCTATTGGCTATATGTTTGGAAAAATCAAACAAACTACAAATTTCTTACAGGCGCAAACCATAGTCTATAACTCTCAATTAGCTAAAGTACTGATAGCATTCTGCTCCCTTCTTTTACTTCTAAAGACAGATTTTGTTAAACTTCTTCAAATTGCCAGCTATCTCCAGTAAAGACTGGCAAATAGAGATCATCTTACAAGTCAAATCCAATAGACTGGTAATAGATGCCAGCCAAGAGACAGATCTTGAAGTTTTGTGTGCGTTCAGGAAAAAACAGCACGGGAACAAATGAAGGAACTCTATTAGAAACACAGGGAACCAGGATGGTGGTCCAGGTGCCATGTATCTGCTCACCCTACCCTACTTACACTGATTCTACCTGTGAAAACCCTGTATCTCAGGTCAAGGCCTAGTAATGTAATCAGAACAAAGGAAGCAATATCAATTAGCCTCAACACAAGGATCTAGCTTGTTGTTTTGTTGTTGATTATATTTTGAGAGAATTTTAGTCAGGATGACTTCCATTTTATTGTCTTCAACGCTTCTCACAGGAAGATAACTTTTGAAGCAGTTTCTAAAATACAGCAAAATGTGAGTTGTTTTAGACTTGTTCTGAGATTAATCCAAGAATGGTAGCACGATAGCTAACTGTATTATATACCAGACCAAATCCATTATACTTTGTATCAAATGTGATGGGAATTTTACTAAGACTAATAAAAGCAACTGTGGGATTTGAGGTGATATATACATATGGAGACAAACACTGTACAGACACTAAACAAACTCCTCTTCTCTATCCTTGAACATTTTACACCTTGACCATGGTTTCTGGACTTTTACAATTCATCATGGTTTTAACTTTATGTGAAAATTACCAGTTACAAATAAATATTTTCAGTAGTATTGCTTTAATCTCCAATTGAATGCAAAATTAGCTTTCTTGAAGACATAAGACTTTCTCTACTTCTCAATCAAGAGAATTCCCAAAATGCTTGAGGTTTTTTTCAGAGTGCACTGCTGTTTCGACACGTCAAGACTTCTAGGGAAGGAGGCAAATTGAACACAAAGTCTATCTTCACCACCTTTTAAATCACATTTAAAATTAAAGTAACAGGCACCTGGGTGGCTCAGTCAGTTAAACATCTGACTCTTGGTTTCAGCTCAGTTTAAAATCTCAGGATTGTGAGATTGAGTCCCACATCAGGCTGCACACTCGGTGGGAAGTCTGCTTACCATTGTCATTTCCTCTGCTCCTCTTCCTGCTTGGGCACACACTCTCTCACTCAAATAAATAAATTTTAAATAAATAAATAAATGAATGAATAAATGAGTGAATAAATAAATAAATAAATAAATAGCTGTGAAGAAACAAAGAAGCAGGAAACCTGCAAAGATGAAGAGAGTAGGAACAGAGACAACACATACAAGAGATAAAATCTAGAAGTTGGAACATAGATTATGAGTGGTAACTGACTTCCAATATCTGGGAAAAGTATAATCTAAGTCTAAAGTAAGGGAAACTAACAAGAAGCAAATTGATGTTCACCTTATAGCTATTTGGAATGCTCTGAATGTGGCAGAAATGAGTTCTAAAAGGGCAGGTGCAACAGGAGGATGAGTTGAAAGACTGGCTACATTTTTAAAGGGAAAATTGACCTTTTCTGTTGCAATTATCTCTTTCCAAGTACAACTGAAATATAGAGGTTTACTCTCTGGAGAATTAAACCTGAAAGGATCTGGTATTGCTCATAAGAGATACAGCTGAGGGCAAAGATGAAGGACTCTACTAAAAACAGGGAAGTTATGTGAATGTCGACATACTAAGATCTAAAACTTTCAACAACCTTTGTCCATCAGCTTCTAGAAAGCTAGAAGCTGGCTTTTTATGTACATTAAGCAATAAACTGAGAAAACTGATCTGTCTAGGGGAAAGGACTTACAGAGATACAAAACTGAAGGTCTTGCAACAAAATAGCTGGGACACAACCAATCATTCTATACTCAAGCTCAATTGTTCACAAGGTATACCCATAAACATTAACTTCCAAGTAGCATTTTTTATATCTGTTTTAAACATGACCACTACAAAAACAAAGCCAATTAAAAATAAAAAAATTCAAGAGAGCAAATAGAAGAGAAAAAAATTAAGCCTTAGAGTTTTGAGAGAAGAAATTGCATTCTTTTTGTTTTTTTAAGATTTGATTTATTTAAGGGCACGTGGGGTAGCTCAGTGGGTTAAAGCCTCTGCCTTCGGCTCAGGTCATGATCTC
>CM053605.1:108560744-108590719 GCA_028646535.1 Procyon lotor
ACATTGTCTTTTACATTTATTTGTTGCAA
Source organism: Procyon lotor (assembly GCA_028646535.1). Classification (NCBI taxonomy): domain Eukaryota; kingdom Metazoa; phylum Chordata; class Mammalia; order Carnivora; family Procyonidae; genus Procyon; species Procyon lotor. The sequence continues at coordinate 108,560,774 of CM053605.1, forward strand.
ACTCTTGCTGGAATATCCGTTCCTTGAGGGTAGAAGCTTTGTCTTATTTATTTTTTTTTAAAGATTATTTATTTATTTATTTATTTGACAGAGAGAGAGATCACAAGTAGGCAGAGAGGGGGAAGCAGGCTCCCTGCTGAGCAGAGAGCCTGATGCGGGGCTGGATCCCAGGACCCTGAGATCATGACCTGAGCTGAAGACAGAGGCTTTAACCCACTGAGCCACCCAGGTGCTCCTGTCTTATTTACTTTTGTACATCAGTGCCTAGAGCACAGACTAAATGCAGGATTGGTGAGCAATAAATCTTTATAGAATTGATACATGATTGCATAAGTTAAAAAACAAACAAAGAAAAAAACCCTAACTATATAATCTTATTTGAGAATGTTACATATTCTTAATCAATGTGGGGATCAATGGGAAGACATGTTCTTATCTGGGAATTCTGGCACATTTTAAGGTCACTTTTTTCCCCACCATGTTAAAAATAGGAAGTTCCAAAAGTAGAATATGGAGATCATTTGTGGGCTGTTGCAGTCATCTTAGAAGTATGAAAGATCACCTGGACCAAGGGAGTAGTAGAGAAATGGAGTGAAAAGTTGAGGCAGAGATCTATTTTGGCAAGAAAATTCAGCAAGACTTTCTGTGCCATATTGTATAGCATGCATCCATAATTTCATTCTACTCTAAAAAAAATTATTTAAATATTTCCCTAATGATAGATATCTAGGCTGCCTCCAACTCCCTACTTGCCCAAGTAATGTTAATACTAAGAATCTTCATGTATGTCTCTCCATGGATTTGTGGGGTAGTTTCTCTGAGACAAGAATACTAAGATATGGAATGTATCTAGATTGTTCTGAGTGGCTGAACCTACTTATGCGCCTAATGAAAATCCTTCAGAATTCTTATTGTCTCATATCCTTACGAATGCTTGGTGCAGTGTGACACTGTTGATATGCAGATGAGCCCCTGTACCCACAGGGCAGGAAGAGACCAAAGAAAGAGCAGACCACTCCAGATTGTCAGATGGTAGGTTTAATAAGGAAGGGAACTTACTTATGAGCCTTGTCTTGGGTGGCCACAAGATGAGTAGCTCTTAGCATGCCCCACAGAATCGTTTTTTTTTTTTTAAGATTTTATTTATTTGGCAGAAAGAATGACCACAAGTAGGCAGAGGGGCAGGCAGACAGAGAGGGGGAAGCAAGCTCTCGGCCTAGCAGAGAGCCCGATGCGGGGCTCAATCCCAGGACCCTGAGACCATGACCTGAGCTGAAGGCAAAGGGTCCACTGAGCCACTCAGGCGCCCCTCACCCACAGAATCTTAAAAATTTATATAGAGAGGCCTTAACTGGGCTCGGTCACTAACATCATTCAGACAGCATGAACACCACATTTTTATCTCAAGGGTGTAACCTTGGAGCAGCTTCTGAGAACAGGGAAAGCAAGTAGAACAAACATTCCAAAAACAAGGAAGGAGTTGGGGAGCTGCCAATTTCCTGGGTCCAGCTCATATATCAACTGTCAATGTGTTCTTGATGACCTCCTCCAACAGACATTCTAGTTTTTTCTGATCTCCTGGGTATAAAGGAATGTGTCATTATATTAATTAACATTTCTCTGATGAATAGTGATAAACATTTCTATATTTCCAGTCATTTTCCACATCTCTGTGCAGTAGGCAGCTTCTCTTTGATCACCTACCATTGTCTTGCTGATTTGTTGAAATTCTCTGTATGATCTATTTAATTTTGGTTTCTGATGTCTATCAGATTGTCACATACCTATTAACTTTGCCCATGATTTCCACAGTGCAAGAGAAATCTTTTCGTTCTTGACGTCAGTGGAAATGATGGAATTCTGGTTGGCAGGAGCCAAGAGACAACACTTAATCACTAAACATGCTATGAGCTGGTTACCATATGGATAACAGAATAAAAGGAATCATTACAGTAGTCTTACCTACAGAGATTATCAGCACTGGCCACTCACTTAGGATGTCCTGGGTCCTAAATGGCTGGAAAGTGTTAAGTTCCTTAAGGCTACTATAACAAAGTATCACAGTCTAGGTGGCTTCAAGCAGCAGTTTATTCTCTCACAGTTCTGAAGGCTAGAAGTCTGGAATCAAGGTTTAGGCAGTACCATGTTCTCTCTGAAAGCTCAAGAGGATCTGTTCCATGCCTTTGTCTTAGCTCCTCATGTTGCTGGCAGTTATTGTCATTCTTTGGTTTGTCGACACATCTCCAGTCTCTGTGTCTGTCATCACATGGTCTCTTTATTTCTTTTTCGTGTCAGTCATATTTGATTAAGGGCCTGTCCTATTCCAGTATGACTTTCACTTAATTAAATCTTAATTATATCTGCAACAACCCTATTTCCAAATAAAGTTACATTCATATGTATCAGATGTTAGGACTTCAATATGCATTTTTGGGGATACAACTCAATGCACAATAGACAGCTTAATATGGTCTTACTTGATTTCTATAAGCCAGAAGCTCTAGATCTGGTATATGGAACCCTGACTTGAAGCTCTTAAGAAATTTGTGGCTCTTCAATCAATTCCAAGACTTCAGGCAGTAGAAAAATCTAGAGTCCTGTAAATGAAGGGAGGCCAAGTCTCCTTCAGGAGGGACCCCATTACCTAACCAAAATTTATGCTACATCTTCCTCTTAGACTCCTCTTCCCCTGTCTCCAAAGGGACTTGTGGCCATTTGCCACAGTGGTTATGCATTTAGGGAGGGAATATAATCAGACTCTTCAAGGAGTACTAAACACTGACTGAGCCAACACAACTTCCTAAAGAGCTCTATGCTATGTGGTCTACCAGGCAAGTAGGGGATTCTGAATGTTAGGTGAGCAATGCAGTTTTGGCTTAGGTTGGTCTCACCAGGAGCACTGAACATAGCCTGTGCTATTTCCCAATTTTGGAATGCACAGGTAAAATTGACAAGCTTAGCAAAGTGGCAGTCTCTCCACCGATTCCATGACCTTAGGAGAGTGGGCTATCATGATAGGAAGCTAAAAGCCATTATAACTATTCATCTTCCAAACTAGTGACTCAAAAGCAATATCACATTCTTGGAGGGGCTTTGGAGATTAGTGCCAATGTTAAGGACTTAAAGGATGTAGGGGTGCTAATGCCTATCAACTCATTATTTGTTCTGTATAGAAGATGGATAGATAATCTTGGAAAATTATTGTGACTTATCATAGACCTTACTGTGTGATGACTCCAGCTGCAAATATGCTCAACTTCCAAGCCTTATGTCATAACTGAATCTGTAAGGACCTCCCTCATCTCTCCATTTCATAGGACATCATGCTGGTTCACTGTGTTGAGGCTCTGATGAGTAGGAAATGACAAGAATTCTGGTTACCTTGGTAAGACACTTGCATGCCTAAAGGTGTAAAATAAATCTGACAAGAATCCAGAGGTTTGCCACTTCAGAGAAATTATCAATGTCCTGGTGGCCTAAGGCAGGGTCCCAAACTATCATTTGCAGGCCAAAGCTGGTCCATGATCTGCTTTTATACAGCCAGTGAGCTAAGAGTGGTTTTTATGTTTTTAAATGATTATTTAAGAAAAAAAAAAAGAATATGTAATAGAAACTATACAAACCTAGCAAAACCTTAAATATTTACTAGCTAGCTCTTTATAGAAAAATTATTCTAACCTCTTCTGAAGGTCATGTAATATCTCTCCAAGGTGAAGAACAAAATGCTGTACTCAGACTCTCCTAAGAGTAAAAAAAAGACATGAAACTTAGTGAGTCTCTTTGGATCATAAAGGCAATATCTATCTTATCTATGTTACTCTGATCCATTTACCGGCAGCCAGAAGGCTTCCATTTTTTTTAGCATTGCCTAGGATAGGACTAGGTTCTGTAAAATATCCAGTCTACCGTGAAAGTTGACCTGTCACTCAGGACATATGACCCAGCAGATTCCATGATGTGTAAAGCATCTGTGGCAGATAGAGATGCTGTTTGAACTGCTGGCAGACCCTAATAGGAGAATTACAGTGTAGATCTTTAGGATTTGGGAGTAAATCTATGTCATCACTTGCAGATAACTACTCTTTTAAAACAGCTTCTGACTTTATTACTGGCCTGAATGCTTGACCATGAACTACTAAGTTACCAAGTGACCCAAGCTGCCCATCCTGAATGGATATTATCTGACCCACCAACTCAGAAAATTATGTATGCTCAGCAATCCTCAATTATCAAATGGAAGTCTTATTTCTAATAGTGAGCTCAAGAAGATCCATGACTAACAGCCATGAGCTGTTAGTTTCCAAAGTACCACTCCTGCTATACTGCCTTCAACTTACACCTCTGTCCCCATGTTTCCTCTGACAAGTAGAATGTAGAACCACTTCAGATCTGAGTTACAAATGGTTCTGCATTATTTGTTGGCACCACCTGAAAGTAAATGGATAGCCATATCCAGATGGCCTTGAAGGACAATGGTGAAGGAAAATTCTTCTAGTGGGCAGAACTAAGAGAAGCACATTTAATTAAGTTTTTCTGGAAGGACATATGGATGGAAGTGCAAATTCACATTGTTTCATGGTCTGTGACTTCCTGATTTGGCTTTGTAGGTAGGGGCTCAGAATGATTAAAGCATTAGTGAGAAAGAGGTTTGAGAAGAAGGTGGGTTAGCATCTCCATAGGGGCACAGAGTATGATGATACTTAGGTCACATGTGAATACTCATAAAAGGCCAACTCAGAAGAGTAGGACCTTTAATAGTAAGGTGGACATCAGTCAGTCTCTTTTTCCATCTGACCCAGAAGTTGAGGCTGCCACTTGGCCACTCTAAGCTCTTCTTGACATTGAATAAATAGGCCAAAAAATTACTATAGTAGCTGAGGTGATCGATCCTGACTATGAAAAGGAAATTGGGTTGCTATCATGCAAAGGAGATAAAAACAGAGTGTGTCTATAAAAGCTGGAAATCATCTGGTCTGGTTTTATAGTCCCACCATATCTTGTGATAAAGGCAAATGGATTTGCACAGACATTTGTCCATAAATATCCACAGTGGCATTATTCATAGTAGTCAAAAGGTGGAAACAAGCTACATGCCCATTAACTGATGAATGGATAAACAAAATGTGGCATATTTTGAAATATTCCATACTGAACTGAATAGTATTCGGACATATAAGCATAAAAGGGAATGGGTACTATTCATGCTATAACATGGATGAAATGAGAATGTTATGCTAAGTGAAAGAAGACAGACACAGAAAACCCCACATATGTGACTCCCTTATATGAAATGTCTAGAACAGGCAAATCTCTAGAGACAGAAAGTATATTAGCAGTTACCTAGGTTAGGAGGTCTGGGGTAAGTGGGGGAGTGACCTGCTGATAGCTGTGAGGTTTCCTTTTTGGGTGATGAATACATTCTAAAATTGATTATGGTGGTTGATGTGCAGCTCTGTGAATATATCAAAAACCATTAAACTGTACATTTCAAATGAATGAGTTGGGAACACCTGGGTCGCTCAGTCAGTTAAACACCTGCCTTTGGCTCAGGTCATCATCCTACAGTCCTGGGTTCGAGGCCCTCATCGGAAGTAAGAAGCCTGCTTCTCCCTCTCCCTCTGCCTGTTGCTCTGCCTACTTGTGATTTCTCTCTCTCTCTGTTGAATAAATAAATAAAATCTTTAAAAATAATAAGTAAAGGGGCGCCTGGGTGGCTCAGTCGTTAAGCGTCTGCCTTCGGCCCAGGTCATGATCCCAGGGTCCTGGGATCGAGCCCCACATCGGGCTCTCTGCTCAGCAGGGATCCTGCTTCTCCCGCTACCATTCCCTCTGCTTGTGTCCCCTCTCTTGCTGTGTTTCTCTCTGTCAAATAAATAAAAAATATTAAAAAAAATAATAATAAGTAAATAAATATATTGTATAGTATATGGATTATATCTCAATAAAGCTCTTTCGAAAAAAAGCCAATGGAAACTACAACTCAATGGACACAGGATTGTTAATAGCTTCAGGCTCTTTAAAAGTGAAAGTTTGGATCACTTTATTAGACAAAGCATTATGACTAATTAGCCACAGTGCTTGCTTTATGGCAAAGAGAAAATACGGGTTATTTTATTTTGCTTCTCAAATTGCTGCAGGTTTGGCCATTGCAACTTTTCCAATCCTCCATCCTTTTACTTTTTGTGCAATGTCTTACTTTCTAGCACTAGAAGATGCTCGATGCTCAGGCTCTTCTTATATTTTTTGTGCCATTTTCATTTAATCTAATTACTGATATAATTGGGTTTATATCTGCCATATTGATATTTGCTTCCTATTTTCTCATCTATTTTGTATCATTTATTTTTCCTTTCTTGCTTGCTTTAGGATTTAACAAATTTTTTTTATTATTTCATTTTCTCCTCTATTAGCTCTTCAGTTATATCATCTATTATTATGATTTTATTGGTTGTGCTTGAAATTACAACACATATCTTTGATTCATTATAGTCTTCTTTAGATTAGTATTTTACCATTTCTCAAATAATAAAAGAAATTTACAAGAGTTCAATTTCTAGTACTGCTTCCCTCTCTTGTGGTATTTTTATTATGTGTTCTACTTTTACATATGTTATAAATCACACAAGATATTATTGTTGTTTTAAAGAGTCAGTATTTATTTCTCTTGGCCCATACATTTACTCCTTTAGGTACTCTTCATACCTTCTTATAGCCCCGTGCTTCTCTCTGGCAACATTTTTCTTCACCCTGAAGATGTTCCTGTATTATTTCTTGTGTGCATACCTTCTGGCAACAGTTTCTTTGAGTTTTTTGTTAGTTTGTTTATAGGTTCAAAACATCTTTATTTTGGCTTCAGTTTTAAAGGACACAATCACTTAATATAGAACTGTATGTCTCAATGGGGTTTTTAAAATTTCAGTGTAATAAAGATGTCATCCTATTGTTTTCTGAGTTCCATGGTAATTTAGCATCCTTTCCTTCTCTCAAAGATTGTCTGTGAAGAGTTGTTTTATGATTTTTTTGTCAGCTGTTAGAGTTGTTTATATAGAATCCCAACTACTCCATTATAGCCAGAACTGAAACTCTTCTTTTTCTTGACTTTTGCGTTGGCCGTAAAATAGGCCATTTCTGTAATAGAAAACATATATGCCTTGTTCCTGATCTAAAAAAGAAAAGCACTTAAAATGCCTCCACTAAGTATGATGCTTACTGGTATCCTTTATCAAGTTGAAGAAGTTCCCTTCTATTCTTGTCTCACAGAGAATTATTTTTTAAATCATAAATTGGTGTCAAAATCTATCAAACAATTTTTCTAAATCTGTTGAGACAGCATGTGATTTTTCTCTTGTTATTTCATTATTATAGTAAACTTCGTTGATTGATTTTCTGGGTTGAGCTTTGCATTTCTCAGATTAGCCATACTGATGAATATACTTGAGTATGGCATGTTTGCTTTATAGATTATTTTTCTGGTTTATATTTAGCTGCTATATTTTTCCATTATTTACTTTTATAATTTCTGTATCATTTGTTTATATATTTCTCTGGTAAACAACATATTACTGGATTTTTTACAGTCCAATCTGAAAAACTGTTAACCCAATACTATGAACATTGAGATAATATCTTTTTGTTTCCAGAACTCTTGGAGAGCAAGCATACGCTACTCCTCCCAGTGAAGTCAGTGGACCTGAGGCCTCCACAAAGTTAGAAGTCTTCATCCTGAGCCTTAATAAAGGGCCACGTCCCCCCAACCTGGGCTGCTATGAACACATTTTTCCCTTGAAGATACAGGGAGAAGCTGTGTCAGACCCACCCTCCATTTATCTTTATCATAGAAAAACTGCTTATGATTCAGAGAGTAGCTGAGAAGCAAAAATTTAGACTACCATTGACCCAGAGTCCTCTTAAAAAAATTTTTTTATAGATTTTTATTACCTCTTAAATACAAAAATAATACTTTTTTATTATATGAAATTTAGAAAATATTGGATATATAAAGAGAATACAGAGAATAGTTACAATGCAGAGATGATCAGTGTGTGTCACTTGCTTGGGGATATGTGCGTCTTTTTTTTAACCAGAAGGTGTCAAGGAGAGGTTGCTAGGCAACAACTAAGACTCATCTTCCTTTCTGCCTGAGTTTTTAAAGTTTGTACTTGGCCAGTTAGGCCATGAGAAATAGCAACCGAGTTCATACAGGTCTGAGCAGTGGACATCACATCAGGACTACTGTCCAGCCACAGTGATATATGTAATACACTTTCCATTATAAGATATATCCCAATTTTAGAGATGTTAAAATGTGAAAAAAGAGTGTGCTTTAGAGTTGATGAAATACAATCATACTTTTTAATTGGAAAGTAGCAGGTAGACTAGAAGGCTGTATTGCATCTGTCTCTTTTTTTACCCAAATTGGTAAAATTTGAGTGGTTTTAACTTTCTGTTTTACATTTTTAGCATACTGTAATTTTCAAATGTGGATGGATATATAATTACACACAAAAAATAAAAGTATTATCTCAAGAAACAAAACAATAGAAAGCAATAAAAAATCTAATAGCAATAAGGGGAGAAGGAGGCTATTGAAATGTGAGCTAAGTTCTTCTGGAGTTTATGCTACTCTTGTGTTTATCAAGTCAACATGTTAGAAACGTGTGTCATCTTCTTTAGCCACTGAAAAGTATTCCAACATCTCTATCAAAGTGAAGTCCACATCATGCTTGTCATCAGAGAGGTCATTTACGAAGGTAGAAAGTGTGAGACTACATTCTAGGAGTTGGGAAATACAGAGAAAGAAGAAGAAACTGAGATACAAAAAAAATTTAAATAATAAAATTATTCCAAAATCCTGGAACACATAAAATATGAAGTTGAGAGAAAACAGATCAGAGGGGTATTTGGGAAATAGGGACAAGAATCTCCTCAGCTGGGTAAATGAACAACTGGTTCCTGAAGTAAAAGAAAATTCAAGGAATTAAAAACAAGACAAAACAAAACACCAATTCTAATTAGTATCTTCAGAGAGACACCATAGTTATTAGTGGATTTTCCTTACTCATTTATTATCCCTTAGCCTTCTAATTTTGAGAAGAAAATATTGTTAACAACAAAAACAAATTATCTTCTCCCTCTCATAAATTCCCCCACCCAGCCACATGCACTCTACATTTTTTCCTCCATTCTACTGGTCTTTCCTCCTTCCTTCTAAGGGCTCATTTATTCTCCTGCTGAGATTCTGATTTTTTTCCCCTGTCATATAATGTTATAAGGAAAATTTTGCATGAGTTTTAATATGGCTTTTCTGGGTATCTTTACTGAGATTTGGTTTGGAAAACACATTTTCTTCTTTCAATTTTTTCCTCATAGATTAAAGGAAGGTAGCTTTCTGTCTCCACTGAGAGTCTATATGCCCGTTTATATAATTAAATATAATTTAATATTTATATAATTAAATTTAAAAACATTGAGTATAGCCTTGGCACAGGCTAAGTGCTTTATCTTTTCTTTGTAGAAGTGGAAGCATAGACTTAAACAGATTTAAAACAAAACAAAAACAAAAACAAACAAAAAGACTAGACCAGTTTGGCAGAAACTACTAATATTCACTGACATCCATATGCTTATCTACATTTTTCCAGCTTCCTTTGCAGTTAGGTTGGACATACTGTCTGATGAAAAGTGACTGCTTCTGGCCAGTGGTTACACATCCAAAGTGCCTTCCATCCACACACAGCTTTCCCCTTCAGCTGTCAGGCGAATGATGAGAGGACATCCTTACAGCCATTAGAAAGCAACAGCTTGGTTCGCCGAGTCACTGCTTGGAGGAGAGCTGCCCTTACCTGCATTACCCTGTATTGGAAGCAAGAGATACACTTTTACTGTCTTAAGCCGTTGAGGTTTAGGGAATTTTTTATCACCAAAACTAGTGCCAATGACTGTGACTAGGGTCCCCTCTCTCACATAGCCAGTATCTATAGAAGGTACAGGACTAGAACCCAGAACTCCTGGGTTTATTGTCTGTACTCTTGGAGAGAAGCTACTGAACTCAAGAAAGAGAAGGAAAGAAGGGAGGAAGTTGAGCATTGATTTGCTTTGAAAATAAAGCTAGTCGGACCTGCCCTAGAATGGGAGTGAGAAGCCCTGGTTAAAACAAACCTGGCTTGTCTACCAGTTACTACTGGGTTATTATGGGCAACTGCTTTACCCTTTCTGAGCCTGGATCATCTTGCAAAAGAAGATAATAAGCACAGTAAGTGGCACCCAGTAGATAATTCAGTAGGCAATTATTATTTATTATAATTATCTACCCATGATAAACTAAGACTAAAATAGTGATTGTAAATATAAATACAAAAAGTATCATGCTTAATAGTGACACACTGATGTTTATTTTGTCGTGAATAAGAAAATGAGTGAAAATGTCATTATATGTGTAAATTAATATAAAACATAATTGAGAGAAATAGGGATGTATATGAATGGAAAATTCATTTTTTCATCTTTACCAAGAGCCCTCTAAAGCCTTGTAATATCCATACAAATCTAGATAATGTAATGAAATGAATGCATCTCACACTGGCATAATTGAGAGTCATTATTTTCAAAACCAATAGGGCAATTATCAAATGGGGAAAATCTTAAAATTATTCTGCTACTCTATTGTAATATCAATATGGAATCTATGAAACACAGCCTTTTCAAGTGGCCTTGGAACATTCGAGAATGTGGCTGTCAGAGTGGAGTACTTTTCAAGAGAGGCTTTAAAGAATTAGAATTCCAGAGATGTGTTCAAAATGAACATTAATCACTTGATATTCAACTTGTATTACCCTATGTTCATCATAAGAAATGATTTGGAGTTCTGAAATACAAAGGTGCTTCGTGAAATCTCATTTTATTTTCTAACTCATCACAGTGAGCCTGAAGCGGTTTATTTTCTTTTACTGAGATAACCTCTGCTCTCATCACCTCAGCAGCAGTATTTCAAAGGGGCGTGGGGAGAAGAGGTTATGGAGGTGCTCTTGTGGGAAGCTTCATCCTCAGGCTCTGTGTGAGTCTCAGTCATGGAGAACTCTTGCCTAGAGGAGCCTGTTTGCATGATCAGTCCCCCAGTTCCAGTTACGGCTTTTCGGAGTGACTCTCTAGCTCAGTTATACCATCTAATCCCAATGCATCTACAATGACATTCGAGGTTCGATAACTATTATCTGGGTCAAAAATGGGAACCCTTGAATCGCCTCATGTACAGACTTGTGAGAACAATGGATCACAGTCCTGGAAATCTTTAAATTAGTTTCCTTAAGGATGGGTTAGTGTTTTCTAAATATTCTTAACCTGTAATCTGTTGGGTTTGTGTTTATTTGTATCAAGACTTGGCCCTTAGCTGGCAGAACTGCCACTATCTATGTCCAAGTATCCTGGGCAGAACCTATTGGTTTCCAAGAAAATGACACCTTGAAATATATGGTTTTGATGTTCATTATTATCTTGAATATTTCTTAGTGTTAGATTGCTCATTTACAAACTATATATAATACAACAATGGGGTCAACATTTGCACATTACATATGGGGAGGGCAAAAAATGTGTTTTCCAAATCCAATTTTATCTTGCCCTGGATTCTCCAACCCTCTTGCTAGCAGACAAAAGAATACTAAACTTTCTCATTAATGATAAATTCGTCTCTCCGGTCTACAACACTATTCCCAGCTACTCAGTCTCTTTTGGGTGAATATTTAGACCATCCAAAGTTTGAAGGCTTTAAAAGAGCTGTTCCTCTTCTCTCAAGTTTTCTCTCTCTCCCTTTTCTTTCCAAGGTACCATCTAGATGACAGGGGACAGCTGTATGCTGTGAAACACTGACTATAAAAACAGACTATAATTACCAGATCATATTTGATAAATAAGACTCAATAACAACCTGCAGCAATGTGCCCAGAAAACTGACCCTTGGTCTACAGTGAACCTTCCCTTCCCTTCCTTGTCCATGTTCTCACTCAGAGGATCAGTCCAGGAAGTTTCCCGAGACCCAGGTTGTACTACTTCTCCCCTCCTTTGTGGCTTGCAAACCTCTTCTCTCCCTTGGACAGTCTGATAAGATCTTCCTCCTCTGCTATATCCTCCTTTTCCCTACCTTGTGAACTTCTTACCTCTAGGTGGTTCATTTATTTCTCCTCCTTGAGGTCAATAAGCCTCAAGATGAGCTTTGACAGGAGAAGGAGTGCAGAAAAATAAACCAGTCCATGGGTAAGGAAAAAGACACCAGAAAATACATTAAAACTTTATCCTATCACTTACCACTTCTGATTACTCCATAGTGTGGAGATAAGGATCAACTAAGATAAAGTATGAGGAAGTACTTTGTGATTATAAGAGGTAGGCAAACATGAATTGTCATTATTTGAATCAGAATTTAGCCACTTGGTGTGTCTAAAAGGGGTTTGGTTCCTTGCTTATCCGAAGGGGGTTCTTTTCCTTTTTTCCTGTTATTTTTAAGAAAGTGTTCAATTTAAACTTTGATTTTTTTTTTCCTCTGTGCTAGTCAAGGGCATGAGTTCATGTCACTTTTCTTGGCCATTTTGATTTTCCCCAACAGAAACTAGAAAAGTGAATTCCAAAGGTTTTTTGTATGACATTTTTTCCTCATAGGTTAGAGATAGTGAAGGAAAGTCCATGAAATAAGCAGAGAAAATCTTATCTATTAGCAGGCACTATTTCTTCACAGGGTCTGGAACTGAAGTTCAACTTTGAGGATCCTGATTCTGCTTGTCCATAAATATATGGGCAAGTGAGAATATTCTGAAGTGCTTCTATGAGGACCAAGAGAGCCCTCAAAATTGTCCTGTGTGAGGACAATCTGTTCCGATGATGACTAAAAACTAGAATTGGTATTGACATAGCCCTTTATCATTCATAAAGCTGTTTTTTATTTTTTCATTTGCTATGTCTTACTCGAGCAAATGAAAATCTAAGAGAAATATTATTATCATTCCCATTTTACAGATGAAATCAGACTCATCCTGATTTGTTTATATCCGGACTATGACTTTAGTCCATCTGTTCTTTATTTAACCAGTTCCTTTACTTTTAAATGGGAACATTGAGGGAGATGCCGGCTGTGCTCACCTTGACATATAGAGGGCAGGGGAATTTCGTGTTGCACCCTTGAAACCTTTCGAGTTGGGGCAGCTGTGGAGAGGACCAACGTTCCCATGATCCCTCATTGTCAAAGCTCACATGTGGAAACTACTTTATAGTCAGCATACGCCACCAATAAAATCTATAAATATGCAATTTGGAAACAATGTTTCTATGGCAATGTATTATTTGTCAGGGCAGTAATTATGGTCGTGCAAGTGTGTTAACGGCTGGTTAGGGAAATCACACCTGTTTCTAAGTGGGTTGCAGTGACTCACTATCTTTTCTTTTCCAAATTTCATTGCTCAGAGCACATGCTCTTTGAGGATGAATTCATCATTACCACTCTAATCATTTATTATTTACTGAATGTATATAGCAGGCAAAGGGGGTGATTTTTTTTTTTGTTGGGTTTTGAATGAGAGGAAGAAGTTGGCTTTGGGAATGTGAAGCAGGAAGCCTTTCCAAGCACAAGGGCTGGTGTGAGAAAAGGAAACATGGAGACAGGTCATATGAAGCAAGCAAAGAACTGAGCGGAGTGAATTTTAACTGAAAAGCCATGGGAAAGGAAACTTCTTGCATACGTGGGAGTAGAAAGAAAGGAAGTAGGAAGTAGTATGAAGGAAGGAGGTTGAAATAGGAAAAGGAAAAGAGAAAGGCTAAAGCAGAATATGAGAGAGAAAGGGGGTACTGTGAGATGATTGATTGATTGATTGATTCATTCATTCATTCATTCATTAAACCAGAACTGAAAACTTGTTATGAATCCAGGAACTCTGCGACATTAATATCCTTTCCTGGGGAAACTGAGGCTCAGAAAGTTAAGTAAATTTATACAGTCAACCTTGACTTTGAATCAGAGCCTTCTGATTCTGGGGTCTGTGTTTTTTCTGCCATGTGGATGCTCCTGTCCCCACAAGAGGAATGGTTTTTATCATTTTCCTTATAGATCTGTACATTTCCTGAATTGAAAATGTGTTTGCACAGTAGATATGTGAGGTTCTAGGCGGTAGAGAGGTTGAAAACCTTGCCAAATTAGTTGAAAGGAAATCATTAGTGAGAACAACTTTCTGGTGGTCATTTCAAAATGTGTATGCATATCACATCATCACATTATACACTTCACACATATATAATTATATTTGTTAAGCCTTCCTTAATAAAGCTGGAGATAAAAGAGAGAATAAGTTTTGGCATAGAGTGGTATAAGTGCTGCTAAGAGAACGTGTTGAGAACATCCTGGAACAACTGAATAAGAGAGCTAAGGATGCTCCAGGAGCTTGATTTATTGTTTGTTTCTTCTCCTTTGATTCATTGATAGATATGCAAGATTTTTGAAGAAAACTCTCATTGGTTGCATATTTTGAAGTAATCATTATTGTATCTTCATTCATAAAGTCTGAGGGTGGCTTATCAGATGACAAAGCTAACATTCAGTATTTTTATGAGCTAAACTCTTGACAAGGTATTATTTGAATAGACTAAAATCTTTTTTTTTAAGTTGACAAAAAGAAATATCCTCCTTGAAAAATCATTTTCAATCTCAATGCAGTGTGTCAACCCGACAAATTAACAAAACAAATCAAATAATGTAACATTGGAGATTTAGAAGCATCAGTTTGATCTTCATAGTAAATTGCTTGAAGAATCTTGGTGCTCTTTGATTTAACAACTTAGCATATTCTGTTATCTATGACTGACCTTGACTAAAGTTTCAAGCAAAAATAAACTTTCCATCTTAACTTCCTGAAGTAATTTTAAGAATAGTTCAGAAGGGTCTGATAGCAAAATGAAGTAGAAAGAGTCATTTATCTAAATAAATCGGCTCCCAATTTCTCCAGTGTCTGAACGAATATTTTTATCAATAAATGGAAGGTGTCTTCTCATTTCACATTATCTGTTTGTCATTTTTCATTGTCTATGATAGCTCTATGATAGTTAAAGGCACAGATTAGTTCCTCTGAATCGAAGTTTGCCTGATATGTAGTGGCTCTCTTGCATACATGAGCACTTAGAAATCATTATCAATTATAGTTATTGGTAATCATAAAAATTTGTAATTTATGTGTTTCCAGGTAGATCACAGTCCATGTTTTGTTGCCAGTGTCCTTGTAACGTCAGCATGGTAACCCTAATGTTGCAAAGGTCCTCTTCTCCAAGATGCAAAATTTTTTCCAGTGCTTTGCGTACTTATTAAGTATCTTCTATGCACTTAGCATCGTACATCTTGAGGTTGGAAATCCATGGGATATTATTAGTAATTGCTTAGGGAAGATTTACAGTCTCACTTAAGAGGTTCATCCCTATAAATGGAAGCAAAGAGGTAATAGTTGAAATCAATAGATATTCAAATGCCAAACTGTGTGACCCAAATAGTATGTGCCAAGGAGATCAGAAGAAGGGAAAGATTGAAATCAGGGATCTATGAAGGCTACTTGGGAAAAGTGTGCCTTGAAGAATCCTGAGCAATAAGCCTAGGACATAGTAATAGGTTTGATGAATATTAGTTGAATGAATAAATGGAGTAGGAACTGAGAGGAATAGTGGGAAGGTCATGAAGAGGAGGGGTAAAGGGTACTTCCTTCAGACTTTCAATGCTGGCTAGGTATCAGTATGTGGATTCCTACTTCTCTGGGACCTTTATTTTCCCCCAAGTGATTGCTCTGTCTATTTTCATGCCTTATTTTCAACAAATTCACAAACCTCCTACCTCCTGTTCAAAAGATGTTCATGTATCCCCCCCACGTGTATAGGGGTTGACCTTTCAGCAGCCACTTCCATGTGCACTCCCTTCACTTCCCAGGGACTAAACTTATAAAATGCTCTGTGTACCCCAGCTCTACAGAGAAGGAAATTGGAACTCAGAGATGTAAGGAAGCCAGCTAAGAAATACATGCAGTGACTATGCTCAGAGCTCCCAAATTATTATTTTTTTATTGGAAGATCACTGAAAAGAGAAGTCTGTGCAGTGAAATAAGTTTGGAGAGGACTGCATACTCTCACCTTTGTACATTTTATAAAGCAAATTACCATATTACAATCTCTGAGAAGCTCTGTCATAAAGAAACCTGTTAACTTTTTTCATGAGGCATTTCCCGTAATTTATGGTCACAGTCTTTTTATTCCTTTACCAATTATCAGTGTTTCCAAGGTTATCTGAGTGTATATGTCATCTTTCTTTTTTTTTTTTTTTTATATGTCATCTTTCTTCACCCCAAACATGGCTCTAGAATTTCTTCAAATCCTAGCCTCCACCCCCTTCTCCTACCATTTTTCAAAATTACAAATACACCTGTCTTAAAAATGTTCCTTCCATCTGCTAATTTATGTGAATCCTTTCCCTGGATATTATGGATTGAACTGTGTCCTCCCCCAAATCCACATGTTGAAGTCCTAATCTCTAGCACCTCAGAATGTGAATTTATTTGGAAATAGGGTTGCTGCAGATGTAATTAGTTATGTTTAGATGAGATCAGACTGGAGTGGGGTGGGTCCCTAACCCCTCATGTGACTGATGTCCTTACATAAAGGGGAAATTCGGACACCTGCCCTCATATCAGGAGAGTGCCATGAAGGCATTGACTGGGGTGATGCATCTATAAACCAAGAAACACCATTAGCTTCAGCAAATCACCAGAAGCCGAAAGGGAGGGACGGAATAATTCTCCTTCATGGCCTGCAGAAGGAACTAACCCTGCCAATACCCTGATCTCAGACTTCTGGCCTCCAGAACTATGAGACAGTAAATTTCGTTTGTGTAGGTCACTTTGTATGAGGTACTTTGTTAGAGCAAGCAGCCCGAGGATACACAGCAGATCCTACACTCATTTCTCCAGAATGTCCTTCTTTTCCAGTCCCCTGCTTGTAACTGCTGGATTCCCCAGAGCTCAGCACAAATATCACCTCTTCAGCAACACTTCCCTTGACTTCCCAGGCAAAACCAATTGCCCTCTACCCTGGACTTCCACAGCACTCTTTATTTCCCCATTGGTCTGTAAACCCCTTGGAAATCATCTAATTCTTCTTTGTATTCATAGCGCTTAACAGAATGATGGTCACCCTTAGTTAGGTGCTCAATAAATGTGTGTTTGAATGAACAGCTGAATGACGAATGGATCCCTGGTGTTTTTGCTCCTGACTTATGTGTCACAAAGCGGTGGAATGGCGGTCATGTTGGCCCTCTGAGATGGCACAGCTTTCAGCAGAGTTTAAGTCCGAGCATAGGATAAGAGTGGTCATTAGCATCTCTTGACAATCCTTTGCTAGAGGCTCTGATGAGATCCGCGTGTTATAAGCACATTACGATGTGGTCCTGCTGCCGATGCCGTTAGATCAAAGCACCCTGGCTCCCACCATCCAGTTTCAATTTCATATTGATGCCTGGGGGGATGGAACTGCATATTGCAGAGCAAATGCTTCACGGTTTTAATTGGAACATTCAGGACTCTTAATACCTGTGATGGTTCTAGTGTGAGATGTGGGAATTTTTAATTAGCACCTTTACCATGGATTTATTTCCTTCCCTCCATAATAAAACAATTTTGATTTCATAGTTACATTGAAAGAAAGTTTATAAAATTGTTTGTGAGTTAAGAGTCATAATTGTGAATGCATCAGAAATGGATTTCAATTAGAACGATGAGGAATTAAGTATAGCTGCTTCTTATTATTTTACTCTGGTGTTCATGCTTATTGTGTCTGTGAAAAGTGTGTTTTGCCGGGGTTTTATTATGAATTTACAAAAAAAAAAAAAGCACCAATTTTTCCTTAGAATACTAAATTTTACTCCCAAGGCAACTGACTGTCCTGGTTTGCTCATGATGGTCCAGATTAGCACTGAAAGTCCCGCATAGCAGTTCACCCTCAGCAATGGGTCCTCTTGGATAATTCCTCGCTCCATTTGTACCCCCAGTTGAATTTCTGTAGTTTGGTGATGCCACAACTTCAATTCAAAAGTACTTATATCACACTACTTACTCTGAGAGACAGAAAAAACGTAGACCTTACCTTTAGGGTTCGAATCCAATGAGTATAACGCTTGGAAGGTAATAGCTTTCATACTGCTGAACGGGGCACGAGGGACCATTTAAAATTGAACTTGAATGATATATAAGCTTTTAAAAAACAAATATTTAATCTAGAGAATGACATAGAAACAAATATTGCTTTAGTTTGGGGATATAATACCACATTTTGTTTATCCATTCATGTGCCCGTAGACATTTGGGTCACTTCCACCTTTTGGCTATTGTGAATAATGGTGCCATGCCTATAAGTGTACAAGTAATATTCGGTTTCAGTTCTTTCCATTCCTTGGAGTGTATTCCCAACATGTAATTTTTATCATCAACCTTATAACTGGTAAGCGATAAACATGACAGAATGCACCAGTGTTTCTGGTGTTACCTCTTCAGTACTGCGGCTGGCAGCGCTGAGGCTGTTTCTCTGTAGCCAAGTGGCTCCTATGAGCCCAGTCAGGAGGGGCACCGGAGAGAACGGTGAAGCTAGAGGAGAACGAAGGACACCCTTTTTATTTATTTATTTTTTATTTCCTGTCGACTCCTTACTTACTTTCAGTCCAGTGTTCCCTTGGTCTCTTTCTTCACCTCGCTTTGTTGTTCATTCGGGGCAGAAATTGAACTCATTTTGCCATTTCCTTGTCACGAACAAAACCAGTTGCCTGTCCCAGGGACAGCCGACCCAGAGAGCTAATGCCCTTCCCCTCAGAGGTCTGGGCTGAGCCCAGGGGAATTTCCCCAGGATTAGTGCCCCCCAGCATCCACTGATCCTTGCCTTCTTCTCGAAGATTCCTTCCACAAAGGGCCTCTCTAAGCAACTCAGTTGGTAAGTTTGTCCTCTAAGTTCCTCTAGCCTCTGGGGGAGGGGGGTGGGGCAAGACTTGCTTCCAGCACTTGCTACTTCCTTGATACCTTAGAGTTTTCTTTGTGTATGTTCTGTTACTTAGTTAATAGTTCTTTTGTTAACTTCTCTCTTGAAATAACCAGCCTGTTCCCGCCTCTGGCTCCGGCAGAACCCCAAGGACACATTGTGTGCTATCGGATTATTCTGATCCACCTTTTCCTCCAGCTTTCATTTTCTTGTTCTCCAAACTCCATTTACTTTTGTGTTCAGTAGTATGTGGGGTTCCCTCAGTTCTGGCCACGTTTCATATTGTTCTAGTTATTTCTCTGAAATGTTTAGCAAGATCACTGGGGCAGCTTCCCACCTAAGCTTCAAGTTAACGTTGAATACCTTCTCTAGAGAAAATACGAGCTGGAAAGCCTTCTAGAATACCTGACTGTACATACGCCCAAACTAATTCTGTTCAAGAGGTTCCTTTTGGAGACCCTTTGACCAGGAGGATAGGGGTCCAAAGTATTCCTTTAGGGACATTTAATAACGTTGGCTTTTTATGGGCTTTTATTACTACTATTATTATCATTTTTATTATTTTATCCACATAGATCAGAATTCTCTTAAAGTGGGAGTGTTTATACACCTGTATGTTTCTATATGTGCCTACCACCTGGCATTAGAAAATGATCCTAAGGAGAACTGTTTCCTGGCCTATACGGTTCCAGGCCCTTTTATTAAGTTTTTTATATACCTTATTGGTGTGTCTTTCAACTCATTATCCATTATCCATTTTATAAAAGGTAAATGAGGCTCAGAACGGACTTCAATACGAATCCATCTAACTAGAGCCTGTGTCATCGTCACAGACTGAGGCCTTGCTTTAATCTCTGATTCCCGAGCAGCACATGTGGCATCAAATAAATGGTTCTGATATTAAGATTTATGAAATAAACAAATTGTGAATAAGATTTTTGTAAAAATCACAGAATTTACGGAGAAAAGTTAACATATAAATATATATACATAAAATTTATAATATACACACCAATCATATATATATGTTTATATATATATAAAACAAAATTTGTGTGTGCATGTGTACATTTTCAGCATGATAGGCCCCTGAACTTGGCTGCATGACCTTGAATGGGCAGTGCATTCTCTCCATGGGAGTTACCTCATCTGTAAAATGGGGATAATAATATCTGCCTCATTGGGTTTTGTGAGGATTAACTGAATTAATTTTTGTAATTTGCTGGCACAGGGCCTGGCACATCGTATTCAATAAATGCCGACTCTTCTTTTGCTTCAGACTCTCAAGCCGTAAGACAAAATGGGACATTGTATGTGATTGTTGGCCATAAGCTGTAAAGATCTATACAAATTTAACATGGTCTTATTATAAAGCTGTATTATTAGTAGAGTCAAAAATGCAAGAAGTTAATTATTCTGAGAACAATGAGATGTGACTTTCAATTATTCCGGATGATGAAGAAAAGGTTTAAATGGATAATCTAAAACAAAAGACTGTTAGTTAACAGAATAAGCAAATTAGACTGCATTATATTAATATGTGATTATCAATTTCAACTCTGATTAACTGCCAATTAACATATGGTTGCTCCCAAGAGGAAACAATAGAGAACAGTGAACAGAGAGATGAAGACTCCTCACCCTGAAACTCCTTATCTTTGCACAGAAGTGACTTCTAACTTCCTTAGACTGAGAGGTCTGGAGTGTGACCTGGTTGTCAATACTCTCCAGCGACCTTCCCATGGAAGGGTTTTCAGCATAACTCCCAGTCATCTGGCCAGTTTTATCAAATTTTTGTTTCATTTTTTAAGATTTTACCTATTTATTTGAGAGAGAGAGAGTGAGAGAGAGAGAGTGAGAGAGAGTGAGAGAGAGCGCACATGGCTGGGGGGAGGGGCAGAGGCAGAGGGAGAAGCAGGCTCCCTGCTGAGCCGGGAGCCTTATTCCGGAATCCATCCCAGGACCCTGAGATCATGACCTGAGCTGAAGGCAGACGCCTAACCAACTGAGCCACCCAGGTGGCCCTCACCAACTGTTCCACTACAATGTGATGTGCTGGTCTGTTTGCTCACGGTTCCCTTCTCTCTCTTTCCCCTGTTCTGCCCAGTATCAGGAAACAACTCTTCCCAGGCTTCCAGGCCACTGGGGGCATTAGCAGAAGCCCGGAAGGTGGAAGGAGGGAGGAATTGAGAGTATTTTTCCCATTTCACTGCCTTGGGTGGCATCTCCAGGGCTGCAGCGGCTGCCTCTTCATGGCTCCAACTCCTGCCGGGAGCACCTCTCTCTAAGATCCTGACTGCCCCCCTCTTGCTGGTTCTGTCTCCTGACTAGCCTGCTCCTGGACTCTGAGAACACCACTCCTACGTTCATCACTCTAGCCTTAGGGGGTGAGGTCACTCTCGAGCTACTCTTCCTCATCCTCCTCCTCCTCTCCCTCCCCCTCCTCCTCCTCCTCCTCCTTCATTTAATTTTTATTGTGCTATATTAGTCACCATACAATACATCATTAGTTTTTGATGTAGTGTTCCAAGATTCATTGTTTACGTATAACTTCGTCACAGTCCCCTTTGGCCAGCTCAACTCTTCATCACGTTTGCAACCAGTTCCTTTGTTCATCCCCCTTTGTTAAAGGACGCAGAGAGGATTTTGCTCCTGGATTGAACCCTGTGCAGTGCATGTGAGGGGATGGTATGATAGATCCCTTACATTGGTGGGAGGTGAGCCGGTGGAGGTCAGCATCTCGTTTCCGAACCAGCTCACACAGAACCTTCCTCCCCTTGCCCTCCACCGGAGCCCAGCTCCAGGGGACATCATGTCCCTTCCTACTGGGTGGATCTAGAACAAATACTTCCTTTCATTTTTAAAAATCAGGAACAGGTGGCCATGCTACACAAGCAGCAGAAGGCTGAATATTAATAACAGAATTAGTGAAGTAATCACAATCAACTTACGGCAAAAGGAATCTGCCATGTATTAATGATAGGCAGACACCTCACCATCCTGCTCTGGGGACTGGTGGGGGATATGACTGGCTAGAAACAGCTGCTGGCAAACTGACATGATTTCTATTACTTTTATAATACCTCACTGACATGCCCCAGGTTTGTTTGTTTTTTTTTTTTTTTAAAGATTTTATTTATTTGACAGAGAGAAACACAGCGAGAGAGGGAACACGAGCAGAGGGAGTGGCAGCGGGAGAAGCAGGCTTCCTGCAGAGCAGAGAGCCCGATGCGGGGCTCGATCCCAGGACCCTGAGATCTGACCTGGGCCGAAGGCAGACGCTTAACGACTGAGCCACCCAGGCGCCCCAGGTTTTTTGTTTTAATCTCTGTTTTCTAGCCATTGGAGATGGCATCAATGATTATTATGCTTTCCCCTGAATTCACTGTTTTTATTATAGACATATACTTGAATATAGATGACCACTACTCTGACTGGTAAAGCCACAAACAGGGCTATCCATGTCACAGGCAAGATCTCATTTAATTTTTATAACAGCTGCAAAGCAGATAATATTAGTATCTCTCTTTTCAATTGAGTCTCTGAGAGGCTTACGTAGTCTACCCAAAGTTATACACCCTGTAAATGGCAGGACTTAGATAACAACTCAAATTCTTCTGACCCCAATAGAAGTTCTTAATTTCTACAGGAAGAATGGCATCAATACAGGTAAAAGGTGACAACTTTAGATAAAAGAACACTTCCAGATGAAATGAAAATCTCTTTTTCTTTTATTGTCTCTGCCCAATAGGCTCCTCCGGTCTCACGCTCCCAGGTGACCCAAGATGGCATGGCACGCCTTGGTGCCTGAAATCAGACGGCTAACATCCTTCTTTCCATGTGATGCTTTCTCCTATTTACTAGAGGTTGCGTAGCAATGAAGGGAGTTCGTGAGCCGGATCCAATTGCACACTTGTGATGCCATAGACAACTGTTTTTCTACTTTTTTCCTCTTGTCTTCTTCAGAAGCAGTCTAGCAGGGAGTGGGGGAGCTGTCAGCAGACCCACACTGTTCAGCTATTCTCGGAATCCATTATTGAAGTCAGACTCTTTCCTCCCTCCTATGCAGATGCTTGCCTGCTAGTTCTAAAGAGAAGAAGGTGGAGTGCTCTGAATCCCTTCAATTACTTGTTTCTGAGTGAACGTACTTCAGGGAATGTTAATGGCACCTTCTCTAAATACCTTTTACAAGAGACAGCATGAACAAAAGTCTGAATTCCAGACTTTGGGGCTCCAGTCGTGCTTGCCAAAATATAGATTCAAAGGATACCCTCCCCTAATACCTGCAAAGCTATCCCCTAGTACCTGGATTTCAACTCTCTTTTCCAAAAAGACTTTTATCAAGCTAAAAGAGTTTTCTTTATTGATTTGTCTTTCTTTCACCCATTTTTTTTTTAAATTGTTTTGGCAACATTCTAAAATGTGTACGTAATGAAAATTCTGTTCTCTGGGTTTTTAGTTGTTTTTCTTCTCTAGTTTGCTAATAAAATGAGATTTAAAAAAAGCACAGTTATATTTTTGGTGTGTCAGTTAGTGTGAAGCAGTTCTTGAAATACATTTTTTCCCCATTCCAATATTTAACTGCTGGATATATTTTTTGGAATCTAGCAAATTCTGGTCACCAATCCCAGACTTTAAATTTGTAAAATTATAGGCAGCGGATCATCTCTGAGAAATATGAGAAAGTGCCTCCCTTGAAAACTAGGATGGTATGGTAGACCATCTTGCATGGAGAGGAGAGAGTTAAATCAGTAAACTTTACCTCTTCCTTTTCATTTCTTCCTCCATTTATACTTCTGTCTTGGTCCCTTTCCATATTTATTTCCAACCGCTGATCACATTCTGCAAGATCAATAAAAGCCTTTCAAAGAGGAATAACGTCATAGCACCAAATCTGTCATCACTGGTTGGTTACCAAATTATACATCTTCAAATATGATTTCACAAAACTACTTGCATAAACCAAAGTAATCTCTTGTTAAGACAAATAAAAAGATTAAATCATCAACATATGTCAAACTTTAAGAGTTAAGCTACCATTTCTGTAGTTCCTAGAAAAGGTTTGTAAAATATGGATATAAAATTGAGTTTAAGACAAAGGAATGGGGGCGCCTGGGTGGCTCAGTGGGTTAAAGCCTCTGCCTTCGGTTCAGGTCATGATCTCAGGGTCCTGGGATGGAACCCCGCATCGGGCTCTCTGCTCAGCAGGGAGCCTGCTTCCCCCTCTCTCTCTGCTTGCCTTTCTGCCTGCTTGTGATCTCTCTCTTTCTGTCAAATAAATAAATAAAATCTTTAAAAAATATATTTAAAAAAGACAAAGAAATGATTAGGCTTCATCAAATATTTCTCTGTGTTTCAATATATGCTGTGTCTCATGAAGAATGGAGTCTCTTTGAGATATCATTCCCTTATATTTTCTTTATGAAAATATTCTCTTCTGTTGTATGTGTTAGTAAATGAATTTTTCCTGGCTTAAGAACAGGAGAAAAAGTCCCTAAGAGCTGGTTATCCCCCACTTAGTTAGTGTCTTACTTCTGCAGATTAATCCTCTACTTGAATATGACAGTGGGAGTCTGCTGGCCAAGGATTGCTTTTTACAAGTTTTCGTGTAGACTGAGTCCCAGTCCTGGTTCTGTACCTCTATCTACTTTTCTGCGTGTGGCATCTTTCACCAGCAGGGCCAGCAGACCAACAACAGGTTGCTACCCTAGTTATACTAGGTCTGGAATGAGCCTGTGAGAACTGGAACTATTGGCAATTGAGACGTGGGCAGAATTGTTTGGCAGTGACCCTCATCTTGAGGTGTCCTCCTTCACATTTTACAAACCTAGGGTATCAGCCCGTAGGCTTTATTTCCCTGCTTTTAACTTTTCCAGGTGCTATTCGGCTCCTCTAAACAATCCAAATGCATTTGACCTATGAACCACACCATAAGGCTCTTCTAAGGAATCCAGGAAATAAATTGAATCTGAGGATTAATTATAATCAATGAATTGTCCTTTGCAAATAGCACCATTTTATTTTAATTTGACTCATTTAAACAAATGTTTATTAGCATGTAACATGTACCAGAGACTGTGTTAAGTTTGGGTATATAATAATAACCAGGAAGCTATGGCTCCTGACCTCACAGATCTAAAGTCAGAAGCGGGCATGGCATTCGAAATATAGGCAGTATGATGAGAGCTTTGATAAAGGACATTGGCCAATCTAGCAGACCCAGGTTTGTGGAGGAAAGAGGGCTTCCCAAAGACAATATCTTCGGAGAAGTGGTAGCTTAACTCTTAAAATTTGTCATATGTTGATGATTTAATCTTTTTATTTGTCTTAACAAGAGATTACTTTGGTTTATGTAATCTTATAAGTAGTTTTGTGAAATCATATTTGAAGATGTATCATTTGGTAACCTAAAGAGTGTGGTCCATGAGTCAAGCAAAAGAGGGGCCCAAGAAGAGAGAGTGGTTCTGCTTGAAGGAAAGGGAGCACAGTGCTTGGGGACGAGGAAGAGAATCTGGTGTTGCTACAAAGCAGAGTGGGAAGGGCAGAGAGGTGAAAGCAGAGGCAAGTGGGGACCTTTCTTACTACCTGCATGAACCAAGGGAACTCTTTTAATGGTAGATGTAAGATGTAGTGACAGCAAATGGGAGACACCTTTTCGGAGAAGTCAGTCTTTTGCGGTCCCCCTTTCCTAAATAATGTGACTCTTTGCTGTACCTACATAATGGGCGGCTCTACCAGAGACTGCCTGAGAGCTGTTTAGTTATCCCATGCGTGCATCTATCTGGGTCCTGATATGAAGGGGTCCCAACACACATCCTTCACATGTAAATAACAAGAGAATTCTTCCCAGATCGTAGGTAGCCTTCCTAGACTCGTGAAATCCTGGTTCTTCTCCCGGTGCTAGAGATGTCACTATGATCTGTCCTTTCTATAACTCCTCATGAGGAAGCTGGGCCGGTCACAGCACAGCTGGCTTTGCCCCAGTGTTGTGAACAAAGCAACCTTGCCCCTTATTCACAGCTGAACGGTTCAGAGCACTGAAGGAAGGCTACCCATAGGTTGACTTTGTGGAGCATGGCTCAAAAAATGAGGTGCTATAATTAGATCCTTGCTTCCTGTAATGTGTACTGGGAAATAGAAAGCCTAGGCTAGTTACTAGTGAGAGACGAACGATGAAAATATGCTCCGTGGTTGAGTCTGGATTATTGTAAGACCAATTCATGTACAAGTCAAAGTTCAGTGGCTGTTCTGGTAAGGATCAGATAAGTTAATGCCTGTGCAATCCTTCGAACACTGCCTGACACAGAGAATATGCTCAACAAGGATTAGCTATTACTAATTTTGTATCTTGATGCTGACAACATGGCCAGAAAAAGCTTTCTGGCAGAGAGGCGTGTGGAACAAGCAAATGCATAGAGAGGAACCGAAATGCCATGAGGGAGAGGCCAGGCCCAGGCCTGATACCATTTTAGTTTCCATTTCAAATCACATGCATCCCTTATATAGATGCCCTGTCCCATGAGGTAACTGGGGAGAGATTCTGTTTTTTATAGCTAAATAAACCCGACTAATTAACTTCGCAGTTCACAGAATGAATTAGGCAAAATGAATTGCTGTTCCTAAACTGAGTTGTAGCTTTTGGGCAGATGATAGTGTGACAAAATAATGAACTATTGTTTGGGTTTTTAAAAAAAGATTTTATTTATTTACTTGAGAGAGAGAGAGAGGGAGGGAGGGAGGGAGAGACCATGAGTAGGGAGAGGGGGGGAGGAGAAGTGGAAGTGGCAGAAACAGACACCCCACTGAGCAGGGAGCTGGTCTGGGGCTCAATCCCAGGACCCCGAAATCATGACCTGAGCTGAGGTCAGACGCTTCACTGACTGAGCCACCCAGAGGCCCCTGAACTATTGTTAAGCCCTAAAGCTCTAGACCATTCTTTTCACCCAAGTGTATGTTTATCAATGAATTAATAACCTTCCTCACTACACAGATGAACTGATACTATTTGGCCTATGAATTTTCACAGATTTCTGCTTTGTAAAATGTTGGGAAAATGAACTAACTGAAAAACTTCCCACGCAGGCCAGTTCTGACACAAGTCCCTTTGGCAGTCCAGTTCCAGAAGAGGCAAAAGAAATATCTGATGTGTACGGGTCCAGTCCAGACATTAACAAAAGTGTCGACCATCTGAAACTTCCAATTAAAGAGGAATAAAGTAAGCAGGAAAGCAATAGTGACCTTAACACTGTGAAATGCTTCATTATGAATGGAAATAAAAATAATTTTCTTAAAACTGAAATAAGGATAACGTTCTCAAATGAGGTGGTGAAAGAGGATAAGCAACTCACTTGGCATAGAAGAAATAAGGCAGCAGAGGAGGAGTGCCAGCTAAATAGGGGACTAATTGAGACTTATGTCTCAGTCAGTAGCATCTGCCCCCGCCTCTAAATCAGGAATTATGCTTTTGAGCAATGCAATCCATCTTTCAGTATCTGAATTCTGTCTTCCTTCTCAGGTTTATTTCACTCAAATCACCATGCCATAGTTAAACTTCACATTATTTCATAAAGATGCCCCTTGTGGCTGGGAGTCATCATTTTATTTTATTTTGTTTTGTTTTGTTTTTTAGAGAGCGATTTATTTATTTGAGAGAGAAAGAGAACGGGAGAGGGAGGAGTAAAGGGAGAGGGAGAGAGAATCTTAAGCAAGCTCCACAATGCAGGGCGTGTTCTTGCCACCCTGAGATCACGACCTGAACTGAAATCAAGAGTTAGGATGCTCAACTGACCGAATCACCCAGGCGCCCCTGGTCATTATCATTTGGAAAGGACCACCTGTTTAAAGAGTTCAGGGTGGGTTTATCACAAATCCTTAAAGATGGACTTCTTCGTTTGCGCAATCGGCTCAGCCATTATACTTTCATCGGGAAGGTTTTCACGGGGAACTTTCCAAACATTCACAGAGGCAGAGAGGCTGGAGCAATGATCTCCCAGTTATTCACTGCCTAACTTCGACCTCTAATAACATTTTGCCACCATTATTTGCTCTATCCCCCAGCTTATTGATCGATTTGTTTGTCTTTGCTCGAGTATTATAAGCAAGTCCCAGACCTCTCATCCCACTCACAGATACTTTGTTATGCATAAAAGACATCAAATATTATATTACTTAAAGAACAAACAGAAAGGGAAACCTGAAAAATACTGGCCTCTGCCACTGCTGTCCAAGTATCCAAATTTTACCCTCCTTCAAGGCCCAGTTCAGGCTTGCTAGACTCCCTTTCAAAAGAAATGGCTTCACCTGACCTACACGTCTGGGAACTCATTTTCTGCTGTCTTACCTGTAGCACGTCCTTAATTGATTTCACATAATGTTAAATTTTCTATTTTTATTGAACTTCTCAAGAGTTTATATTATATCCCAAATAAGAAAGAAGGAGCAATGAAGGATAAAGGAAAACACTCAAATTTAGACTCAAGGAAGTCCTAGGTTTCAATGGGGATTCTTTTATTTTACTTAAGTTTTCAGAGTCTCAGTTTCTATAGCTGTCACATGAAGAAGAGACTGGCTGTAAGCTACCCGCATTTTTACTCACAATTGTAATTGTACTTATTTTAGTAATTTAATTTTTAAATATAGGATTCATGCTGCATGAATATATTTCAGCAAGATCAGAAGTATTGCCTATGATTTTTTAATCCAATAAAATACCATAAATCACACACACACACCTGGGAAGATTAAATGATTAAATGAGATAATGAATGTGTGAAATGTCTGGTCCACAGCAGATCACAGTAAATGATACCTATTATTATTAGCTTGTGACCATCTGCCTGAAAGAAGAGCCCATGTCTTACAAAACTCATTTCTTTCCTCACAGAGCTTGGCCCTATGATTCACATACAGCTGGGATAAGCTTGAGTAATATTTGGGTCATCGATTTGCTAATATACTGGGTAGAATAATGTTTACTAGAAAAAATAGGACTGTCAATATTGAGTGTATTTTCCACTGTATCAGGAGAGAACTTCTGATATGGAGTCACAGGTGAGAGGACCAGATAGAATGTGTCCTGAATTTCAGGTATGAATCCCGTTCTAGCCACACACAAACAGGGGATTTTGAAACTTTCCTTGGCCAATATATAAATAACTTGAGAGCTGTAGCTCAGCACATGGTTATTACATTCTGATTTATCTTTCTCTAATCTCTCTCTCAGAATATGAAAAACTCTACTAGAAAATTTAACAGGAAACATGGGCAACCTCACCTAAGTCCTTGTGATCTGCTAATCCTCCCTCAGACCAGCTAGCAATTCCAAAGTCCTATTTCATTGGATTCTTCTAGTTCTGGCATACACATTTTGGAAAGACCTTTGAAACAGACTAAAAGTTAAACGATCCCTAGGTCAATGTGTTTTGCATGTATTCGTGTGGTCTAGGGAATGTATGACCACAGTCTCAAAGAGCCATGCAAGGTAACTGGAGGTTGCTGTGGGTTTTTTTTGTTTGTTTGTTTGTTTTAAGATTTTATTTATTTGACAGAGAAAAACACAGCTAGTGAGGGAACACAAGCAGAGGGAATGGTAGCGGGAGAAGCAGGCTCCCTGCTGAGCAAAGAGCCCGATGTGGGGCTTGATCCAAGGACCGTGGGATCATGACCTGAGCTGAAGGCAGACACTTAATGACTGAGCCACCCAGGTGCCTTGGTTGCTGTGTTTCTAATACAAGTCCACAGCCTGTCAGAAAATAGTCCTCAGCCTGATGTTTGTCATGGTCCCTATGCTTCTCTGTTCTCTGAGTATTTTGCCTACAGTGGGCAGATGTGTAATGGTTCAAAACACATTAAAAGATGCAATCACATGGGGCACCAAGGAAAATATAAGCCCATTTAATTATTAGGAAATCTCCAGTG
>CM053605.1:108590819-108613984 GCA_028646535.1 Procyon lotor
TTTTTTCAGTGTTACAAGATTAATTGTTCATGCACCACACCCAGTGCTCCATGCAATACGTGCCCTCCTCAATACCCACCACCAGGCTCGCCCAACTCCCCACTCCCTCCCCTCCAAAACCCTCAGTTTGTTGCTCAGACTCCACAGTCTTTCATGGTTTCATCTCCCCCTCCGATATCCCTCCATTCACCCTTCCTTTCCTTCTCATAATGCCCTCCATGTTTTTCCTTATGCTCCACATGTAAGTGAGACCATAAGATAATTGGCTCTCTCCACTTGACTTATTTCACTCTGCATAATCTCTTCCAGTTCCATCCATGTTGATACAAAAGTTGGGTATTCATCCTTTCTGCTGGAGGCATAATATTCCACTGTATACATGGACCATATCTTCTTTATCCATCCAAGGAACTAGGGCATCTTGGTTCCTTCGACAGTTTGGCGATTGTGGCCATTGCTGCTATGAACATTGGGGTACATGTGATCACATTTTTTAAATATTTATTTATTTGGGGGGTGGAGAGAGAGAGAGAAAGACAGGAAATCTCCAGCAGACCCCCCCTAAGTGTGGAGCCTGATGTGGGGCTTGATCCCAAGACTCTGAGATCACGACCTGAGCCTGAATCAAGAGTTGGACACTTAACTGACTGAGCCACCCAGGCGCCCTATGTGATCACATTTTTAAATATGTTTTAAACCACTACACCTTTGCCCACTGTAGCCAAAATTTTCAGAGAACAGAGAAGGGAGAAGGTCTATCAGAAAAGAGTCCTCAGCCTGAAGTCTGTGATGGCTATTAACTTGAAAACTGGGGAAGACTGGTAGATGAGAGCTCCTTCTTAGAGCATCTCTTCAAAGAAGCAGGTGTTCTCGATCTGCACAGTGTCTGGCATTACACTGGGGCCTTGGTGGGCATCAAGGAGCAGGGTGAGCATAAAGCACAGAGGGGCGAAATGAGTGAACTTTCTGTGCAGACACAGGTGGGAGTAGGTGGAGTTGATCCAGGGAGTGGCCCCTTGCCCGACATGACTCTGCTCTCCCTGCCACCCTGACTCGCTGCAGCCTTTGTGGTTTCTAAGGGAACACTAAGGGGTGAGCAGCTGGGACTGTGCAGACACCCTGCTCATGTGGGCGTGGATCCCGTCGTCTAGCAACCCCCATATTGGGATGTAGTGGCGGGGGAAGGGGGAGTTTCCCTGTAAAAGCTTCCATTTCTTTAAATTACAATCTTTTAATTGCATTAAAAGCTTATTTCATTTCTTTAAATTGCATGAGAGAGAGAGAGAAATACTTTTAGGAAAAGAAATATTTCTCAAGGTCATTCACAGACACCTGCTAGCAATGAAGTCCTATGCCCACAGTAAGCAATTGCTTCACTTTCTGACCACGAAACTGTATTGAACACAAGATACATTTAGACTGGGGTGGGAAGGCAGAGGGAGAATGCAGGAGGGCAAAATAGGAAAAAAGAAGGCTCTTCCACAAGAGAATGCGGGTCTATGGCATATTTAATTACCTAGGCATGGCTCACATGTTCTAAGTGGTTACTGGGTGACAGATGCTGAAGATCACAAGATCAATGCAGTCAGTCCCTTCTTTTCCAGAAGAGTCTCTTGAGGGTGGAGGGGCACCTTTCACAGAAAGAAGCTCTTCTGCTCCTCACAGCAACCCAGGATAGCAGGGAGGGCAGATAGACCTGTTGTCTCATATCACACAGATAGCACTTACAGAAGCCTTTTCACTCCACCACACCACTCAGAATCTAAACTAGCCACATAAAACAATATAAAGATCCCATGCAACTTTATTCATTGGGTGAGTTTAGAAATAATTATAATACTGTTTTCCAGTGAAGCGAGGCAACCAAAATACTTTTCAAGTTTCTTCCCTTAATGAGTGAACTATTTCCCCTGCGTATCTATTTGAACACATAACAGGTTCAAAATACTTTATCATAGGGAATGGAAAGAAAACATCAACTTAGCCATTGTCAAAATTATCATAAGTTCTGAACTAGTGGATTTTAAATTTTAATGAGCTTTATTAAGTATTTTGTTCCCTTAGTATTTCATGCCACTGACATTTTTCATCAAAAGGGCATAGAAACGTATATTTTTAATGCGTAAGAAAATTCTGAGGAAATAATTTTCCATTTAACCTTAAGTTCAATAGACTTGGGTCTTTGCAAAAGAAGCAAATAATTCTACCATCACAATCAACCTTTCATGGATTCAGAATTTTTAAGAAAATCTAACATAAACTGATAACCTTAAGATAAATCTTTCTTTTCTTTTCTTTTTTATTTATTTTTTATTTTTTAAAGATTTTTATTTATTTATTTGACATAGAGGAGAGAGATCACAAGTAGGCAGAGAGAGAGGGGGAAGCAGGTTCCCCACTAAGCAGAGAGCCCTATGTAGGGCTCGATCCCAGGACCCTGAAATCATGACCTGAGCTGAAGGCAGAGGCTTTAACTCACTGAACCACCCAGGTGCCCTAAGATAAGTCTTTTTGAGAAAAGGTAATTGTTTTCCTGGGGCCACTTTTTAAATATGACTTGATATTACAGTTGTATGAATGAATATCTGAAAATACAAATTTCATATATTTGTTCTTTTGTATTTTCCTCAGAATATTGCTATTACCCCTATTGAGCAACTCTATGATGTATATGCACGGGATGTTCTTACACTTTCTAGAGGCCTGGGGGTGGGGGTGGGGCAGGAGGAATGGATCTTTGAGTTGGACTACTCTTTCTTTCCTTCCTTCCTTCCTTCATTCTTCCCTTCCTTCTACTGCTCCTCTCATGAATAAGCATTTTTTGAGCCCCAGAGTTGGCCACATATTTAGTTTTCTGTGTTTACTCCAGGTTTCCCTGGAAGACACAAATAAAGATGGCATCACAAGGTCCTACCAAAAAGTCAAGTCAGAGAGGATCCTCTATAAATGAAAAAGAGTGAAAGGAGAGATAGAGAAAGATGACATTAAATACTTCATCTTTTTACAAGTACCACCAAATTAGGAATTAAGGAATCAGACATTTAAGACCCAGAAGGGGTATATATTCTTGGGGACATGGCAGGGTGGGAAAAAAGAGGCAAATGAGACTCAAATACACCTCTTCAACATACTTATGTTTTAGAATTACATTTCAGCTAGCAATGTTTGGGGCTAGGTGTGGTTTTGCTGATAAATAAAAAGGGACCAGGATAGACCAAGAGAAAGGAATAAGATTACTGGAGCTTCTCAGAGCTAGATCTAGGCTTTAAAGGTCGGGGTAAAGAAGAGGAGAACATGCATGATGTTCACTTTGGCATTCTCCTACCTACTTCAGGGTAAGGAAAGATAAAGCAAGTGAAGGCCCAAGACCAAATCGAGAACAAAGGACATTCACTTTATTTCTGTGAGAAACAGAAAGATAGAGAAAGGGTGACTTAAGGGGGTTCATGTGAAGATCAAGAAGATGGGGTCTTAATCCTCCTAAGCTTTTGACACTGCTGGCCCCACATTCTCTGCCTCTGGGAAGCTCATGGCATAAATAGCATACAAAACACATACACAACAAAAATAGCACAGAATGCTATGGAAACAGAAAGGAGACATGTTTTCTTGCGGAAAATTAGAGAAGATTTCATGAAAGATTGATAGGTTTTGAAGTATGGTTTTGAACTACATTTTGTAGTATCGGTAATTTTACCACTGAGAGAAGAATGTGAATGAAGAGTTACCAGGCACTTGGATAGAAGGACAGAGTTGTGAAAACACAGTTTCCAGGAAACAGTAAATAAGTGCAATGAAAAACAGAGGTTGTGGTGGGAGATTACAAGGTAGAGAGAGAAGAATGGTGGCCAGACTATGAGAATCTTGAAGGAAACTGGCAATGGGCATTAGAGAGCCACTGATTTTTGGGGGGAAGGGAGGGAGGAGTAGAGTGAGGGGGAAGATAAGCTCGGAGGGTCCACCATCAAATCTCTACTTTAGGTAACTTTTTACAGGAGTATGGAAGATGATGCATGGCAGAACTCCTGTTTTTGAACTCTAGTTTCCTCTTGTAGGTTGGTTGCTGGGAAGCAATCTCTGAGATGGAGATTTGCAGGCAGGAAGTTTATTACCCTTAGGATCTATGCCTGTGGGAAAGCAAGATTAAGGCAGAGGGAGGAGTTGCCATCATAACAAAGGTCTCACGTTATCCCAGAGGGAGCCCCAGAGCTGGAAGCCTGTTAAGAAGTATATCAAACCAGGCTAATGGGGTTAGGCCTTATCCCTGTATCAATCGGTCACTGGATAAAGAAGTAGGTGTGGCCTTAGTCAGCTGAGGTCAACCACTATCGGGGAGAACTCCACTGCAAATGACAGAACAAGCCATCAGTTGTCAACACTCTCAGCAATTGGTGGAATGAATGTTTCAGTTCAACCCCATCCCCAGTCTTTCCAATTTCCAGAAAATGGCACCACCACTTACTCCATTAATCATGCCAAAGCCTAGGGACTTCCTCGGCTTCCCTCTTTCCTTTATGTCTCTCATCCACTCCATCAGGAAATCCTATCAGCACTTCTTTAAAGGTGTTCATCTCTTTATAGTCAGTGTACATTACTCTCAGCTCATACTCCCTCATCTACCACTGGAACTGTTACAATAGACTCATATGTGGTCCTTTTCCCTGCTTCCACTCTTGCTTGCTTTCAGTCTCCTCTCTATACAGCACTGCATCAATGCCTAGAAATTAATGAATGCACAATACATATTAAATGAAGAATGAATGATCTCAGAAGATAGTGATCTCTTTAGCCACAGAAGGACTATTAAAGTGAAATGTAGAATTTGTTGACCCCTGTATAAATCTAAGGGAAAATGGAAAAGGAGAAATAAAATTTGGATATTAAGGAATATCTTTAAAGGGTAAAATCCTAAAAATGTCAACACATGTTAAACTCATGTCAAAAATTTTAGTTAATTTATTAATAAATGAGGAAGCTAGTGAGAAGTTACAACCAGTTCAAAGGTCTGTTCAGAGTAATATAGATATACTAGCAATAAGTAATGCTAAAATGAATTTATAAACAGTTGTAAAACTGGGGCACCTGGGTGGCTCAGTTGTTAAGCTTCTGCCTTTGGCTCAGGTTATGATCCCAGGGTCCTGGGATCAAGCCCCATATCAGGCTCTTTGCTCAGCAGGGAGCTTGCTTTTCTCTCTGACTTCCCCTGCTTGTGTTCCTGCTCTCGTTCTCACTCTCTCTGTCAAATAAATAAATAAAATCTTTTTTAAAAAAAGTTGTAAAATTGGCTTATAAAAGGAGGAGGAGGAAATCAATTTTATTTCCACCTTTTAATTTGTATCACAATGGATAAGAATCATTCCCATTGCTATCAGTCACATACAACCCACAGAGATATCAATAGCTTCAAGGTTGGAAGTTGTGGGGACCCCATAAAATCAGCTAATCTATATGTGGACACCTAGTTTCTCATCAAAAATACCTAGTAATCTTTTTAGTTCATTTCAAAGTCTCATAATTTTTTTTTTCCTTTTATGGGGAGGAAGAAACAGAGTGAAAGAAAGAAAACAAAGGGGAAATTGTTTGGACAGTTTTAGTGTAACTCTTGTTTTCCTGGGGCAATTATTACTGTTGAGAGTCTTTAACTCTCAAAAGCATCCTGATTTGGAAGGTAAGATATGCAATTATTACAATTGAGAGTCTTTAACTCTCAAAAATGTCCTGGTTTGGAAGATAAGATATGTAGTTACCCTATCTGGAATTCACTGTGATTTTGCTGCTATTCACCTAAAACCACTTGAGGTACACAATGAAGAGATTTAGTTGAGATAGAG
Source organism: Procyon lotor (assembly GCA_028646535.1). Lineage (NCBI taxonomy): Eukaryota > Metazoa > Chordata > Mammalia > Carnivora > Procyonidae > Procyon > Procyon lotor. The sequence continues at coordinate 108,596,651 of CM053605.1, forward strand.
CTACACTGTGAAGGATTAGCAACGATTCCATTCCAACTCTAAATCCAAGTGGCAGCAAGTCAGCGATGTGAGTTCTGAAACGGGCAGGATGTGGAGCAGCCTTGGCCACTCTCTAGGCTGCCTTAAGCGGGATTTATGTTGATGCATCTGTCTGCCTGGATTTAGTCTTTCTCCGATTTCACTGGTCATAGGACCTTCTCACAGTGGGTGGTAGTCAAAGGTTTGGTCAGCCTCACCTTTTAAAACGTGGGGGATTTTGTGTTCTCTGATAACAAAGCAAAAGTCCACAATACTGGTTGTAAGTTTGTGTGGAACAAGCAGAAAGAGAGTGGAAGGACAATATTAGTATCTTATGGCTCTAATATTCTACAGGCATCATTTCCCACACTGGACAAGCTGGATGAATGTCCAAATGACTGAATTTGCTTTAGATTTTGTTTGTTTTTAAAATATTCTGAACTTTTTGTTTCTGCAGACTCTGACAGTTATAAGAAGCTTGTTCATTCCTTTCTGTTTTCTCTGATTTACACTTCGGAGGGGTTTTCAAGTTCTTTGACCTCTGTCTTATCCTTTGTGACATCATGCTGGGAAGCAGGCAGCTTAATCACACTTGTAGATTTTTAAGAAAGCTTACGAAATAAAAAGTGCTTTTCTCCAAGTCATAGAGGATTTGCTTATGCATTTTTCTTTCAAACTAGGAAGTCACATTGTGAACCATAAACAGAACGCATCCCCCAAGGGATTAAATCTAAACTTAGAACCAACTATTTATGAACTGTCTACAAATGGAACTACATTTGAATCCATTCTATGAACAATAGTATGGACAAACGCAAACATAGCTACTAAAAAGTTTGCCAGTTGCAGGCTCTAATCAGAGTCTTCTTTATTCTGAGAAACAAATAAGGCCTTCATGAAAGGTGTCCCCCATCCTTTGGAAGTAAGTCGTAATGTAGTAGACTTGAGTGTTGGCTTCAAGTCCTGGAGTATTCTGGCTGAGCCTCTGATTTGTATGTGGTGAGAATCCCCCTTAGAAATGTTTTTCAATCGTTGACATTTACAAATCAAGTCATTTTCCACAGAGGGCAGATCCCTAAAGTAAGTTCTTGAAAACCAAAGAGAAACAACCAGGGCAGAACCAACTCAGGCATGCAGACTCACCTTCTCAGATGGGAAGGTTCATGCCACAAGCATTTTGCAAAAGATTTCTCTGAATAGTAATAATTATGACTAACGTTTGCCTTGCCCTTTATGGCTTGCAAAGTGCTATCAACCCAAGATGTCATTTCAGAAACTCTCAGAGTGGATCTTAACAATATCACCTTGGGGGAGTAGAAAAATGGCTCAGCAGAGAGTGTCAGAAGACTGTGTTCCTTGCTCTTGCCTTTGTGAGTCCCTAGGGATAAGAGGCTCCTGGAAAGGATTATAAGCTGTGGCTGTTATAATACTTCAGAGTGTCTCTCTTACAGTGTCTATTTTACATAAATACTCATTGAGTTATGTAGGACATGTTTCAAAAAGTGAGTGTTAATTAACTGTGCGGATATTTTTTTAAATCACAGGAATCTCCTTTTCATTTTGGTTTCACATTCCAATCAATGTTAGATTGGTCAGACTTTGAAGCAAACAATCAGGCTTATGTGTATCTCGTGTATCTCTATATTCTGAAAACAGGGTTAATTCATTTATATATTCAGTGAATGTTTAAGTAACCATTTTGTCAATGCCTTCTACTTTAGAGCATACAAAGACGAGTCAAGATTCTGTCGTCCACAAGTATACAATCTATTAGCGAGTATAAGATAGGTGCACAACCCATAATGTGAAATGCCAAAAGCTTCCAAAGATGAAGAACTAGACTCTATTCCTGAATGAGGAGAATTAGAGCAAACCTCGCAAAGTAGAGTTTGAGCTGGACCTTGATGAATGGGTAGGGTTTCCAAGGATGGATGAGAGAATTTATTCCAGTGGGATGAAACAGAATGAAAGATGGGAAAATAAGGGTATGTTGGGGATGTGTTGAGTTATCCATTTGGAAGAAGTACAGATGATGATAAAGAACTCCCTGAATGGACAGTATTCTTGTGTGGTTCTGACAGATTTTTATTTGTGTGCAGCCTAAGAAAAATAGTGACCTCAAATAAAATTAAAATTTAAACCTATACCACATATGAACATGAAGTCATAGTCACCTATACAGATAAGTATTTATCTAACAGCCTATAATTAGGTATGTTCACAACTGACTCACACACCTATTTTTGTAGTTATGATGTTTCTCTTTGTTGTGTAAAGAAACAAAAAAACAGTTCTTATTATAAAAGTCATGCATTAGACAAAAAAAGAATAAAACAAGCAACCCAAACCCACTACCCCCCAAAAATTACTGTTCACATTTTATGTGTATTCTTATCACCTACTGTATATGTACATATATTTTTAATATATTGTAAACATTTTTCCTGTCCTTAAACTTTCTCTACATGCATTTCTTTTGCTATATGCTATTCCATTTTATAGAAGTGCTGTAATTTATGTAACCAATTTCTTATTGCTAGACATCTGGGAAGTTTATGGTTTTTCTCTTAAAAAATAGAAAGTGTGGCAATGAACAGCTTTATAATTAAATCTTTGCAACACACATGAGAATTTCCTTAACATCAATACCAACGAGTGGAACCCCTGTTTCAGAGTGTGTGTGTGGGGGGGGGGGGGGGTCAAATTCTATTCTAAAAGGGGTGTACCTTTCTTGACTCCCACCTGCAGTAAAGCTATCTTAGTTCTCAAAGAAAATGATGCAATCTCTTAGGAAGCTGGGATAGTCCAGAAACACAATCTAATGTTGACATTTAAGCGGAGACATTAAATCACGGAGACCTGTGTGTAGGAAGTCCTCCAGCTAATATATTTCTCACCCGGAGAACCCCTCCTGTATCTATGAATAAGTATCGATTGCTATTCTCTGCATCATGGATTCCTCTTCATTACCCCCTCAGCCTTGAAAACACTTCTATCTACTCATGATATAAACCATCTGAAAAGCTAAGGTTTGCTGTGATTTTTCATTATGCCGAGACTGATCACAGAGGCATACCATGGCAATCATGAGTACTAACCAGGCGATAAGTAAGGGCAATTTCATTACAAGTGCACACTTGCATTTCATGCTCCTTAATCTCTGTTACTGCTCCCCCAAGCAGCACACGCTCCCAGCTTGGATTTTGACAATGCTTCCTTTGTCAGAAACATGCTGCAATGAGAGTCAGAGAAGCTGCTGTTGCCAGGAACCTGATCCCTGGCCCCTGGGGCAGAGGCAGCTTAAAAAGCCTCTGTGTGCATTTACACTTGCGCTATTGGCACACGTGGCCTGACTCAAAACAGCAATGTTAATGCAGGTTATGGTCCCATCTGGCTCAGTGGTTTTATGTCTTCATAGCCTCCAGATGTTTAATGAGGTTCCTCTCCTGCCCACCTCTTCTGCTAGTATTAAGGCCGAGGGTACAGTGGAAAATGCCCCGAGACCTGAAAAGCAGCTCTATCTGACACGTCTGAAAGGCCTACTTGCTACACTGTGATTCTTTTCAAAGCATCTATTAGCCTGGAGTCATGATTATTGAGCAAGGATCATAAATTAAATTAAATTAAATGACATGTAGGAAATGTCTGACCTGTCAGAAATATAGCCAAATAGAAATTCCTGAGCGAGAGTGATAAGAAAATCAATTCCGTGGCTGGTGGTTGATTAAACCCAACTTCAAGGTATTTCCCTGATATCCAGCTGCCTCGTGTAGTATTTACAGAGAATCCCTATACAAGGTTGACTCTAAATGGGTAATGTGCCAATGGGAACATTCTTCAAAACTGTGTTAGCTCAACAATTCTTTGAGTAGGATATTTCTTTGTGGTAGATGTTGGCTGATGGAGAAAGATAGAGCCGCTAGTTGTGAGTGGTTACCTACACTGGGTAAAATGACTCCAACAGTGTCCTCACCCTATATATGGGCTGGAGTGCTTTGCAAAACATTTCACAACAAAAATAGCAGAGGCACCAACCAACCAAAATGGACAGTAGCTGGGTCAGAATGGACACCGGCTGTAAAGAATTGGTACTTGTGCAGGATGCACTGTGGGGATCAGCCCCGCCTGTGGGCAAGTGTGCAGATAGCAAGAGCCATGCCGTTAATGAGTACTGAGCATGTGCTGAGCGCTGGGGATGCATGATGGGCATAGAAGGTTGTGAGAGCAGGAAGACAAGTTAGTGGTGGTGGTGGTCGTTGTAGTAGCAGTAATTAGTACTAATAGCTATCATTTACCAAGGTCTTACTAGGCACTTACTAGGCACTCATAAGGATTTTATTTAATCTTTCCAACAACTCTATAAAGTAGGCATTATCATCCAGATTGCATAGATGAGGTCACTGCAACTCTGAGACATGAGGTAACTTTTCTCAATCCACTCAGATCTGATGAGCAGAGTTGGAATCTAAAGGACTATCTCTCCAGGATCCCATACTCCCTCCACTCCGCATGCTACATTTCTTTGAAATATTGTAGTGGCCTTGGTTCTGCCATCAGCAGACCGCTGAGTCTCTTCAGTTTCAATATCCTTAATCATAAAATTAGAATAATAATATCTTCCCTAACAACAGCTGATTTTTTTTTTAAAGAGGAAATGAGATACTGTGAGTGAAAGCACTACACAGTGAGGTCCTCCAGGTCAGGAACCATGTCATGTCCTCAGGTTGAATACATGCCTTGCACACACTACATTATTCAATTTTAAATGCATGCTTAAGGTTCTAAGCACATGTAACTTATTGTGAAAACGTAGTCTCTTCCCTTGAGGTATTTGTAACTCGATGAGATAGGGTTTGCATATTAATATCAGAATAACATTCCAAGATAACATATGCTAAGTTCCAAATAATTTGGTATGGTTGTCAGGTAGAAAAGTTCCTTGAAGTAGGTGATGTGAGCATGGAAGAAAGCAGATTTCAGATGGAGCTTTCTTTGAACCTTGAGGGGCAAGTAGAGCAAAGCTGTAGATGTGTAGAAAAGATGTAGATGTGTAGAAAAGAAGAGGAGGGCATTTCAGAAAAGAGGAAAGGCATGACCAAAGATATAGAAGTCTTTACTATGTAAATGCATTTAACTGTATTTGCAGAATAGTAAATAAATCTCTTTGACTAGATTAGAATAGTTATTTTTAATAGCACGAAATGGCAGGGGGATGGGTACAAAACACCTGAGTCAGGGAGACAGCATCACTCAAAGCAAATACGCCCATGTTACTCAAGTGTGTGCCTCCATGGATATCCAAAAAAAAAAGGTATATAATGCCTCTTATCCTTTTCTTGAAACAATGTTCTTCCATGTGAATATACTTAACACTACTGCATTCTATTTTTATACTATTTAGAATTATTGAATCAATAATATGGTGTACACCAGAAACGAATATACTATTGTATGTTAATTACACTTCAATTAAAAAAGAAACTGCCAAAAAATTATTAAGATGGTAAAAAGAAAACAAAAAAGCAATACTCTTTAGGGAACTATCCAGTCTGGGTTAATGACCTCAGTTAAAACACTTATCATCCTGTGTTTTAATTGGTTGTTTTCTTTCCCATCTCCTGCATTGGCCTGTAATTTCCTTCTTACTGGTCTGTATCTTCAGGATTTAGTGCCTGGCACATTGTATATACTCAATGCATTTTAAGTAAATTAAGGATTTCAAGTAAGACTTTATTTTTTTTCTCCCAAAAATGTTTATTTTATTTTTTCAGTGTTACAAGATTTATTGTTCATGCACTACACCCAGTGCTCCATGCAATATGTGCCCTCCTCAATACCCACCACCAAGCTCGCCCAGCCCCCCACCCCCACCCCTCCTAAACCCATAAATTTAGCTCAAAACATTAAAACTTTCCTCAATACAACTGAGAATCAAGCTTAGGGTTAGTCAGCATTAGTGAATATATAGAAGACACTATGTGTTGGGAATGAAATGGTTAAACAGAAAAGCCCAAGCCCACTGCAGCCACTGAGACGTTTTGATCATCTATCATTGGAGGTAGAGTGGCAGTCGATAACTTCTGTGCAGATAAGAGATTTTTTTTCAAGTGAATTCAATTTGAAAATTGTTCTCTTCTAGGCAAAAAGCCAGGAAGACCTACCTCATTTTCACCATTGCTTCAGCTGAAAGACTTCCCTAGGTAAAAGGCAACAGGCACATTGAATGTTTTGACATTAAATTAATCCATTCAATAGCCAATTAGAAATAGGAAGTACACGCTAGGAACATAGACATCAAATTGATGAAGACACTGCTTTCACAGGAGTGAGATGGAGAATCCCCTACATTGCCTGGGAGGAAGAGAACATTTTAAAGCAGATCAGAATATTTCACCCCAGATGAAAACAAGACACTCAGAATCTCTGACAGAATCCAAAATGATTGAAATTACCATTACCATTTTTGGCCAAGAGTTCTACCAGTTTCTTGGGGAGGAGGACTGAGATTAATATTAGAATCGTATGTAAGAATTTGCAACCACCCATAAACATTTGCTTCCATTACTATAGTAAATCTGTGTAGTTAATTCATGGCATAAATTCACCAAATTCTTACCTAATTCTTATATAATCTATATTACATCCTGAGCAAAGTAATGCATGTGGGGATTATTATATTCATTTCAGTGGTTGCATCTGTCTGCACCTTTCCCCCTCTCCTATCTTTAACTTTGCTTTGAAATGTCCTAGAAAACAGAGAAAGCTCCAAAGTTACACAACATTCATCACTATGCAAACTGATCATTGATTTGAAAATACCTTGGAAATATCATTCTGAGGGAAAGTGTATTTGGGCTGCATTGAAAACGATCTTGGAGTGGTTCATTCCGAAGCCTGTGGTATTTTCTGGGTTACTTTCCTGGGACAGGACACACTGGCAGTGGGGATGAGGCATGTGCTAGCTTTTGCTTCCTTCTACTGCATGTCTTGTGACTGAGACGTTGGTCCCAGGCTTCTATTTCTACATCCCAAAGGAGGCTGCAGTAGTCAATAACACAGCATGACCTACCATGGAAGGACACTGGGGGTTGGGGATTGCATGCTATTCCTAGAGTTGGAAGCAATTGGTCATTCATTCATTCATTCATTCAGGTTTTAATCCGTTTGATAAAGATGGTCTGAGTTCTGTCATGTCTGTTGCTAAAGAGATACTGATGAACAGGAGCGATTTGGTTTCTGACTTTATCACATTGATAGCCCAGCCGTGAAAAAGAATCACAGTTAGACATGAATAAAAATAAGTATGGGAAATACTTCAGTAGGGGGAAAATGAGATGCTATGGAACACACAGCAGGAAAATAATGTTCTGGGGGAACGGGGACTGGGAAGTCAGGATCCGGGAAGGAAACTTTTTACACTAATACTGAAGGCAATAACAAAATGTATTGGGGCTTTTGCAAGAAAAAGAGAAATCCAAAAGCTGCAGAGTGTGATGTTTATGAATTTCTGGGATCCATTTCAACTTCTATTCTCAGAAAACCACAAAGCCACACTCTCATAGTTGCTATTAGATAAAAACTTGGTTAAGATCTCTGTACATTAATATGGCCCCAACTTACAATCTGATAGGTGCATTGTAGAAGCACACCAAATGAAGTGATGAGAATCAAAAGAAATTCACAAGCCCAGCTCACTGATTCAACAAATATCTAGTGAAGTTCTACTATGTACTAGGCACTCTTCTAGTCTTGAGTATGCAGCAGAAACCAAAACAAAGTTCCTGCTGTGTGTACTTATACAGAAGTGGGGAGAGATAGGAAATAAGCAAATACAGACGTCAGGTGGTGATAATGGCTACAGAAAAAAATAAAACAGAAGAGAGAGTGAAGGGGAAGAGAGTGGTAGAGGCTGGGTGATCACAAAAGGCTTTGCTGATAAGTTGACATTTGATAAATGTGAAGGCGATTCTGAATTAAGTGATGTTAGTCCTGTGGCTGCCTGAAGGAGAGCATTTCAAGCTGAGGGAATGATACGTGCAAAGGCCCTGAGGCAAGGAGGACATCGTGAGTGTGGCAGAGAAGACGAGACAGAGAATGGTGGGAGCTGGGTTCAGAGCATCCAGAGAGGATGCCAAGGACAAAATCACACAGGTTAAGTATGCCAGAGATGGGATGATATTAAGGGAATAATGAGATCTCATTTAGTCTTATATAAAAGAATCAATATGGCTGCTGCGTGACCAACAGAGAGCAGAGGTAGACACAGGGAGAACCGCTAGGAGACTGTTGCAGTCATCCGTAGACATACTATCAGGGACTGTTAGTAGGGGAGGTGGGGGAAGATGGTTGGATTCTTGCAAATGTAGAGCCTTAGGATTTGCAGATAGATGAGAAATGAGTTGAAGGAAAAAGGAGAGTAAAGGAGGACACCAAAGTTTTAGGAGAAGCCATCTACAAGATGGGGAATTATAGTGTCACAAAATGGGAACATTTTAAAGGCCCTCAATACACATTGCCAAACATTCTCAAGACAGGTTATATCTTGATTGGTTCTAAGACCATCCTATTTGGAAACATCCTCTGGGTTAGTACAAGTTTGGGCCATTAAGGAGTGGTGGTGATGTTTGAACTTTTTCTTTGAATCTATTTATTTCTCCTACGTAAGGAGGTGGGGACACACATTTCAGAATTATCTAGCAAAAATAGTTGATATTCTGTATATGTGAACTGAAATAGTGAGAAATGAAGGATGGGACCGATAAATATACATGATCTTCCTTACTGAGATCTTAGACTCTTTTCCATCCAGGTGATTCTAATCAATCTCTGCATTCCACTCCCTGTTTTATTACCCTTTCTCCCCTTTCTTCAGAGCTACTGTTCTAGTATTGCTGGGTAGAGTGGGGAAACCCTGGGACCCTGAGGCCTTCATGTACCTTGGCCCAGGGATGTCAACAGAGTCTCTTGGTCTCATTGCCAGAAAGAATTCAAGGACAGAGCAGATACAGCCATTGAGTGGTACAGGTAAGAAAGCTTATTAAAGTGAGAGTACACTCTCTAGATTTGAGAGCTGGTGAGCTCAAGGGAGGGCTGTGCCTGGGGTTGGAGTCTCTATTTATTATTGACAGTTGCTAACCAGGGGGTAGAGTATTTGTTACTCAGGTTGGGGATTTCTTGGGAGTGAAATCCCAAGAAATGACCTACCATTTCATGTCTCCCTTATTTGGGAAGGGCTTCCAGCCTTCTTTGGGTTGGGCCTGTCTGGTTTGATCTGGCTTATTGTGCCTTTACCTTTGGAGAGCTATCAGGACAGGTCTCTAACTTTCCCGATAGCCAGCTGTCACTCCCCCTTTGCTGGCCTCCAGACATCCTGTTAAAACCTAACCAGCTGCCTACTCTTTAACACTAGGATTTCAGACTGAGAAACCCTCTTTCAAAAAGACTACATCTGGGGTGCCCGAGTGGCTCAGTCAGTTAAACTTCTCTCTCTCTCACTCCCCCTGCTTATGTTCCTGCTCTTGCTGTCTCTCTCTCTGACAAATAAATAAATAAACGAAATCTTAAAAAAAAAAGTGTGCAACTCTTGGTTTTGGCTCAGGTTGTGATCTCTGGGTTGTAAGGTCGGGCTCTCAGCTCAGCACAGAGTTAGGTTGAGATTCTCTCTCCCTCTCCCTCTGCCCTTCCCCCACTTGTACTCCTCTCTCTCTCTCTTAAAAAAATAATTAAAAAAAAAAGACTATGTCAGATGGCCAACTTCTGTTTTTTGACTAGGTGGTAGGTAGAAGGGAGAGAAAGGGCCAGCACCAAGTCATGAAAAACATGGGGAAGAGTTGGCATATTCTGAACTCAACTGGGAATGGCCTGGTCTAAGAGGATAGAGGACAGAACCTTCAGGATTAAACTAGACCCACCTGACGGTGTGCAGCCCAAGTGGAACAGTAAGACTCAACAGTACAAGATGAATCCAATCAGCTCCCCAAGACTGTGATCCAGTTCTCATTCTGGTTTTAACTTCAGTTAGATCCAACAGTTAGAGTCACATGGGCTATCACTAGAGCTCATATCTTTCTCAATATACCACGACCTGTCCTGCAGTTCAACAAACATCTTCCAGACATCTCACTTGTCTTGGACTAAACCATTCACCTGGTGAACGAATCTAATCACTGTGTGAACACTTCAGCTACATGATGGGACTAAAGCCTCTGGGATCAGAGCCTTCCATACTCACAGTGAAACTTGTCAAAGATATTAAGGAGAAAATACTTCTAGAATCTCAGTTCAGTACTTAATACCCGGTCAGAATACTAGACCTAAGCTAGTCATCTCTTTGTCATTCTCATAGGCTTTGGTAATGGTTTGACTTACTCACTTACTTGTGTTTGTCTGTCATCCCGAGGAATCCAGGGACTCTGGGCATCTTATTCACCATCAGCTTCTCAGTGCCTAGTACATAGTAGGCACTCAGTAAGTTGCTGTTGGCTATTGAACGGATGCATCATTCACCCATGAAAAGAAGTTGGAGGCAAAACTGAGGACACCCTTGGAGCTGTACAGGAGACTGCAATGAGAGCATTTGAATGTAGTATTTCCCATTTAAGATTTGCACCACCCTCACTTCCAAAAGGGCTTGAATTTTACTAGATATTAAGATATACCGTGACTCTCATAACATCTTCGTTTGTAGGATGTAAAGTAGCATACGAAGATGAACATTTTAAGACATTATTTTATGAATATTTAACTGAGGAATGCTCTAGATTTTTTTTTAGGGCATGTGTGCAATTGGTATGTGTTATTTTGCAAGCCGTCTTCGAGCCCATGCCCTTCAGAAGTAAAGATGCTAATTTAAATTGCAGTTTCTTCATCTTTTCATCATAAAATCCAGGTGACATGTTCATTAGAGTTTTGAAGGCATTGTAGCAAAAATGCTGCATTCATGAATTTTCATTTCACTGTATTTCTACAATGTATGTGTAGAACTAGCAGCAGACAGCACCCTATTCTTTAAACCCAAGGTTTCCTAATAGGCAGTGGGAAATATCAGATTAACATGTTGATTATAATGACGTTTGGCCTCTCATGATCAATATTCAACATTCATCGGGTATTCTGAGGGCGGTGTTAATATTACAGAATAAACTGCGCTGTCAGGAAGTCTGGAATCTTCTTATGAAATCTGTTGGCCTTTACTTCAGATACCATTAAATCATTTTTAATGAATGAAAAACAAAAATGGGATGATCAAATTTCTATTCAGTGTGAGGCCTCTCAGTGGGCCTCACCAAGCAGAACTTCTGATACAAATAGCTACTCATCACAGCATTCACAGTTAGCTTTCTTAGGCAACTTGGTACTTCCGGGTCCCCTCTGGGAAGAGACGCTAGGCAACAGTCCTGGCCAGAGGTCTTTGTTTATAGCATGCCTCCCAGCCACACTGCTGTCCAAAGCCCAGCCTCTTTACCGCACAGCTGGCTCTCAGCCCCAGTCTACCAGCACCTGAAAGAGCCCCTGTACCCCAATACTGCTCTTGAGGGGGGCCCGGGTCCGCACTGTCTCTACCACACCTCTTTGGAGCTGAGTCTGTCACCTGGACGTTCTTAGAGTAGGATCTACATGCTCTCTGTTAACTCATCTCCAGGCCTCTCCATCTTCCACGTGTTTTACTTCCGGGTACTTTATGAAAAGAGGACTGCTCTGTAATTTTATTTCTGCCTTATTTTTAAAACCTAGTTTTAGGTGGCAGCATCCTTCCTTCCTGAGATATGCCTTAATTAAGTCATTCTATTGATGGCTATTTAGACTGTTTCCAACGTTTTACTGTTGCTGTGGCCTCACCTTTTCAATATAAAATCCTGGCTATATTATCTATCCTGCTGTCACGAACTTTTGGGGGGCACCCATCTAATTTTCAAAGCTTAGATCTTTTCTTCAAGATCATTTTTTTAAAAAGGTAAATTGCTGGATATGTGAACTTTCCTGAACCACTTCAAAGATCCTGGGCTAATTACTTCTCAGAAATAGGAGCTGGCGCTCACCAAGCTCTTCCCTGGATTGTCTGTTACTTTGTAGCCATCTTTGTCAACCTTGTAAATGAGAAATCTGTTTCATTTTAATGCAAATCGAGCAACGATTTACATTTCACAAATGATAAGCTACCTACAATTAAAGAGGTTTGGAATCTTTTGTAACCTGGATCCTATAACCAGGGGTCGCTTCTGAGTTGCTGACCTTTCTGTGGTCTTCATGTCCCATTAAGTACTCTGATACTTAAAGCTTCAGGTCACTTTCAGTCTTAATTGTATTTTATTATTCTCCATTGTTGCAGAGTGTTTCAGACAATTTAGCCAGAAGGGTCTCTCTTCACCTTTTCTTCATTGGTTCATTTCCAGCTTTAACAATGACAGATTTCCTGAGAGATTATATTAATTTTATGAGCATCACAAGGATTATTTTTACTCAACTGAACATAAGAATGAAATTTTAGGCTTAGAGGAGAAAGAGTTTTTGTTCACAGAGTGGGTATATATTCTCCTTAGGTGGGAAGTGCTTGGGCAGAAACTAAAGGTCAGAGAGTCCCAGGTTTTGGCAACAATTGTTTTCATTCCTCATGGAGTAGGGAAAATAACTAGAAGGCAATAAAATATCAAATTTCTCTAACATTTGCTAAGGGCGTTTCTGCTGCACTATTTTAAATTAGATGGCAGATCACTCACCCAATGCCTATTTCTTCATCACTGTACTGGTTCGGGGAGATGAATGTGCACTATCTTCAGTGCCCAGCCTCTCTTCTTCTCCCTTCGTTGGTACCTTGACTTCTGAGAAGGACACTTAGCATCTTTATGTTCTCTCTCCTTCTGTTAGAATTGACTGTTGGCCAAGTTCTGAAAATTTGTTTCTTTTTGAATTGTTGCCTCCACCGTGTTATCTATATTTTCAAAATGGGAACAGTTCTCAGACCCAAGGATGAACATACCCTTCAGTAAATAGTCAAGCCAACTTGACTTCTAAGCACCATCAAACATATTAGCCAAAGGAATGAATAATGCATCTGTAATTGTTAAAGTTTTGTTGTTGTTGCTGTTGTTTGGGTGTTTGTTTGTTTGTTTGCTTTGCAGTAGAAGCTTTTATCTTTCCTGTAGGAGGGCCTTCTATGACTCCATTATGAGAGTAGCTACCACAAGTTAAATGTTGAGTATGTGCCAAGCACTGTGCTTGTCATATTAAACCCTCACAACAACCTTCATTTTACAGATGGCAAAACTTAAACTTGATGTGTGAAACCAAAGCAAAAGAAAAAAATTAAATTTCTTTATTGCCTACAGCCCATTGACAAGTCCTTGAAACAGGCAGAGTGACCTCCCTCTAAGAACTCACCTGCCTTGACACTTTGCTAGGGCAAAAGGCAACCTTAACCCAAGCTCCAGGATCCTGTGAATCTGCTTTAACATATAAAGATTCCTTTGGAAACTTGCTTCATTTCTGCACCCAAGATCTATTTTAGCAATCATCCCCCAAGCATATGGCCCACTGATATACATCTGAAGGATCTCATAACTAGGGTTTTACAAGGCAGTAATAAATGACCTTAACCTAACAGTAGCTGGCCCCCCTCAAGGCCCTGGACACCTTGCCTCTAAAATTCCTGAGAGACTCACCGTGTCCCTAACTCCCACCCAACTTCAAAGTATAAAATCAGTCACCTGTCACAGCCCCACCACATTACTTTCTGCCCACAGGTCCTGTCCTCTTGCTTTAATAAAACCAACTTTTTTGCACCGAAGATATCTCAAGAGTTCCTTCTTGGCTGTCAGCTCTGAACCCCAACATTGCCTTATTTAGAGACACTAAATAAGTTCAGCTATCAGGTAGTAATAGAGCTTCGAACCCTTGTCTGACTGACTCCAAATGCCACGTCTTTAACCATTATACTCTTTGATGCTTTCCTCTGAATGATAGACTTGGCATCTGAGCCTCCCTCATTCTACGTGTTCCTCTGCCTGTGACCTTGCCAATGCTTCCCAAGAGGAAGAGTGTATTTCCTCTCCTCTTGATTCTGGGCTGATCCTCTGACTGTTTGAATAAAGTGTGGCAAAAATGATTCTGTGTAACTTGGATGATCCGTAAGGGGTCTCCAACTTTTGCTCTGACTTCTTGGAACTTCTGGAATCCAACTGCCATCATGTAAAAAGACTTCCATGGAGGGGAACACAGATCCCTCTAGGAAACTGCCTAGCACCCTGGGCCAGCTATAAAATGAAAACACAGAGCCCAGCCAGGGTCAAAGTCAACCTCTCTTCCTTCAGGCTCAACACCCTGCAAGAGAGGAAGTTTTCTTCAACCCTCTTAGGGTCCTTGTCTGAAAATGAACCTAACAAAGATGATTACTGTGGACATTTTGGTCCTGTGAGACGTCCTACAGCTCTAAAAGAAAAAAAGAAAAGAAAAAAAAAAAACTAGTCAACCCACAGAACCTTGAGAAATAACATAGCTGGTGCTTCAAGTCACTAAGCTTTGAGGTGATTTATTACATGGCACTTGACAACAGGCTAAAAGATAGGATTTCGACCCATAGAAAACTTACATTATATTTGGAAAAAAAAAAAAGGATACATAAAATACTCTTAGCCACTAACAGAAAATGTACAATCAAATAAAAAGGAGAACACTGGGAAAGTTAAGAGCAAAGAGTTCAAAAAAGAAGGCAGATGCCTGGGGAAAGGCGGTCAGGATATTCAGGGAAAGCTTCCCCAGAGAGAAGAGTGAGCCAGACCTTGACAAAGTCTGTGGAGCAGCTGGGCAGTAAACCACAGGTGCCCCTACTAGACCGTCTACCACACTCACTGGATACAGGTTACCCACACACTGAAGCACGGGAAATCCATTTTCTGGATGAAGAGCTCGACCGGTTGAGTTTCTATACCTTACACTTACCCCCTCCCTGCTCTCCGTCACTCAAAACGGCCTTCACTTCTGCTTCCGGCTTTCAGTCTGATGCACAATTCAATTTCTGTTGGCTTCTGATCTCGTTTTAGCTTGCCAGTCACAGGTTTTTCTTTCCTCCACAGCTCTCAGACATTAGAGCCTCTGGGATCCTTCCCGGCTGGGGTTCTCCTATCTCCTTTCCACCCTCCTGTGATTGCACAAATTTGAATCTCATTAGTGTACAAAATCAACTTGTGGGATTTACACAAAGCACCATTTCCCTCGCTTACTTGTTTATGGAAACCTCTTCTCCCACATCATATTTTGGCTCTTCCAGGTGACCATTCAGGAAATGCTACTTTATTTTTTTATTTTATTTTTTTAAAAGATTTTATTTATTTATTTGGCAGAGAGAGAGAGATCACAAGTAGGCAGAGAGGCATGAAGAGAGAGAGAGGAGCAGGCTCCCCGTGGAGCAGAGAGCCTGATGCGGGCCCGATCCCAGGACCCTGAGATCATGACCTGAGCCAAAGGCAGAGGCCTAACCCTCTGAGCCACCCAGGTGCCCCAGGAAGTGCTACTTTAGACCAAATTTCTACAAGCTGTTTGTAGCACCTATATCTTTAGCGAGCTCCCCAGACAATTCTGATGCGCACCAAAGTTTATGAAACACGGTTTTAGAAATAAATGGAACTCAAGGTATAATAGTTCTCCCATAACTTTTCATCAGTCTCACTCATGCATTCTTTCAGAATCAAACAAGAAATCCCTCAAAACTCCGTACCTTTTCACAATCACAACTAAGTTGCTTTGCTAATTGACAGTTATTACAGTGCAAGTCCGAGACATACCATTTTTGCCTAAAAAATGGCAAAAATGGATCTTTATCCATTTTTACTGGATCTTTTCCTACCTCTGCATGGCCCTAGGATCAGGAAACCTGAATTCTTTTAAGGCTTTTCAGCGAGGCATTTTGACCCTTTTTGTAATGTGCAATTCAACATCAAAGATAGACAGCCTGGTCGGGTAGACTTCGAGGTTAGACCGACCTGGGTTTTAAATCTTGGTTGTAGCTTCTACTGGCTGTGTGATGTTGAGCAAATCATTGAAGATTCCTGGGCTTCCAATTCCCTAGCTGAAAACCAGAATAAGAACATCTGCTTTACAGGCTAGTTTTGAAAATTAAAAGAGATTTCAATACGTAGGTAGTAAAAACTCTGGTACCTCAATAAATGTTTCTGCTCTCTCTTCTCTCGTTTATATGCATCGGTCCCAAGAAAGACAAAAGAGGCTTATAACACTGCTTCACCTGTTTGCCAGAGGGTGGTAGAAATAAAATAAAATTGCATAGGTTGAAAAATGCTTTGAAAAGTTAAAGGTGTTTATAAATGGAGATGACAGTATTTTCTTCTGGGGAGATGAAAAGCTTTTTCAGGGAGAATTGTTTCCATTTTAAAGTATTTAACATTTCAGTTTCAATTTAAACAAAAATAAAAACATTTAAATGGTGTATGTGTCTGTGTATTCATTAAGTATTTATTAGTGATGGTGCTAAATTTAAAGTTCCTGACTAAACAAATGCTCACATCGCTATTCTGGTTTTGTGTATGTTTTCCATTTTTCTTTTTTAGTATAAATTTTCAACAAACCTATAAATACCTTTCCCCTCTCCACTACACACACACACACACACACACACACACACACACACACACGAAGTTTTTCACAGCTTCACTGCCTGTTTTAATGGATGTTAAAGTTTAAATGTACATCTCTTCTCGTTGCTGGGTTTGTGCATGGTTAGGACAGTAAATATTGAAGAAAAATGGAAAATGAAAATTTGCTTATGGCCAGTTTGTTAAATAAAAATGACCCCATGTATTTTTATTTGAATTTAAATCATACCAGCACGGGCTTAGCATTCATAAAGTCCTTTTATAATTCTGAGATTCTGTTAAGTGAGTACAGAATCTCACAAATGCAAAATAATGATATTTTGAAATTGAAAACTAAGGACTAAAAATTTCATTACTTGCATATATCACCTAATGTCAAAAAACATAATGCAAGTTCTTTATCTGAGTAAGATTGTATTGACTGCACGTACAATTTGGTCTATTAGTATGCTCCATTATTTTGAATTTGTTAAATCCTTGAATTAAAAATCTTTGTGTTAGCAGTTCTTGGCTAAATTATAAAAAGTAATAACAGCTGCATTATCACCTCCCAGGGAGAAGAAGGTTTGTCACAATGAGTAATGAGTAATGTTCTTCCTACCGAGGCGTTATCAAGCGCACTTTACACATCCCCTGCACCAGGCACTGATTTGATTTTCTTTGCCCAGAATATATATATATATATATATATATATATATATATATATATATATAT
>CM053605.1:108614484-108669618 GCA_028646535.1 Procyon lotor
CCTTCCCTCCCTCCCTCCCTCCCTCCCTCCCTCCCTCCCTTCCTTCCTTCCTTCCTTCCTTCCTTCCTTCCTTCCTTCCTTCCTTCCTTCCTTCCTTCCTTCCTTCCTTCTCCTCCTCCTCCTCTTCCTCCTCCTCCTCCTCCTTCTCTCTCTCTCTCTTTCTTCCCTCTCTTTTGTAGGTGGATATAAGTTTCCCAACATCATTTGTTGAAGAGACCATCACTTTCCCATTGTTTATTCTTAGCACTCTTGTCAAAGATCAGTTGACCGTACACGTGTGGGTTTATTTCTTTTCCACCAGTCTCTATGTCTGTTTTTATGCCAGTATCATAGTGATTTAATTACTGTATCTTTGTAGTTTAATTTGAAATCAGGAAATGTGATGCCTCCAGCTCTGTTCTTGCTCAAGATTGCTTTGGCTATTTAGAATATTTTGTGATTTCATATGAATTTTAGGATTTTTTTTCCTATTTCTGTAGAAAAAAATGCCACTGGGATTTTGATAGGATTGCACTGAATCTGTAGATCACTTTGAATAGCATGGACATTTTAAAAATATTAATTCTTCCATTTCATGAACATGAAATGTTTTTCCATTTAGTTGTATCTTTTAAAATTTCTTTCATTAATATTATGTAGTTTTCAGTGTAAAAGACTTTTACATCATTGGTTAAATTTTTTCTTAAGAATTTTATTCTTTTTGAAGCTATTACAAATGGGATTGTTTTTCTTATTTTCCATTTCAGATAGTTGATTGTTAGTGTGTAGAAATCAAAGTGGTTTTTATATGTTTTTATATTTACACATATAAATACATAATACAAAATACAAATTGTATATAAATATATTATATTTAATACATGTAATATAATATATTATATTTAATATATGACATAATATATAATAAATATAAATACATAATACAAAAAATATATAAATTGTATTTACATAAATACAAAAAATATTTACATATTTTTATATATTTGTATCCTGCAACTTCACTAAATTATTAGTTCTAAGGATTTTTTGTTGAATCTTTAGGGTCTTCTACATAGATGATCATGTGACTTATAAACAGAGATTATTTTAAAGCTTCTTTTCCAATTTTGATGCTTTTTATTTCTTTGTCTTGAACAATGTTTCTGGCTAGGATTTCTAGTTCTATGTTAAATGTAAGTGGGATGACTGGACATCCTTGCCTGTTTCCTGATCTTAGAGGAAATGCTTCCAGTTTTTAATGTGACATAAGCTATTTGCTTTTCGTATATGATTTTTATTATGTTGAGATACATTCCTTCTATGTCTAGCTTGTTTAGGGTTTTTACCATAGAAGGTTGTTTGTTAAGTTTTGTCAAGTGCTTTTTTCACATATATTGAAATGATCATGTGATTTTTTTTAATCCTTCATTCTGTTAATGTAGTGTATTTCATTAATTGATTTGTGTATTGAACCATCCTTATATGAGGGGTAAATGACACTTAGTGATGCTGCAAGATCTTTTTGTTTTGTTTTATTTTGTTTTCTTTTGTTAGAGAGACAGTACACACATTTGGGGGTGGGGGGAGGGGCAGAAGAGGAAAGAGAGAGAATCCTAAGCAGGCTCCAAACCCAGCATGGAGCCTGAGGTGGGGCTCAATCCCTGACTCTGAGGTCATGACCTGTGCTGAAATAAAAAATTGAATGCTTAAGGGACTGAGCCACCCAGGGCCCCTGCAGGATCTTTTTAATGTGCTGTTGAATTTCGTTTGGCATATATGTTGAGAACTTTTACATTGATGTGTATTAGGGATATGGTTTTGTAGTTTTCTCAGTTTCCTTGGCTTTAGCAGCAAGATTATTCTGGCTTTATAGAATTAATATGGAAGTCTTCCTCTTCTCCAATTTTTTGCAAGCATTTAAGAAGGATTCGTGTTAATTCTTTTTTTTTTTCAAGATTTATTTATTTATTTGTCAAAGAGATAGAGAGAACACAAGCAGGGGGAACAGCAGGCAGAGGGAGAATCAGGCTCTCTGCAAGCAGGGAGCCTGATGCAGGACTCCATCCCAGAACCCTGGGAGCATGACCTGAGCCGAAGACAGGTGCTTAACCAACTGAGCCACCCAGGGGTCCCTTTTAATTCTTTTTTAATTCTTTTGGTAGATGGTAGAATTCATCAGTGAAGTAATCTGGTTTGGGATTTTTCTTTTGGGGGAATTTTTTATTGATTCAATCTCCTTATTTGTTACTGGTCTGTTCAGATTTTCTATTTCTTCATGATTCAGTCTTGGTAGGTTTATATGTTTCTAGGAATTTATCCATTTCTCCTAGGTTATCCAAATTTGGCATATAACTGTTCATAATAGTCTCTTGTGATCCTTTATATTTTTGTCACATCAGCTGTAATGTCTCTTCATTTGTTTCTAAATTGATTTGAGTTTTCTCTTTTTTCTTCTTAGTTGAGCCAAAGTTTTGTCAATTTTGTTTATCTTTTCAAACTCTTACATTCATTTATTTTTCTATTCTATATTGCACTTATTTCTTCCCCAATCTTTATAATTTTCTTCCTTCTACAAATGTTGGGCTTATTTTTTTTTCTAGTTCCTTGTGGTGTAAAGTTATGTTGTTTACTTGAGTTATTTTTTAATGTAGCAATTTTTTCATTTTAAACTGCCCTCTTAGTATTGCTTTTACTTTGTTCTGTGAGTTTTGGTATGTTGTATTTTCAGCTTCATTTGTCTCATGGTATTTTCTAATTTCCTTTCTGATTTCTTTGACCTACTGGTTGTTCAAGAGTATGTTGTTTAATTTCCATGTTTTCCTTTTCTTATTAATTTCTAGCATTCCATTGTAGCTAAAAAATATTTAGTAAGATTTCAGTTTTCTTAAATTTGATGAGACTTGTTTTGTGGAATAACATGCAATCTATTCTAGAGAATGTTCTGTGTGCACTTCAGACGAATATGTGTTTTGCTGTTGTTGAGTGGAATGTTCTGTGATGTCCATTAGACCCCTTTGGTCTGTAGAATTGCTCAACTCTACTGTTTCCTTTTGATTTTTTTTTAAAAAAGAATATTCTTTTTTTTTTTAATATTTTTTTAAATTTTTTTGACAGAGAGAGAGAGAGATCACAAGTAAGCAGAGAGGCAGGCAGAGAGAGAGGGAGAGGCAGGCTCCCCACTGAGCAGAGAGCCCAATGTGGGGCTCAATCTCAGGACCCTGAGATCATGACCTGAGCCAAAGGCAGAGGCTTTAACCCACTGAACCACCCAGGCGCCCTTCCTTTTGATTTTTTAAAAAATTATTTTATTTTATTTTTTCCCTTTTGATTATGTTTGGATGTTTTAACCATATTTGAAAGTGGAGCATTGAAGTCTCCTATTATTATGAAATTTCTGTCTTTCCCTCTTGAGATATGTCAGTATTTCCTTTATATATTTGGGTGCTCTGATACTGGGTAAGTATATATTTATAATAATTATCATTTTCATTCCTTCACTGTCAGCTTATGTGTGTCCTTAAGCCTAAACTGAGTCTTTTGTAGACAATATATAGTTGGATCTATTGCTTTTCAAAGATTTTATTTATTTATTTAACAGAGAGAGAGAGAGAGAGTGAGTGAGCAGACAAGCAGGAAGAGTGGCAGGCAGAGGGAAAGGGAGAAGCAGGCTCCCTGCTGAGCAGAGAGCCCAACATGGGGCTCTATCCCAGACCTTGGCATCATGATCTGAGCCAAAGAAAAACATTTAACTGACTGAGCTACCCAGGGTCCCTTGGATCTATTTTTTTTTTAATTGATTTAGCAGCTTTATGTCTTTTGACTAGAGTGTTTAATCCATTTATATTTAAAGTAATTATTGATAGGTAAGGACTTACTATTGCCATTTTGTTGTCTTCTGTCTGCCTTATAGTTATTTCTTCCTTTTCTACACTTTTACTATCTTCCTTTGTGATTTATTAATTTTCTTGTAATAATATGCTTTGATTCCTTACTCTTTTTCTTTTGTGTGTCTTTTACAGGTATTTTCTTCATTGTTACTATGAGGCTTATCTAAAAATTCTTATAGTTATAAATGTCCATTTTAAACTGATAATATATAACTTGAATCACATATAAAAACTACACTTTTACATTTTTAACACTTTGTTATTGATATCATAATTCACTCCTTTTTATATATGTATTCATTAACAAATAGTTATATCTATAGTTATTCTTAATATTTTTATCCTTTAACTTTTATACTAAAATTAAGAGTGATTTACACATCATCATTACAGTGTTACAAATTCTGCATTTGTCGATATACCTATATTTACTAGTGAGTTTCATACTTTCATATGCTTTCCTGTCACTGTCTAGCTTCCTTTCACTTCAATTTGAAGACTTTTTTTTTTTAGCATTTCTTGTAAAACAGGTCTGGGGATGATGATCTCCGTCAGCTATTTTTTGTGGGGGAGGGTAGTCTGGGAAAGTATCTTTTCTTCTTTTTGAAAGCTAGTTTTGCTAGGTATAGTATTCTTGATTGGCAGGTTTTTTTTTTTCCTTCTAGCACTTTTAACATATAACCCCATTCCTCTCTGCCTTGCAAGATTTTTGTTGAGAAATCAGCTGATATGGTGTCTCCTTGTATGCAACAAGTCACTTTTTTCTTACTTCTTTCAAAATCCTTTTTGTCTTTGACCTTTGACAATTGGATTATAACTTGTCTTCACAGGTTCTATTTGGAAAACCCTTTGGTTTTCATAAATCTGAATGATTATTTCCCCCCAGATTTGGAAGTTTTCAGCTATTATTACTTTAATTAAGCTTTTTGTCCCTTGCTTCTTCTCTTCCTATGACTCTCATAATGCATATGTTAATTTACTTATGGTGTTCCATAAGTCCCTTAGGCTTTCTTCATTCTTTTTCATTCTCTTTTCTTTTTGCTCTTCTTTTTTTTTTTTTTTTAAGATTTTATTTATTTGACAGCGAGAAACACAGTGAGAGAGGGGACACAAGCAGAGGGAATGGTAGCGGGAGAAGCAGGCTTCTTGCCAAACAGGGAGCCCGATGTGGGGCTCAATCCCAGGAACCTGGGATCATGACCTGAGCCGAAGGCAGACACTTAAAGACTGAGTCACCCAGGTGCCCCTCTTTTTGTTCTTCTAACTGAAAAATTTCAAATGACTGTCTTCAAGTTTGTTAATTCTTCTGCCTCATCATATCTGCTATTGAAACCCTCTAAAGAGCTACTGAAACCCTCTAATGAATTTTCAGTCCATATTATGTTCTTCAAATCCAGAATACCTGTTTTTTTTTTTTTATACTTTCTCTTTTGAGATTCTTATTTTGCTTATGTGTTATTTTCCTGATTCTTGATTTGTTGTCTATCTGTGTCCTTTATAATTCCTTTAGCTTCTTTAAGATAATTATTTTGAATTATTTGTCAGGCTCATAAATGTTCATTTCTTTAGAGTTGGTTATTTGAGATTTATTGTATTCCAATGTGGCATATTTCCATGATTCTTCATGTTCCTTATAGCTCAGAATTAGTGTCTGTGCATTTGAAGAAACTGCCACTTCTCCCAGTCTATATGAGACTGACTTCATCTGGGAAAGATCTTGTTAATCAGCCTGGCTAGGGATTCTGGAAGCATCTTAATCCTTTTCTATGATTGTATCTTCTCTGAACATGTTCATGTAGATTCATAGCTAGAGTGGATTTACTGGTCACTTCTTTTTAAGGATTCTATAACCTCTTGCTCCTCTTGGTGTCTGACTATTATACCTTGGGCTGGGACATTGGAGGTAGGCACCTTTCCTTTCCCTTCTTTCCTGTGGAAAGTCTTAAGTTCTGCATCTTCTCTCAATCTCACCAAACCATGCTGGATGCAGCAGATTATCCAGCTCTTTTCCTTTCTTGTTAACTGCCTCCACCAAACTATAAGAGTTTCATCAGTGCTGGAGGTGTGATGAGACAAAAACTCACCCCTCAGGCAGAATACTGAAAAGCAGGGTCGTTAGAAGCATGCTCCATTCTTTCTTTCCCCATGAGGGAGAAGTAAGGTGCCCAAACAAATTCTCATACTGAGCTGAGCCTGTTGTTTTTCTGTTTTGTGCTCATCTGGAGTACTATGACTTTTTAACTGAATTCTGGGCTTTTCATAAAGGTATTTTATTGTTAAATCAATGTTTCTGTGTGTTAAATCAACAAGTCAAGGGCTGGGGTTTAGAATTCTTCCATCTGCTGACATCACTCCTAGGATCAAGAATCTTAATCAAATGGAGGACACTTACTGATCTCAACTCTCAAGGGTCATTCTAAGTGGGCAGGAAAATTATCCTTTAGGTAAGAATGGAGGGGTGCTTTGCTTCAATTTCTCTATCTAAGCTCTGAGTGATCACATTCCAAGTTTAAAAAAGAAAAGATAAAGAAAGAAAGCTGAAATACCAGACTTTATTTTATGAAGGTAAACAAAAGAGATGTAAAGATTAATGTGCCCATATCACATTGGGATAAACATTTTTAAGTCTTAGGCAATAAAAATTGGTATACTTCAGCCATTGTGAGTGGTAGAAGAGGCACCTGCCATTTAAGGGAAGGATAGCAAGGTAAGACATTTGGCACCAGTGGAAAAGATAGAATGGCCATTGTGGGGAGACCCAGCAAGTGGAGGGCTTAGGCCTGATGTCAAATAATGCCAGGATAGCCAGCTACCACTGGGCTATGGCCACACATTCAATTTCCCCAGTTTTGCTGTCTTGAGAGAAACTACATTTTGTAACAACTTTACTGGGTACCCCAATCTCAATTGCTCTTCTCTTCCTTTTCCTCCCACTGCCCCCATCATTGGTGTGACCTAAAATATAAGACCTCTCTGTATGCGTACATGTGAGCCTCTTGGAGACACAGAGCTAGAATTATATTCAGCAAGAGAGCTAACCCAAATTGGAGTTTGTCACCTACAGAACTCTGACTAATAAACACATTTCATGCGTTGCTTCAGGCAAGCTTCTGTCATACGTCCATGGTCATAGCTACATGTTTAGACAAGGCACTACTCCAAACCTGTCCACACTAGTCACTTAGTCATCAAAGGCTATCAAATGAGAAAACAACAATTGATGGCTTTACAAGTTTTTGCTGCAAACCCTGTCTATAATGATCTTAATTCCCTAAACCCTAGAGCACAAATAAAACCTATCAGATATAACTTGGCCTTTAATCATAACACACAGTATCTGACTTTGGAGTCAGATAGAACTAGATTTGAATTTTATTTGTACCATTTGGTGTGGACCTTGGATAAGTTTCTTAAGCTTTGCATCTCCTGTCAATAACTACATTGTAAGGTAGGGTACACATATAATGAAATATTGTATATTAGGAACTTAGTTGAATATGTGACATATGGAAGGAACTCAAGCAATGTTTTATTATTATTATTATTATTATTATTATTATTATTATTATCATCTGTTACTTTCTTCCATGTAGACTGTAAATGCCTAGAGGACAGGATCATGTTAAATACTTTTTTAAATGACCATTACAGTATCAGAAACAGCACCACTGTTTAACCCGTAGCAGCAAGTACACCAAGCACACAAATACTGTTCCCGAAATATCTTCTCTCACTAAAGAAACTAGAACTTCTGGAGAAATGGGTGATTCCAAGTTTGGGCAGGAAATATGCAAGATGAATCTGGAGCATCTTTTCATAATATGCAACAAAGAATCTAAGAACCACTGTTAGAGTTGTGCCTAACAGAAACAGAAGCCAACTCTAAGAGGTTCATACTGGTCAAAGATGTGACAATTTGAGCTTTCAGTTGGATTGTAACTAAAGTGGAAACTCATCAAATATGTTTAAATATGTGACAATTTATGTTTAAATAAATAACGATTTAGACGTAGCTTAAAAATAAACTTACTTTCTTTTTAATGTTTAAAGGAACAAAATCTTTAATTTGAAAATTGGTAGATAAGGAAGAAGTAAGTATTTATCCTGCACTTCTAATATAAACTGGTCCCTGGTTGACAAAATGGTAAGGGGTGGGAGAGGGCAAAGTTTCTCTTTATGGAATTATTACAGCTAATAAACAAAGAAGCATAGAATATCACTGTGCACCCACTAATGAACTCACTGGGTTCCATAGAAGCTAACGTCATGGAACAAGTGACAATCAGATTACGGAAGAACATAGTACTGCCTATGATGTCGTCTTGCCTCCAGATGGAGGGACACAACACCCTGCATGAAATAGTCTTCCCAAACAACAATACTGAACCTATATTTGATAAAGCTTCTGGATCTAACTGCCAATTTCAAGAAAATAAAGAGATAGATAACTGGTCATACTATCACCACTAACAATACCTGTGATAAAATATAAGAAGCTCGTGGAACCTGTGTTCTAGTGGAGGGAGATATCTTCAACACTTGCTCTCTGATGCTGCAGGAGGTCTAGGGGCAACTGGGAAAGTTTGAATGAGGTCAGTAGATTATATTAATTATTTATTAATAATCATATTTATCATTACTTAATGATTATTATTAATTATAATAATTGTTAATAATTATAACTAACAATATTAATTATAGTGATATGATTTTGAACATTATACTCTAGATGTATAAGAAATATCCATAATTTTAGGAAATGCAAACTACAGCATCTAAGAATAAAGGGGTTTTATGACTGTAACTTGTAATTGATTCTTTTTTTTTTTTAAAGGATTTTATTTATTTATTTGACAGAGAGAGATCACAAGTAGGCAGAGAGGCAGGCAGAGGGAGAGAGGGAAGCAGGCTCCCCATCGAGCAGAGAGCCCGATGCGGGGCTCGATCCCAGGACCCTGAAATCATGACCTGAGCCTAAGGCAGAGGCTTTAACCCACTTAGCCACCCAGGCGCCCCTTGTAATTGATTCTTGTTATTCATAGTAGTTGTGTTCTACAAAATTGTCCAAAACACTGAATTGATGAATACTTAGCTATTGCTCCTAGAAGAAGTAGTGGCTTAGTTTTCTGTAAGTCCCTGATAACAATGTTTTCATCAACTGATGAGTACATAATACACATATATAAAATGGATATATAATTATATAAATTATAACATATAAGTTATTATTGATTTATTAAGGTTAAATAGTGCCAATAGCATTATAAGTCATGCCTAAATAAGTTCATCTAGCACAAGTATTTTCTCCATAGAGCAAAAATATATATGTACATTTTATTACATGTGCATTATCACTTTCCCTTCATGTATGTTTCTATATATTACATAGACATATGTATTCATACATAGATATAAATATATATTTTTTAAAATATGTAATTATATATTTTATATACACTATATTTACCTTCTTGTATTTACATATGTAAACAGATACATATATAGAGAGAGAATGATAATTCACATGTAATAAATATTAACATTTTGTTAATCTAGTTTAAAAATACACAAAAGAGTTCTTTGTACTAATTTTCCAACTTTCCTGTAATTCTGAAATTATTTGAAAAACAATTTTTTCAATAGTGCTTTTTTTCCCTCTTGGTTGTTGATATAAGCCAAGCAGCTAGGACAGGCCCTGACATGTACTCAATAAATAGTTCCTCAAAGAATGAAAAATTAGTGTCCAGTAAAGGATCAAGGCAGAGTACGTGTGAATCGATTTCTGCACATGAGGATGGTGTGTCAAGAGAAAAGCTGGTTTAGAACTGTGGTTTCCATCATTGATTAGGAAAGTGTTCATTTTAAGCTCCATCCTCTTATCTCCTTACACAATAATAAACTGTGATTGGTATGCCTATGGATTAATTATAGTAATAGTAATTGTACATCAATTAATGTTATTGACCTGAACTTCCTTAAAATGACAACTTTATCAACCATTTCTTAAATATTGAGACAGTCAAAAGACCTTTATTTGATCCTAGATAGAACTTGTGATAGCCCCAGGTCTGAGATGAACTTGACCCAGGATGTTACTTCCTCAGTGCATGTCATTTAGCATTCTGTCTGTCTAAGCATCTTATTTTAGAATCAACCATATGGACTTTTGATGCCAATCCTTATCTTAATTCTGAGTTATCTGATAGCTTGGTAATTACTACAAAGCCATCAAGTACCACCAAACAATTTGCATCTCCTTAGGGAGTAATTTTCCTATAGGACAAATAGCAGTTGTCAAAGGACTAAGAATAATTTTGTTTACAAGCACAGATTTAGAAACCACTAAACAACTATGAACATGCACTGGAGATGGGACTTTCACTCTTAAGTATCTGACTTTAAATCATTAAGCTCTAAATGCTTGTAATGAAAAAAATAGCATTTCAGCTCTTCTGATAAGCAGTAGGAAATTGGGTCTCTGTGGTTCTTCTTGACCCATTAATGGACGTGTATATTAAGAACTCATATTTGTTCTCATCAACTTGGTTATAAAAGTACTCAAGACTAGAAAAGGAACACTTTCTTCCTTGAATTAATTAATTTCATTCACACAAATTCAGTAAATGTGATCAATTACTCCTTTGCTCAGGATGCCATGCATAAAGCCTCAAAAAATATTCTTGCTTTCAAAATATTTTTATTTCTTTGCCTCTCATAGTGCAGCATGGCATGGAAACACTCATGTGTGCCCCCTTGGACTGTCGATATTTACTCAATAGCTTGGTTTCTCTGTCCCAAAGGAGAGACTTTAAATTCTAAAAATTCAATCTATTGCTTGAAAATCACAATTTATTCCATCACAAACACCAATATTGTTGTTCTATTTGACTCTGTAGAAATAATTTTTGGTGTAATAAACATTATGAGTTTGTCCATTAATAAATTACCCTACTGGAAAGAACATAAAAGATTTATCTCATTGGAGACTCTTAGGTTGCTGAAACTGCACTCTCATTATAATTTCCTGCCCTAGAATTGCCTTCAAAAATAAAATAAATTAGTATTTAAATTATGCATGGGTATATAACGTTTTGATGTTTCAAATTTTAGAGAGACTTAATATGCATCAAATTATTAAATAAAAATTTAGAAGTCAGTCTAGGTACCTCCTAGTCATTTAGATTTTTCAACCAGCCATGATTTTGTGTGTGACGGGGTGCTTATGTTGATTAAAACTCGTTCATACTGAGGTTTTTGCTTCCCCTGGTGACTTTTCCTGGAATTGATATGCTTTGATAGACAGGGGCTATATTGCATTAGATTTAGAAGTAAAGCTGAATTAGGTATGTTTATATTCCCTGAGGATTTTCAATAGCTAAACACTTTCTCTGACCTTACATGATGGCTGTCAACAAGATTGTTACCTAAGACAAAGAATTGCCCTGTCAGTGTAGTGGATATAGTGTAGGTAGCTGATACTCGACCAATTCATGGTTTTAGCATCAAGCTACATCTAAGGAAATGAGAGTATCATATTTTATGTCTCCACAACGGTAACTGTCTCTCAGAACAATGTACTGCTTAAAATATAGCCAATGAGAGATTGTATTAGTCACCAAGCATGCTTAGATATAGACTTAAGAAAAACATGTATTGGCAACAGGCCTCTGGGGGAGAGGACGATAAACATCCTTGAAGCCGAGCAGCTGGGGATGCCCAGCCCTCTCAGGGAGGATCGCTGCCTGCTCCATTTTTCCGTTATCTCCCCTTCCCCGGAGAGCACCTGTAGTTAGTTAGACGACCCTTTTGTTCCCTTTTGTTTGGGTTTGCTCACTATAGGTCATGCACTACGTGACCAAACATATTTTGCCTTTCTTCTTACTTATCTACAAGATTCATGGTCAATGTGTAACCTACTCTGGCTTCTTTGTTGGCTGTTACCTACTTCGAATAAATATGAGACTGAGGAGTTGTTTGGCTCGACAGTCTTTTCTACTGTCGTCCCCTGCTCCTTTTCTCTTGCAGCTGACTTGTTTGTGCCTCATTCTTCTCCCCTGCGCCGTCAGGAGGTGGCACATGACTAGCAATAAATGATTATATAGAATAAATTTGTCAACACAGTGTGAAATGGAGACATGCCAATTATCTAAATGAATGAATGGATAAATAAATGTGTAATTTAAATATCAAGAAACCTCATGGGAACTGCAATTCGCCAAAATCATATTTATTTATCTTATGGACAGATTGTAGGCAATATTTGTAATAAGATTAAGACTAGACTTCGAATTAACCAAACCTTCTTGGCAAGGTGGCAGGTTTATAGAGTTTCATAGTCGCTATGGGTATTAACTGCACTAGAACTCCTGTCAACTGTGAAAATATCCCCAAAAGAACAACGTGTCATGACACTATCCATTCATTTCCTGTATTGAGACACAGCTAAGACAAAGGCCAATTTCTTTCCTCACTATCTCTTATCAACTAATCTGTCAATGAGAAGAGAAATCTCTTTCTTTCCCATGAATTAAGTTCCTGGAGCTTTCTGGTGCAGGAAATTGTAGGCATCCATTACTTGATCAACACTATTATTTAGCACCAAATCTTCCCCATAGGTATTATACCCCATAGGTAATCTTACAATCATTCATACCCAAGGCTTGGGTCCTGCTTCTACAACTGCTATTTTGCCAAATGACACGTAATAGTCAGAAAATGCTGATACAAATTCAATTATTTGTAAAAGAAAACAAAGAAAACAAAAAAACCCATCTTGAAGAGCAAAACTACATGGGACTGTACTAATTTAATATTCATACTTCGGCATCTCATTTAAAAATATTTCCATTAATATATTTTTATAGGTGGAAAACACTCTCTCAAATGTATTATTTTAAGACAATCACAAAATATAAGGATTTTAAATGAAAAATGCAGAGGCAATTCATTAAGTGGCTCCCACAGAAATTACCAGAGAAAATATTAATTAATAGGATCAGCACAAGGTAGCATAGATAAAGCTGGAAAGATATAACAAATTAAAGCTCTACTCTGTGCCATTGAACAAGTCCCATTTTTTGGCACTCTTAACTTTATAACACAGTTTGAATTTGCTTGAAATTCTCTATTTTGATCTACTATGTCATTCAAAGGGATGTGAAAACTGTTCAAATGTCAGGTTTGTCTTTCTTTTCATAGATATTAAAAACAGGTAAAGGAAAAGTAATGGAACAGAAGGCTATCTTTAAAAAGAAATGGTGACTGTTTTGCTGGAAAGGAAATTTGGGGCCCAAGAGTTGAATCCTGTGACTACTACCCCATTTGATAAACAGTTCTTCCGTGAATGGACATCATGGCAGTCTGGTCCTTCTAGGTTATAGAAGCACTCTTTCAGAACATGAGTTATTTCTGAACTCCTAAACACTTTTGCAATCCTCTTTTTTTCTCCCCAAGTTCCATAGTTGATAAGAATAACCCATTCACATCATTTCTCAAGCATCAATAGTATGCTGCTGAATTGATTCAGTTGTGTTGTGGCTGGTGAACATGCACGTTCACTTGAGCTAGAACTGCCCAGAAAGCCACTTGGTCTGTGACATCTTCAAAGAATCTCCTTCCCAATGACTTTTATTTATAGAAATAATTTCCCTCTTTTTCCTCCCTCTCTCCTTCCCTTCCTTCCTCTTCCTCTCTTTCTTTTCTATTGTAAATATGGTGATAAATTATGTTATTGACTTTGCAATTCTCTGTGATGGATTTTTTAAAAAAGGAGTAGGAAGACTCCTATCTAGTTTCTCTTTTGATGGTATCAAGGTGAGCCCTGTGGGAGAGGAGGGGCCCATGCTCAGCACGTGATACGTGGCTGCCCAAGGACATTCGCACATCCATGGCTGTTGGACATGAGCTTGCTATGTGAAGCAGGCCTGGCTTCAAGGTGAATCCAAGAGGGATGAAGAGGAGAATTTTCTTTCTGCTGAAGTTTTGAAGTCAAATCTCCAGATGGCAAAAGGAAGAATGGAGCAGATGACTAATAACAATAAATGTTTATGGCCACACTAATAAAGTTGCATTCTGTTGAAGTCTACTTTATGGACAAGAAGGGTAGTGCTGTGATTCCAGGAATTCAAGAACACAGAAAGAGCTGCTCTCCTCACCAACTAATATTTGAAGATAAATCTTTTAATTCTGCAACTGGAGCTAGAACACAACTCCGAGACACGACTGGGAGAGGAAACGTGTTGGTTATTACAAATCATTCATGCTCCTTTCTTCATGACACATTTTGATCAGAAGGCTGATGTTGCAAGAACATTTGGTTTGGGTACAGAGATTTGGAAAAAAAACAAAACAAAACGAAACAAAACTAAGGACTGAAAAGTGGTATCCGAGATCTCGGTGAGTTGATGGAAATTCTCTTAAAAATTTAGTTTGTGTGTCAATTTTTTACAGATAAAATGTATGTGACTTTCCATGCAGCATAACTAAGCATCACTCTAGTGTTTTACTAGGACATGATAAAGAGAGAGATAATTTATCTAGAATAACCATCTAAAGAGACCAGCAAACAAAATACCTATTTAAAGAGTAGTAACAGGGGTGCCTGAGTGGCTCAGTGGGTTAAAGCCTCTGCCTTCAGCTCAGGTCATAATCTCAGGGTCCTGGGATCGAGCGCCACATCAAGCTCTCTGCTCATCGGGAAGCCTACTTCCCCCTCTCTCTCTGCCTGCCTCTCTGCCTACTTGTGATCTCTCTCCCTCTGTCAAATAAATAAATAAAATCTTTAAAAAAAAATAAAGAGTAGTAACAATGGAATTGTATTACTAGTAATTGAAATGTACTTGAAAGCTACCAATTAAAAATTGTTACTATGGGGTCCCTGGGTGACTCAGTTGGTTGGTTAGCGTCTGCCTTTGGCCCAAGTCATCATCCCAGAGTCCTGGGATCAAGTCCCAAGTCAGGCTCCCTGCTCAGTGGTGAGTCTGCTTCTCCCTTTCCTTCCCGCCTGTGGTCTCTCTCGCTATCTCTGTCTCTCTCTCTTAAGTAAATAAATAAAATCTTAAAAAAAAAAATTGTTACTAAGATCCTGAATCCAGAATTGACAGAGCAGTGGAAGTAATTAATAGTTTAGAAACAGACTTTAGTATATATAAGAATGTATTATATGATAAATGAGACTTTAAATATCCAAAAGGAAATGATTAGCTCATACAGACCTGAGATAGTTAATATATGAGAAAGAATTTGAGAGAAACTCTTTTATAAAACATAGGTGAAACATTAACAAACACGTTCTGAAATGCATAGCAGACCTCCCCAGGAAGGTGAGGGAAATCTCCAGATGCTGCAAATAAAAGCGATGCTAACAAATGGAGAAGTAGAGAGGAACTGAAGTGGTAGATTACCTGGATTGATTGCAGCTCTGGGAAAACAAGATATTTGTTTTTTATAGCCACAGAAAGACAGGAGGTAAAGCTTTCAGACCACTCTTGGTGGAGTTAAGAATGAGCATGCCATGTAAATCCAGGACTTTTGATAGTTACACCATCAGGAACAGGGTGGACTAGAAAAACTAATCTTTCAGCACAGAGGGATAACAAGAAAACTTGTCAGCTTTAGCCTGAGCTCTGCATGAGAAAATTCTCCACAGAGAGTGTATTATTATTGACCTGTTCTGATTCAGGTTTTCACTTTCTAACTGGTCTAAGAAATCCTGGGCTGCAAAACTAACAAAAAGTGACTATTTGCACACCCATGTTTATAACAGCACCAAGCACAATAGTCAAGAGATGGAAACAACCCAAAGCCCATCAAGCCACGAATGGATAAATAAAATGTGGCACACACACACACACACACACACACACACACACACACACAGGAATACTATCCATTCTTAAAAAGGAAGGAAATTCTGACATATGCTACAACATGGATGAACTTTGAAGACGTTGAGCTAAGTGAAACAAACAGTCACAAAAGGATAAACATCACATGATTCCACTTATATGAGTTATCTAGTGATGGTCACCAGTGGTAGAGAATACATATTGGAGTTGTTTAAAAGGTACACAGTTTCAGTTCTGCAAGATGGAAAATTTCTGGATATCTGTTTCACAACAATGTGAATAGACTTAACACTATTAATCGCTACACTTAAAAATGGTTAACATGGTAAATTCTATGTTATGTATTTTTTACTTTACAATTAAAAACTGATTAAAAATGGACAGAATTTGAGAGCAGCAAAGGTACCAGGAAAAATCTAATCCAAATACTTTCTGGATGAGTGTGTCTTTAACACAGACTGCTCAAGAAGTGCATAAATAAATCTCAGAGGAGCAGGAGCTCATAATTTGTAAGTGTATGAATCATAGGAAATAAGTAAGATATAATAAAGATTGAATAGAAGCAACCGATAGCAGAAAAGAATTGAATAGATTCAAAATTCAAAAAATCAACAGAAAATTCAATAATAAAATAATGTTAAAACTGAAATAAAGCTTATGAAACAAGTGTGTTTGAATGCCTGATAAATTATAGGGGGGAAAATGATTTGAAAGAACTTCCAAAAGAACTTTTGGAAGTGAAATATATTGTCACATTGAAATTTAAATTTAAAGAACAGGAAGATTTATCTGAAGAGATTTTCAGGAAACAGAACAAAAACTCCAAGGAAGAGAAAATGAAAAACCATAGATGGTAAAATAAAGACTCATATGCATCCAATTAGAGCTCAGAAAGTGAGAAGAGAGAGAATTGGAAAGAGGTGACATTCGAGGAGATAAGTGTTGAAAATTTTTAAGAATTGATGCAAACAATGAAAATTTTTAAGAATTGATGCAAATAATTGATTCAAGAAGCACAACACAATTCACAGCTAAATACGTGAGAGTGTAATTTCAGAACACTAAAGACAGTGAGAGGATCTTAAAGGCAGCCACAGAAGACAAATACCTAAAGGAAAAAATTATATTAACCTGAGATTTCTTGCGAGTAACAGCAAAAGCCAAGAAAGAATAGAATTATATCTTTAATTTGCTGAAAGAAATTATCAAACTATCAAAAGTTATATTCCAAGCTGAATGATAATTTAAAATAGCAATATAAAGACATTTTCAGATCAATAAAAACTGAGTTAGCTCACTATCAATGAAAAGATTACTGAAGGTACTCTAGATAGGAAGGTACTCTTAGAAGGAAATTGAAGCTAGAGGGTCTAAAATGCAAGAAGAAATGGCAAAGAAAGTGGTAATTTGTCAGTAAACCTACTTCCTCTGTAAACCTCAGCCTTCCTCTTTATCTCCCTCTAGATATCATTTATATTTGATTTTTAATATGATCTGACTTTGATCAGAGAACATACACATATCACTTAATTTCTGAAATTTGTTAGGATATATGGTTTAGATAACCCAGAATATTGTCAATTTGTTTAATGCTCCATATGCAATTTAAAAGATAATGTATTCTTTACTTGCTGGGTATAGGCTACTTATCTATAAATGAGAGGAAACGTGTTAATTGTTTTGTTCAAATTTCTTTTTCCCTCACGATTCTCTTGTCTTTGTAGACTCTCTGTTCCTGAGAGGTACATTAAGAACACCACCCAGGACTTTTGCTTCAGGGAGATCTCACAGGTCAATGGCAGGTAAATAAATGTTCCTTCTGAAACCTTGATAAAATGCTGGCTACGTTGCAAAAAATCATATAAGAGATCTTTGAAATGAAAAAGAACTAGACAACCTAGAATTCCAGAGATGAACAGCTCCTTCCTTGGCAAGCTAGTAATGACTAGCTGTCTGCTTCCATGGCAGAACTTGACAGTTCTGAGTGTGGGCTGGGAATCAGGCTTGGCACAAAGCAGAGAGATTCTCCCGGAGAAGAGAGAAATCAGGAGAGTTTTGGAATACCAAGCAGGGCTGACATGACAAATTAGAAGCTAGAGAATTCCCAATCACAACGACTTTGCTGAGTTTTGAGGCATTGCTGGAGACTGGAGGAAACTGTTCGAGAAGAGCAAAGTGGAATCTAGGCCCTTTTTCAACACTGAGGAGACAAAAATCCCTCTGAAGGAAGGTCTGCAAGAAACATCTGACCGGTGTGTTCCCAGGACATTTTGAATATATGTGAGGCCAGATACTAAAGAACTAAACTAAAAGCCTTTGAAAGGAAGAATTTTTTTTTTTTCATTCTATGTCTTGTGCCTTTTTTTTTTAATTAACATATAATGTATTATTTGCCTGAGGGTACATGTCTGTGAATCATCAGGCTTACACAGTTCACAGCACTCACCATAGCACATACCCTCCCCAATGTCCATAACCCAGCCACCTTATCGCTTCCCCCACCCCCCAAAAACCCTCAGTTTGTTTCGTGAGTTTAGGAGTCTCTTATGGTTTGTCTCCTTCCCTGATCCCATCTTGTTTCATTTCCTTCTCCACCCCCCACGACCCCCGGCCCTGCCTCTCAAATTCTTCATATCAGAGAGATAATATGATAATTGTCTTTCTCTGGTTGACTTATTTCACTTAGCATAATACCCTCTAGTTTTCCATCCACATTGTTGCAAATGGCAAGATTTCATTTCTCTTAACAGCTGTATAGTATTCCATTGTGTATATATACCACATCTTCTTCTTCTTTTTTTTAATATTTTAATTATTTATTTGACAGAGAGAGAGATCACAAGTAGGCAGAGAGGCAGG
Source organism: Procyon lotor (assembly GCA_028646535.1). NCBI lineage: Eukaryota > Metazoa > Chordata > Mammalia > Carnivora > Procyonidae > Procyon > Procyon lotor. The sequence goes on from CM053605.1 coordinate 108,633,056, forward strand.
CAGAGAGAGGGGGGGAAGCAGGCTCCCTGCTGAGCAGAAAGCCCGATGTGGGGCTCGATCCCAGGACCTGAGCCGAAGGCAGAGGCTTTAACTCACTGAGCCACCCAGGCACCCCTATATACCACATCTTCTTTATCCATTCATCTGTTGATGGACATCTAGGTTTTTTCCATAGTTTGGACATATTATGGACATTGCTGCTATAAACATTCGGGTGCACATGCCCCTTCAGATCACTACATTTGTATCTTTAGGGTAAATACCTGTAGTGTGATTGCTGGGTTGTAGGGTAGCTCTATTTTCAACTTTTTGAGGAACCTCCATACTGTTTTCCAGAGTAGCTGGCTGTACCAGCTTGCATTCCCACGAAAGGAAGAATGTTCTTAAGGTAAAGGAGAAAAATACTACTAAGGTCTTAGTCAAAAGCCTTGGGCAGGTCACATCCATGGAGGTGCTGGGGTCAGTAAGGCCTTTTGAGTTTTCCCGAAGTCTCAGAAAGCAGACACCAAAATAAAATCAACAAGGTCAGAAATTTGTACTTTGAAAATGCGTCTAGCAAGAGCAATTTAGAAGAAAAATAGAAAGCACAAATTCTCAATATTGGGAATGAAAAATGAAATGTCCCTGACGATCTACAGACATTAAAAAGAAAATTAGAGACTATTGTGAATGATTTATGACAATAAATTTAACACTCAAATTGAACAGAGTAATTGAAAAATAAGGGAAAATATAATTCTTAATAGTCCAATATCTGTTAAGGGAATTGAATCCTTAATTAAAAATATAAAAGGAAGTAATGATACCAAGAAATTCTTTCAGTATACAAATTCTTTCAGAGACTAGAGGAAGATAATGCTTTTGAATTCTTTTTCTGAGCCCAACATAACTCTGCACCAAAACCTTGCGAATAAATTTAAGAAGAGAGATTACAGGCAGATATCTCTTATGAACACAAAATTCCTAAGCAAAATATTAGTAAATAATGGTGAATTTTGTGATATATAAAATGTGATACATATATAACATAATTGAGCTTTTTTCAGGAATACAAAATTGGTTAACCATCAGTCAGTACATTTGACCACATTAACAAAAAGAGACGCAAAAAATATGATTTCTTTCAAAAGACAAAGTCATTTCTTCACTTCATAAAATTCAATACTCATTTATGATTTTTGAAAATGACAAACTAAGAATAAAAGAGAACTTCCTCAGTCTGGTAAAATTTGCTAATACAAAATTAAAGTTAGCATCATTTACATGGTGAACTATTACTTTTTGAACTATTACTTTTCCCTTGAGATTAGAAAGGAAAAAGATGCTCTCTATCACATCTTCTATTCAGTGTCATGCTGAAAATGTTAGTCAGTACAATACTGAGAAAAAACAAAATGAAATAAAAGTATAAGGACTGGAATATATGAAGTAAATGGTCTTTATCAGTAAATGAGATAATTGTACATATTAAAAAACCCAAAACAATTAGAGACTATTAGAATACATAAGTATATAATAATGTCAAGAAACAAATATAAATTGTATTTCTATTTGATAGCAATCAATTATTAAAAATGAAACTAATACTATACTAGGTTAACTAATTGGAATTCAAATAAAAACTTGAAAAAAATGAAATTAAAAGAAGTTCACAATGGTGTTAAAAAGTATCAAACACTCAGAGATAATTCCAAGGCAAGATGTACAAAAATCATAAAGCTATACTGAGAGACTTTAAAGGGGCTATAAATAAATGAAGATATATATCACAGATCAGAAGACTCAATATTGTTAAAATGTCAGTTCCATCCAAAGGACCTGGACTGGCCAAGATAATCCTGAAAAAGAAAGAAGTTGAAGTACTTAAACTACCATATATTAAAACTTACTATACAGCTAATTGGTATTGACCAAGGATAGGCCATAGCAAAGAATAAAGGACCCGGAAACAGACCCAGACATACGAGGCCATCCGATTTTTTACCAAGATAGCCTTGTAAAAGGAAAAAGGATTTATTTTCAATAAATGATGTTGAATCAAGTAGTCTTCGGCGTAGGAGGAAAAATGAATTCTGACTCCTACCTTCTGCTATTTATAAACATTTCTTTGAGCTAGAACATAGACTTAAGCATGAAAAGTGAAGCAATAGAACTTCTAGATAAAAATAACAGATTGTAGTAATGATTAAAGTTTTAAAATATGTTAACAGAGTCTTTGACATTCCTTACTGGAGAAGGTAGAGGCTAATTCCCCACTTTTTAAATGCGGGCCAGACCTACTGAGCTCTTTCTAATGAACAGAATGTGCTGAAAGTGACCCGGCATGACTTTCACAGCAAGATTTAAAAAAAAAATCAAAGTAACTTCCTTCCAGTTCTCCGTTTCTTTGGGACACAGACCTCGGCGTACCCGAGCCACTGTGTAGGAATTCTGGCCACCTTGAGGCTTTTAGGCTGGAGAGACCACGTGGAAGGACCCCACAGAGATGGGGAGTGATGAGCCTCCTTAATGACCCCCACTGCTCCAGCCCCCAGCTGAGTCTGGTTCCCGGGGCTGCTGTATGTAACAAATGACCACAAACTTGGTGCCTCCAAACAACATGTATTTATTCTCTTACAGTTCTGAAGGCTAGAAGTCTGAAATCGGTCACAGGGCCAAAATCAAGGTTTTAGGGCTATGCTTCCTCTGCAGGCTGTGGGGAAAAAGTACATGTCCGTGCCTTCTCTAGCTTCTAGAACTCTTTGGCACGTGTCCCCTAACTCTATCTTCAAATCCAGCAGCACGGTGTCCGGCTTTAGTGGTCACGTTGCTTGCTTCTAGGCAAGTCTCCCTCTGCCTCTGTTTTATAAAGATATTTGTATTTGCAATTAGAGCCCGCTAGGATAATCCAGGATAATCTCCCCTTTTTGAGAAACTTAGTTAGTCACAACTTTAAAGTCTCTTTTGCTTTAGAGGTGACATTCACAGATTTCAGGAACTAAGACCTGTATATCTTCAGGGGCCATTATTCAGCCCACCACATCATTCCAGGTGAGACATGTGCCCGCAAAGAAGCCTTTGGAGGAAACCTCGGCCCTGGCCACTTCCTGTCTGCAACCTCATGGGGGATCTAAGTCAAGTCTGCGTGGCAGAACCACTAAATTCCTGACCCATAGAAACCGTAAGAAATAATAAATAGTTGATGTTGTCTCATGCTACTAAATTTCGGTGCCCCTAGATGAAATTTTCCCCCATAAAATGAAGATAATGTGGAAAATGCAAATAAGCTTGGCACAAAGCTAAAATTATTCCTTTTAAAATATCATACTTTGTTCTTAGAGGATATTCTTTCTATTCTTTTGGTGCAAATATACTCCATTAGGAAATTGTATTGAAAGTGCATGATGGCCCATGACTTTTTTAATAGTTTGACTTGGCAACATGCAAAATTAATCATCTTTGTCAGTTTCACTTTTTTAAAACTTTTGCTCTGAAATTTGGGAGTCAGGGAGCTGCTGGTAGCGGGATAACATCTAACTTCACTGGTCTTCACACAAAGCTCCCTGTGTGACCCTGGGCCTCCTTCTTGAGCTTCCTCTGCTATACGTTTCTGCAGTTTATGCCTCAATATTTCTAAATTGCAGATTTTCTCATGTGCAATATATGGTTTCACTACAAGATGCCTCTGTATGCCATTCCCCCCCCCCTTTTTTTTATTATCAGACCATTGCCGCTCAACCTTGAAAATTCAGTTTGAAGGAAATATCCCCCCACCCCTTTTTTTACTCTGTGCTTAATTTATATCTTAACATTTAAAGCTTTATTGAAATGATATTTCTGGGCATATATCTCAGCTACTAGACAGTAAGATCCTCAATACATTAAAAAAAAAATCCTTACATTCCTAAAAATTCACAGACAATACGGATAGAGCAGGTGCTCCAGAAATGTTTGTCAAAGTATGGCTAAATTTTGAAATACAAATAGAGAGCTTAGGTCTGGTAAATGTCTCCCTCTGGTGCAAACTGTGGTCTGACAGTGTAATACCCTCTGTGCTGATACGTGGTATTACTAACAACTTTTTGCCTCCTTATTTTTTATTTATATATTTTTTTCCAGTTTTAGAGAGATATTATTGAACACAGCACTGTATGAATTTATGGTGTAGAGTATAATGATTTGACTTACGTATGTTGTGAAATGGTTACCGCAATGAGTTAACATCTATTATCTCTTATAGGTAGCAAAAGAGAAAAAGAAGAAAAAATGCATTTTTCCTTGTGATGCGACCTCTTAGGATCTACTCTCTTAACAACTTTCAATTCTCCTACTCAGCAGCGTTCATCGTAGCCACCATGGACATCATATCCCTAGTACTCATTGATCTTATAACTGGGAGGTTGTCCCTTTTGATTACCTTCCTCCGCTTCTCCTCCCATCCCCCACCGCCGCCTCCACTAAGCACAAATCTGAGTTCCTTTTCTTTGAGTTTTAACCATTTATTCCTCTTAGGTGGCTTTATATCTCTGAAAACATATTCTCCGATGAGTTCAATCTCTTTCCCTTCACTTTTACCGCAAGTCCCAGTTCTATCTTCTGGAGCTATGAGGTCTATGTCTTCTCCTACGTAATAGTGTATCAGATACATCAAGCCAGTTAGCTAGTCTCCGCTCAGTCCCCTGATCTGTGGGCTAACGGTACTATGCTTGTCCATTTCTTGTTGATGTCCTTTCTCAGCCTTCCACAGACAGTGCTGTCGGAGACCCAGGCTTCTCCAGTCATCCTTAGCATGTGGATTTTGTCCCTCTTGATGCTGTTATATGATGATTGCTTGGTGGCTCCGCCTTCAGGAAAGCATCTCTATTCCAACCCAGAAAAGAATAGGCAGAAGGCAGAAGGAACGTGGCTGTGAAGTATGTGCCCTTTACAGGGTGATCTCAGGAGGGTCATAGTCACACAAACATCTGATTGACCATAACTCTATCACATAGTTGCAAGGGATGCTGGGAAGCATAGTAATTTTGCTAGGCACATAATCTCTTTGAAAAAATTTTAAGGGAGAAAGGGAAAATAAATATTGGTAGGCAACTAGTAGTGTGTATGGTGTGTCACTTAATAGAACTTTGCTAATGATCTTCTTGCAAGAATGGTTCCCTAAGCCAGACAATACATCCTAGAATGTTGGGCTCAGCAGAGTAATGAATGCCCATAATGAGACTCTATCTGTATATGTAAATTTATTAGGGTAGCTGAAGATTGGCAATATTTTTTAAGGTGCCACCTCACTATTATATATTTATATCATTTTTTAAAAGATTTTAATTATTTATTTGAGAGAGAAAGAGTGACAGAGAGCAACATGAGGAGGAGAGAGAAGCAGGCTTCCCTGTTGAATAAGGAGCCCAATGTGGGGCTCCATCCCAGGACCCTGAGATCATGACCTGAGCCAAAGGCAGACACTTAACCCACTGAGCCACCCAGGTGCCCCTATTTATATCATTTTTACAATGAACAAAAAATACAGTGATTTCTCTGATTCTACTATTCAGTTAGGTCTCCACTAAAACTTTGTATTTGCTGTTCTGAAATCCAGTGAAACCCATTGTACTCCAGTGGATTTCATTATGCACATCCTGGTCCATGAGTTCAGGATGCTGAAATCTTTTTGAAATTTAATTTTGTCATCTATTGCTCTATCCACTAGCACTCCAAAATTTGCATCGTCTGCAAATTTAGTAAGTGTTTTTATAATTTTGTGAGGGAGATACACATGTAAACCCATAATTGGGTTGAAATAGTTAATATACTATCAAGTCTATCAGTAAAGAGATGCACATGGTATAAGAGGAACTTGGGAAAATGTATGTCTGCTTCAGCTTGCCTGGATTCTAGAAGGTTAAGAAACCACAGATGATGCTAATTTTGAGATTGAAGATGAGATGAACTTTGCCTGAGAGACCACATCTAAATGAGTATTCCTCAAAGAAGGGATACAATAAGAAAGAGCCTGAGAGTGTGGCAGCCTTAGATTATAGTGCTATAATCTGGCAGGCCAGGGGCATGGAAAGGGAGGTAGGACATGAGACAAGAAAGTAAAAAGTTTATCCAGGAATTTTGAACTTTACATTTCCTTGATTAGTCTTTAGACATAAGCTTTAAACTAGATATACATTTTGGAAAGATCTTCTTCTACCTGTCTTTTAAATTTATAATTGTATTTCGTTCCCAACAATGGTTGAGTCGACAGTATAGAAGACTAGATTATTGGAGCCCTTTCTTCATCTGTACCATGTGATCCGATTTCCCTTCAGATGTGATGACCATATGTCTCATTTTCTAAGACTTTGAATTTCAAATCATCTATCCTGTGGTTGTTCAAAGTATTCTCAGACTTCTCAGTCCATGTGTTCGGATATTTGTTCCAGAAAATGTGGCCAGTGGTCCTCTCTCACACATTTCTCCTCTTATGGGACATGCTCTGATGGGTCTTCAGCTCTATCAACATGTTCTGTCTGGTCTGTCAAGGGAGATATCAGATCTGCAATGTGAATTAGAGAGCCAAAGAACACCATGCTTGCCATTCTATTTAATGACAATGAGAAATTCCAGTAATGAAAAGGGTAAGCAATAGCATAGTCTGTAAGCTTGTATTTTTGCCTGTGTACAAGAAGCTCACAACCTTAATTTTCACAGCAACATAAATATTATGACTATAATTAACCATGAATATTTGATGAAGTTGGAGAGCATTATCTACACTTGCTTAATATCACTGGATGTCATTCTAAATTTTGGATGCTTTTTAAGTATGGAAATGTTCTCTGTGTGCTGCCAAATTTCTAAACAAATGCCTGGTGGAAAATTACACCTTAGCCAGAACAATAACCCAAGTAAATAGGTAATAATGGATATGTATCTTGCACATTAGCTTGACACAGAGCATTAAAATGTCCCAGGACATTAAAGACTGAGTTTTTATAAAGACAATTAAAATAGACATAATAGCCATGCTTCATCTGAGGGATTGATGCATTGCAAAGAAGTATTTTTCTCATATGAAAAAGAAAGTGGTGCCTAGTTAAAATGCCAGGGATCTTCAAGCTGGGAGGGGTAGTGGTATCGCTGGCAGACACAAATTTACAGATTGCATTTGAATGCTTAAAGGTAATTTGGGGATCCAAACCCTGGTGGTCTACTATATGATTCTAGGGCAATTTACAGCCCAAATGCCTTTGCCAAGAAACAAAATGTGTGCTTACTGGATATTTTTTCCTTTTTTTAATGTGCATTTTTAAAATTTTACAGTAGAGCTGTGTAAGTTGCAGTAAAAAGAAGAAGGTTTCTGACAAATGCATTTTAAATATAAAAGCAGGGTACAGAAAACCAGGGTTCACTACAACAGATTTTCTTGATCCTCAGAGACAGTTTCCCTTACAGTGTAAGTCATTAAGACTCCTAAGCCTGTTGCACAGAGTTTGGCACTTCTGAGGTTCTTGGCCCTGAAGATTGGTAGGCTTTGGTAGATGTGGTAGATTAAAGACGGCTGCAGATTATTTGCTATTATATGTTACCTTCTGTTGTTATTTATTATCTTTCTTGGAGAGGTGGATTCTAATTCTTCTCCATCAGAATCTAGACTAACTTGCTTCATCAATAAATATGGAAGAAGTGATGTTGTGCTAGTTCTGAGGCCAACAGCTAAGATGACCAACAGCTTCCCACTCGCTTTCTTAGAGCTTTGTACTACAATGAAGGAAGAGTGATGGTGTGGAGGTCAACTTCCTGTGAGGAAGTGCTTGGCCCATTGGAGAAGCACAAGTAGGTGCTTTTATGGACAGGCAAACTTGCAACAACCACCAGAGTCAACTGCCAGACTTGTGAATGTTCCCTCTTCCAGATTGTTCTGGAACAATCCAGCCCAGTCGAACCTGCAGAGGAGTCAGCCCCAGCCATCGTCTGATAGAAAGGACATGAAGGACACCAAGGAAAACTGCCCAGCTGAGGACCACCTTCCCAGAGAACAATGAGAGGGAATTATAATTGTTCACACCATTAATAACTACATGAACTTAATTGTTTACACCATTAAGTTTCGGGGTAATTTGTAATGCAGCTGTAGATAACTAGATCAGGAAGGGCAATGGAAATGTGAGTATCATGAATCAGAAAGCTTTTTGCCTCCTCTTTTCCTACTTCCCTTGCATCCTTCTTTGGCCACAATTGAGTTACCTCCTTTAGCCCAGGTAGGGGACAGAGAAGCGTCCTCAGATAAACACATGTTAGAGTGGGGGTACAGGGCCACATTACCCACTGTTATGTACTACATAGTGTTCTACTTAAGATCAGGAGCTCTGCAGTCAGATCGACCTTTGTTCACAAACCAGCCCAAACCCCTACCAATTGGGGGGCGCCATGCAACTTACGTCATTTTTCTGTGCCTCGCTTGTCTCACCTAAACCATGATGGATATTAGGCACGTAAGGCTCCTTGGAATAATAGTGGTGACACCTAGGAAGAGCTCGGTAAATATTAGTTGTTATTATTTCTGTGATGCTGGTGGTGGTGAGGATACTGCTGAAGATACTTTGACCCTCATAATTTGCCTTTCCCACGCCCTCTTCTGGTGTTTTTTTTAATTTAAGATTCTCTTTTGTGAATCAATTAACAAACACTTTATGTCGTTCTATGGCCTTCCATGTGGTTTTATCAATGTGTGTATAAGAGGTTTTTTTTTTCCTATTATTTACCTGAGAGAGAGAGAGTGTGTGTGACAGAAAGAAGGAGCAGGGGGAGCAGAAGAGGGAGAGGGAGAAGCAGATTCCCACTGAGCAGGGATCCTGAGGCGGGACTCGATCCCAGGACCCTGGGATCATGACTTGAGCTGAAGGCAGATGATTAACCTCACAGGTGCCCCTGTATAAGAGTTTTATAAGAAATTTTATCTTATTTTAGTTTAGTTTTATAAGAAATTTTTAATACAATATTTGAACATTTTATGTAGCTTACCCTTACTGTTTTCTAGAAGTGGTTAAATATCAGAAAACTAAAAATGAAGATACAGTAGAAATTTTAACAGACCTCTACTTAATTTGTTCATGGGGTTAATCATCATCCTCCATGCTGTCTGAGGATTGTACAGACTCATGAAAGCTCAGGGCCGGGCTGCCTCTGCTATGCTGTCTGTAGCCCGTCCATTAATTGTTTGCTACGTAGTCTCATTCACTGAAACTCCCAAATTTTTCCAGTGTAATAAGTCAGAGGAATACTAAAAGGAATGAGTAAACTCAGAACTTGTATCTTGGAAACCAAGCAAGAATTCTTGGCCAGGTTGGAATTTAATCATAACTCTCAGCTTCAGGGGTAGATCCTGATAGGAGCCAGCGCTAAGCTGTCCTGAGTCAGTTACTGAAGAATGCTTCTCAGTGGGGTGTGTGTGTGTGTGTGTGTCTGTGTGTCTGTGTGTCTGTGTGTGTCTGTGTGTGCACCCCCAAAAGGGGAGGGAGGGAGAAGGAGAAGGAGAGCAACAGCTGTGACAGCAGGGTGGTGTGTTCTCAGGCTCTGCCTCTTGTCCCCCTGCTCTCTGCCCTCCCCTTACCCCCCCACCGCTGCCATGCTCATTTTTTTGCTGAAAGCCCAGGAACAGGGCGTTAGCCTGGGGTTCAGCAATCAGAGCCCTCAACATGGCTTGAGGAAAGGGGATAGAAACAGAGCAAAAACAGAGAGAGCAAAACACAAGGATGTAATGTTTTCCTGTGTTTCCCTGCGTTTTGGAGAAACAATGGCTCCTGACTAGTAAATAAAGTCCCCTAACAGCACACTTAGCAGAGTAAAACACAAATCACTGGCTCCATTTTTCTTTCTCTCAGCCTCTGTCAGCAAAATTGTTTGGGTTGAGGTGCACAGGAGAAATACTCCAACAGTTTGCTTGCCCTGAGCCCTCTCAGGCCGCTCCTGGCCGCTCCAATGTGTTCCTGATGTGTCCCAGGAGGCCCATGATTTGCACAACGCATCTTTCCCCAGGTCCCATAGCCAAACATTGACATATTCCAGCCGTCGTTTCACATTGCCTTCCTCCAGGATGCTTGCTTTGTGCCCTGAAGTCGAAGAATCACTCTGAGTGCCCTCAGATAAACTTACACTACTCATCTCTCTCAGTTTAAGATGTGTGCCGTGGAACGGAAGTGTTTTGTGAATGCTTAGCATGACACAAAAGCTGTTTCTGCATTTTGCCATCATACATTTCTCCCGTCCTTAGCTCAGCATCTCTGTGCTACCGTACCACACAATGCACAGATGGAGTGGGAATGGAGGAAGAGTTCTCCGGGGCTTGAAACTCATTCTGCCATATGCTGTTCTCTCTCCTTCTGAATTCTGTCAAGCACCCGCGCCACTGGCTGGCACAGGGTGACAAAGATGGAAAGGCTCTAATCAGGTGAAAGTCTTCAATTTATAGCTGTTTCAATAACTTCTTTAGGTAAAAAAGACAAGCATCAATATAAGTTATTTATCGGAGGAAAAAAATCCTACTTATCTCCCCTGTAAATTAATTTTTCCAGGAATCTATGTGATCCCTATAAAGTAAGCACTTTGAATTAGCCTGTTTTATGTAACACAGAAATGATTTTTAAAACCCCCACAGATTAAGATATAGTTTTATTACCTGTCAGTCTTCCTTTCCTTGAATGTCCCAGTGAGCACTAACATTTTTTATGTGTCTCCGCACAACTTAAATTATAGGCCTACTTATTTTTATTTTATACATAAATAAAATTTATTATCACCAGAGCAGTAGTGAATCCCAGTTTTTTATGCTATTAGACCTGTATAGTGTGAAAGAAATTTTGTTCTTATGCTTTCTTATAGCTTTTCAAAACCTTTAATCCCAGCTTTGGTCTTTTGTTCCTTGTTTACTTCCTCCTATCATTTTTTTTTTTTTTTTTTTGGTTTGTGTTAAAATATATTAAAGTGGCCCAAATTATTTTTTTTCAAAGATTTTATTTGTTTATTTGACAGAGAGAGAGATCACAAGTAGGCAGAGAGGCAGGCAGAGAGAGAGGGGGAAGTAGGCTTCCCGCTGAGCAGAGAGCCCAATGTGGGGCTCGATCCCAGGACCCCAGGATCATGACCTGAGCCAAAAGCAGAGGCTTTAACCCACTGAACCACCTAGGTGCCCCAAAACGGCCCAAATTATTTTAATTCAACATCTTACTTTTCCTTGGATACTTTCTTCCAGATGAATTACATTGATGAAGTTTAGGAGATTGACTTTTAAGTTTCAAATGGCATTCCACTCGTGTTAAGTTACTATTGTTAAAATGGCAAAAGACTTTTCTAGGCAAGAGAGACAACTTAATCAAAGTAATCCATACCAGACGCCTTCCTTCAGCTTTGGGATTAGTAAGTGAGTTCACACCTAAAATCATGGCAGTAGCCATTTTGGCCAAGAATAGCGACTAGTCCCACTAAGTAAAAGTGGCTCCAAGAGGTGTTTTGTGGAAGAGGTGGTTATTCTTCACAACGTTGGCTTGAAGGAATAAGTGAGGCATCCCTGATGATCTTACTTTATAGTGTCTAAGAAAAATTATCTGAAGCTTAGACATGGACAAAAGAAATCACTAGATGTTCTTTCTGGATGTGGCTATTATTTTATAACTCTTAGGGACAGGGTCAACTGGTAGACTTTTGTCCAACAGAGTTGCAGATAATTTCAGTTTTCCGTCACACCCAGCACTGATCTTATCCTGGCATTTCTAGCTTCTCCAGTGCTCTTTGGAATTGGTGTTATATCTTGTTTCCCTCCTTAATAAGCTCAATAAAATATTTGACTCATGTTCATTTTATATCTGCATGACAATCACAATTTCACCCTTGTGAACCTCCAATAACTATTTCATCTCATTAGGGATTCAACGACCATTAACTTATTTTGGCATTTCCCAGATTAATTTATGTTTCTTTGTTTTATCTCTGCTGGTCTCCTCGAAGTTTTAAAAACTACTGCCAAATTCTGTTTTTCTGATAGCGTACTATGGAATCCATATTATATGCCATACCGGACTCAATATTTAATGTGAGAAAAGCCCTAAAGAAGGAAAAATAAAATAAGATGGGAAAAGAGAGGGAGAGGAACCATAGAAGACTCTTAACTCTAGGAAACAAACTGAGGATTGCTGGAGGGGGGATTGAGTGGGGGGATGGGGTAACTGGGTGATGGGCATTAAGGAGGGTCATGTGAGGGGTGCCTGGGTGGCTCAATCTTTAAGTGTCTGCCTTCGGCTTCCAGCATCTTGGGATCGAGACCCACACTGGGGTCTCCTGCTCAGCAGAGAGCCTGCTTCTCCCTCTCGAGCTCTCCCTGCTTATATTCCCTCTCTCACTTTCTCTCTCTGACAAATAAATAAGTAAAATCTTTTTAAAGAAAAATCTTTTTAAAGAAAATCTTTTTTAAAGAAAAAGAAAAAAGGAGGGTCACTTGATGGAATGAGTACTCGGTGTTATATACAACATGAGTTGTATATTTGTATATAATATATACAAATGAGTCCCTAAATTCTACCCCTGAAACTAATCATACACTATATGTTAATTAAATTGAATTTAAATAAAAAGTTAGAAAAAAAAGCCCTAAAGATTTTTTTTTAAAGATTTTATTTATTTATTTGACAGAGAGAGAGATCACAAGTAGGCAGAGAGGCAGGCAGAGAGAGAGGGGGAAGCAGGCTCCCCACCGAGCAGAGAGCCCGATGCGGGGCTTGATCCCAGGACCTTGAGATCATGACATGAGCCGAAGGCAGAGGCTTTAATCCACTGAGCCACCCAGGCGCCCCTAAAGATTTTATTTTGACACTATTAAGTACTACCTCTTTCCTTTAACTGTTTTTCTCTGGGCCTTTCCTAGCTTTGATATGTCTTTCTGGAAGTTAGGTGAAGAGAATTTTTTTTCTGGGCGTGTCCAAGAGCAATATTATCAGAGAGTGAAAAAAAAAAAGAATAGGAGAATTGTCATGCTGTATCAGGACTTTGACACACTTATTATGATCTAATCTTTACGGTACCCTAGTGAACTGTATGTACTGTCATTATTTACAGAGGAAGTCATTGAGATTCAAATCTGTCCATCTGGTGAGTGGTAGATTCTTCTTCTTTTTTTTTTTTTAGTGGATTCATTTATTTAGTAATCTCTACACCCAACGTGGGGCTCAAACTCATGACCCTGAGAGATCAAGAGTTGTGTACTCTTCTTGTTGAGCAAGCCAGGTGACCCCCCCACCTTTTTTTTTTTTTTAAGTTTATTTTGGTGAGTGGTAAATTCTTGATCCCATCCTAGTTCTGTCCAAAGCCCGTGTACTTTCTGTAAATCAGTTTTACTTCAACTAATCGTCCCTTCTCATTGTACTTGACCTTCCATGGGTGTAGTAAGATGATGCATGCCTGCGCGCAGACTGAACAACATGCTGAGTATCCTGACCTGGTGCCAAAATCACATAAGGTGCAGGGTTCTATTTGCTCGATGAACAGGCTTTGGAAAGCTGCAACTTTTGCCTTTCCTTTTTTGTGTTCTCACCTTGACACACTTGGATGTGTACCCAGCTTTCACGGTAGGCTGAAGTATTGTTGCAGTTGGAAAAACCCGTACAGTGGTAAATAACTCGGCACTGGTAGGTGTGGGCAATTTGAAACCAGGTGGTCCCAGCAAATAAGTTGGCTTATGCATGGGGTAGGTGTTAAGAAAAAGAAGGGCAGTGGCCAGGTTTGTTAAATAGAGCAAGATGTATGAGACATTACCAACGGCAGCACCATCTGTAGCCTTTGTTCCCATGTGTTCCTTATTTGCCAATCTGATTGGATATTTTGGGATATTTTAATTTCCTTTTTGTTTCTCTTTAATGGGAAATAATTTTGACTTGCCGGGAGAACCTCCGAAGACTTCAAGGGTGAGCTATTCATTGGGGTAGTTCGCACCACCCATAACGAAAGAGATCACCCTGTTCTTCCCTGTTCTTCCTCTGTTCTGATAGAATTGTTAAGTTTGTGGAAGTAGCAAATAGAAGCAGTTGAATTAAAGAATGTAAAGAGCGCACAATTTCATTTAATATACTTAATTAACTGTGTTTTTAAGGAATTCAAATGAAATTATAAAACCAAATGTCCTTTAAAACTCCCATTTTTGCCTCTCAATTTATTTTCTGGGTTAAAACAACAACAACAACAACAAAAAAAGACTTCTGTGCTAAGGACAATAAAGTAGAGATAAGGTGCGAATTTCCTTCTTTCGGGGAATGTGAATGGATGAAGATATGTTTCTAATTTTCAGGACAAATGTGCTTCTTTTCCAAGACTCTTAGTCGTTACAAACCTTGCAACTTTGCTTAGAGAAGATATTCAGGGCAAAATATTTCTATGAGATTCATGGAAGAGAAAAATGATGAATCATCTCAATTCTAATGTTGGAAATGATTTTTCTGTAGCTTTACTTGTACTGTGAAGAGAGCTCTACACCTGCTGCACACTATATTTCATCTTGAATTTAAGAGAATAGAAAAGATGCTGCTATTTATTCCTCAAAATAGTCCTTGTGCATCCACATTCCCCCGCCCAACAGAATTTCAGCCCAGCCTGAAATGAAGGTCACATCAAGTACCAAAGATATTTCAGTTCTAAGATGGATAATCACAGCAGCTATTGCAGTTATGAAAAAGTTTTCCATGAAGTCATTTACTTGTATCTTGTACTGGAGAGGAAATCTAATAGCTGCTATTGGGTATTTAGGAGATATTTTATTCCTGTCTTAAGAGGATTACTATCATAAGACTATTGCTATCTTAAAATCTTCATCTAATTAATAAAAATGTAATGATGTTAAATTACTTAACACTAATTAAAAAAAAATAAGAATCCTTGCAGAAGACACAGGGAATTATTTGATCTAGATCCTGAAAAGTGGGTAAAAATCTAAAATCTGCAAGTGAAACACAGGCCACCTGGAGCTACTGACCATGATTCTTTTGTTTTCATATAGACTCTTTACCCAGGTTACCAGAACAATCAAATCCTGGGCAGGCTTAATTTAATTAATATTAGAAGACATTCATTAAACCTCTACTCCATCCAAGAGGTAACTTCTTATTACATCAAGGACAGTATTCAGCATCCTTGCTGTGGCCCAGCCGGACCACGGGGTCTGATGCTGGCTAAATTTTATCTCTGACTTCACTCACTCTGTTGCATTCACATGATTTCTGTCCTTAAATACATTAAACTTTTTCCCACTGGACTATTCATACTTGCTGCTTCTTTGCCTGGAACACTCTTCTCAGTCTTCACGTGGCTGACATCTTATCATTTAAAAAAGACTCAGCTTACAACATTTCTCCGGAGTGCTTTTCCCTGGTCAATGGGACTGACCTCCTACCCCAAACAGCAGTCTTTCTTTCTTCCTTTCCTCTGTTTTATTTTCTTCTTCTGAGGTGCCATTATTCAAAATAGCCTAGTTTACTTCGTTACTTATTTGTGTATCATTTGTTTCAGAACCAGGGTAAAAGTTCTGGAAAGGAAGGATCCTACCTGTCTTGTTCACTACGGCACCCAGGACTATGTCTCATGCAGAAGGCACACCCAAAAAACCATAGAAAGTTATAGTTGAGAGTTTGTAAGTTTAAAGCAAGAGAAGTGGAAGCATACCTTTATTTTACTGTGAAATGTTGATCATACCACAGAAATAGTACAAGAGTCCAGTGGGATGAAGTCATTAAAGGTCTTTGTAAGCTAGAATAAATTTACAGTGTGAAGCCATGTTTAAAATAGATGTTAGTTTCTCTTGCCTCTTTCTCTTAACAGTAGCAGGAAGTATGGGACTAGTCTGGTTTAATACATTTGTAACACAGTTGACAATTTCAAGGGCTTTCCTCAGAAAGAAACATTATTTCTGTATTAGAGAAAGGGCTGGAGGAAGTTGCCAGGATAGAAGTCAGAAGGAAAAGCCAACTCTTTTGTCCATGCTAGTCTGTGTTTCTGCTCTAAAGTCTTCCCTGGGAGCAGGCACCCACGGCCGACCAAGGCTTGCACTGACAACACGGTCCCTCACGCCATTCCGTCCCTCTCGCTAGTCTGAGAGGTTCTTCAGGATGGGCTCTCCATTCCAACCTCCAGCATCCTTGCCTGGAACAGGGCCGGCACTCCATCCGTGTTCGGGTGACGGTTCCTGAAATAGGGGCTTTTCCTTCTCTGACCATGTATTACTGCAAGGGGCAAGTCTGAAGTGGAAGGATTGGAGTCAAACCCATGCCTGAGTTTGAGTCCAGGACTTAAACTTTCCCAGCTTTGTGAACTTGTATATTTGCAGATCCTGTTGGAGACCTGGTTTTCTCCTCTGGCCATTTGAGATGAGAATAGCCGACCACTTCATCACTTATTTTTGGCAAAATAGTACATGTAAAGCACTTAGGACAGCCCTCGTATCTAGATGGTGTTGACTATTTTTTGTTGTTTTCAGTATTTTATCTGTCTCTTCTCCTGGCACCAATGTGCCCAGACTGCTCACATGTCAGCAAGGACAAGGTCCGTGGTTTTTTTTTTTTTTTGCCTGTACTATACTCCATGTGAAACCAGTACTTTTTATTGATTAGTTCATCTTTTTATCCAGCAAGAGAGTAATAAGGACTACTGAGAGCTAATTTCTTTCTGTAAAAATAAATCCATAGGTAACCCCGGAGCCCAGAGCCTGTTCGGTAAGAAAGCTTTCCTTGATCAAAAACACTTCCCAGATTTATAATGGCAACCAATGTTTCTGCTTTCCTTTATGGTTCTTTGATTCTTTATATATAATTGGAGTGAACGAAACCAGACAGGAAGATCACAGTGAATGTTGCTTAATTGCATGCAACCTTTTCACTTATACATTTTCGTCTGTTGAGACAATCCAGAAGCTACCCCGGGGTACCTATTTGCTTATTCCTCTAATTAAGCAAAGCTGTCTGTAGCCTAGAATTCTGGTCTCAGATGGCATTCTGTTTCTGCAGCAGTGACCTCTGTCCAACCCCAGAGCACGTTCCGGCATTTGCATTGTGGGTGGAAGCTGCCGCATCGCTCACGCTCCAGGCTGTGTTTCTGGACAGTCATGTCGTCCCCGAAGTCAGGCTCATTTATCATCCCCGCCATGGGCTTGCGGGGCTGCCTGAAGAGGAAAATCTCTGGAAGCAGGCAGTGATGAAACCACAGAAGGGAGTCAGGATTCAGGGTGGGAGTGTGGCAGGAGGAGTATCTGAATGCCAGAAGGATGGGCTCCTGAGTCACGTTTCTGGTTCTGATGAGAAGGCTCCTCAGGGACCAAAGCTGTCCCTTCTGGATCCCCGTATGTCTTCTGCCGCATTTTGAGATGCAGATTGTTGTGGTGATGGCCCTCCTTCTGCTTTTTTCATACCTTCCCATAGCCGCAGCCTTGGGTAATCCCCTCCGGCGCCACCTGTGAGCTAGACCATGGGATGCTAGCAACCACAACACCAAGGCTTGAAAAGTGCTTGCCCCTGGGGGTTTGCTTTCTGGTTGCTCTTGGAACCCTGTGACTGTCATGTGAAAAAGCCTGGAATAAATTACTTCAGAATGAGAGCCCATATCAACCCACCCGTACCATCCAGGGGACTGGCAATGAGCCAGCCCCGGCTGCCCCATCAGACACATCAGGGAGCCCAGTTAAGAAGAGTCAAGCCCGGCCTAGAAGTGCCCAGCTGAGCCCAGACTGAAGTACCGACCTGCACTAAATTTTGGGATAGTTTGCTACACAGCAATAGATAACTGATAAAAGCACTAATGCTTGACTTGCTGGCCCATGTCGGGAATAATTCCAAGTCAGTGTTTCATGAGTGTTTTCAAGATCCCATCTGAAAGACACTACTCTAAAATAAGAAAGCAGTTCAAAACTAGGGCAACCTAGTTTACTATCACCATTTGATAAGGGCATTTTCCAGAATAGTCTCTCCCTGTGACTTGCAGAGGTATTTGTGAGGGGACAAGGGGGTGAGGGAAAGATTCTCAAGATGCTGGTGCTAAGAGGAGGAGGTATTACTGAAGCACGATAGCATTTGAAACCAGAGAGTCTTGAAATACTGCAGTTCAGTGGATCACAAACATGATGCTGGACGTTTGCGTGGTTGTCAGAGAACCAACCCTGCCTCTCGTGTGTCTTGAATATAATGCTTAAAGGAACTCTATGCCAAACCCCTGGGTCCCTTCTCAAGCTCCTAGTGTTCTATGTTTGGCTTGGGGTAGTGAGTGTAGATGGAAGCAGGGAAAATACAGTATTTGTTATTTACACCTTAGGAGTCATGAGTCATCTGGCTCATTCATCAGTTCAGCAAATAGTTTGGTGAGCCTCTGGTCTTTGCCAGGTCCCGTCCTACTTTGAAAAGCCTGCCATACCTGCACAGGGGGTGGAGGAAATAGCTATAAATTCCTATGCTTTTCCCAGGAAACTGTCCACTGCTGGGACAGAAGCCTCCCAGCGTGCCCCGCCTCTCCTTCCTGCGGGAGAGTTACCTTGGTGAAAGATGACTACCGGTGCTGGTTTCCATGAGGCTGCTCTGAATTTGCCTTTAAGCTGTCTAAACAAATATTCCGTAACTTCCGGGATGGACTGACCCTGAAGCCTCATTCAAAGCAGCTGTATTTTTGTGGCTTTCAAAGCTTCCTGTGAGAATTACCAATGATGTTTCTCTTCCCCATAATATGACATTAGGGGCTTAGCTCTACATATCTAGAAGTGAGATAACACTTGCCCTGTCATTAGTGGGGGAGGGATGATTCATTTTGTTAGTGTCCTTCATAATTTCTGTGTGTTAATTATCCTCATTTGTATGTATCAAAGAGTTCCAATAAAAGTGGTAAGACAACCATGTCGATCCAGGAGACATGACCTCAAACATTCCTTTCCTTCTTATTTGAGGGCAAAGGCGTAAGAGCACCAGAAAACATTCCTCTTGTTCTGGTTAATTGTAGGTGTAGGCTTGACTGGGTCATGAGGTGCCGACATTTGGTCAAACATTTTGGTGTGTCTGAGTATGTTTCTGGATGAGATTAACATTTCTACTGACAGACCGAGTAAAGAAGATCGCCCTCCCCAGTGTGAGTGGGCCCATCTAATTATGGTCTGAATAGAATGGAAGAGGGCTGAGTAAAAGGCTGCTCGTCCTATGTGACTGTTGAGCTTAGACATTGATCTTTTCCTGACTTAGGACTTGAACTGAAACATGCATGGACTCTCCTTGGGTCTTAGCCTCCATATTCATGTGGAGCCAACTACGCAGAATAAATCTATTCTCACACACACACACCCTGCTGGTTCTGTTTCTCTGAGGAACCCTACTTACTATACCCCCTTCCTCCCATTCCTCAAGGGAAGCTGACTTCTGAACACCTTCACTTTCTGCCCACCTTCTGCAGATGTTCTGTTGCTCATACTTCTTCTTGCCCACTCCCTTGGATAACACATGTGGAACTTTCCCTTGTTGTCCATCCAGCGTTGTTCATAGCTACATACCCAGTCTGCTCTGTTTCTCCTGAGATCACAGCCTGGCTTGCAGGGTCTTGCAGAGACCCAAGGACTTGCAGAGCTCAGGAGGGTAGGTTTTATAGCCTCAGCAGTGACTTGAAGGCTGTAACAGGATCGGAGCTAGAACCCCAGGAAAGGCGCAGAGCCCAGAGTGAGTGATTCTGCTACATGTGCAGCGATGTGTTTGTGCCCCAGCAGAGGAAAACCAAAAGGACCTATGAACCAGTTGCTAATTTCTCTCGCAAAACATTTTCTTCACAGTTATAATGAAGGTATAAGGCATTAGGGGCCTAGTTATCCATATCTAGAAGTTCGACGAGTTGATAGCTGCTTCATAGTGTGTATGTGTTAACTATCCTAATTTGCATATATTTGTATGCACCAGATTCTGGATAGGTATAATTAAGACTAATGAAGCTTTAATGTCCCATATGAGCTATATGTTAGAGGACAGTGCGATTGGATTGACTGAATTTAAGTTCAGTCAATTTATATTCATTTATTACCATGAATATAAATACTCATCTATACTGCATTCTGAAATATATATACTTAACAATTCACATTTTTATTAAAGGTTTCCAAGCTAAATTCTTTTTTCCCTGGAATAAGGATTACCAAGCCCAATATATACTGTCTTTCAAGCACCACAGAGATGGGCTGGCAATAATTACTCTTTCCATCATCATCATCAGCCATGATCAACATCATATTCAGTATAACTGAGTGGTGTAAACACAGATATCATACTTCCTGGGTCGGAATCCTGGGTCTCCCTGCTAACGGTGACTGACAGTGAACAATGACTATGCCTCAGCTGAGTTTTCATATGTACAAATTGTGGGTCTAAGTAACACCTCCGCCATAGGGTGATTGTGAGCGGTGAACAGATGTAGGAGTTAAGTGGGCTAGCAGACTTCCTGGCTGTGATAAACAGTTAATAAATATTAGCTGTTCGTTTCATCATTACTGAGTTGACATTTGCATAATGCTTCACAGTTTAATCCATTCACATTTAATGTAATAATTGATGTAATTGGTATATTTGATTTCTATTTGTTCCGACTCTTCTTTGTTCTTTGATTCCATCTTTTCTGCCTCCTTGGGATGAATCAAATATTTCCTAGTATTCTATTTTCTCTCTTCCATCGAACTTCTAGATACAACAATGTGTGTTTATTTGTTACTGCTTGCTCTAGAGAGTACAGTGTATAACATTAGCTTTTCATGGTCTACAGCTATTCTACTATTCCACAAACAATGTAGAATATTACAATAGCTTGATTCCAGTTTCTCTCTCCTGCCCGTTGTGCTTTTTATTTTGTTTTGTAATTTACTTCTACAATTTACTTCTACAATATACTACAAAATTCAAGATACTTAGTTTTGCTTTAAACTGTTAATAATCTCTTAAAAATATATATCTCTTAAAAACACATATCTGTATATCTATCTATCTACGTGTGTGTGGCATGTGTATAAAGTTTTAAAATATTTTAATAATTCTTATTTAATAGTTTTTAAACATTTTTTCATGGTTTTCCTCCTGTTTACCCCTTCCAGTGCTCTGTATTTCTTCCTATAGATTTGGGCTTTCTTTTGGTGTCATTTTTCCTCTTCATAAAAACTTCTTTGGACATTTCTTCAGTGTAATCTTTACATCAATGGATTTCATAGCTGTTTGTATGAATTAAGATGTTATTTTGACTCATTTTTAAATATAATTTCATTGGATAAGGAATTCTTGGTTGCAAGGGTTTTTGTTTGTTTAATTTCAGCATTTTAGAGATGCACCACTGTCTTCAGGCCTCCATTGTTTTGAGACTTCAGGTTTAAATATGATTTTTGGTCCTTTGAAGATAGTATATCTTCTTTTTCTGACTGCTTTGAAGATATTTTCTTTATCTTTGATCTTTCACATTTTAACTATGATGTGCAAAGGTGTGGTTTCCTTTTATTTGTGTTACTTGAGGTTCACTGAACTTCTTGGATCTGTTGGTTTATGTCCTTCATTAGTATGGGGAAATTCTTTGCCATTATCTCTTCAAAATTGTTTCATCCCATTTTCTCTCTCATCTACTTCTGGGACTCAAATTAAATGTGTGTTGACCACATGATATTGTCCCATATATCACACATGCTATGTTATTACTCTTTTCTCTCTGTGTGTTTTCATTTGGATAGTTTTCCTTTTCCAAATTACTAAAATTTACCTTTGCTTGACCAGTGTGTTGTTAAGCCTATTAAATGAATTTATATATTTTTAGCATTTGTATTTAATACTCTCCCTCTGTGCTGAAATTACCTTCAGTTCACTCAGCACGTTTGGTTTTTCTACTATATTTTATAACATTTTTATTACAGTTATTGTGAGGTCTTGTCTAACAATTGCAACATATTGGCAATCTCTGAGTCAGCTTCTATTAACTCTTTCCTCTTTTGACCAGGGTTCACACTTTCTTGCTCTGATTTGTGTTATAATTGTTTTTTTATTGTATACCTGGCATTGTTTATAACAGTCGTAAATGATATTTAGCCCCAGATAAATACAGGAAAAGTCCTGGCATGTTACTGGTGTATGTTAGGAGGGGTTGTGCAAGGTAATTTTATTTTATAGTTCAACTGGGTCTAGACTCCGCTGTGGCTTTAACTGAATGCAATTTGCCACATCAACAAATATTTTGAAGGCATAATCCAGACTCTCCCTTCAGGAAGACTTGAGATCTGAGCACTGGTAGGACTCTAGTGATCATTTTCTGCTTTACAGGCCAGCTTTCAGCTTTTTAAGCAGCTGGTAACTCTCTTTTCTCTTCAGCTCTCTGCACTTTATAAGATCTGTCTTTGCTTTCCTGCTCTTGCCTTTAGAATGCCACTAAAGTATGCTTAGTGAAGGCCCAGAACACCTGACAGGGCTTCCCTCCTGTATTGCCCTGCCCTGAGCCTTTGGCAAATACCCCCATTCACTCAGTTTAGGTAGGAGTGAAAACCCAATCTGGCTGGGGCTCTTTGGAATTTTAACCTTTATGCTATTTTGCATGCAACCATTCAAAATTTGCTAAAATCCCAAGTGGGTTCTCTGTTTCTCTTTCATCAATGATTCTTCTTTTTGTCACTCTGTTAACAAGAGAAGCAGTCATGGATCTCTTTTCCTCTAGGAAGAGTTTGTTCCCTTATGGAATGTAGTTCATTTAGATTTTGTTTTTCCTTTTTTTGTTTTCCTTCATACTCAACCATCTGGTGATTTTTTAAAAGTCCTGATTTTGTATATTAATTGGCTTGTTCTAGCTGTTAACCTAATTTTTTAAAAATATCTACAATCTTCTTGTAGATGTAAGGAGAATATTCTTCATCTAAAAGGCAAAGGCTTGCAATACTTTTTTTTTTGATAAATAATGAGTGCATGAGTAGATAAATACATGAATTAAAGGAGCAAATAGATAAATTAAGAAAAGAGCACACTTAGGGTGCCTGGGTGGCTCAGTGGTTAAGCATCTGCCTTCGGCTCAGGTCATGATCCCAGAGTCCTGGGATTGAGCCCTGCATCAGGCTCCCTGCTCTGGCAGGAAGCCTGCTTCTCCCTCTCCCACCCTCCCCCTGCTTGTGTTCCCTTTCTTGCTGTGTCTCTCTTTGTCAAATAAATAAATAAAATCTTAAAAAAAAAAAAGAAAAGAAAGAAAAAAGCACACTAGTTTCCCAAATCACCTATTTTAAAACGGAAAGTAGGTTTCCATTGTTAAGCTCTTCCTCTAAAATACAAAGTACCACTAAGGGTAAAAGGTCACCTCTTACCCCACAGGACCATCCTTTCTAACTTGTGTTGCTTATTTCAGTCTTTGCCTGAGAATTTTGTCTCCCCCAGAGGCAAACCCTGAGCATGGAATTATGCATTGAAAGAAACACCTCAAATACAACAGGAAAAAAAAAATATTATGGTAGTCAACCCTAGGATATTTGTGCATTCATTTGGTTAATGCATGCTCTTGAACTAGGCTCATCTTTATATTTTTAATATTCACCAATAGCTCTATGATGTAGTGATTATTATCCCCATTCTCTAATAAGTAAAGTGGGGTTTAGAGAGTTCACACAGGTAGGAAGATGCATAGTTGGGCTTTAAACCTTTGCTGCTTTTATTAAATCACAAATTCCAAGTAATTCTAAGTTTAACTCCTTGTATCTGGCTAATGCTGCAAGCATTTAAACAAGCCCAGTCCGATTCAGCCTCACAGACTACCCTCTGAGACAATTTCGACCAAAATTAAGATTTGATTTTGGAGAAGTGGCTAAGGTCACACTGATCCTAAACAGTACATTCAGCCCTAGACCCTAGGAGTTCTGATCCAGGGTCAAGTCCTTCTAATACATCTCACTGCCCTCATGTTCTTTTACTTAAGGCTTTGAATGATGACAGAAAGCTGGTAAATTTACCCTAACACAAAATTCTCTTTGATGAAGTCTCTTTGATGAAGCAATGAAAGCCCTTTTAATAAGCCAATTTTCGTAGTCCAGAACCAATCACCAATTAAAAATCTGCACCATGGTAAAAGTCAAATGGCCAAAATACAGTCTTTATTGTTATATTATTCAGCTAGAGGGAATCTAGTTTCGTGGGGAGGGAAGCTTATTAACTTCAACATTTTTTCTAAAAACTTGTTATTTTATCATGTGCAAGGTTAAAAAATGCCAAACGTCATATTAAGATAGCTGCAAGCATTTAGAATGCAAAGGTCACCATCTTACTCAGATTTAGAGCTTGGTTCCAGCAGTTTCCTCTTCTGTTTCACTGGGACTTTTATTCAGCTCTGAAAAAGCCATTCATTTTGTAAAGGTTAATTCACAGCTCTGGGTTTGATGAAGCGCTTTGCCTGTACCATCTGCATTTTAACACTGCCAAGGTGTCAATCAAACCCTCTTTCCTGATCAGAACTGGTCTCCCTGTTAGGGAAAATCCACGGTTCCCTCCTTGGTTCTATCCTCCCACAGAGTTCCCCTAGGGATTACATCACATAGATTACATTCTCCTTTTCTTCCTAGTCAGTGGGTAGACAGAACTGTTGCCTTTCATTTCATGAATTCACTTTTCCTTTTAGCAGTTGCCTTTCAAAGTCTCAGAAGTTAATGATTAATATAAAATAATTATAACCTTCTCTTCATAAATCCTGGTGGGCAAAAAAAAAAAAAATCATTTCTCTTTCTTCCTCCTTCCCAACCTTCCTTCTTTCCTTTGCTTTTTTTTTTTTTTTAAAGATTTTATTTATTTATTTGACAGAGAGAAAGAGATAACAAATAGTCAGAGAGGCAGGCAGAGAGAGAGGGGGAAGCAGGCTCCCCGCTGAGCAGAGAGCCCGATGCAGGGCTCGATCCCAGGACCCTGAGATCATGACCCGAGCGGAAGGCAGAGGCTTTAACCCACTAAGCCACTCAGGTGCCCCCCGCCTTTTTTTTCTTTTCGTTTCTTCTTTTTTCTTTCTTTCTCTCCCTCCCACCCTCCCTCCCTCCCTCCCTCCTTCTCTCTCTCTTTCTCTCTCTTTCTTTCTTTCTTTCTTTCTTTCTTTCTTTCTTTCTTTCTTTCTTTCTTTCTTTCTTTCTTTCTTTCTTTCAACTAGACACATTTTATTTTGATTTCCTATACCAATAAGGAACAAAAACATCTCAGGCATTGCAGAGTCTCTCTCTTAATTAATGTACTTACTTCTAGGTACCTAGATTAGGACTTTGGTGGTGCTCATGTGCAGGGGGAGGGAAGACCTCTGACCGTTGTCCCTTATCATTGCTGGCCTATAAGAACGTGTCTGCATTCTTATCCACTTCTCATCAGTCCATCGGTGCAGGTGACTAGTGTTGCCTCCACGTCTCATTCTAAGGCATCTATACGGCTGCCAGTTCTCTGTGTCGTATTCACACTGTTCTTGGTTATGCCAATAACGATGCTCCTCCCTTCATACCAGGGCTTATGGAGGGTCTTCGCTGCTCTCTCAGGGTTAGTGGGCCAAGCTCAGCATGAGGATATTTCTTCTGCCCTCAGGTTTATTGTCTGACAGCCCAGGGCCTAGGGCTTAACACCTAAGTGGTATCTTTTGAGCCCGCGGTCTACCTCACCCCTAGCAAGGGATAGAGAAAAGACATTTAACATCTTCTGTCCGTCCAGCATCTAAACCTTCCTCTGATCTGGGGAAAAACCTCCATCACGTTCATCTCTGGGGAGTACTCAGTCCTTACCTTCCTTTACAGAAGATAAAAGAGCTAAGCAATCTGCTCTGCAGCTAATACAAGAACATATGCGCTAGGCTTAGTCATTCGGGTGTCCATCCTTGTGCTTCCTTGTCTTTGCTGGTTTGGGCATGTAAATCTTTACGTTTCCATTAATTCTGTGAGCCACCTGTTAAACTTCCGGTACACTCCTTTTTCTGCTTGAATAGCCAGAATCGTATTCTATTATTTAATCTCTAACAGAACTATTTAGGGCGGGCTGAAAGATGCCCACAGCGTGAGATTGGTAGGCAGATGCCCCAGGGCCGGCCTCAGAGGGTCCTTGCACATGGGTGTTTGGGAAGCAGTAGGTTATTTACAAAAGCAGACATTCTCAGCACAGGTTATTGGCATAAAGGGCCCTGTTGCTGGGACAGGGACCTGCCTCTGTTGGTACATGAAGACTAGACAAGAGAAAAGGACCTGTCGGAGGTTAGCAGTGTGTAGCAGGGACCACGCCTGCTAAGTAGACCGTCCTCCCCATGTCCCCTTATTATAGGCACCTCATCTAGACGCCAATTCAGAGGAAAAGCTTAGTGAGGGATCTTGAAAGGACGTGGGCTTGACATAGAAAATTAAGTTCAAAAAAACAAAAAAGAAAATTAAGTTCAGTTATAACTTAATTTACACTTCTTGTAGAGTGATCTGGGTACTGAAAGACACATATACTAGAAAGAGTAAAACCAGCTCAATTCAGAGAAAGGAGAAGAGTTAGTTTATATACACTAACCTTTTGCCATTGTATTTATTTATAATTTTAGCCTGCCTACTTGCGCAAGAGATTTGAGGCCGCTGAGCCTTGCTTGACATTCTAATGAGGCAGTAGCCCGATGAATCAGCCACGCCTGCCCACAGCACTGTTCATCAGAAGCTGGAGGCAGGCGCTGGGGCTGCTCCAGACCCAGCCTGACGCAACCATTAAGTAGCTCAGCAGCACCTCCCCCACCCCGATGCTTAAGGCCGGGCCACAGCCGCAGAAACAGAAACTGCTCCGCAGCCTGGGAACTTCATCTCCCAGGACTTTCTCCTCCAGGCTTTATGTCAATGGAATGGCGTTCATTACCCTTCAAAAAACACCAGCTTAGTTTGTTAGTGATAATAGGGGCTTTCAATCATCCAAGGGGGATGGGAAGGTACATCACACAGGCTTTACACAAACAAATGGGTTTTACACAGGACTCCTTCCTGTCGCTGTGACTTCAGAACTCACTGGAAAAGGAAATCTGTTGGCTGTGATGTGGAGAGGAAGACGGAGATGAAGTGTGGTGTGGAGATGTATATGAGAACAGACGAATTTGTAGGAACCAGCGCAAGAACAGCAATTATTTGTGGCTGACGCCACACTAAACTCCTCACGCTTGACTCAGGTGTCAGCTGGGCACTTAGCCCGCTGCTTAGCCTGCTTCGTGGGCCCTCTAAGCCTGGTGGCCTAGGCGGAGTCAACATCCTCCCAAGATGTGGGGAAATCATGCGGTGCCATAGTCTCAGGGCCCCCACTGGATGTGGAAGAGGAAATAAATAGGCAGACAAGAAGAAGCTAACAGATGTAAGTTTTTCAATCCCATTATGAGCCTTTTACGAAGCGATACACCAAGGGTCTTTAAATGTGCACTTTAGTAAGTTTTTAGGAAGAGCTGATTTAGAAATAAGACAAAGATGAGCCATGAACCTGTATATCTTAGGAGACAGGATCGTGGACAGTGAGGCACCCCAGGGATTCAGGCAAGACATGTCATGTTTCTACTGCCATAAATGATATAGAAGGAAAGCACACGGCATCTTCAACCTTGCCTTTGCTAATCCTTCGGGGTGAAATGCTGAGTTCAAGATAAAGTACAATAAAATCCCTCAAAGCTTTGAGTGGGCAAAAGGGAAACTTAAAATGAAGTTACTTAGTGAAGCATTTATTACTGAGTGCCTGCTGTGTTTGAAGTATTGCTGTAGTTGATTTGGGCCATTCCGAGATGGATGAGATGCGGTCTCTGGTCTCACAGAGGGTCATCTGGGAGTGCCGAAAAAGCTGGACACAGGGAATTCGGAGAGTGAATGAAGAGTTGGGTCATGTTGCTGGGGATCTGGAGGGGTTTGAGTGTAGACTGAGTTTAGAAAAAGCAAATATAAAGGTTCTGAAATGGGGTTTTATCTTATTTTTTTTAAAGATTTTATTTATTTGACAAAGAGAGAGAGATCACAAGTTGGCAGAGAGGCAGGCAGAGAGAGAAGGGGAAGGAGGCTCCCTACTGAGCAGAGAGCCCGATGCAGGGCTCGAACCCAGGACCCTGAGATCATGACCTGAGCCGAAGGCAGAGGCCTTCACCCACTGAGCCACCCAGGTGCCCCTGAATGGGGTTTTAGTGCTGTGACCTAGAGGCATCGATTTAGGATTCTTAGGTAGTCATTTCCTGAAAGACAAGACAGTAGTGATAATCTATGTCTTTGGTTAATTTCCTAAGCAGTCCCTCTAATTATCAGGAGCAACAGAAAGTTTAAAATTTAATATGGTGATTTGCAACCTTGATATATATTATACTTACCTAGGTGTTCCAAAAAAATGGAGCATAGAACTAGGACCCATCTCCAGAGATTTTTATTTAATTGGCCTGGTTGGGGTGTGCTTATAAGTGTGACTTATAAAGCTCTCTGGGTGATTCTAATCTCTAGTCCGTGTAAGGAACCCATGCCCTGAAGATTCAGACAACTAGCTTTCTAACCTTGGGCATGTTATATAATTGCTCTAAATCTTAGTCTTCTTTGCTGTAAATATACTAGACGGTACCTTTTTCATGAGGGTGTCTTGAGAGTAGATAACATGCCAAATGTGAGGGCCACAAAGAAACATCATGGCACATAATAGTATTTAATAATATCACAATAATTACACATTAATTCTAATGTCCTTCCCAAGTGAGACGCTAAGTGTGAGAAATCAAGACCCTGGAACTTGGTTTTGCCACCAACAGGCTGTGTGACCCTGGCAAACTGCCTCTCTGGCCTTCAGTTTTCACCTCTGTAAAATTAAATAAAATGAGAATTACACATATCTGACACCAAAACACATAGCCCGATTTTGATCCTGCAAAAACATCGGACAAAACCTACAAAACACCTGGTGTGTACTCTACATAAGTGTTCATGGCATAAAATGAAAATGCAAGACTTGTAAAATATTCCAGATTAAAGGGAACTAAAGAGACCTGACAATTGAATGGAATACATGATCTTAGATTTTCTTTTGCTTTTAAAGACATTATGATGGTACTTGGGGATGTCGAAATAAGGTCTGTATGCTAGGTACCAATATTGTAATCATGTTAGTGCCTTCATCTTGGTAATCATACTGTGGTTGTGTAACTGAGGATCTTGTTTTTAGGCAGGACACGTGAAAATAGTCAAGCATAAAGAAGTGCTCTGTCTCTGACTTACTCTGATAGAATAAGACAGAGAGAATGTAGCACAAGTAGGAAGATATTAACATTTGGGAAACGTGTGAGGGAATATAGACCTTCCCAGCTTTAATCTGCATTTTTCTCTTCTCACTACATTGAGGATAAAAATACCTCTTAGCATTTAGTAGCCCTGATTCTTAAGTACTAACTGCTCTCGAAATCAGGAGTCTCGATCAAAATGATATCCCATTAAGCTTAAAAAGGTGAGTCAAACGTTCCATGCTTCAGAATTCCTTCTTTTTGATGTGTGTGTGTGTGTGTGCATATTTGTATGCAAGTGTTTAAGAAATTTAGAAATTGGGGCACCTGGGTGGCTCAGTCGTTAAGCGTCTGCCTTCGGCCCAGGTCATGATCCCAGAGTCCTGGGATCGAGCCCCGCATCGGGCTCCTTGCTCAGCAGGAGGCCTGGTTCTCCCGCTACCATTCCCTCTGCTTGTGTTCCCTCTCTCGCTGTGTTTCTCTCTGTCAAATAAATAAAAATCTTTAAATAAAAAAAAAAAAAGAAATTTAGAAATTACTATTTGAAAGCACAGACTTTGGGGCCAGAGCACTCAAGTTTGAATCCTGGCTCTGGATTCAATTCACATGGAATTGGATTCACCTCCAATTCACCTGGAATACCAGGTGCTTAATTTTCCCTTCATTTCTTCCTCCATAAAGCAGGCATAATAGCTTTTACCTTACAGAACTATTCTGAGGATTTGAGTTAATTTTTATAAAGTCCTTAGAACAGTGTCTCACTTAAAAATGTTAACTCTAGGGGCGCCTGGGTGGCTCACTCGTTAAGCGTCTGCCTTTGGCTCATGTCATGATCCCGGGGTCCTGGGATCGAGCCCTGCATCGGGCTCCTTGCTCGGCAGGAAGCCTGCTTCTCCCGCTACCATTCCCTCTGCTTGTGTTCCCTCTCTCGCTGTGTTTCTCTCTGTCAAATAAATAAAATCTTTAAAAAAAAAAATGTTAACTCTAATACTCTCTACAGTGGTTGTAGAGGTCAGACTTTGTTCTTGGGTCCCGATAGAGTAGAGAATGTGCTAGTATAATATCAAATTTTCAATAGTCAAATTATGGAAAGAGCCCAAATGTCCAACAGAAGGATGGATAAAGAAGATGTGGTATATATGTGGTGTGTGTGTGTGTGTGTGTGTATACATATGTATATGTAATGGAATATTACTTGGCCATCAAAAAAATGAAATCTTGCCATTTGCCATTTGCAATGATGTAGATGGAACTAGAGGGTATTATGCTAATTGAAATAAGTCAGTCAGAAAAAGACAATTATCATATGATTTCACTCATATGGAATTTAGGAAAATAAAACAAGATTAAATCAGAGAGGGAGACAAACCATAAGAGACTTTTTTTTTTAAAGATTTTTAAAAATTTATTTATCAGATAGAGAGAGAACTTTCACACAAAACTACGGGGAGTGCAGAGGCAGAGGGCAAAGCAGGCTCCCTGCTGAGCAAGGAGCTAGATGAGAGACTCCATCCCAGGACCCTGGGATCATGACCTGAGCTGAAGGCAGATGCTTAATGGACTGGTCACCCAGGTGTCCTGAGACTGTCAATCATAGGAAACAAACTGAAGGTTGCTATGGCGGGGGGGGGGGGGTAACTGAGTGATGGGCATTAAGGAGGGCATGTGATGTAATGAGCACTGGGTGTTATAGACAACTGATGAATCACTGACCTCTACCTCTGAAAATAAAAATACATTATATGTTAATTAAAAATATATAAACAAATAGCCCATAAAAATAAATAAAGATAAAAAATAAAATTTAAAAAATTTAGAAAATTACAATATTGGATCTTGTTATTTTAAAAATTTCATCCCAGGATAATAAAACACACTGCCCACCCCCTTGTTTTCAGAAAATAGGATAAGACAAAATCTCAGATCAGTCTGTGCAAAGAAGCATCACACCAGTAAGTGTGTGTGTTTTGTTATTCTAGAGAATAAAACATAAAACCTTTACTCCACCTACAAATACCTTATGACACGTTTACTATTGAAGACATAATCCCCATTGGTTTACGGCAAACAAGTTATATGAGTTGTCGTGCTTTGCGTACAAAAAAGAAAGAATTAATATGATACTGATTGGTGAGAATTTCTTTTACACACCTCCTTTTTTTTCTATTTAGGATTATTCATATTTCTTTGACTCTTCATCTCAAAGCAATATGTCAGCTTCTGATCATGTTTGTACTGATAAAAATATTTTCATCTGAAAGTTTACACAAAAAGTAGAAACTGTGTGTCTCAGAGAACGTATACGATTCTTGTTGGCCAAGCTGCCATCAGTGGAGACCTGTGGAATGAATAGGCTTGCCTTCATTCCAGAAGGGAGTTCTGCCTTCTGGCACAATGGCATTGAGCCCCTGAGAGAGGACTTGAAGAGAGATGACTAAAAAAAAACAAAAAGGAAAAAAGCCTCTGAAAAAAAATTTAAAAAGAAAATGAGGATGAGAGGAAGGATGATTAAAAATCAGGCAACAATGCATCCAGCTTTCCTTGGACGACAGGAAAGCTGAAAGGAGCAAGAAGAGGAGGAGATGGATATCAGGAACACCTAGGGGTAGGGAGGACCCGTGCAAAACCCTGGCAACAGAATGTGAGCCTCAGGAGGTCAAGTTTCTATGCTTTGATGAGACCCTCTGTGATCTCATCAGTGATCTCTCTGTCCCTGGTGAGATTGTGGGCCCATCCTTGTAAATGGACCTCTTTTGAAACTTAAGAAATACAGTAAATTCAATGGAAATATTTGAAGCGAGCTTTTGTTTTTCTTCTTAACATAAAACAATACATTTTATTGAAATAAAATGCAAATTTCACAAGACCAAAAATACCTTTGATGGAATATTTTAATGAAGGAACCGTGGCAATTGCCTCTTTGCATGTATCAGTAGTGAATCTGAGTCGAAAATGTGTTTGCTGGGAAATGAGTTCCGTGAGCAGTCATCGGATATTAAATTTGTTTCTGGATCAACAGTTTTCCTATATAATGTCTTTAAATTTTATTCACCTCAAGGCAGTTTAGACATCAGGCATACTTGGGATCAAATCCTAGTTCTACCCCTTATTGTCTGAGAAGGTTGTTCAGCCTCCCTGAGCCTCAGTTTACTCATCTATCTTAAAAAAACAGTAGTAACTTATGATATTGGAAGGACTTAGTGTAACTATAGGTATAACATATCTAGCACATAGTTGCAATAAATAAATTTTAATTTTTGCACAAGGTTACACAGTTAATTACAGATTGTGCAGTGTGAAATGGTGGTACACATTTCAACAGCTGAAATTTTGAGAGGATGCACGCAGAGAAATAATTCCTGGCACAATAGGCCCAAAATATCTGCAAAGAATGAATACCTTCTCTTCCCTCACTGAGTCAGAAGGGGGAGAGGCTTTCCTGGAACCAGAAGCGGCTAGATGCCAAGACACCATGTTCTGAGTTTGACTTTATTCTAAGACAATAAGGAAGCAATTGACAATTTTTAGGCAGGGGAGTGACATAAACAAAAATGAATCTGGAAACTGTCTGCGTTGAACTGGAAAGGAGAGAAACTGGATTCAGGAAGACCAGTTAGGAGTGTTTACAATAGGATAAGTGTGAGACACTGAAATAGGTAAGTGGCAATGGAAAAGGACAGAAGCGAGCAGAGGCAAAGATGATGTGGAGACAGAATCTAATTTTTTTGCAATTGTCTTTAAAAGTGAGACACAGATTTCAAGCTTGGGTCACTGGGAGGATGGCTGTCACAGAAACAAACCAAATTATCAGCAATATGTGTTTCTTGGCTTATTAAATTTTTATATTGATTTTTCTTCCCTGAAAAACAGCTTTCAGAACTATCAATTGATACTGACAATATTTTCTTTTGGCTTATAATTTTTGTTCTGCTGGGTTCAAGAACTTTATAAGCACCATCTCATTAATCCTCATTGTGATTAGGTTCGCAAGACCCAATATACAGAAGATGGCTTTTTAAAAAAATTATTCTTGACTGTCTCTCGTTCTCACTATGATCTTTTAGACTCTCAACAGCAATTAGTAGAAATTATGCTTGGCATGTACTATGTTCCCAATTATTATCAATAGATTCTAATTGAGAACATGTGTTCATTTCAGCTGGGATTATTGTCTAGTTGATCACAATGGAGAATCTGAATGACAGCATCTGGCAGAGTTCTTTTATATGAGTGTTATATGAACATATTTTCTGTAACTGGAGAGTTATATGAGACCTCTCAGCCCCATCAGCCTTTATAACTACTTTTATTTAACATGTGACCCACCAGGGAAGAGGGAGGTCTATACCAAAAAAGCACTAGCTCTAATATCTCTGTGGGCTCATCAACACCCTCTTTACATTGAACGTGAGGCATGAGTTTCTTTCTTTTTTAAAAAAAGATTTTATTTGTTTCTTAGCGAGAGAGAGAGAAAGCATAAGCAGTGGGAGTGGCAGGCAGAGAGAGAGGGGGAGAAACAGACTCCCGGCTGAGCAGAGAGCCCAACACGGGACTTATTCCCAGGACCCAGGGATCATGACACAAGCCCAAGGCAGATGCCTAACTGACTGAGCCACCCATGCACCTGAGGCACTAATTTCTTAAAGCAGATGCTAGCTGTGACTGTCTATTGCTGTGTAACAAATCATCCCCAAAGTTAGCGGCTTGACTCATTCATTTGTAATTTTGGCAGGGCCTGAAAGGTATGGCTTATATTCACTCCATGCAGTGTCAGCTGGAGTGGCTTGGCTGTGGTTGGAGGATCCATTTCCAAAATGGCTCTCACTCGCGGCTGGCAAACAGGTTCTGGCTTCAGAAGGAAGCTCAGCCGGGGCTCCTGGCTGAGGTCTTGGAATCTCTTGGGCTTCCTTGAAATAAGAGCACTTGAGTTCAAAAGTAAGAATTTCAAGAGACAGAAAGTGGAAGCTGCCGGCATCTAAGTTGTCACGCGTCACTTCCCATTGTATTTTATTGGCCAAAGCAGTCACAGAACCCGGTGAGACTCCAGGAGATGGCGCACACGCTGTGATTTTCACAGGAGGAGTGTCAACGACTGTGTGGTCAAATTTAATCTGCTGTAATGAAAATTACTTTAGGCAGTGTGAATGAATGATGGTTTGGTTTGGCATCTCTGAGTTCAAGAGTGATGTATTAACTTGCAGTGGGGACCAGTAATTCTGAATTCTTCTAAAAAAAGATTTTATTTATTTATTTGAGAGAGAGAAAAGATGAGGGAGGGGGGTTGGGGGTGGGGGAAGGGCAGAGTGAGAAGGAGAAGCAGGCTCCCCGCCGGGCAGGACATGGCTTAATCCCAGGACCCCAGGATCGTGATCTGGGCCAAAGGACAAACACTTAACCAACCGAGCCACCCAGGCGCCCCTAATTCTAGAGTTTAAGAATGTACATTTTTTTCCCTAGTCTCCATTCACCTTCTCCGTATACTATCATTTATCTCTGGTTCTTATTTCTCCTCAAGTGTTATTTTTTTTTAAATCTTTGGTTTATTATACATGATTTCCACACTTCTGCAGCCTAGTTGCCAATTTTTCTGCAAATTTCTCTTGAGTTCCCAAACGAAAATATCCTCTTTGGGTGTCTCCACAGTTTTTGGCTTCGTCTTATCAAAAGAGTTAGAACGGCGTATTGAAGCCTGCTGCTCTGGCCTCCCCTCTCGACTGCAGTTTCCCTGAGGGAAGGCAATCTTTCTTGTTCATTTTGGAGTCCCCAGCACAGTAGACAGTAGACACTCAATACATATTTGTTGAATGGTTGATCCACATTCTGCCCTCAATACATGCACAATACATGCATTCTTGGAACAATCTGTAGTTATCATGGACTTTTGCATGTTATTTGATACTGTTAGAACTCACCCTCAGCTTCTCCATCTCTTGACTAGAGAGACTGGGATTTCTATGGTGTCAAATCTGGAAGAATGATAGGAAAAGTCATTTAAGTCCTATGAGAGGTGGTGATGAATGAAGCCAGATGAACAAAAGCACTATTATTTGTGTTAAAGATTATTCTTCCCATGATGATTGTGTTAAGACTATATTTAGCAGGGTTTTTCTCCATGGTTTTATATGTAAAGAGGAGCTATACAAAGCAGCAAGGACATTAACTATGCCTCATTCATCTCCATTGGCCCCCAGACATTTTGAAGCAGGATATATATGCCGCACTCCAAATTGATAACAGGTGTCTGATTCCAAACAAATGTCACCAGTCCTGCCCTTAATGCATTGTAGCAGAACATGATGAAACATTAGCAGAGTGAGGTAGTGCATATTGGAAAACGGAATGAACATGGAATGTGGTAGCACCATCTTAACAATTGAATTTACAATGAATATTAATCTTGCTTATTAAGCACAGGAACAGATGAACCAATGAAACCTTGTATTAGAAGCTGTGGGTGATGGTATTCTGGGGGGTTCAGTCAGTTGTCTGCCTTTAGCTCAGATCATGATCTCAGGGTCCTGAGATCAAGCCCCGAGTCAGGCTCCCTGCTCAGTGGGGAGTCTGCTTCTCCCTCTCCCTCTGCCCCCTACCCCGCTTGTGCTGTCTCTCTTTTTCTCTCTCTCTAAATTAATAAATAAAATCTTAAAAAAAAAAAAAGAAGCAACTGTGGGTGAGGTATATTGTCTTCTATTTCAGACAGTTAAGAGACAGTGATCATTGATCTCTCTGGGAGAGGCCCTTGCTCAGCAGTGAGAGAGCCTGACTGTGAGATTAAGCCTCTCTGGGATGATGTCACTAATGCTTTTACTTCTACCTCCTTTAACCTCAAAACATGAATTGAGCTGTAAAGATGCTAGTGAGTTGTGGTAGGTGGCATGTGGGCTACAAAGGAGAATACAACACATGCATCCCCTCAAGAATCTGCAACCAATGGATGGGCGTGAAGAGAAGGGTCAAGAAAAAGGCGGAGAAGGGAAGCATGAATAGCTTCAGGGTCTGGAACACTAGAGGTCTGGAAGCTGCACCTCTTCTCTTATTTAAGTCTTTGGATGGGTTATGAAAACTCTCTGAGCCTCAGTTTCCTCATCTGTAAAGTAACATTGATTACACAATACCTGCTTCCGGAAGATTGTTGCAAGAATGAAACAGAGAAAGGGAGTGAAGCTATAAGCTCCATGGGTGTGGAAGGCAACTCCCTGTCTCTTTCATTGTGTCGTCGACACCTGCTCAACATATTACAGGTGGTCAGTGATTATTTGGTGACTACATGTTGCATGAAAATGCTTAAGCACAGTTCTTGGCACATATTAAAAAGTCAATAAATGCTCATCATTAAGTTAGATGGTGGTATTATGTAGTCACGGTAA
>CM053605.1:108670118-108731977 GCA_028646535.1 Procyon lotor
GAAAACTCAGGGACTGGAGTCGACACTGACATTGGGATGATTATTTTGGTTTGGCGTCTACTTGTGTCTTACTAAGTGGAATAACCAGGAAGAAATGGGCCAGAGGCAATTGAAGCTTCGTGTGTGGAGTAGCAAAGGGAAGTCACAGTCAAAGCTGAAGAGTTGCTTTTCAAGGACAAGAGAACTAAAGCTTGGGCAGTAGGTGAGATTGCTAAGGGAATGGGGACCGAGGGGAGAGGATCACGATGAGGACCCCAGAGAAGAGCCAATCTGTGAATAAGGGAGAAATAATGGTGCTTATGATGTAGACGGAGGAGTGAGAGAGGTAGAAGAATGCCTCCCCATTGCGAGACAAGGTCTGGCCTTTTGGGAAAATTGAGAATGAAAGTTGTGTTCTGCAGTGGAGAAGATGGCAAAGAACAGTGATCTGCTTCTAGAAACGAATGTCGTCTCAATTGTGCTACCATCTGGTGGCCATGCTTTGGCGCTCTCTGGTTAATCCACAGCTTTTCTTTCCCAGCTCCACAGCTGACAGCACCATGTAAATGTCCACTTCGGTGCACTGAGTTGCAAGGAAAAGAAAATTAAAGCAGGAAAGAAAATTAAAGTAAAACAATTTTTAAAATGCCAGTCATAGCACTTAATCTGAGAAAAAAAACAAAACAAAACTTTCCTGAAAGCCTCAGTAGATTTTCCTCTACATGTTATTGTCCAGATCTAAGTCATATGCCAACCCCAAGCCAGTATCCGGCAAGAGGAAAATGGATGATCAGACTGACTATGAGTTCAACCATTCACAGTGATGCTGGCCTGGGCATACTGCTGTCCAAACAGGATCAGGCCTGGAGTGGTGAGGAAAAAGTGGTAGGAGTGTTGCACAGACACCAAACAGTGTCAACATAAAAGGATACAAAATTAGACTTCTGTGTGTTGAGAGAAAAAAAAAAGACATAGGTTGCCATGTGTTAGAACCTGGACAAATGCCCCATTCAAGCAGAAGATCTTATAAACATAAAGATATATAAGGGTCTTTTGAAGACAACCTGGATCTATCTGAGAGGAAAAGAATTGATTTATCTTTTATTAACATTATTCATTCTGCCTAACTAATAAGAACAATTTCCATATTTGCCCCAAACTGTGTCTTACCCTCTCTCCAGCACTAAGAGTTGTACAACTTAACTTTGTCCCAGCTGACTCCATGATGGGCATGGAGAAACCCAACCAAACACTTACCTGGCCAGTTCCACCTCCTGCACAAGAACAGGAATTTCAAGGACATGGCACTTTGCTCAGAATTGGAAAAGCATCACCTTTGTTCTATGTGTCACCTTTGTTTCATCCTCCCCTCCTTTCTTACACTCCCCTAGTCTGTACTTTATGTAATACTAACAATATCACTTATTGGTATGGGCTCATGGTTTTAAAATAATAGTAGGCAGCACATCCAGATTATTTCCTTTGTATTATCTCCACCCAGCTTAAGAGATGCCAATCCGCAAATCACTGGGGTTAGTCCCTGGCCATAGATCTGATGTTTGAGTCTAGATCTCGGCTGATCCAGGTTCTGACTTTGCCATAATGAGGCAGTACTAGCAA
Source organism: Procyon lotor (assembly GCA_028646535.1). Taxonomy (NCBI): domain Eukaryota; kingdom Metazoa; phylum Chordata; class Mammalia; order Carnivora; family Procyonidae; genus Procyon; species Procyon lotor. The sequence goes on from CM053605.1 coordinate 108,671,718, forward strand.
GTATGGGGCTATCTAGGCCACCCTACCCTCAGTTCCGAGTGAAAAGGGGATTAGAAAGCAAAATGGAAAAAGAGAAACACATCTCCACAGATTTCATCCCAGGTTATAGCTGAATAGTCATTTATATAATGAATAGCTGTTTTACAGTAATAAGAATTAAAGCATGTTAAAACATAAGTAGCTGGGAAAAGCAGAATTTCACCCTTATTAGCCATTAATGCATTAGCATGAGTTAGTTTGTCAAATTACCAAGTAGGTCATTTAGTTAGGGTAGAGAAAGAGAAGCTAAGAAAGAACACAAAGCTAATTCCATCATTTTACAGTTACGCTTGAGGATGTCCTTGAATTAGATTACTCAGTGTTGGACAAAAGCCCATTGAATTCTACCCTTATGCTCCAGCCTGAAGATGTCCAAAGGTCATCGGCCTCTCAGGGCCTAGATGAAAGGCCTCTCCAGGATCCCCTGCCCCCTCACGCAACAGAGACAATCTCTCTTCTGAAATCCTAGGAGACATTTACATCTCTCTCAGGACATTTATAACCATCTACTTTGCATGATGATTATTTGTTTATATTGTTTCTTTATATGTGTTATGATTTGCATATATGAGCTATTATTTGTTTATATGCATTATGTGTCCTGAGAGAATCAGCACCCTGGACAGAAACTGTGTGTGCTCCTTTTTCCATCTTCATAATGTCATGAATGGTCCCTCCATACATGTGTGCTCAAAATATTATTTATTGATTGACTAAATAAATCATATTTGAGAGCTCTACTCATATGTCAATTTTAATTTCCTTGGCTTTATTCCTTTTATAATTTCTTTAGCAGTCCACCTGAAAGTCATACTCTAAAGGGGGTTTAGATTGTGGGCAGAGCAAATAGAAAGATTATAAATTTTCTTTCCCATTCATTTCAAATTGTGATGGGTGAACACACACACACACACACACACACACACACACAGATACACACACATTATGAAGTAAAAAAACTTGAAAGTGATCTTGGCCTCCTTTTCTTCATCTCTGAACACCTGTGTTAATATTTATTCATGAAACAGAGGCAGCAGGTGAAAACTCACGGCGCAGGCGCTGGGTATTCCAAACTCCTCATCTGTACCTCCTTTCAGGAAAAGCATGTGTGGCTCTCCCCAGTCATGAGACAGGTTGTCCTTTTCCTTTCTTTCTGTATTATAGTCTATGACTTCTGCAGGGTGGAAGCTGGTAAAATTCAGGAGGGGGCTCTCCTGTTAAACGATAAGAATATTTCCCTTATTAACTCTGAGACAAAAATTCTCAAATCCTTTATGGGATCAAGATTTTAATTTCATTATTACTCAGGGGTTCTAAAGAATTTTATTCACCCTGGGTAGCATTCCTTTTGCAATTCTGGTTCATCTGGAATCTGTTTTTAATGCAGTCTGTATCTCTCAGCCCTGTACTCCGAGGCGAACAGCAATGTCGTTTCGAGGGTATAAATGCTCCTCCAGGCCCTAATCCCTTCTGTGTAATGGGGCATTTGTTTCTCTTCAGTGAACAGTAAACCTGTAATTCCCTTTAATCCTGAGTGAGGTTGAGAGAGGAGGGATTCCAGTTATTCACTCTCCCACCCACTTTCTATAGACCTTTCATTGTCACAGAAGACCCTTCAGAATTTTTACAAATCCCAGAGTATCTGTCTAGTTAGTTCCTAAAAAGACGCTACAAATGGAGTTCGGAGTCTAGGTCAATTGCATCACCTAGGAACTTCTGAACACAGGTTGGATTTGGCCTGGAACCTCTGACTGTCACCGGATCCCACTAGAGCCAATCCCAAAGCATTTAGTGTTTGGAGTTATTAAGTAAGTGTGCATACAATGAAATCTATAGGTATAGATATGCATATTGTAAATATATATGGAGGGAAAGCTTTTCTGGTAAAATGCCTTCCCCTACTCGAAGCTGACATAGAGGTCTTGATGTAACAAAACATGGAAATCTACCAACAGATGAGATGGATTCCTTAGAATGTGACAATAGCAGAGGGGAAAAGAAGAAGAAGAAAAAGAAAGAAGAAAAGTACTTAAAGGTCCTTTGCCCTTAGCAAACTTTATAAGCAAAATGTCACTCTGCTTTAAAATAGCATTTCTAGACCAAACACATTTTTAGAAGTCTATTCCAAGCAGGTTTTAACTCAGTGCTAAGGAATTTTTATCCTAGAATAATCCGAATTTTCCATTCCTTGGAGGCCAAGAGACTTAGGTATTTGGGAACCATGTGGTTTCCTTATGTAGTCAATCAAATAAAGCCTTTGTGTGACTTTTGATTTGATCCCTGAACAAATTTGCCCTTCTGATTGTGATACTTAAGGAGCTAAATAATGTGTGAAATTTCTTCCCCAGTGACTTTATGTTGTGGATCTCAAATAATTCTTCCCTTGGGTTCTTTAATGCAGCAAGTGCTCCATTCTACTCAGAAGGTGATTCTTTGAAAGTAAAATTTTAGTCCAAAGTAATTCATTAGCAATGCCAGTGAAGGATTAAGAGGAAAATTTATTTTATCAATAATAAATTGCTCTCTTTTGCCTTTATAGATATGAATTAAATACTTATTGGTTGTAACTACTAAAATTTAATTTTAGCAAAGTACAATTCACAGAATGAGACAAGGAGTTATTATAACTGGAGAAGATGACAGAGTTTGGGTTCAGACTGATCTTTCTAATTTCCTGCTCTAACCACTGATTGATTTCTCTTGGCACAGAACTAGACATGCAAGAGATTTCTACTTGGGTGTTAATTAGGATCCTTACCTTGAGTATGCTTCTGACAGTGTTTGCATATAGCCCTTTCCTAATAGAAAATGTCTGAAAAATTTTAAGCACATGAAGAGAGGAAGGTGGAAAACCGGGGACCTATAGACAAATGTACAAGTGTAGGAGAAGATATTATGGATAATTGGGAGGCAGGTGTCCTTGAATAGATCAAAAACAGCAGTTAGCCAAAAAAAAGAAAAGGTACATCATTTCTAGTCCATAATGAGAATCTGAACTTGTGATTTAATTCCATGGCTCTTACAAACGCCAAAATAGTAGAAGAGGGAAGAAGTGCAAATGGCCCAGGAAACAATGGAAGAGCACCTCCCATACTCAGAGAGTATTTATTTATTTATTCAACATTTATTATTCACATTTTTTCAACATGTGGTGCAAGAAAGACAGAAGTGAGAGGGCCAATAGGCTGGCAATTTCAGGCTTGGGAGGGTAGTGATGTGGGCTCAGTGAAGGGAATCTTAGCCAAACTGTCCTAACAACTTTTGGTTGGAACAACATAAGTTGGAGAAAAGAATGACTAAAAGGATAATATTGGTTCACTTTGATCCTAAAAGAGAAGACAGAAATGTGCTAGATGCTGAATCCCGACAGGAAATCTAATAGTAACTACATCAGCAGCCACCACCACGAACACTTAGGGCCCAGGTGTCAGTGTTTTATAGATATTAATTCATCACAACATATAGATATAATTCATCACGACACATCTGGGCACTTTAATTATCCATCTTTAAAGATTAGGAGAAACTAAGTCATAGAGATGTTAAATTACGATAGGTGATTAGGAGATGATATGATTGTCTTCCTGGACAAATAGAGTCAACCAAATATAGTTAGAACTTAAAAGAACTCTCCATATCAATGGATTTCCTATAATTAGCACCCTGTTAGAAAACACCACGGGGAAAGAGTTTCTTAACAATAACAATAGAAAGAAATCCACAGAATAGAGGGACTCAAAACAAACCAACAAAAACAATAACAACAGAAATATAAAAGGTGTAAGAATAAATTTAATGAGTAGGATGTATCATGAAAGTACATAATTTTGTGAAGCACATAAAGAAACCTGTGAATAAATAAAAAATACATTCCTGAATAGTTTATTGTGACAATATCTGTTCCTTGTATCCAATTAGTCTATAAATTAAATTATTATTAATCAGTATCTGATTAGGATTTTCTTTTTTTTTTTTAGGGTGATTAGGATTTTCGGGGACACAGTATATAATTAGAGTATGTATTTTGATTTTGTTTTTAACTATAGAAATAATGCACCAATATACAATCCCATGGTTAAAAAAATCATTTGTTGTAGAAGTTGGCATTACTCTTGGTCATCACACACAGTCACCTTCCTCTTGCCAAAGGTAACCATAAAAGTATTGGAAATCCTTCCAGACCATTTTCTGTGTTCATGAAGATGATAGATGATGGATAGATAGATAGATAGATAGATAGATAGATAGATAGATAGATAGACAGATAGATAGACAGATTTATGCTATGGATTTCTTTGTTTTTCATAAATAATTTTATGCTGTACATATTTTAGAGTCACTTGATATTTTTACTTAATCATATATCTTGGAGATGTTTTCACTTTGGTGTAGAAACCTCTCTTTCAATCTTTTTAATGTTTGTAGTATATTCTATTCTATGGTAGGGATGTAATGAGCTGTTCGGGATTTTTTGTTTGTTTGTTTTTGTTTTGGTCATTTCCCTATTGATAGGAGGTGATTATGAGAAAATGGGTGATTTTGAAAATAAGATTTGGGGGATGCCTGGATGGCGCAGTCAGTTAAGCAGCTGCCTTCAGCTCAGGTCATGATCCCAGCGTCCTGGGATCGAGTTCCACATCGGGCTCCTTGCTTGGCGGGGAGCCTGCTTCTCCCTCTGCCTCTGCGTGCCACTCTGTCTGCCTGTGCTCTCTCTTTCTCTCTCTCTCTCTCTCTGGAAAATAAATAAATAAAATCTTTAAAAAAAAAACATAAAAAGAGAAAATAAGATTTTGGAGGTGCTACCATTATTGGTAATGACATAATCTAGACTGTAGCCATGGAAATGGATAGCTAAGTTAGAATGGAACACTAGGTGAGGGAAAATAAGACATTGAAAATCCAAAGCATAGATGGATTATTCCTGTGAGTATTGAAATCTTCAAGAAATTGGAGAGGTGGAGTGACAGAAAGACAGTATCCGAAGTGCCAAAACTTTCTCTGATTGAGGAGGAGTGGCTTGAGAATATTTGATGATTGTATCCAGGAAGTGGTATAAGTAGGTAGTAGAATATATGGGCTTACAAATTACTGGGGTTTGTTTTAAGAAGGAGGTCTGAAAAAATGGTTAAAAATCTGCTGAAGGAGTTGGAGGTATTTATCTCTAGCAGGAAAGGAGGCTAGGGTATGGAAATATTATTCATATTTTATGCCATTTTTGTACTCTTTGATTTCATAACCATGTATTTATATTACTTGGATGAAAGTAAAATTAATTAAACTGAACATAAAAATAATAGCACTGGAAAAAAAGATTCATTTGTCAACAAATAGTGTTATGATAATTTTAGAATGTAAAATACTCATGGATTATTCAGCAAGTAGTGTTAGAATAAATGGCAGACCACTAAAGGAAACAGTTAGATGATTATTTCAGATCAACTTCCAAAGATCATTTCACATTGACCAAAGATTTAAACATAAAAGCAAAATTACCAGGAGCAAATGTAGCTACTTACTGACAGGGTTTGGGCGTAAAAAAGGCCTTCTTCCCCTTACTCTAGGAAAGAAGTCAAAAGGAATAAAAATAGAAAAACAAATAACAAACTGAGGAAATCTCTTTGCAATATAAGACAGATAAATGTTATTTATAGTTTAAGAATTATTACAAATTAACAAGAAAAATGAGAACAACTCAATTAAAAATGAGTAAAGCATATGAGAAGGCAATTCATAGAGGCAGAAACAGGGATAACCAATAAGCACATATTAAAGAGCTTGATCTCATTAGGATTCAAAAATATACCAATGAAAACCACTATAAGCTATAATTTTCATCTATGAAATTTTCAAAGTGTTTTCAAACAACATTTTTCTGTGCTGCTAAGTACAGGAAAATGGACATCTTGATGAATTTCTGATCATAGTAATGGGCGACTAAGAAGGGAATGGGCTATTTGGGGCCCCTAACTACTATTTTCTAAGTACTTTTGTTCATTGGATGAATTAATTAAAGTATTTTTAAGGAATGTCTGAAGATAGAATAATTAATTTGAGAGTTATAAAATTAATTTATAACAAAACCATTGTATGAATGAGTGTGTAACATTCTGGAAATATTTTGTGAAATCATTGTTTTGAGAAGAGGATTTTCTTACCCTCTGGAATTCCTCTCAGGGAAAGTATACTTTTAAAAATTATACTGTATTATATTATATTTTATTTTATTCAAATACTAATTTAACTAGCCACAAAGTATGAGTACTAAACTCATCTGATGAAATGTTTTCTCATTTTCATTTCTGAAGGGAAATGAAATGTTTTCTCATTTTCATTTCTGAAGGGAACAACAAACATAGAAAAAGTGAGACAGAAATAAAGAGGAATTGGAAAGTGATCAGAGTCTGATAGAGCTCTTCTAGTGTCTACCAAATTCATGGAATGATTACCATGGGAATATTTTTGTGCAAATAGGCAAAGAATGGAGCTTCACATGAGATGACACAAGAACACAGTATATAGATTTGGGATCTGGAGGTGGAGCTCCTGGGAATTCCCAGAAATAGTGGAAAGGGGTTTGGATTTTAGAGTTTCCGGACAACTATCTAGCTTTCCAATGTCATCATAACTCAGGTTGAATTTTAGAATCCTAACATTTTCATTATTCCTTTTTTTCTTCGGGTGTGCACTTTTTTTTTTGTATTAAGAAAATACCTTTTATGTTGAAAAGTACAAGGCAGAAAGGAGAAAAAACAAATAAAGACCCCAAAATAGGAACTATTTCCTGCAGGGCATTTTTTACACACTACTTACATTACTAGATGTGTTTTTTTATTTTTCAACATAAAAATTTATTTCAGCACCCTATGTTTACTTCCATTTCTTAATATTTCTCACTCTTTCACTGTATTTCACACTTGGCCTCTTGGATCATTGGTGGTGGTTTGTTTTATTTTAACAAACTGAAGCCTGAGTTCTACCTCTTAATACTTGCAATTGGATGCCAAAGGTGGCCTCCTCCAGTGGAGAGGAATGGAGGCTTTCTATGCCTTTGACAAGCTGTAATTAGCTACCATCCCCACAGCAATTGATTACTTTATGAGGATGTAAGCTCTGAGGTCAGATATCACTCACTTGGGAATAATTAACAATATAGATGATCAATTATCCATAACCTTCATTCATTGGTGGGATTTGAGAAATGCCATTTGGTTTCCCACAGGTTAATTCAGTCCCTTGATTCTTAAAATCCTTCACGGTTAGTTTGGAAATTAATTAAACTGCAAGGTCAGTTTCCATTTATCTTTGCTGATGCGACAGATTATTTGATTACTCGAAGATGGTCAAATCTAAAAATACTTATAAATACTAGGGGACTAGAAGAAGATTATAATGGCAATGAAATTTTAATTTCTGCAGAAATTAAAAAAACACAGTCATACATTTTTGATAAGAGAATAAAATACTTTTTTCTTAATTAAAGAAAAAGAGTGACTACCAGAGAAAAATACTTAAAAGGAGCCAAGCCTGAACTGGCAAGGTAGTTTCCCAAGAAGATACTAGTTATTTATGTTTAGAAATGAGAGTGCACTCATTTCTTTTCCTTCAAGGTCATAGTCAATGCCTCTAAGAAGGATCATAAGCTTCCACACAGAATCATGAGGACCCAGAGATCTTTGAGTGTGTCTTTCCTTTCTGAGGCCAGAGTCCCTGTGAGTTCATAGACGAAGACAAGAAGCACCTGCCAAGAGAGCCCCAAGAGGTAGACTCTTACTCTTCATCTCACCTTTTCCTGTGTGGAGGCATGAAATCACAGTTGCTACTCCTGCAGCAAGATAGCCAACTTCCCTGGTGTCTAACAAATACATTTTCCCAATCTCTAGCATTTGTTGTCTTATTGTTTTCTGTTATTTCACCTCAGGTTGTACAGATAATCACAATAAAATATGTTGGTTTGACTATCTTTAAGTTATGGGTTTTAAGAGCCACATCCTAGCATCTTATGGAGGGTAGACCTAGAAACTAAAGAGAAAAGTGTTTGAAATGGGGCAAAAATCAAACCACACCTCAGTACCTTGACTTTATTTTCACTTTACACTGGCTCTTACCCAGAATGATCCCTGATTCCTGTGCCCAAATAGGCATTTACTAGAGGAGAATTCTTCTTTCTGGTCCTCCAGACATAATCAAATGTGCCTGAAACTTAGGGTGACACAATGATTAACATTTTTATTCATGCATTTAGTTTTTTTTGGCTCTTAGTGGCATGTTTATTGAGCACTTACTATGTGTTAGTCACCATGGAAGGTAACAGGAGACAAAGCTAAGATCAGAGAGGGTAAGGTACTTGTTCTAGCAAAGCTTACAGTTTGTGTGGGTGACAGACAATTAAAAAGTCGGCAAATAAAACAGCCAAAAATAATTAACCTTTTAGTAAGGAATAGGAAGGGAATAAAGAGTGTTCTGAAGTGAATAGCATAGTGGGTGGTGGAGGGTCAGAAAAAGTCCCTTTGAAGAGATTACATTAAAGCTGAAACCTGAAGAATTGAAAAAAAAAAGCTAGCCACATTTCTCTAATATATTTTGGCAGCAGAATACTTGTTTTTGAAATGAAATCATTAGTGGAATATTCCTCAAAAGCAAGTAAAAGACACTTGCTCTGATAGAAGCAGTTGGGGCTGTAGGTCTGCTCACTGAGCCTCTCCCCTAACCATCCTCCAACCCCCAAAGGGACCTCAGACATTCTCCGACCTCCTCCTGGTACCCGGATGACCCTCGCCTCAAAAAATTGTCCAAGACTCTGCGGAACACAGTTTGAAAACCACAATGAGGTATGACCTTACACCAGGTAGAATGGCAAAATTAACAAAACAGGAAACAACGAATGTCGGCAAGGATGTGGAGAAAGGGGCACCCTCTTACACTGTTGGTGGGAATGTAAGCTGGGGCAGCCACTTTGGAAAAAAGTGTGGAGATTCCTCAAGAAATTAAAAGTAGAGCTACCCTATGACCCTGCAATTGCACTACTGGGTATTTACCCCAAAGATACATATGTAGTGAAAAGAAGGGCCATATGCATCTCAATGTTCATAGCAGCAACGTCCACAATAGCCAAACTATGGAAGGAGCAGAGATGCCCTTCAACAGATGAATAGATAAAGAAGGTGTAGTACACATATACATGGAATATTCCTCAGCCATCAGAAATGAGGAATACCCACCATTTGCATCAACGTGGATGGAACTGCAGAGGATTATGTTAAGTGAAGTAAGCCAGCAGAGAAAGACAATTATATGGTTTCACTCAGATGTGGAACAAAGCAAAAACATGGAAGACCATAGGGGAAGGGACGGAAATCCAAAGGGGGAGAAATCAGAGTGGGAAATGAACCATGAGAGACTATGGACGATGAGAAACAATCTGGAGATTTCAGAGGGGAAGAGGGTGGGAGGGTATCAGGATGGTGGGTATTGAGGAGGGCATGTGCTGAGATGAGCACTGGGTGTTATACTTAATGAATCATTGAACACTACATCAAAAGCTAATTATGTACTATACAGTGGCTAACTGAACATAACAAAGATAAAATAAAATAAAGTAAAATAAAGTAAAATAAAATAAAATAAAATGCTTAAAAAAAAAAGAAAATCTGCACAGAGTGGAGCCAATGGGTGCTTGCTTCATGTTGTCTTGCCCTTTTAATCACACATAAAAATATGTATCTTTTCCTCATGGCTGAGCCTGTGTTCAGTTCTGGCACATATTTCAACTTTTTTTTCAAGTTTTAAATTTTTTTTAATTTAAGTAATCTCTGTGCCCCATGTGGGGCTTGAATTCACGACTCCAAGATTAAGAGTCCTATGCTCCTCTGACTGATCCAGCCAGGTGCCCTAGCTCTGGCACATATTTCAAATTTTCCTCTTTAGAATTTTTTTTAATGGGGGCACCTGAGTGGCTCAGTAGGTGAGGGCCTCTGCCTTCGGCCCAGGTCAGGATCTCACGGTCCTGGGATCGAGCCCCACATGGGGCTCTCTGCTTAGCGGAGAGCCTGCTTCCCCCTCTCTCTCTGCCTGTCTCTCTGCCTACTTGTGATCTCTCTCTCTGTCAAATAAATAAAATCTTTAAAAAAAAAAAGATTTTTTTAAAATGTATTTATTGAGAGGGAATGAGAGCAAGAGAGATCGCAGAGGGAGAGGGAGATTCAGACTCACCGCCAAGTAGGGAGCCCGATGTGGGCTTGATCCTGGGACCTTGAGATGATGACCTGAGCAGAAGGCAGACACTTAACCAACTGAACCACCCAGGCACCCCAAACTTTCCTCTTCATGTCTGAAATTTCAGATACACAAATCTCCATAAACGGTGCGTCTGCTCGGTTCTTTGTCTCAAGCTTTGGTGATCTACACCCTTGCTAGCAGGCTGTGCATGCTTGAATTCACATTAGATCATTAATGATAATAATGACTGTCTCTCAGGTGCATTTAATGATAGTTAGCCTTGATTAAATACTGAGAGGCTAAGCATTCCACTTGGACAGCTCATCTCAAGAGGGCTTCCATTACCTCTGTCTTTGTCCATTCATTTCTGTTCTGTACTGCATGGGATAAACATAGGCTTTATCTCCTTTTGAGCCATCAACTATTTTTTTCTTACTTTAATTCCATTGAAATGGTTCAAAAAAATGAACTACTTCAAAAAAGCAAAGTACTTAATTAAGGCTGCCTGTAGTCGTTGTTGTTAGTTGGGTATGGGTATCCAAGCATGATTGAGAAAATAATTTAATCAAATCACTCCCACTATGGTGTGGGAAGCAGCATTTGTTTCCATGAAATATCTAGCTGTTTATTGTGCTGCTATTTATATAGTGACCTGCAGGACAAACTTCCAGATTTTTCTTTTTCTTTTTCTTTTTTTTTAAGATTTTATTCATTTATTTGACAGAGAGAGAGAGATCACAAGTAGGCAAAGAGGCAGGCAGAGGGAGAGGGAGAGGGAGAAGCAGGTTCCCTGCTGAGCAGAGAGCCCAATGCGGGGCTCCATCCCAGGACCCTGAGATCATGACCTGAGCCGAAGGCAGAGGCTTAACTCACTGAGCCACCCAGGCACCCCCTTCCAGAGTTTTCTTATAGAATCCAGTCAAACTATATTTCATTTGAACCAAAAAATTATAAAAGTCATGAATGATTTAAGTCCATCAACTGCAAGATAACTAAGGATGCACAAATTTTCTCTTCAGGATCACTGAAATTTAAATAAGACAGAGTACTTTGGTAAACCTATTATATCAAGATCATAAAAGCATCATCTTTCAAATGTCATAAAGAGCTAATGTTCCCCTGGCGAAATCCAAATAAATGTGAGCTATTTCCAGTTTTGATCCGTGCTTTAATTTTACCAGAACTCTATTTTAACAGCCTGTGCCGAGCATTTTAAGATCCACGTTGCAAGTCACTATATCTAACATGCAACATAAAAGAGAATGCAGTGTATTGAATACTATTCCACTTGATAAATACTCAAGGTCAGGCAGGAGGTTGGTAGAAAGAAACAGAGGAAAAAACCCCAAAAACCTCAGATTTTCAAGAAGAAGGAGATGCCAGGAATATAGATTTATCCCAGCTCATCTCTTGATTTATGTCATGCCTATCCTAGCCAATTAAATTCAGCAATTATAGAGAAGTCAGAGTATCTGAGTTCCCATCATGACTTCCCTGTTTGAAAGTTCTGTAACCTTGGGCAAATTTTCTTAATATCTTTAAGCCTCATTTTTTATCCCCTGTAAAATGGGAATTAGATGATTGGTTTCATGCATTGTGGAGAGAATCACATCTCACAATTCTACATAAAACACTGAAGGCCACAAAATAAATGATCTTAATAAATGCCTGCTATTATTACAAAACAAATGATCATTGAGGGTTATCCCATGCCAGGCACTAAGAGAGCTTCTAGAGACATAAATATAGGTAAAAGAGTCTATGTTTTCAGAGGACTAGTAATGGTGAAGCATCAGGACCACTACAGACTAGGGTGCGTTAAGAGAGACAGCTAATTAATGCTGAAACTCTTGGGAGATTCTTGCCCTTTCTACTCCTCAGGGGTCTAGGAAGTCAGAATTCCTTGAAGTTTTCCTGTCACCTGTAGATGGGTGCCCCTCCAACTTGGCTTCAGTTGTTCTAGAAATGACCTAGCAGCTGAATAGAAGCTGGACTGGCAAGATTCTCTTCCCTGGTGGGTAGACTGCTATTATCTCTTACCCAGAGTCCCCTCTCTAGACAGGCTATCGTAGGAGCGGAATCTCACAGAGAACAAACTGAGCACCTTTTCGTGACCTGAGAGCGTTGGGTAGATGTGGAAGAGAAATGGACCACTTTTCTCTTCTTCTTCTTTACTCTCTCTCATTTCCTTCTGAGAAGGATACTTCAGAGACAGAAAACCCGGGCCACTCTGACGAGTTACAGGCTTGGTTTTGAGAAGCTGGGGAGTATTTCAGAGCTTGGATCACACTTTACAGTGTAGAGTGAAAATTTCATGCAACCCTTTCTTATAATATTCAGTAATTCTCTATTACATATAATCAATAACTGGACTAGATCCTAAACTTAATTAATGCCATTCAAAGCTTTTTTGAATAAAAGAATACTATATATACATATATATATTCTCCTCCTTTAGGTCTTTTTACAACTTTCTGAGAAAAAGCCTACCCAATAAAGGTTTTCAATGCCTGGGCTACAATTGATACATAGGTTGTCTCCTCTTAAGCAATGAGCCATAAAAATGATTTAGGTTAAGTTTGATTAGCAAATGGGAGGTGACCGAGTAGTGATTAAAACTCTACCATTCTTTCCCTTTTATAACTCTGCGGCCCTGTAGAATCCAGCAGTTCTGTGCAGACTCTCTCAAGGGCTGCCATGCTTCCGGTCATTTCTGGCTGTGACCTGGGCTCCCACAGGACACGGGAGCTCACTCCAACCTGCCCCCTTGCAGTATTCTCCTTTCTCTTCTTTATGCCAACGGAAACGTGGAGATCAGCCCTTTCCTTGTTTCCACTAACAAATTATTCACCCAAGGTGAAGGTGAAGGGGATTAAGAGATATAAATTTCCAGTTATTAAATAAATAAGTCAGAGGAATGAAAAGTACAGCATAGGGAATATAGTCCATAATAGGGCAATAATGTTGTATGGTGATAGATGGTGACGACTCTTGTGGTGGGTACAACATAATGTACAGAATTGTTGGGTCACTAATTGTTGGATCAGGTGTATTCCAGGACACCTGAAACTAAAATAACACTGTATGTCAACTATATTTCCTTAATAAAAAAAGTTATTTTGTGTATAGCAGATTTTACTAAAGATTTAGGCTACCAATGTGGTTTGTGCCACAGAAATGTAACAAACTAAAAACTGAATATTAGTCTTCTCTCTCTTTTTTTTTTTAAAGATTTTATTTATTTGATGGAGAGAATCACAGCGAGAGAGGGAACACAAGCAGAGGGAATGGTAGTGGGAGAAGCAGGCTTCCTGCTGAGCAGGGAGCCCTATGTGGGGCTCGATCCCAGGACCCTGGGATCATGCCCTGAGCCAAAGGCGGACGCTTAACCACTGAGCCACCCAGGTGCCCCTAGTCTTCTCTTTTTAAAATTATTTCTTGGCCCTTGAGAAAGAAATGGCTTCTAGACTATGGTTGTATTAGCCAGATCTCTCTCCTCCACTCCTCTGTCCACAACACCGCCCCTCCCCTCCCCCCTCCTCCTTCTCTTCAGGGGATCTCCTGCACCTGAAAAGATAAGACTGCTCAGGCCACCTATTATTTAGACAGCTACAACTTCCTCAAATCCTATCAAGAAAGTAGTTGTTTGCCCTTTGTCTATTGGAGCCTCAGTGTTAGGCTCTGCTAAACAACAGACTATCTACTCTAGGTAGGGAGAGAGCAATATAAAGATTTATTTCTCTTCTTATATGAATTACGCCACCCTCCCCTTTCAAAGTGGTAGCAGCTCTAGTCAGCTTGAGTTTTTAATAGTGCTTTTCCTCTTTTTAACCCTTACTATGGAGTTCCTATTGTTTTAATTCAATCTGAAGCCTCAAAGAGTTAATTCATATATGGATTTTATGATTGTATGTCTACAGTGTGGGGTAGTTGAAACAAAAACAATTATGTCTATTCCCAAATAAATATGATCTTAACTCAGTGTTCTTCTTTTGTTAGTAGACATATGAGAGCCAAATCCATACTGGATGTCTGACCTTAGATAAATTATCCTCCAGGAGTTTTAGTTTCCTCATTAGTGACGAGGATGGAGATAGCCCACAGGGTTGTTTAAGGATTAAATGAAGTCACACAGCCAGGAGGTATAGACACTCGGCATATGGACTGATGAGTTACACACCTGTCTGGGGAGCTCTGATCTAAATTATGCTGGTAGGGTAGCCTGGCTGCTAACTCTTGATGTCTCTCAGCTTCCAAAGCATCAATAGCTACACTAACAGCCTACAGCTCAGCAGAAGAGCCTTAAGAATCTTCTGGGAAATGACTCCCCAGTCACTCAGCAAAGCTCACAACTCCCTTGTACTAAAGAGATGCAATTAAGTGGAGCATTCAGTTCACCTCAGAGCAGAGTCCTTCTCAGAGATTTATGCCATCCCCACCTTCAGGATATTTCTTCTTAATTAGACGGCCCTAAGAACCTTTTGCATTGCCTCAATTCCTCAGAGACAGCCAACCAAACACACAATAGGCTTCCCTGCCCTTCTTACCACACCCGCCTCACAGGAGGATGGAATGGCGCTGTCCAAGTCACTATTCCCTTTCTGACCATTGTTCCCTGATTGCCAATCACCCAGTGAGAAACCATCACCTCCTCACCAACCCCTGACTCAAACGTGAGTGGTGTGTAATACTAAAGCTCCCTAAGGAGCACTTGCGGGCTGGTCTCCAATACCCAGTGAGCATGTGTAGGGTGAGGACAGATGTCCTATTGGGTTACAACTCAGAATCTAGCTAAACAGAATTGCATAATCTTTCATTAATTTTCTAGGAAAATGTATCAGCAGAGCTCATTAATTTCTAAAATTAAATTCACCGGGGAACAAATTTAAGCCATAGTTTTTCCATGAATTTCTAATGCCCCCTATTACTTATTTCAGCAGAGAAATTTGATCAGGTGGCAAGTAAACATCTTTCTAGAAACAGCAAGGTTGGAGGTTGGAATATGGTTTTCTATGAAATCTAACTGAAAATCCCCAAGATAGAAAACTCCTACAACATAAGAAATGTCCCCCTTTATTCTTCTCTGTAGGAGGTTAACAAACACTTAACATATAACCTGCATACATGACTTTCCTTTTTTCATTTAAACAGTTCAAATTTTTAAGGAAAAATATATCAGTCACACGCTAGATGTAGGGAATCCAAAAGATCTGACTTAGGTATGTCTTTTTCATCACTCAGAATGTAAAGGACTTGGGTCTGTAAATGAAAGCTGAAGTT
Source organism: Procyon lotor (assembly GCA_028646535.1). Taxonomy (NCBI): domain Eukaryota; kingdom Metazoa; phylum Chordata; class Mammalia; order Carnivora; family Procyonidae; genus Procyon; species Procyon lotor. Next base: position 108,687,252 of record CM053605.1, read on the forward strand.
AAAGTTCTTGACCATAAAGGGATAAATGGTCAGTGTGCTAAATTTCATCTCCAAATATGAGAGAAAAATATACTTTCATTATTTTGTGGGGACTCCAGCTAAATAAGTTAAATCATTGGGACTGTGAGGGTTGAAATGGGAAATTTGCAGTATTCCCAAACTTGCATGCCTTTTAATACAATATTAAAGTAATTATCAATATCACCTGCTGAGCATTTACTATGCGGCAGGTGTATTATGAAAACTACCTTTAATCCACACAATTGCCCCGCAAGATAGATCTGGCATTTGAACTATGAATACTGTACCAGAGTTTCAATGCCCAATTTTTAAAGCTAGATTTCCTTTGATTTCAAAATCAAATCAATAGATTCAAAACTGGGGCACCTGGGTGGCTCAGTAGGTTAAAGTCTCTGCTCAGGTCATGATCTCAGGGTCCTGGAATCAAGCCCCGCATTGGGCTCTCTGCCCAGCAGGGAGCCTGCTTCCCCCCTCTCTCTGCCTGCTTATGATCTCTTTCTCTCTGTCAAATAAATAATAATAAAAAAAAATAGATTCAAAACTAAAAAGCTGGGGCGCCTGGGTGGCTCAGTCGTTAAGCGTCTGCCTTCGGCTCAGGTCGTGATCCCAGGGTCCTGGGATCGAGCCCCGCATCGGGCTCCTTGATCGGCAGGAAGCCTGCTTCTCCCGCTACCATTCCCTCGTGTTCCCTCTCTCGCTGTGTTTCTCGCTGTCAAATAAATAAATAACCTTAAAAAAAACAACAACAACTAAAAAGCTGAGGAACCTGCATCCTTAAAGCATATTCACCACACTGACCTATCCCGCGTCTGTGATACTCTGAGTATCACAGAGATGATACTGATCTGACTGATCAGCATCAGGCTGAGAACTCTGACTTCAGTTTTCATTTTGAATAATGTTGAAGATAGACATATGTCAGATTTTTTGCTCCTATTTAGTGTAATAAATATATTTTTCTTTAAAATTCTGAGTCTTTTAAATGAATAACAGAGTCATACAAATGGATCTTATGTCAAATGTTTGTCAAACTCATGCAAGAAGATCCAACCAGATCTTTCTAGACAAATTTTAAGCATTACCCTGTTTTGTTATTTATCTTTATTTATCCTATTTTGTTGTTATCCTTACACGTAAACAGAAACCATGTAAACATTCTTGCATTCTCTTTCTCCTTTGTCCTCTTGAGTCTATGCCCCTTTTTCTGCACTTGATCCCTGAGGGCACAGCAGAGCAAAGAATGGGGCACAGATAGCTATAAAGCACCAAATATTAGCAGTGCTATAACTCTAGTAGCCAAGTCAACACAGGATTCTTGACCACTACACCAGAGAAATAAAAGCTAGTCCAAGACCCACCTGTCTCCTTGATGGATGATAATCTGAGGGTAAGAACTACATACGCTTTATTCTTTCATTCTCTGAGCACATCACAGTGCCTCAGTCGTGATAAATGCCTAATGCATGCTTGCATAAAAGACGAAAAGCTATGATCTCATTTTTGAGCCTCTAATCCTATATTATGACATCTAAACCTATATTGCAATCCTTTTCACTAAACTAAGAAACCTACAAATAATTATAGGAAAAAATATATTTACCTCATACAGTAGCATTCAACACAGGCTCAAATTACACATGCACACACTTTGCATATACTTGTATATATTATATATCCTTCTTATATATACATATATATCCTTCATACATGCACATCTCACATGTATTTCTTTTATGGGTGTATATATATTTATACATATATATAAAGGAGCTATGTATACGCATATACATTGTCCTGTGTATATACATATACATATTTCCTTTATACATATCATGTATATCTCATTATTTTCTTAGATATTATATAGCTATCTCCTTTATATATATCATGTATATATAATTCGCATATATATGTTATATATTATATATTATATGTTCTTTCATAAGTTGATTGTATATTGAATTCTTTTAGAAGAGCTGGTAAACTCTAAGGTGTTGTGAAGTTTTTAATAAAATAGAGCTTATCTGATGTGAATATTTATCCTCAATGTAACTTTTTTGTATTAAATAATATAAGAGGTAAATTACCTAGCATGGTACTTTATTTTGTTGAATTTAAAATGTCAATATCTAAGCATATATAATTTAGAATATATCTAAAACATTAATGTCATTTAAGCTAAGGAACAGCAAATGCCTGAAAAACAAAGCAAACATGTGACTCCAAATTTATTAAAGTGGTAATTCCAGGAACGTCCATCGATTTTAGCTTTACAGTTTATGCTATGAGCTTTTTAGTGAATGTCCTTTTTTTTTCCCCTTTTTTAGTTGGTACCATGTTTGTTCAAGGATGTGAAAAATGAAATAGTAAACTCTTCACCGAGTTTACTTTGGCTTCTCAATTGATGCTATGACTCAAAAGAACAGAAAACTTCATGAACCGTAAGAAATGATTTTATTTGACCACAAAGTGGCACGTCAAGTCATGTGGAGGGGAAAATTGTATTTTGTGTGGATGCTATGATTTCTTTTAGTGCTTTCCTGGTTTCTTAAATATGACCATAGCCTTTTTGTTTGCTGTGTTTTTTTGTTTCAGCATTTGTGTAAAATACAGCGGTTGAACTTCTCAATAGCTTCAAGAAAGTTTCCAGTGATGGGTGATCGATGGTTATTGGATTGCTAAGAGACCAGAGATATAGGAAGGACATCCTTTGTAATGAAGGCCAGTGTTGTGTGTGTTGGGAGGATGGATGTGGGGCATGATTAAGGAGGACTGTGATGCTATCCAGTTCACAAACAAATTATCAATGCTGTGATCACAGGTGGGCTATTAATTGAATGGCTTAATGTGTGATTGTTTAAAGTCTATCAGCATATCAAACACACTTGACAGTGAATCTTATTCCTACCACTTTCCAGCTTGTGATGCTGGGCAAGTGACTTGGTCTTGCTCATCTTTATTTTCCTAATCTATGAAGTGGGAATATAATTGGTTTGTGGCATTTTTTTGTGAGAATTAAATTACATGGCTCAAAATTCCCTTGTGGGAATGTCTTTTTAGGAAGATGGCAAGTGTGTCCCTGGACTTTGGCATTAGGTTCAGGAATGAGTCCCCTGTGCAATAATACAGAGGAGTATATGTATTTACTGGGGAAGCAGTGGGAGAGAGGCCAGACCCTGTAGTCAGAGGACGAGGAAAAAGACATGTCGACTGAGTCCTCTTGCCCTCAATCCCCAGGTAAGTTCATTCACCAGCTTCTCTTGGATCTACCTCCAGAACATATTCTGAATCAGATCTCGCCACTCTTCTTATTCCACCAAAATCAATAGCAACATCAGCAGTAGAACCTAAAAATAATAAAGGGTGCCATGTCTCCAAGATGGTCCCAGAGGAAGAGCATCAAAAGTTCCCTTCTAAAGGAATAACTACTAGAATTGCACTGGGAACACCAGAATGACCATTTATACAGTTGGACCCTGAATGATGACAAGCAACCTCCTAGTTCTCTGGGCTCCTGACTGGACAGTTTCTGAGAATGCATCCTTTTCATTCTTCATATTTCCACAAACCGTATTTCTACTTATTGAGAGATAACCTGATGGTGCCTGTCTATGTCCTTGTAACATGAAAGAGCCTACTGAACACATGAGTGCTGTTCAGCTTTTCCAGGGCCCTGTTGCTATACAGGTTATACTGAACTTCCTCAACAATTGACCACACATGAGCAGATGGAATGACCTTCAGTTATGACCACCATGACTTGAAAAGTATGTAAATGCTCACTTTTACTAAAACAAAACCCTCAAGGACACACATAAAGCATAAAGGAAGGGGTAAAATTATTTTGCAGGTGGCTGTTTTATCATTTTTGTTTTTGTGTGGTCGCAATTTGGTCCTTGTGGTCACCCTCAGGTAGACCTGTCTTCTCTCTCTGGTCTCCCTTTCTTCTCCCATAGCAGTGCTCTTACTTATCCTTTTAAGCCATTCCCCTGCCCTCAGGGTCCTAAATATCTGTGAACCAGTTCTTCTGAGTTTCCTAAAGGCCCTGGAAGGGCTTTTTTGGACTACACACTCCCCAGGAGTTGCTGGAAACCTACCAAAGAGATTTTTCTGCCACTGACCACTTACATGACACTGTGTCTTATTATGCCAACAGGTCACTTGTACCGTCTTTTACCAATGACAGACAGGGTGGGGTTAGAAAAGAAGAGGGTGGAGAAAAAAAATCCCATCCTGCCACACATATGTTAGAAGGCACTGCCATGGTTACATTTTTTTCTAGGTCACAGTTAATAAACACTGACAAATTGCCTAAGAGCATTTTATTCCTGTTATGCTGAGATATGAATATTGGATCTGAGTTTCTCCGTTTTTAATGTTTGGAGGAGTCTGCCTCCATCACAGGAGGGATAGAAGATGGAGACTGTGAATTAAGGCCATAGTGCCTATAACAGCTTACTCTGTAGATTTAATAATATATTCTTTCACACACACGGTATCTGCTTCTTGCACCTATTCTAGACACCCAGAGAGTGACTGTCTAATTTGCAAAACCTATAATAAGAGTGAATGGTAGCTAACAGCTGGCAAGGTTGTCTAGATTCCAGAATCACCAGTAAAGTAAAAGGGCTTCACCGGTATTTGTCATTGCACATTGAGCCATTACTTCGGAGAAAGAACAAGCTACCCAACACATTGTCATAATCACCAGCAGCAATTAACATTCTGTAAGCCTGTTTCTCTAATGCCTAAGCTCTCCCTGTTCACAAAGACCTCATTTGCTCTCTTCTCAAAAACCTGCATTCTTTTTCAGGCCAGCAAATACAACTTGTACCTTTGTGCAGTGCCCTACAAAATCAGAGAGCAATAACCTACAGCCCCTGGGCTGGAAATGGAGCTCTTTAAACTGCAGATAATAAGTCTTAGTGGTTAGAGAGATGAGGAGAGATAGGACTGAACTTTAGCTGTGATTCTCCCGGTGTATTTTTGCAAAAGCTCTCAGGGGCCACCACGTGAGGGTTTTATAGCAGCTGGAATTCACTGACATAGAAAGTCAGACCCTCAGAGCTTTCTCTATTACCCTGCCCTGATGAAGCCATGCAAGGTACATGACAGTTAAACTATTCCTTTTTGAGAAGTTCAGAGTACCCCAGCGACGAAAGACACTTCCTTGTTACAGCCACTCTCTTATGCACATACTTATAGGTCATTATGTTTGATGGTGTGTGACTCTGACAAACAAGTGGATTGTACTCATTTGGGTCCCTGGCCCCAAACCAAAATGTGTGTGCTGGCAATTATTCTGAATTCTGGAATATTGTGACATATCTACCCAACTGAGTTTCCCTTGGATGCTTCTCAGATGGTGGCTGGCCAACCTCACTATACTCTCCCTCTTAAGGAGTCTGAATTCAGAATCAAAAAGAAAGTAACACAGAAAACAGAGTATTATATAAAGTAATATACATTGCTTTAATAAAAAACCAAAAAAAAGAACAAAAACAAACCAGGATCTCCTAAACTAAGGATTTATTGGAAGGATGCAGAACCTCCCAGGATTGATTGGAAGCAAGAGAACTGGGCTTGGAAAACAGGAAGGCAGGACCCAAGGATCTCTGGAAGACTGGACAGCAGGAGTGCCAAGGAGTCATACAACAGGAATAGAGAGTCTCTGAGGCATCATGCTGCGGCACCTGTGACATGCCCTCCAGTCATCACTTATATTACTGAGAGGTTTGCTCTAAGAGTCAAGGTCCCCAGGCTCAGGGACTGACTCTACATCCAATGCTCACTCTCTGGCTGCCCAGGTAGGGAATTGGACAGGAACCCCAGTAGCCTTTGCAGCAGGAATTAGCCATTACCTCCTTTAATGATCACACACAATGGAAGTTATTTCAAAAGGCAGATTGAGGTCTCATTTGCAAGAGAGGATTAGAATACCAGTTATGTCCAATGTGGACGGAGTTACTAGCTTTTGCTGCCCAACATGCACATTTACACCCTTCTTGCCAGACCTAGGTGGAGATGAAGGCACAAACAAACAAAAAACAAACAAAAACACTGCTGCCTATACAATGCCACTATCCCTCATATTTCAATGAACTTCGTACCTTTTCCTCTAAAGGCTCCCACCACATTCTTATGATTTAGTGATTTTCAGTTCAGACTTGAGGATCTCTGTCCATTTATTCACCTTAAAAACCATGCCAACCAACTCTGTTATAATATTTACCTACATTTGCCGTATCTAATAGGGTAAATGAAAAGTAAAGACAAGGAAAATTAGTTAAAATATGTAAATATATTCATTAAACATTAAGGAAGGGAGTATGGGTGGTAAATATTGTCCTCATTTCTGAACTTATTATGAAGTATGGATATGAGTTCCATCCTCCCCCACCATATTCCCTTTGCATTTAGCCAGAAACCCAGATGCCTCAAGGTTCTTTGACTATTAAAATACCAATTTAATATCTGATGCATCTTGGCCTCAAGTGGCCAAGAGATGTTCTCAACTTCTAATTCAAAAGTATCATTGCCATGTTTCTTTGTTGAAGAATTCCTCACGTAGGTACAAAAACACCTAAACAAGTGAAGCCCAGTTTTGCATGTAGAGTAAAACTCAAAATGAGCTAGGAACTATTGTTTTAAAAAATGGTATGTGTTTGCAGAAGAGCAGAGCCTGGGTTCTGCTAAAAATATGGGGTTTCTACCATGATTTTCTTATGGAGGCCTGCCTGGGCTATATATATTATGACAATCTGGCACAAACACTCTTATTTTATTTTATTTTTTACATTTAAATTCAATTAATTAATGTATAATATATTATTGTTTTCAGAGGTAGAGGTCAATGATTCATCATCTTATATAGGCACAAACTCTTTAAATAACATTGAATCTACCAAGTTATAAAAGTTGATCATCATAGTCTAGACCAGCTCTGAATTTTCTCTTGAAATTGTACTCTTAAAATGGAGAAACTTTTGTGTTACCAGAAAGTGGCTTGAGCATCAAACACAAATGTTTATGTTGCTTTTAAAATCCAAATAAGATGACCTAATTTCTTGGTATGGAGCACAGGTTAATTTTTTTGAGGAGATATTCCAAAATGTCCCAAGCTATCAGAATGACCACAAACTTCACTAAAAAATTGACCTTTTGCTTTATTGCCAAAGCACCTAGGAAGCTAAAACTGTTTGCTTTCTAAGTCCTATTAGCATGGTGTCAACAAAATACTATGCTGGGAAGGCCAAGGTTTCTCTTGATTAAATTGCAAGACAAAATTAGAAGGTGGACATATCCCTGAGTTAAACATCTGTCAAATAAAAACAAACTACTCTTGTTGCCTGCTTATTGGGGCAAAGAAAATAAAAATACTAAGATCAAAAGTTTATATCCAACAAAGATGACATATTTGTGATGTTAGATCCATTGGAGGTATACAAGGGTAAGCTACCCTCCGTCATACTGCAAGATCCATCTACTTTGCACTATTCAAAGTAGACAATTAAATGGAAATACAATCCTATATCACTGATTCTTTTTAATGTTTGATGATAGCCCTAATCTCAATGATGTCCTCAGGGATGTTGAAATGCCTTTTGGTTCAGTATTTCAATAGAGACAGATAGCTCCAATGAACTTCCATTAACCCTTCTGACAACAGTCTTTAATCTTGGGTCAAAGAGCCAATAAACTCACCTATTGATAATAAGAATACAAATGAGCCACTTAAAATAAATATGTATAAACATTTCTCCGAAACAGTTCTGTAAATCGTCAGTCAGCACATGGGAAGATGTTCAACATCATTTATCATGAGGGAAATGCAAAACAAAACAAAAGGAAAGAAAAATAACACACAATGAATGTTATTCTACTTCATACCCACTAAAACATCTATAACCGAAAAGACAGATATTCACAAATTTTCATAAGGCTGTGGGGAAAGAAAAACCCTCATAGAAGTAGGTACAGCCACTTTTGAAAGCAGTGTGACAGTTCCTCCAAAAGTTAAACATATTATTTGACACAGCAGTGTCACACACAGGAAGATACTCGAGTAATGAAAATAAATGTCCACACAAAAACTTGTACAGAAATGTTTATAGAAGTCTTATTCATAATAGCCAAGAAGCAGAAATAACCTATATGGTCATCAACTTATGATGGATAAACAAATGTGGTGTATACATACAAGGAAGTATTATTTGGCTGTAAAAAGGGACAAATTATTAATAGATGCTAAAACACAAATGAACCTTGAAAATAATATGCCCTTAGCTTAAAGAAACCAGACACAAAAGACCATATATACGACTCAATTTATATGAAATGTCCAGGACAGGAATCCATAGATAGAAAGCAGATTAGTGGATTCCTAGGGTTGGGGGTGATAGGAAGATTTAGGTGTGATAGATAAATGGTATGGGCTCCTTTAGAGAATGAGGAAATGTTCTAAAATTGTGGTGATGGAGGCACAACTCTGTGACTATATGGAAAACCATTGAATTATACACTATAAATGAGTGAGTTTTATCTCCATGAAGCTGTTATGAATAAGAATAAACCAATGAGTCATCTTTTTGTTCCAGTTATGTTTTTCATCTTTTTTTATGTTTATGTTCATCTTTTTGTTTATGTTTTCCTTTTTTTGTTCCAGTTTTTGTTCCAGAAATTGTTCAACTATAATTGCTGATTGGATTTGAAATCCCACTGTGTTTTTCATGAAGATTTTAGTCAAACTTTATCATGGCCCCATAAGCTCCCCTTGGACGGAAGGCAAACAGTGATGTTGTGTTCTGGATCCCTGGAAATTAATATTTATTGACAATATCCAAAGTTCCATATCATTTAAGATTTATCCCATTCCCAGTATATATATCCCCTGGTTAATAAACATGGGTCTCTTAGTGGAAATCTAGAAGGAAAGTCTGATGTTGAGCAGATCAAAGTAACTTGCAGGGTTATCACGAAGTCCTTGCTCAGGATACACACCTCCTCCTCAGTTTAAAGATTTAATTTGTAAATTAACTAAGGTCAAGTTTTGTGTAAGGAGCTAAGAATCTCTGCTGGGGTGGTTTAATCCAAAGGTATTTTGTTTTTACTTTTGTTTTACATAGCAGGGAGAGCGTTAGAAGCCTAGCCATCTAGGTCCCAGGGATCCCGTGGACAAGTAACTATCACCAAAACTCTTTTTGCGGGTCAGAATATTCAAACTGCCATCTCAGCTCCACTGCCAATTATGGAAGATGTGAAGGTTGCTTACAAAACCTCTTCCTCCTTGAAATCTGGCCACTGTCTCCCACTCCCCTGTCATAGTTGGCCTATTTCATTCAACCAATAGAGAAGAGCACTCCTCAGACTCAAGTTTTTGGAGCGGGGGCAGTGGGGCGGGGAGTGGGGGGAGAGAGAGAGGGAGTCTTAAGCAGACTCCACACTAAGCACGGAGCCCAACATGGGGCTCTAGCTCACGACCTCAGATCACCACTTGAACTGAAACTAAGAGTCAGCAGCTTAACCAACTGTGCCACCCAGGTGCACTGGCACCCGTTTTAAGTGTATAGTTTTAAGATCTCTTAGAGCTGCCATAACAAAGCACCACAAACCGGATGACCTAAAATAACAGATATTTATTATCTCACAGTTTGGAGTCTAGAAGTCCAAAGTCAAGATGTTAGCATGCTCTCTCTGAAGTCTCAAGAGCCAGTGCTTGCCTGGCCCCTCCCAGCTTCTGGTAGTCACAGGCATTCCTTGGCTTGTGATAGCATAACTTCAAATCTGCCTCTGTCCTCACATGGTACTCACCCCTGTGTGTCCGTATCCAAATTTCCCTTTTATTACAAGGGTACCAGTTATTGGATTAGGGCCCACTTATGCTAGTATGATCTCTTCTTAATTTGACTAATGACATCTACGATCACCCTATTTCCAAATAATCTGGGGTACTGAGAGGTTAGGACATCAACATAACCTTTTGGGTAGCACAGTTCAACCTACATCATATACCCATCCCCACAGTCAAGGTACAGAATACTCCCATCCCCTCAGAAAAATGCCTTTGAACTCTTTTGCATTATTTTCCTTCTCCTCACTTCTTGTCCCTGACAACTACTGACCTGATTGCTTTTGCTATGGATTTGCCTTTACTAGAATTTCCCGTAAATGGTAATACATGTATTATACACATATAAGGATATTATGCAGATAGTCTTGTATTTGGCTTCTTTCACTCAACATAATGATTTTGTACATTTGTACATTTTGGCATAGTGGTAGTTTGTTCCTTTTATATTGCTGATTAGATGGATATAAGACAATTATTTATATATTCAATGTTTTACGGGCATTTAGGATGTTTCCAGTTTTGAACTGTTATAAATAAAGCAGTTATGAACATTGAGTATGGAAAGATTATCAACCGATAATTCTGTATCCAATAAAAAATGTCTTTTTGTGTTTTTGTGTACAACTTAAATTGAAGTACAGTTTCATTTTTGGGGAGTAAATAGAAATGAAATTGGTCAGTCATAGACTACGGATGCGATTAACTTTATAAGAAACTGCCAAATGTATGTATATAGATACATATACATATATACATATACCACACATATATGTTGTATATACATATAATATATACACATGCATATATATATATATATATATGTATATATATATATATATGGTCTAGAACGGACTTGGCTTAACATTTATATTTCAAAGACATTTTTTTATTGGATACAGAATTATCAGTTGATAATCTTTCGATACTCAAAGGATGATACTCTATAATCTCCTGGCTAATATAGTTTCTGATGAGAAATACGCTGTAAATATTTTCTTTGTTTTTTCTGTCTGGTGTCATATTTTTCGGGTTGCTTTAAATATTTTCTCTTTATTATTGTTTTTCAACAATTTGATAATAATATGCCTTGGTGTGGTTTTCTTAATGTTTCTTTTATTGAGAGTTTATAAAACTCATTATATTGTGGGTTGATTTTGTCAAATTATGTAAATTTTTACCTGTTATTTTTTCAAGTGTTTTTCTGTCTCAACCTCTTTGTTTCTCTCCCGCTCATTTAAGTACACATTTGTTAGACTGATTGATAATGTCTCAGAGTTCATGGAGTCTGTTCATTTTTCTACTGTGCTGCTTCATTTTGGATAATTTCTATTGCTGGGTCACCAGTCATTTCTTTATAGTATCTAATAGGCAATTAATTGTTTCTAGTTTATTTTTCATTTTATATTTTGTAGTCTTATTCTTCAGACATTCTATTTGGGTCTTTTGGAAATCTTCAGTTTTTCTTATCATCGTGTTTATGTTTTCCTTATATCTTTGAGCATATTTATAATCGGTGTTAAAACTGTATCTGCTAATTACAACACTTACCTATTTCTTTGCAATGCCTTTCTCCTTCCAATTATAAGTTACATTTTCTTGCTTCTTTACTGCCTGATAATTTCTTTATGCTAGACATTGTGAAATTTATGGGGTTTTTTTTTCGTGGTGAATTTCATTGTATTCCTTTCAACTGTGTTGTTTCTGGCACACAGCAAAATTACTTGCAAGTCATTTTAATTGTTTCGAGATTTTCTTTTGAGTTTGCTACGATGGCCCAGAGTAGCCTTTATTCTAGGTATAAGTTAACCCAAGTACTAAGATGGGAGCTTTCTGAGGACTCTACCCCCATGTCATATGAGGTCTCTCCAGTCTGGCTGTAGAGGAAAAAAACCTGTGTGAACTTGGGGTATTATTTAACCTTCTACTTTCTTGGGCTTCTTTCTCCAATCTTATGGAGTTTCATCCCATCTATGCTCAGATAAATTTTTACTAAAAGATTCAAAAATATCCCTTAAAGATCTTTATAGCTTTTCCTGTGTAGAGCATCCTTCTCTCCAATAGTCCTTGAATTTTAAGCCATCTCAACTCAGACCACTGGGCTCTGCTTGAGTTCCTTTTCCTGCATTGTGTCTTGGAAACTTGACTGCAAGCAACAATAATTGGCATTCCATTCTTCCTTTTATTTATTTAATAAATATTCATTGAATGCTCACTCTGTGCCGGGCACTGCTTGATGCACTAAATATTTCCAGTGAACAAAGCAGAAACATTTCCCAGTATTTGTGGCTTTTACATTCTAGTGTTTTATAAGAAAAAGGAATTTATTGGAAAGATATCTCTAGGAAGGACAGAAAAAAATATATAGGAGATAAACAGGAAGCACAGAGTCAGGAAAATAAACAAGAGCCAAGGTCATGCACAAAAATAATATGTACTGCACATGTTATTGCTGCTGAGATGAAAAAGCCCTCCAACTGTTTTAAAAATTCTTCCATCATTTACTCAAGATTTGAAGTTTAGTAAGAAATAATCACATTGGCAAAATTTGTCAGTGCTTACCCCCCAAGTCGTCGAAGTCAGGAGAGAGAAGATCCAGACTCCTTAATTTTCATAGTAGAAGTGAGGCATGCTCTCCACCAAGACGGCACATAAGCAAGAATTCTTTAGAAGGGAGATTTGATAGGTTTTGGAAGGTGAGCAGGGGTGCAATGTTGGGCAATCAGAACATGACAAAAATTCCCAAAGTTACGTGGAAAGGTCAAGACCCAGAGAGAGATGGCAGTATTGAGAAACCAAAAGAAAGTAGAAGCTGAATTTAAGAGAGAAACAAAAATAAAGTCAGATATTAATTAGTAGAGAAGAAATAAGCAGCAGAGAGCAAAGAGCTGAGTTCTGAGCACAACTAAAGGGGTCATTAGGTCAGCCACACTGTTGCAGGCTTCCTCGAGCTAGCTGTGTTCCCGAAAGCAATGACTCATGTTCCAATTGCCCACCAGGACTGGGTTTATGCCAGACATGATATTTTCCGGCCCTTTTTATTGCCATGTCCATTTACCATGAACTTTTCATTAGACAAAGACACCAGAGAGCGTCTCTTTCTTAACATCTGAAGGAGCGGACCAAACCCTGCTCCTCTAAGTTAATGAGGAAGTTACGTAAGGACCAGCAAATGCTGGGAGTCCCCCCAACTGTGCGGATTGCTTCGTCCCAGTGGTCAAAGGAATCTCATCCATAATCTCACTTGCAACCTCCACATCTTCCCTTCCTACATTAGGATTGCTGTGCCGTGACTTATTTTAAGAGAAGTGACAGAAAATAGCAACGATTTGACGACTGTTTCCGCCTGTGACTCCCCAGCAAGCATGATTCGTCCAAAATAAGTCATGGACATGGGAGTTTTTGCCCTAATATTTAGAGAAATTAAATGCCCCACTTTGATTTTTCAAAATGCAGACCACTTTTGCTGTCTCAGAGGGCAGGGCACCGTGGAAGTTTTTTCCCAAGAACAAACTTCCCTGTTTAGCACCATCAGCTGTGAATCAGAATTGTAGAGGGGAGAGAACAATTAAAATCAATGACAGCACTTAGTTTCCTGCCTCTAGTAGCTTGCCCAGTTAACAGACTGCGCTTAGCTGCCTTCAGTGCTCTGAGAACACCCTGGGCTAGCTGGGGGCTCAGCTGGGAACACACTAATTGCTTTTATTAATGAGGAGAACCCTCTTTCCTCCACTGATGTTTCTTGAACTTCCATCTCATGCTTGGTCGGTGAAGCATCACTACGACAAGCTGAACCACAGTTACAATATTTTTCTCCTAATCGAGATCAGCGGAGCGTAATTTGAAGGAAGAAATAAGGGGGAAAAAAAAGTTATATTTGAACTCCTGATGGTTCTTTTCAACCACGGCATTTTAGAGTATAAAATGAGGAGTTTATCCAATGAATTTTTAAAACTACATGTCCCTTTAAGTTCTACACATTAGTACCAGGGGTTTAGACGCTGGATTCAAAGTAAAGAGCACTGGATTTGGAGTCCAAAGATGGAGGTCCCTGTACCAGTTTCTCAGGGGCATTCACAGTATCTCTTGATATTACTGGACTTTAATCTTTTAATTTCTTTGTGGAAAGGAGATAATCTAGGATCAGGCTGTCTCACAGCCCTCACAATAAAAACAAACAAACCACAAAAAACTAGAATCTGAAATAGTGGGTACTTACATACCTATACTATGCTCATCCTACCAGAAGAGGTCCAATTATCAATCGTTGAGTACATATTCTCCTACCATATGCCCAATATCATGCTGGCCAAAAGTAGTTACTTCCTGTCCCTTCTCTTACCTTTGTCAATGGCTTATTATACAAAAAGACCAGTAGCTTAGTTAATAGAGCCATGAACAATTAGAAAGGAAGATGCTCACTTGTTCCTGCTTCCAAGAACCAGCATGATCCAGAGTTGAAAGGATTGTTTTGAGGGGAATTATTGTCCTCCTGACAACATTTTCCCTTCAAAAGAAAATCACTGCTCCTACTGCTTGAGTAAATAATACAAGAGAAGACAGCATTGTGTCTGGGAAAACACTGCAGATACAGGAAGGAGTGGACAAGGAGGAAGCAGAAAAATAGGTAAAGGAGATCCAGGAAAGAGAAAGCTTGGGGGGTGGGGGGTTGGGGAGGTGGAGAACAGGTAATGACAAAGAAAATGACATTTCGGGAGAGAGATGCCAATTTAGCAAGAGAAATCAACAGACATTTGAAATCAACTTAGAAAATCATATTACAAAGATAATTTTTGGAATAAAGGTCAACCAATACACAGAGCTGTGCTAAATTTGTGTGTGATAGCCTAGTTGTAACTCCTATTTATATAGCTTAACATGTAGACCTAGTGATTTAATACCTCTGTAATTATGTATATAATTGACACTCTTATAATGTTTTATTTATTCGTCCAGGGTCATGTTTATTGAAGACTGCCTCATTTTAGAGTTATTTATGCCCCTGTCTGTCTCCTTTACCACTGAATGGATTCTCCTGGGCCAGGGCCAGGTCTCACTCATTTCTGTATTATCCTCAGCACCTAGTTCAGTATCTATCATGCAATAAAGGTTTAATAAAAGTTTAAATTGAAATGAATTATTTTAAGACTTTATTATTTCATGGATGTGTATGTGTACACTAAATTGTTCTGGAAAATTGCATTTTAGTTTTAACTTCCCAAGTTAGAAATATGACAATAGTCCATTAAAATACCAGAAGGACAATTCTGATAATCTATTCACGAAACAATGGCTGAGGAATGATTGTCTGTTCTTGATGCGGTCCCTCTGTCCTCAGACTTAGGGAGTGAGGGGAGGAGGTGTGGATTATAGAATTGATATAGAGGTCATTATCCTTGCTGGCAGGTGGAACGGATCTAAGGGAGTAGCATCGTGTATAGAAAAGAAATATTACACAAGCCACAACCCTTGCTCCTTACCAACTGTAAAATCTACCCAGAGAAGAAGAAAACGACAACTGAAACAATTCAGCGACTATATGGTGGAAGCAAGTCCTACATATCTCTATATAATGGGAATATTTTGGCAATGAGTAATAGAAGGCATTACAATTATTCTCTACCACACAACTAGTTCAGCCTCATCCTCTCTGCTTCGTTTGGTTATCTTGAGGGAAGGCTTCCTGATTAGTTATCCCCGCCCTGTTAGTGTTTGGAAACGTCCTCTAGCTCCGGAAGCAGGTGACATGGTAGAGGCAAAGAGGGCCATCAGCCAGTGGACATGGTTCTGCTGAGAGCCCTTATGAATATACTGAAGGAACATTTGAAAGTAACTCGTGGTCTCTCTTAATTGAGAGTAATGTACAACTTCCTGACACACACGATAAAACTGTTTCTCTTCTCTTTATCTATATGTGACAATTCTTCACTCAGACCGTGAATGTATGTAAAGACCAGTGGGTGACACAATTGTGACTCTAGATGAATAGGCTGAAAGCTGAAAGATTAGGCTGTTCTAATGCACTTGGCATTTTGACTCATGCTGTCTTTGCTTTCTCCTTCTCTTCAGGCTGAAGGAGGCTGTCATCTCCCCTTCAATATAGAGAATTTCAGTACTCATTATTGTTATGGTGAATTTTGTGTTTTAGACTTAAAAATACCCAAAATTATTTTCACTGTCGGGACAAAAGTAGAGACAAGGAAAAAAGGATTCCTTCGCCATACACGAGGCATTGAAAACTCAGAGGCTTTTAATGTTTTCTTCACTTTCCTGAATTCAAATGAGGGTAGTAAAACACCTAAGGATAAAAGGAGAGCATGTTGAAAGTTAAAATCTATTCCATGATTACTTTAATAAATTGGCTGTGTTCATATTTGAACACATATTTGAAGTTGCTCATGGTTGTGCTTAGGCTACTAGACGAAAGGACTATCATGATAGGGGTTCATACTGAAAACTTGGGAGGCATAGTCCAGTAGTGTGAAGACAGTAGGAGAATGGAAGGAAGGGAGAGAGAGAAAGTAGGAGGGAGGGAGGGAGGAAACTAGTTGATTTTGGCATAAAAAAGACTTGGGAATTAACATGCTTTCTTTTCCAGTTTATTTAAATCTAGGAGTACAGATTTTGGGAAAAACAATTTAATTCCCACTGTCAACCACTTATATACAGAAGCCTTTGACGTCTGGTTCTAGCTTCTTCTTCGTCCCAAATCTTTCCATCATAACAGTAAACACGAGGCACTAGAGACTATAGAGATAGAAGCTGAGAACAGGCTCTAGAACCAGCTTCCTGGGGTCGATTATGATCATCCTCTTACCTCCTGGGTGAGTTAGGGAAAATGGCCTAGTCAGTCTATGCCTGTTACTTCATTGACGCCTCAGTTTCTTCATCTGTAAATCTGAAATGTAACAATAGTGCCTCCTTATATTGTTGTGAAGATTAAGTTCATTAATACTAAAGCACTTAGAACAGCAGCTGGCCCATAGCAGGTGCTCAAAAAATTAGACATCCCATCTCAAGTTTCACTGACCTCTCCTTTGACCTTCTCCTACCCACCTCTCCTTTCAATTTCAGCAACTTACTTCCTGAACCCTTGATATTCTATTGGATACAAAATGACTCTGTTTCTAAATACTTAAACTTTAATATTACTGGATCCAACCATACCTATTACCTTCCATCTTTCTGACTCCCTGAATTTGGTATCCAACAACTTGGAAATCCATTGTTGACATAAACAAGGTCAAAAGATAGATAATAAATTGAGAGAAGATATTTATAATATAACTAATAGATATTAGTTATTTATCTAACTAATTTATCTATCTATTAGATATTTATAATCTAACTAATACTAACAAAGGAATGGTGTACAGAAATAAAAAGAATTCCTATAAGTCATTAACAAAAAGACAAACAACCTAATAGAAAAACGGTCAAATGAATAGAGAAATAACTTAAAAAAAAAGAAGATGGGTTGTCCAAAAACATATGGAAAATGCTCAAACCTTGTTAGTACTTTGGAAAAGTGAAGAAGTAACATAACATTCCATACTTCAGAGATGCTATGAACTCATAGCCTGAATTTACCAACTGTTGGTGAGGATATTTGATAAGAACTCTCATGTGTCACTGGTGGGATTTAACTGATAAATATCCATTGGAAAACAATTTGGTGACGCCTGACTAAGCTAAGGATGGACATCATTTGTGCATTGGGCATGACTAGATGCTTACCAGCATCCTTCCCCAAAACCTTGCTTTTTTTTTTTTTTCCAGAAGCCTGATTCTGTTTGTCTAGGTATCCTTTTCCCTACACAGTCAGGCACTTCAAGGGAAAAAGATGCTACCCTCAGTTATAGGAATGGGCTTGATATTTTCTGAAAGTAGCCATATTCCCTTTGGTAATGACCCGGTTGTGGCCTATAAATTATAAGAGAGGGTCTGCTGTGAGTATTCTGGAGAAAGACTCCAAGTCCTGAGAGATTGCCCTAGGAAAAACAGCCTTCCCTCTTCTGGACACTGTTGTGTCTGAATGTCATGTTTCCAAATGCTATAACCATTTTGCTACCAGCCTGAGAAGGGAGCCAACCCAGAAGGGCAGGATGGAAGATGGGAAAGGGTGGTTTCTTAATGTCCTTATTGAGAATTGAATAAATCAAGCCTAAAAAGCCAATACCACCTCAACAACCTCTTTTTCAGTAAAATAATGCATGTTTTCATTTTTAAGCCAGATTGAACTGAAGATTTTGTTCCTTATTGTCAAAATCAGCCTATCTATAGTTATAGACTCTATAAAATTCCCACTCAGGTGTACATAGATATATATGTACAAGAATACATATTGTGGCAATCTTTATAAAATCCCCAAATTGGAAGCAAATTGTCTAGCTTCACTTGAATAGTTCAATACACTTAGTATAATCACATGATGAAATACTGAAACAATTAAAATATATTAAAATGAAAACACTTGATCTGTATCTATAGATATGGTTATGTATCCAAAACACAATGTAGAGTGAGAAAAGAAAGTTACAGAGCAATATGTACAGTATACCATTTGTATGAACTATATAAGCACAT
The DNA here is from genome assembly GCA_028646535.1 of Procyon lotor. Classification (NCBI taxonomy): domain Eukaryota; kingdom Metazoa; phylum Chordata; class Mammalia; order Carnivora; family Procyonidae; genus Procyon; species Procyon lotor. Next base: position 108,705,706 of record CM053605.1, read on the forward strand.
AAAACAATACTTTTCTTTGTCCATTTACATGTACATAAGGAGTAAACATAAAAAACCATGAAACACACACATAGACTCAGAGGAGAAGGAACATGCTAGAGGTATAAAGAGAATTCCAATTGTATGTGTCTTATTTTATTTCCTTTACTAGAGATGTAAACATCAGTGTTAGTTAATTTGGATTAACAGCAATAGGGGTATTTCTTTTTTTTTTTTTTTTAATTAACATATAATGTATTATTTGCCCCAGGGTACATGTCTGTGAATCGTCAGGCTTACACATTTCACAGCACTTAACATAGCACATGCCCTCCCCAATGTCCACAACCCAGCCACCCTATCCCTATCCCCTGGCCTCCCAGCCACCCTTAGTTCATTTCATGAGTCTAGGAGTCTCTTATGGTTTGTCTCCCTCCCCATCCCCTCTTGTTTCATTTCTCTCCCCCACCTCCCCTACAAACCCCCGCCTTGCCTCTCAAGTTCTTCATATCAGAGAGATCATATGATACTTTTCTTTCTCTGACTGACTTATTTCACTTAGCAAATACCCTCCAGTTCCATCCACGTCATTGCAAATGGCCAGATTTCATTTATTTTGATGGCTGCATAGTATTCCATCGTATATATATACCACATCTTCTCTATCCATTCATCTGTTGATGGACATCTAAGGTCTTTCCATAGTTCGGCTATTGTGGACATTGCTGCTATAAACATTCGGGTGCACGTGCCCCTTCGGATCATGACGTTTGTATCTTTAGGGTAAATGCCCAATAGTGCAATTGCTGGATTGTAGGGTAGCTCTATTTTCAAATTTTTGGGGAACTTCCATACTGTTTTGCAGAGTGGCTGTACCAGCTTGCATTCCCACCAACAGTGTAGGAGGGTTCCAATAGGGCTATTTCTTACATTACTCTGTAATGTATACAATTCTGTATGCTTAAAATAATTCATAATAAATATTTGAAATAAAATACATTTTAACATAAAATAAATTAGAAAAAAGGACAGAAAAGAGATAGTGGAAATGGAACTGGAGTAGGATCATCTTTCACTATTAAATTTTTTAAGATTATTTATTTATTTATTTATTTGAGAAAGAGAGAGAGAGTATGTGGGGGGAGGGGCAGAGAGCGAGTGAGAAGCAGGCTCCCTGCTGAGTGCAGAGCCTGATGCAGGCCTCGATCCCAGAACCCTGACATCATGACCTGGGCAGAAGTCAGATGCTTAATTTACTGAGCCATCGGCCACCCCTCACTATTAAATTTAAACAGTGTTTTCTTGTCTGAATGTTATAACAAGTGTGAATTTTATTTGCAATCTCTTAAAAACAGAATTTTGCACAAAATTACACTGCGTCTCTCACTAGATCTCTCTTGTGTTTCAGGTAATCAGCTCTCATTTATACGATCTTTCCTAGGCAGAACCAGCAATATGGTGGATCACTTGGACCACCTGCACATAAGCATTCCTCATTTCCTATGTGTCTTTGAGAAGTTCACGGTATGTTCAAAATAAATGCCAACATATGAAATTGCTAGAGAACACTGTGTTCCTGGAATTCCTTCATATCCTGCTTGATTATACCTTTCTTAGCTCAAACCGACCATCCAGCTTCTGTCTTCCTAAGCACAGCTATTGAGAAAATAATCACCACAGTGTTGATTTGTTATGGTCCTTAATCCATCTTGCTAATTTAGTATGGTTCTTAATCCATCTTCAACCTGTCTCTGCATGTATTGGGTGATATCCTTCACTCCTGAGGTTTTTCCTACTATCTAAACACTTTGCTTCTCAAATGTGTAACTCCCATCAGATCTCTACCATCAACCTCCGGCGAGATTCCAGCTTCTCTATTGAATTTCTCTCTCTAGTTATGTCAAACTGAACACACTGTTAGATCCAACAAAAGAAAGGTCATGGTTGGGGTCAGAACTAATAATTTATAATTGGAAGTCATATAAGATGAAGAACGATGAGTAGAGAGCCAGGACTGATCACTGCAATTCATTTGGGATGGCTTCAAATTTTTTTATACTCTTCTCATTGACAGGGGTGTGTGTGTGTGTGTGTGTGTGTGTAGGGGGTATCTATGGCCCCTCTTCTTGAATATACATGGATTTATAACATCTTTGACCAATAAAATATGGCAAATGTTAACAGTATGCTAAATTCTGAGCCTAAAAGTTTTATCACTGACGACTTCTACTTCCTGAGTCTTGGCTCCATGTCACCACATACGAAGTCCACCACTCTGATGGTCAAGCTGGAGAGGCCACGTACATGTGCCCCACTTGCCAGTCTTAGCTGAATCCAATCTGCTAACCATCCCCCTTTGGGTGCCAGACCTGTGAATAAAACCATCTTGGACCCTTCTGCCCAGCTCATCCACCAATAGTTCTGAGTGACCTCAGTCAGTGCTGTGTGGAACAGAAGAATCAAGCACAGAGACCTCTTCAAATCTCTGAGCCACAAAACTGTGAAATGTGACAAATGGTTTCAAGGCACTAAGTGTTGGGATTTGTAATGTAACAGTATATAACCTAATAACTTCATCCTCCTCAAGGCTATTTAATGGGCTTCTCGGGCTTGTACGTAGTTCTCTTCCACAAAACATTTTCCAGTTATTGTAGATCTTTCAAAAATAATCACTGGGGCACCTGCATGATTCTGTTGGTTAGGCAACTGCCTCTTGATCTCAGCTCAGATCATGATCTCAGGGTACTGGGATGGAGCCCCAGCATCGAGCTCTGCCCTCAATGGGGAGTCTGCCTGGGATTCTCTCTCTCCCCTTCTCTCTGCCCTTCTCCTGCCCCATTCTCTCTCACTCTCTCTCTCTCTCTCTCTCAAATAAATAAATAAATAAATAACTCCTAAAATATCATAAACTCCTTCATTGTTAAAAAAAACAATATAACATATGATTATATAAAATAAAAACTTAAGACTCTACCTTTATTCTTTACCTCCATTCCATTTCCCACCTCAAAGTCAACTGCTGTTCAAAAAAAAAAGTCAACCACTATTAATGGATGTTTAGATTATTTCTAGATTTTTGCTAAATCAAATAGTGTTGGAACAGTTCTGTATGAGTAGTCTCTGTAACTTTTAGATTCATTGATGTTAAATTGTAGGGCCAATAGTATATGTAATTAAACCTGTGGTATATAATATCAAATTGCCTTCTAAAAAATTAAAAACCTTTACTCATTTATCTTGTCACCAATAGTTACAATTATATCCATTTCTGCTAATATTAGCCACTAATCGATATTTTCAATCATTTAAGTTTTGCCACTGTGAAAGTTGTAGAAGTGGTAGCTCATTGTCTTAATTGATATTTTTCTGTTTATTTCTAATAAGTTTATAGCATTTTTCTTATGCTTATTACTATTTGGATTTCTTCTTCGGTGTATTTTATGTTTGTAATCTTTTAAACAATTATTCTATTAGGCTGTTTGCATTTATTATTAATATTCTGAATATTGGGGCGCTTGGGTGGCTCAGTGGGTTAAAGCCTCTGCCTTCGGCTCAGGTCATGATCTCAGGGTCCTGGGATCAATCCCCACATCAGGCTCTCTGCTCAGCAGGGAGTCTGCTTCCCCCCCACCCCCGCCTGCCTCTCTGCCTACTTGTGATCTCTCTGTCTCTGTCAAGTAAATAAATAAAATATTAAAAAAAATATTCTGAATATTAATTTGTAGTCTGTTTATATGCTACAAATACTTTTTTCTAGTTTATGACTTATCTTTTACTTATTAATTTTTTATTCAAAAAATATTTATTGAACATTTAGTACCAGACATTTTTATAGATATTGGGAATACAGATGTGAGTTAGACAAAGTCCCACTCTCTTAGAATTAATAGTTTAGTGTAGAAGATATATAAGGAACAAGTAGCACATAGGTATAATGTTTTATGAATGTTATAAAGAAAAATGGATTAGGATAAGGGATATAGAATGATGCATATCCCTTGATGTAGTGTTCTATTTTAGATAGGAAGTCAGGAAGGTCATCTGGGGACTGACATGAGCTAATATCTGGATTGAAAACATTCCAGTCTGAGGAAATAGAATGTGCAAAGGCCCTGAGGCAGGAGCATGATGGGAGTGCTCCAGAGACTGCAAGGTCAGTATGGCTGAAAGACTGCACATAAGGAGGAAGATAGCAAGACACCAGGCACGAGATGACTGAACCAGGGTTTCGGCAATAAGGGTAGAGAGAATTCACCAGATTAAGGATGTATTTCAAATGTAAAGCTGACAAGAGCATCTGATGGTTCAGATGTGGGATATGAGAACAAAAGAGAAAAGAAAATGCCAAGATATTTAGCCTAAGCACTAGGTGAATGATGGAGCCCTCAGCTGAGATGGAGAAGACTGGAAGGGGAAAGCAAGGGATCACTTTTTTACAGGATAGGTTTGAGAAGACTATTCAGTATCCCAGCGCTATATAGCAGTGGGTGGGGTCTGGAGTTTAAGGGGGAGGAGGTTGGAGGAGGCAGGAGTCTGTGAATCATCAGTGTATGACAGTATTTAAAATCATGGAACTCTGTGGAAGTCAGTGTGGGCAGGGAAGTGAAGCTGTCCAAGACCAAGTCCTAAGGCTCCAATATCCATGGGGAAGAAATTGGAGGAGGACCTATCCTGGGAGCTTGAGAAGTGACCAGTAAGGTGTGAGAAAAACCCAAGAGGCTGTGGAATCTCAGAAGGCAGGGGCAGCACCTAGAACAGTGTCTAGTGCACAGTAAATGCTATATAATTAGCTTCTATTTTTATTTCTCCTTTTGAAGCCCTATGATTGATTCCCAAGTAGTCCTCTGAGCTCTGATTTCAAATAGAGCTACAGTTGACTGTGACAGGAGGTATTAGACTCCATGATCAGAAGTGCTAGAGCAATAGAATAAATTGGGATTTAGAAGATATACTATATTTGGCAATGTAAAACGTCATTGGTGACTTTGAGAAAAGAGGTTTTAGTGGAGGGACAAAATTCCAAATGGATTGGGCTCAGGAGAGAATAGCAGGAGGAGAAAAGATGTGCCAACTCCACTGTTGAGGAATTTTGCTCTAAAGAGGAACAGAGAAATAGAGGAATTGTCAGAGGAAGATATAGGATCAAGGGAAGGTTGTTTTATTTTTATTTTTATTTTTTATGTTTTATGTTTTATTTTTATAAGATGGGAGATACTTTTCTAGGATGGTTTCATGCTGATGGCAATGAGCCAATAGAGAGTCTAAATTAAGAGGTAGGAGAGAAAGGACAATTCTAGAATTCTAGGAATAAAGTCCTAGCTAATAAAGCTACATTAGACAGTGTCCAAGTCTTCCCTAAGACTCAGGCCTTAGGTAAGAGCAAAGATCATTAATCCATTTTTAATAAGATGCAACAAAGCTAAATCAACAGGTGTAGAGAGGGTAGGCTAGTAGATGTTTCAATGGGAGCACAAGGAAGTTTGATTCTGACTGATTCTTTTTTCTCAGAGATTAGAGGGTCACTGGCTGAGAATGAGGAGGAAGGAGTAGGTTTTGGAGATTTCTAAATATAGGAGAATAAGTGAACTATTTGGCCTATTTGGCTTGGACAACATGGCTTCAGTATGACACTTTCCAGGACAGCCCAGAGGGATCACTGGAGGTGTGTGGTCATGTTAAGATCAGTCTGGTGTTTTTCTATTCAGCCATTGTTTTGTATTTTTCTTCATCTACATTACTTACATTGTTTATGTTGTCTTTGATCATATGTAAGGTGTTGTTTTTTTTTCTCTTTGTGTAGGCAACTCAAATTTTCTAATTTTTTCTCTATAAATTCTGGGATTTGTATTTTTTTTTTTATATTCTTGAGAAGGCTCAACATCTACCCTAAAATTAATTTTTTTTAAATTCTTCAGTTTTCTGATATTTTCATAATAACTATTAGGATTTTCTTCTATGTAGATTTTTGGTTTGTGCATAATGGTCTAACTTCATTTTTCTCAAAATGGGTAGTAAGGTGTCCCATAATCTTTCAAAAATTCACCCTTTTTCCTCTTAAATGCCATGTTTGCTAATATGAATACATCTATTTTTGGACTTTCATAATTATTTCATTCATCACTTGCCTGCTCTTCCATTATTACTGCATTGCTTTAATCACTACAGTATTTTTAAATATCTGATGGTAAAAGTCACCATTCAAATTTCTCTCAAAATTTCATGGCACACCTTGGGAATTTTTTCTTCCAGATGAAAATTATCTCCCAAATGACTCTAATTCAATACAATAATCATCTTGTAAAACATCATTTAAAATCCTGAAGGGATTTTGATTGGAATTAAATTGAATTTAAAGATTAATTTGGGGAGAATTAACATTTACAATCTGAGGACTTTTCGCAGAGAAACCTGTGATTCTCCGTATTTATTTGGGTCTTTTTGATGTTCCTCAGAACAGTTTTATAGATTTCTTCAATGAAGAAACTCTGTAGTATCTTAAAGGCATTTTCTGGCTCTGACACCATAAAATAAAACTCATCTATGGCCTTCTACATGGCCCTTTGAACAAATGAATCTCTTTGTGCCATGGTTTCCTATCTGTTAAGAAAGGATTGTTGTGGGGGAATAAATGAGTTAGCACCTGTGAAGCACTTAAAACACGCCTGGTGCTGCCATATTGAAGCCCTATAATCTCAGAGTCCTTTGTGATCTGACTACATCACACCACTGCTTTTCCACAAGGGAGTATGTGTCTGAGGCTTTGCACACATTATTCCACGGTGTCTAAAGAATATAGTTTCCAGACTTTCAGCTTCTGTAACGCAGGAGAGAACTTAGTAGGGCAGGATGCCACTTTCAGAGAGATGAGAAAGATTTCTCATTACAACATAAAAATACGTAAAAAATTATTTTGAAACTGCTCTGTAGTTGGCTATTTGTGTTTGGTACTTTTTTTTTTTAGATAATCTAAAAAATTATCTCTATAAAAACAGACAAATTTAAAAAATGCTTTAAGGGCAGAGGGGGACTTTGCAATGGATGAGCTGCCTGAATATCAGTATCTTTATATATATAACCAGTAAAGGACATCTTTTGAACCCACAACGCAAGCCCATGACATCCATTTCATATTTAACAAATGAAATTTGTACCATGTTGTTCTTTTTCATGTGCCTTCAAAATCACAAATAACAAAGATGCCTGCTAGTCACTGAGAAGAGGAGGTAGTACCAAAACTACTTGGGATTGGTCTATCTTTTTCAATCTCCTGGTTTTATTACCAGAACCAAAAGACTTGTGAGACTCTTCACCTATTAAAAAATAATTTTTTCGGGGCGCCCAGGTGGCTCAGTGGGTTAAAGCCTCTGCCTTCGGCTTGGGTCATGATCTCAGAGTCCTGGGATCGAGACCCGCATCGGGCTCTCTGCTCAGTGGGGAGCCTGCTTCCCCCTCTCTCTCTGCCTGCCTCTCTGCCTACTTGTGATCTCTCTCTCTCTCTCTCTGTCAAATAAATAAAGAGAATCTTAAAAAAAAAAATACTTTTTTCTAGGAAGCATTAAATATTGTTAGTGTCAGAAGTCTGCCCCAGAATGCTCTAATAAGTGAATAGATATATGTTACATGAAAAGTCTTCCTGTATATTTTCTTTAAAAACCAGAGTTTTAGACAAAAATTTCAGAACATTCTAGGCTGGGCTGTGGGAGGTGACACTCACTCTTCCACGGTGGCCATTGGTTGGGGAGGAAGTAAAAAGATGGTAAAAAAGAAAACTTACCTCTGTTTCTTTCTCTCTCTCCACTGAAATAGGGAATATATTTAATTATAGAACCCATGGATTCTCCCTCATGTAAGTATCGGCATAACAACCCCCTCAAAGGAGACGGTTCCAGAGTATTTCAAACCACTGACTGGGAGAGCCCTGGGATCATTTTTGCTGGCATGTTCTAACTTGCAGGAGTTCAACACATACTACATGGCCAGCTGAGCTAAGCACTGAAAAGAGAGCCTTGGTCCCTGGAGAATGTCTTTAGAACATGGTAACTAGAGTACTAGGTCAACTGCAAAGCTACCTCTGAGAGTAAGTAAAACAGACAGAGGAGAAAATAGCCCATGTAATATTAATGCATATTGCACTGAAGAAAGAAATAGGCTCCAATTGCAGTGTCCCTATGACCTGCTGCCCTAATTTACATGCCTTTGGACTTAACACACTCCCACAGCATCAGCCTGTGGTTTCTGCTTCTCTCTGATGCATTTATTTCTTAAAATCATTGAACTTTTTGAAAGAACAGAATCAACAGGATAGAGTAAAAAACAAAACCAAGCCAAGTTCAAGGGCAGACGCTAATCTATGGTGGTTGCCCAGAGGATGGCCAATCACACGGGGTGGGGAAAGCCCTTCCCTGACCTTCATTCTGGGTTTTCCAAGGTCTCAGGCCCTAGAAGAGCCCCCACCCTTACTCCAGGCTGTGGGTCTTTACACTACTCATGGGAGTGTGGTCTTTGAGGATTCTCAGAGCAGAATCTGATGAAGAAAGAGACCTCAGAAAAGAGTACTACCACACATCTACCCCAACTGGGATCCAGAGCCCAGGCACAGTATGTAAATGTCTGGTACATTTACTTCTACGCAAAATCAAATATATTGTCAAATTGAAAAGTCATTATTGACTTAACCATTGTGAACAGCTTAAGCACCAACCTACAAATGATGATTTAAAGTAAATATACAGCAGAGGAGGCCCCCAAATCCCTTACACTGCACCGCAATAATGCAATACTCCGTGAAGCCTAAACCAATACGCAGCTCCAGAAAACTAGTGAGACTCTGAAAAATAGTACTTACCAAGGAAAATATTCCATTGCAATTGCTTAACTTACTGTAGTGTACACCATTTTCTTTCAGCCTCTGTAATTCCCCTGTCATTTAGTTTTTTTTTTTTTTACAACTTTTTAATCCAGATGGAGAATGTCGGTAAAGGTCACTGTTTCCGGATATGACCTGCTCCTAAAAGAACTTCCTCCAGTAGGGGGCTGCACGGACTGAGCAGGGAAGCCATGGCCTTTTAGGGAGAAAAACCATGTCCTAAGCCAGAGCTCATCATTATAGACATTAAACTGGTTTAGGGTTTATATCTCTGTGTGAATCTAGTCATAAAACATAATCCACCCCATTTCAGATTAAATTTGGCCTCCACTTTGCCAGGAACAAGAACATAAGTTATATAATAGGTCATCTCCCTTGCTCAAAGATGCCATCCGTTACTGTGCAATTACTCTCCTTTTTAGTCAAGCTAATGAAGTTGAACCAAAAGCAATCGCACCTACAAGAACAGTCACTCGACACAGAGTTGATTGACTGACAGAAATAAGAGGAGGTCCACAGTGAAACCATAGGCACAATGAAAAACATTGATTGAAACCATATAGTCAGCCCGGTGTTCGTAGTTTCCTTCACGAGTGATTCCTAAAATCAATTTCACTATATGGAAAACGTGGGTAGACATAATGCAGTTGAAAATAAGGAGCCACACAATTATGGATAGAGAAACGAGCTGAGACACATTGAAAGGTTAGTAAGGGAAGCGGGGCAAGATAAAGAGAAGTGGGCAAAATATGACGAAGGAAGTTTCCGAGCCATGGAGTGAGGCGTGGGAGCAAAGAGGTCTGAGGCGGATTTTCCAGTTCATCATTGCTCTCTTCTTAAGGGTACCATTTTCATTCTGGAAGGGTTTCCGGGATGAGGTGCGTTTTTAAATGAAGGATTTGGAGAAAATGGTGAGACTGGTTGTCAGAGCAGAATCTCATTCTCAGCAGCAGGGAGGAAGGGCTGCGTACTAAAAAGAAAGGCAGAGTGGCTGGGAGAGGGAGCCCGTGCACTAGGCTGGAAGGAAGCAATGAAGGAGAAGCCAACGGATGTGCTGTGGCAGTTAACACCCAGCAGCCTCGGGGGATGGCAGCCCTGACAATAACCACGTCAGAACACAGTTCAGTGTCGGGAGGGAAAGATGTTGGGAGGAATTTAAATCAAATAAAAATAAAGACCATCGAAGCGTAGAGAGAATAAGGGCATTAAAACAATAAAGGGTCCCCTAACTCCCTATTGTCATTAAACTCCCCTTCCCTGCTCTGGATTCTAAAGGCACTGCGACCAACGGGACCCCTCGCAACCTCCGTGTTTCCAGAAATAGCAGCAGGTGATGCAAACTTTCCCATCAGGAACTGGATATTTTTATCTTTCTGTCATCCTTAAGGAAAAAATAAAAATAATCATAGCTTGTGTTGTCGAGTGCCTCCTATTTGGCAGGGCTGTTCTGAGCACTTCACGCATGAACTTCTGCTATCCTCGGAACAGCTCGGTGCTATAATTATCCCCAGTTTTTGGTTGAGGAAAAGAAGGAACAGAAAAGTAACTCTCCCAGAGTCACACAGTTAGTAAGCAAGGAAGCCTGGATGGAAACCCAGGTAGCTGGCTCCAGAGTCTACGTTCGTGACTTGTCCACGCTGCTGTCTCCCGAAAACACCAGCACCAGCACTGACTATGACCTTGGACAAGTTTGCACTGCCTTCCAAAGACCGCACTGTCATACACAGGCAGGAAACATGGATGCAACTCAAGTTGTTTCTATTGGGTGCCCAGTGTGGGCTCAGGAGCACACATGCTTATGCCCAGGACCTCAGAGCAATCTGGCCCGTGTGCCTTTCATATTTGGTTCATTTATGAGAACTCTAACCCAGTCCTAGTTCTCAGAGACATTTTGATGGTCATCTCATGTCTTTTTCCAAATTTGAGCACCTGGTAGGCTCTTTAAGAATCCTAGTTTGCTATCAGATTTGACTTTTTAAATAAGACCATCTCATACAGATTCCTAAGAAAGATTCCTAAGCCAAGTACCTGGGGATACATACTCTTGTCTCTAAAGGTTAGACGTTATTTTTTAAAAATATTTTTATTTATTTATTTGACAGAGAGAGAGCAAGAGAGTGAACACAAGCAGGGGGAGTGGGAGATGGAGAAGCAGGCTTCCCATTGAGCAAGGAGCCCGAAGTGGGGCTTGATCCCAGGACGCTGGGATCATGACCTGAGCCAAAGCCAGATGCCTAACCACTGAGCCACCCAGGCTCCCCAAAGGTTAGATCTTAAACTTGTCTGGATTTTCTAATTTTTGTCATATTTTTTCCCCTAAAGCATGGTATTGGGTTTCTGGATTTGTAAATGTGTAGGATGTGTTCCTCTGTGTTTGTTGTTTTGTGAGCGGTGCCATCCATTGCTGATTTCCAAGGTCATGTTCATCTCTGAGTAATGGTAGCACAATAGAGCAGGGTTGTGAAGGTGGTAGAGAGGAAGAATAATAGGATTTGGGCTAACTGAAAAAAATATATAAATACGTATTCTGAATAGAAAGATGACATCTGAGCAAATCAGTTATAAAAGACCCTAGTCTTTCACGAGAAGGGAAAATGCCGATGCCGAGAGGGATGCATTTTCTTTTAATAATTTGGTAAAGGGCTTCCTGCTGAAGGCAATATTTGCTGCTGAACGGCTTTTTCTATTCTCCAGCCCTCGATCCATCCCTGTCCTGATAATTTTGAAACACAATGTAGCATCTTCTTTCTTGGCTCCTATAAAATGCAGCGTCCGCTGCTCATCTTTTTAACAAGAGTTCTTATCCTTTTATAAAAATGGACACTGGAGTGTAATAGGGCCATCTCGGCCCCTAAAGATATCTTGGGTTGAAGAAAGAGAAAGACTTACAAATGAGGCAATAAAAAATAAATTACACAACATTAAATTTACTAAGTAAGCAAGATAATAGAGTCTGAAAGCCAAAGGTGCTGAGTGAGCAAGCCTCTACTCCATTCAGATCTCAGTCAGCTTCGACGTGACCCGCATGCTAATCCCGCCGAATGGAATATGCATGGTGGAGGCGGCCCTCGGTATTGCCATTAGTTATTCAGTTTGCACGATATCCTTCATTACTAACCTTCTCTTTTCCAAAGCCTATAACTGAGTGGTAAAAATTTATATCTTCCGTTATTTTTTTTAAAGACATTTTTTTTTAAAGATTTTATTTATTTGACAGAGAGAAACACAGCAAGAGAGGGAACACAAGCAGAAGGAATGGTAGCGGGGGAAGTAGGCCCCCTGCAGAGCAGGGAGCCCGATGCAGGGCTTGATCCCAGGACCCTAGGATCATGACCTGAGCCGAAGGCAGACGCTTAGCCACTGAGCCACCTAGGCGCCCCTGTCTTCCGTTATTTTTAAAGGACCGAATTTGGCATACAAATCCTGGTGCTTAAAATGGAAATTTATTTGAAGAGAAAATTGGGCTGCATTTGAGCGAGACTCCATTAAATATTACACAAGGTTACTGGCTTAACTGTTAAATCTAAGGATGAGAAAAACAGTTAACACCATGGGGAACAGTATTCTTACATCTGTATGAACAATACAAACAGACTGGCAACTATGTGAAAATACTGCTCTGGCAATTGGGGAGCCCCCAGAAGATTCCATTCCTTTTTGGGCATTCAGAGAAGGTATTTCTGGAGATGAAGGATCTAAAGTAAAGCCTTACAGTATATTCTTCATGTTTAAAAAAAAAAGCCAGGAGATTTATAAATGTGAAAAGCCCTCAAATGAAAACAGAGATGAGACAGACCTTGTGACTTGGTTGGTACTGAAAGATCAAGGACAGTGCAAGTGGGCTCATTGTTCATGTATGTCCAGTGGATAAATGTGTGGTATGGCCTCTCCCCAGCTGGGGTCCTCGATGTCATTACTGGACATCAGATCATTGGCCCAAGACAGCATCTCTCATTTTAAAGCTCGTACCCCTTTTGATACACTTGATAATCTTGTCATTCCCCCAGGATTCAACCCACAGTGCTCTGGGTTGAGTCATGTTACAATGGAAATACAATGGCCACTCCAACACAAGACTTCTCATTTATTTGCTTCTCATGAAGTAGATTACATATATTAGATCCTTTTCTAAAAGCAAGTTTTAATTGGAGAGAAAGGAGTTTGAGGGGAAATGACTTTTCCTGTGCCAGATACGTAGCAGGGTCTCAAAGATGTTAGCTCTCCCGTGGGATTGCTGGTGGTAAAGATGGCTAAAGGGAAACCAATGTTTCTGACCCTATTGGATTCTGTATGCACTTGATAATCTTTACTAATCTGTATGTACCCGACTGTTAAGTCTCCAGCAGTGATGAGGAAATTCCCCCTGGTCTGATTATCCAAGAGAAGCTCAAGCAGAGAGAAGAGAGCCTATGAAGGACAAAGAGTTAGTGGAATTATTGGTTCTAATATTTTGCATGAGGTTATTTTTTCCTCAGGGTGTTAGTATCCTGAATCCTAATTTATTTTATTATTTTATTTTGCATGACTGTTTCTCCCATGGCCCATTCACATACAAGCTCTTTGCAGACAGAACTGAATCCCCTTCAAGGCATCAAGACCCTGTGGCCTAGAGCTCCCAGCCCCCAGGGTTGGTTGAACAGACCCAAGATCAGTCTTTGCTCCCTGCAACAGCACCTTGCTCCCCTCCCTGTAGTTTCAAGCAATGCCAAGTACACAATGACTTTTCTTGGATTACTTTGGCATAGTTTGGGTATACAATAAATTGATTCAAGTTGCACTTCAGGTTGAGTAGAGAAGAAATATATACCCTTTCTGGTCATTGGCCCGGCAGTAGATAGTCTTCAGATAGCATGAATTACTAATAATACAAATTCTAAATAGAGCCCAAGATACTTTATTCAAAGCAATGTATGTTGATTGTATCACTAATAAGTTTTGAGTATCTTTAATTTGTTGAGCTATTAGGAACTGGAGATATATGAAATCAATTGTGTATGAATTAAAAAATAAAATTACTGGGGCGCCTGGGTGGCTCAGTCGTTAAGTGTCTGCCTTCAGCTCAGGTCATGATCCCAGGGCCCTGGATCGAGCCCCACATCGGGCTCCCTGCTCGGCAGGAAGCCTGCTTCTCCCGCTACCATTCCCTCTGCTTATGTTCCCTCTCTCGCTGTATTTCTCTCTGTCAAATAAATAAAATCTTAAAAAAAATAAAAATAAAAAATAAAATTACTGTGTTACATATTGTTAATTAAAAAGGAATTCTGGTGCCGCCTGGGTAGCTCAGTTGGTTAATTCCCCTACATTTTGGTTTTGGTATCATTAATTGGCCATATCAGGTCTTGAAACTAGGTCAGCTTTGGTTCTGTTTCTCCTGTATACCTCACATCACAAAATCTCTAGGATGAATTCACTTTACTCAAGAAATATCCACTTGATCCATCCCCTCAGCTTCTTCTCCATCAAGTCCATGTTAACTCTTTCTGGGACCAGGCACGGTAGACTGTCTACTGCAAGTCGCTTCTTAGCAAGGAGCAGGTAACGTGTTTCCAGACTCCCACTGCACCATTTTGCCCCTCTGTGTATGCCCCGGTACACCATGCTGCACCACTATGGTGCTTCCAACCTGCCCTGATCATGCCCCTACCTTCTCCTGTGTTCTGTTCCAGGCACTACATGAGACACCTATCAAGTAGATTCCCGCAAGCTCCCTCATTTGGCCAAGGCACTCAGATGATTCTCTCTAAAATAGCAAACTCATAGACCCCATTCCAGACCCACTGGGTCAGAAACTCTGGGGCTGAGCCCAGCAGTCTGGGTTTTATCAAGTCTGACATCTGATTTTGATGCAAGCTGAAGCTTGAGGACCATTGCGGTTAGTAGCTTCCATGTTCTCATCCCCAGCTTGATTATAAGCTCTCTTAGAGCCATCAACCAGCCAAGAACATAACTTGACATAGGGCAGGAGCTCAAACAATGGGCTGCAATTTTGCTCTACATTTTTCTCTGCTATTAAACTAGCACTGCCTTATTTTCTAAGGGCAGTATTAGCTCCTTGCCATTGCCGGGCCCTTGGGTGGGGGGGGGTCCCTCTCCATTCCTAGGAGTTTCTTCAATTCACCAATACCTTTTATTAAAATCTCTTCTTGAGGTGTGCCATCTGTTTCCTGTCAGAATCTTGATAGATACCATGCCTTAAGAATATATTCATTTTTGTAAAGGACCACAGAAGCAGTGCCTATTCCAAAGAACAAAATTGCTGATGCTATCCATTCAGGTTTTGGTGTTTGAGGGTAAAGAACTTCCCAGTGCTATTCTAAAGAAAGAGCTGGGTTTATTTTCTATGTTCTGTGTGCCAGAAATATCCTTGGCCATTATACATTGCCATTTAATTCTCACAGTAATAATCATGAGGTCTTATTATTTCCATGTTACTGGAAATCCAAGCTGAAAGCATCTGTCACTTACATCAGATCACAAAGCTGGAAGGTGGAAACTCCAGAGTTGGAGTATTTATCCGATGACCAAGTCAGGGTCACTAAGCCCCCTGGAGGCCTGGAGCGTTGTCCCTTTGCACAGGGGGCCCCCGCAAACACTATACAGGAATGGGGTCACTGGTCAGGCCAATCAGGAGGCAGAAAATAAAACCCTGGAGATACCCTGGAACGTAACTTCTGCTTAGTGAACAATTTCAGGGAACTCTGGGGGGCATGACAGGGCCACAGTGAAGGATGAAGCAGGAGAGAGAAAAGAATTCAAGGTGAAGGGCATTAAGTGTCACAAGAAGCGTGTGCTTTTCAAGGATTAGGCTGTGAAAGCAGAAGGAAATTGTACAGGATTGATAGATGAAGAAAAAGGACAAAAATAGACTATATTGCAACTAAGTGTCAGCAAAAAGAAGCAGTTGGGGAGACAAATACAAGGACGGTACAGGTTAACATTTGGAGAGTGAGCGAGATTATGCTAACTGGTCAACTTTCCTTGCTGGGGGCTTTCCTGGCCTTTTTACCTCTGGGCGTCACTGGCGCTCCCTGCACGTCCAGGGAAGGACTGCTTTAACCATTATCATGCTAACTATGACACGCCTTCTGAGTATAAATGCCAACCCCCCAAATGGGCACAGTGGATTTCAAATCCAAGTCCACACTGAACGCAGCAAGACTTGGCCTTCTGTAAACAATACCCACAAGAATCTGCCTGAGAAAGTGGCTTTTACTGTGTGGTTCGTCTAGTCATCATCATTAACACCTGTGGAACAAATGGGAATGTGAATCAGAGCTGGAATGAAATGTCACTTTCCTCAGCACGGGAGACTGAAATGGCGACCCCTCACGCCAGCTCTGTGCTTTGTGCCAGGCAGGCCACGGCCCCCGAGCCCCGTGGAGCTTAGCACACTGCAGCAGAGGGGTCAGACAATATAGAAGCAACCTTTCCAACTGGGGCAGGTGCCATAAAAGAAGCGAACAAGATAAGATGGAGAATAATATCAAGTATCAAAGCCCCCTGCGGAAAAACCATTTGAGCGTCGGCCTGAAGGATTACAAAGACAAAGACAAAAACCGACCATTCAAAATACAGGAGCCAAGCTTTTCAGAGGGAGAGTGCAGTCAGGGCATAGGCTTAACGTGGGGAACACTCTTGGTACCTTCCCATGAGTGCCAAGTGGGGAATGCCTGGGGGTGGGGTGGTGCTGAAGTTGGGAGAAGTGTTAGCTCGAGACCACATATGAGCCTAGAGGGGCCTAGATCTCTCAGCGCCATGATGATTCCGTCCAAGCCGTGGGTCTCTGAAAAAAAGAAAGAAAAAGAAAGAAAGAAAGAGAGAGAGAGAGAGAGAGAGAGAGAGAGAGAGAGAGAGAGAGAGAAAGAAAAGAAAGAAAGAAAGAAAGAAAGAAAGAAAGAGAAAGAAAGAAAGAAAGAAAGAAAGAAAGAAAGAAAGAAAGAAAGAAAGAAAGAAAGAAAGAAATAAAGAAAAAGAAAGAAAGAAATAAGGTGGATAGGTGGATGCACTTTCTTTTCTTTGCAGAGAATCAGCTCTTGCTTCTGCTCCTGGCAGGCTGTCCGGAGCCTTGGCAGGTGCAGGCTCCCTTGACTTTATAAATGGGCAGCCCGTAGTCAAGAATTTCCAAATGTGATTAAAATGAAACTGCCGTTGAAATCAGGTTTGGCTGCCCGTCTCTCTGGTACTCAGAAAGAAGAGCCCCTCCTGGACCTGGCAGGCAAACTCAGTGACATTGTTTGGAATAGATTTAGGAAAGGCTGCCAGGTAGACAGGAGATTTCAATAACCGTGCAGCCAAATTAGTAATTAGAGGGACTGGGGACTGGGGACGCACCGTGGAAAAACCCTATGACCTTTCCATCGTTGAAGTCATTGAGATAAATGAGCTCCGAAAACAGTGCCTCGTTTGAGAAAGCAGACACACTGTATGATTAACTCCTTATGAGGCTGGCTAAACACCATTTGCTGAAATCAGAAAATGGTAAATTCTTAATAGTTCTTTTGGCCAGTTGATCGCGTGAATAGTTCAAGAGAGGAAGGATTGGCCCCAAATGTCCTACGTCAGTGGAGAAGCACAGATAAAATACATTTTCCTGGAGGGTTTCAGTTTGCATCCAAGGCCAGCAGACCAAATCTCTACAATTTCCTCTCTCTGTGGTTCCTCGCGTCGTGGAAGAGATGGTTCCAGAACGATAAACAAAAGTAATGCTTAAAGTAAACGGACTGTACCTGCTCGTGAGAGTAATGAGGGTCCGCAGCCAACACGGCGGCAGCACACGCTTCCTCTATGGCTTGTTTTAATTGAAACTGATGGAGCTAGGGAGCTGACTGGGTTTTGCATAAATCATCATCGGTAATACACTTTCAAGGGTAATCACAACATTAATATACCAAGCAGGAAGTGAAATAATTAAAATTTAGCACATTGTGGTATTGAAGTTTCCAAAATTAATCTAAAGCACCTTTCCTCAGTACGAATGAGCAATCGCTTCAATCCACAGAAAGGGACAGTCAGAGAAATACTACATTACGTACACCATCCGCCACAAAAAAATTTTCCACTTTTCTTTCTACCTTGCAATCAACCGCATGTATTTTAATTGCTTTTCCTTCCTTCTCTGGTGGTGCTACACTTTTAAAAAAAATCGTTTTACCTGCCTTTAAGCTAAAGATGTGGCATAAAGCCATACAAAATAGAAATCCTGTAAATCTGGGGGTGTTGGAGAGAAAAATTGTTCCCACATGACCCTTAGGAAGATAATTCCAGCCCAGAGAGTGAATATGGATGTGTACAATGCGGAGAAACCTGTGGTGATGAGGATCTCATTTCAATGTATCTGTATAAAAGGTAATAAAATATCCAGGCTGGATACCCTAGTGAGCCACAAGGGTAAGGTACTCAGTGGCGCTAAATGGCTCACTTGTCCTGATAAAGCAAGTATCTTTAATGCCTCATGTCTGACAAAAGATAATCAGCAAGAAAGCTCCCTGTTGTAATGTATAATCTCATAGGCAGACAGCTTGAGCACAGCAATATTTTGCAGGGACCACACCCCACTGTTCTCAGGCTAGGAACACCTTGACCTAAAAGTACAAAAATGGCAGCCATGGCACTTGCTTTCATCAGAATGTTGGGTAGGGGCTTCCTCCAGTGGGCAAGATTACCAGTCCTCGGCATCCTAGATAAAAGCTACCACATCCCCAAATTATAAAGTAGGTGAAATTGGCTTCGGGGTCTCTTAAGTCACCTTGGGGTTATTTCTTTTCTCCTCAATATCACGCTTTCCACAGGGAGTTAGCAATCTCCCAGTGTCTGGAGACAAGAGGAGGCAAGGACTTCCCATCACTGTTGTAAGAATTACTTGACCAGGGAACTTCATTCAGACTTTGCTGATGAGAGGAACACCAAAGAAGAATTTTGTTGTTGTTCTAACTGGTAGTTCATCCATTTCCAAGGAAGATGTGGATTGTTCTTTTCCAGATCCACTGGTATCAAATCGGCCACTCCCTTGTACATTCCTCCTGGGAAATGGTCATGACATCTTGGCATTAAACTACCAGAAGCACTTAGGGATATCTGCCCTAGAGACTTATTCTTACTTCTTCCAGATCATTTATAAGAGTTGAATGATGTCAGTCCTTACGTCTGTCCCTGACAGACTTCACTCTGACACTTACTCATGCTGAGAAGTCTTGATGTGTTCTTAGTAAAGTTCCTCTTAGAGGTTGGGTTCAAAGAGATATAGGAATTTTGAACGGTGGTATCTTGGACACTAGAGAAAGGGTATTGGAAGTGAGAAATGGGATAGTATCCCTGATGTCTCTTGCATAATGTTATTGAGATTGTGCTTCCAAACCTGCCCATCTGATGAAGCCAATTCTGACAACCATCAAAGCAGACACTGCCATTTCCTACAGTGAAAAATTCTCTGGTGGGTTTAGTTACCTTCAAGTGATGGGATATGTGAAAACACTTGAAGAGTAAGAAGAGCTGTCAGTTAAAGTTAGGTTTCTAAGGATCACCTGGCCAACCACAATTCCCAGTAAACCATGGCCAAAAAAAATGCTTCATTTGGAAAGTAATAAGAGCCCTCATCAGATTATCTTAATGCTTTTTTGAATGAATACTCTTTCATATTCTAAGTGCAATTCTTTCTGTTAATACTAGCAAACCAAAATGCAAACAAGTCCCACTGAAATTCTGAAGGCACAATCTAAGCATATATTGATGCCAATATCCTTGATCAAAACTTCAGTATCTTTAAATCTCCATCTCTATCTCTAAGTCTTCCCTGGTACCTATCCAAAAGCTTTTGCAACTGTTAAATCTGTCTCAGCTTCCTAGAATTTTCAGGGAAGAGAAAAAATTGGGTAATATAAGTGCCATCAATTCACAACGAGTCAAAATATATTGACTGAATATCTACTAAGAGGAAAAAATGAAAAGTGGAAAGCAGAGAGGAAAGAGGTGGAGGAAAAAAACAGAAGAAGAGAAACAGAAACACAAGCAAAGGACGAAGAAGAAAGAAGAAGGGAAAGGGCAAAGGAAAGAAGAGCAGAGCAGAGGGAGGAAGAAGGGGGAGGGACAAGAAAAACAGGAAGGAAAACAAATCTAAGTAAAAGCTGTGCTCAGCTTCACTCGGTGACACTACTGTGACCCTCTTCCCCATTACCCTCATATGCTGGCCTGTCACCACTCACCCTCCACGCCTGTGGTGATTCACCTTCTTTATACTCATGATTACACTAGGGAAGTTGTCATATTTCTAAAACTTTCATCATTTGCTTCCAAAGTAGCCAACTCTCAGAGGGGTTTTAACCAAGGGTCTAGTTACTTCCCTTCCAGGAAATGTGCAAAGCATCCTGTTTGTAAATTACCGTGATGATACAGCAAGAGTCATTTTCTTCCAGATTTTATTTTGGTTTTGATCCTGCTGAATTTTGATAACTTTGTCATCAAGCATAATTTAAAAAATAATGTAATTACGGAGTACATAGTGCAGGTGAAATGCAATTATTTGGACTCCCAGGAAATAAGCTCTTACAAGCAAAGTAGCAACTTGAAGGAGGATCAGGAAACCGTGTGTCACCCTCCTCTGATGGAGTGGTGCCGCCATCTGTACTGGGCTGAATCCAAGCAAGCAACCAGCCAGCCAGAAGGCTAAGGCAGGATCAATGAGCTGCAGCCCCGAGGAACATCTGGTTCCTTGATGTTAGACACAGTAATTCCATAAATGGTTAGAGCCAGAGTGTCTTCAGAGAAAACATAAGAAATACAAAGTTTACTATTTTCTCCTGCCTGCTCACCTTCTCTACTTTGGCCCTCTCTCACAAGAAAATATAAGGCATGGCCTAACAATAAAATAGTTGCTATAGACTGTCTGTGTCCTCCCCAAATTTACGTGTTGAAACCTAATCCCCAATGTGGCAGTATGGAGAGGTGGGTATGGAGAGGTGAGTAGGTTATAAGAGCAGATACCCCACAGATGGACTTAGCGCCTTTATAAGAGAGACCTGAGAGAGCTCCCTGACTCTTCCTCCGTGTGAGGGCAGAACCCTGTGAGAATCAGGGAGCAGGGGCTCTCCGGACACCAAGTCTGCCGGCACCTTGACTTTGCCCCCCTACCTCCAAAACCGTGAGAAATAAATTGTTGCTAAGCCACTCAGCCGACGATGTCTTGATAACCTAGATTAAGACAATAACAGTTTGGGAGGTTAAGTTCTCTGGTAGACAAAGTATAACTTCAGAACAGGCACTGGCTCAAAGCCCCGCACAGAGCAAGCGTTCAATGAAACAAATGACCTGTTCATTGTGCACCAGCTTTGGGGTTGGACTGACTCCAACCTGCACTGGACCCAGAGATGACCGTGAGTTCAGATTTTTTCCTCCCCTAGAGCCAGGGAATTTGAGGAGTTCGTTCAGAGACCCAGTCCTCAGGGGATAGCTCCGCACTAGGTGGCTGGACAAAGACAGGATGAGCAGGATCTCAGTATGTTTGCCACCCTATAAAATGAACATTTGTGCCCGAATTTTACGTTGTAACTTGCTTCAGTTGGTGCAGATAGCAGAAGTACAAGGCCTATGGAAAAAGAGCAAACAAAGTGCCAGTATCTTTAGAGCATTCCTGAAGGCTTCTCATGTACGAAGCACATTCAATTTTCCTTTGGGCTTTGATCTTAGTTTCACCTAAAAAGGAAAATGCCTTTTTATTTGGCTTGTTTGCAATTTTTAAAACTTATTTTGTAAATATTTTATAATATTTAAAACAGTATATAATGAGGACTCTATGCCTCTTGCAGCAGAAAATAATTAATAATACTTGGCACTTAATGGCACTTTTCATCATTAAATCTCTTTGTAGACATCAATTAAGGGAAAGATACTTCATCTTTTTAAAGTTGCTGTTATGCTCCCATCATTGCATTTCATGAATATCAGTTGCAATGGGAAGTGAAATATGTAGAATCCAAAATAAAAATCTGCCAGAGGTTTGCTTGAGAGGTAAAAATAAGCCTTTATGTGTTTTCTATTGTACTCTGTGCCTTCAATTACATTTGTAAATAACTTTTATTCATAGCTCTATCTTAAAATCTATTTTTTCTTTGATTACAACTACTGTGATATTGCATTAAAAAAAAAATATTTTGTAAAGTATTTTGAATTATTCAGATGTAAAACCTTCATGAATAGAGCACCCAAAGCACTCCTATTTGTGGAGAGATAGTTGAGATGGCCAAGTTGGAGCAGCCCCCTGATTTTCTATCCTGGAAAGTAAGAAGTTTATTTGAGGAGAGAGAGGATCCTTTTGATGTTTCTTCCTCCCTCCTTCAAAGGGACAAAATTTATTCACTTCTGGGGCCAAACTTACAGCCTTATTTCAATGGTCCTCTTCTTCCCATTGGTTTCTGATGTCTGGATTTTTTAAGATAATCCTTTTATTTTATGATTTGATATAATAAACTTTGTCTCCCACTTCTCATGTAAAATAGCTACCAGAAGGCCCAGAACTCCAACGTCTTCTCACATTTCCATCCTCACTGCTGTGGAGACTCACTCCTGTCTCACCCAAGTTCATTCCTCTGTCAACACTTGGAGCGTCCTTCTCACTCCTCCAGCAATCAAGATGTTTAACTTTATCTTCACCCTCTTCCTTCTTACTGACTCCTTGCCAGAATTCTTTACATGCAAACCATACCAGTCATATGCATCCCCTCTAGGGACTGCCTTGTCCTCCTCTTCATGTTGAGTTTCTTACAAGAGTAGTCTTCTATATGAGTGGTCTACATCAATGTCTCTGTTTTCTCTCCTCCCATTCATTCTTCAAATAAAATAGACTGCTTTCTGCCCTCACAACCCCCTGAACAGTGGCCTCGGCACCCAACAAATAAACCCAACCATCATCTAGCTGTCATATCCAGTAGATGCCTTCCACCTGACACCTCCTCCTTTAATATCATTCTCGTCTGGTTCCCCACATACCTCCTGGATGCTCCCTTTCTGTCTTTTTCGGGGTTCTCATCTCCCTGAATATTAGTGTTACCATTAATTCTGCCCTATGAGTCCTAATCATTGCCTTCCCCCTTCCCGAGGGACTTCCTCTGACCTAGACTGTAACCACCACCTGCAACCACAGTTTGAACATGTTCTACCCCATTCTGTTTTTTTAGCACCCTGTTTCCTCTGCCTGGGGTGTCATTCAGCCCAGATAACTCCTTATCGGTCTTCAAGACCAGGTTCAAGAAGAATTCTCAAATTCCCTCTCTTCTTTTCTCCTGTCTCGACCTTTCCTAACCTTGACAGCAGTGTTGGCTCCCTCCTCGGCCCTCCATAACTTGTGTGTGTGTGTGTGTGTGTGTGTGTGTGCACGCGCACGTGATATGTCTATACTTCAAGATTTCTCAAGAAAAGGGATTCCAGCTTAATTATCTTCACATTCTTGGCACATGGACTAGTTGGAATAAGTCAGGCCAAGATGACTATTTCGTATTAAGGAATGAAAGAGAATAATAATGTGAATTTGGTTCAAGGTTACTTTTTCTTTGTTTTATTCTCAAAGCAGCTAATGAACAAAACAAAGGTTATAAGTCAGATAAGAATGTTGGGAAAGAATGTAGCTCCCCGTTGCTTCTCTTTGGGCATAGAGGTACGCCCAAATTTTGGTGGTACTAGCAGGCCACAGAAAGTGAGGCATCTGCCAAGTCAGGGAAATTGAGCACGTGAATGTGTTTTCTTTTTAGCCACAGCCATTTCAGAACCCAGAAATATCTTTTCTCACGATATAAAAAAACAAATTTGCAACTTGCTAAGTGAGCAACGTCCAGCTTAATAGCAGGTTCCTAGCCTCCAAATGCTTGCCTTGTCAGTACTGGGTCAAACTTGCCTTACCTATACTGATTCTTGAGGGCTAAGGAATTTCTACATGTCCATTTAGCTGTTTTTTGTGGTTAGGCAAGACTAAGTTTATAAGAGTTTTGTAAATATTAAATGTCTTGGAAATGAGTGAAGGACCAGCTGGTTGAAATAATGCATTGACTGTGTAATCCATGGTCCTGTAGCCCACTGATAGTGGGGATAACTCACACATGCTAGATATAAATAGAACCAGCTTCCCACCATGGGTTATTTGAGATAAGCAGCTATCTGAGATAACCTAAGGACACCAGTCTAATAAGACCAATTGAGTTTGAGGAATGGGATTTCCTTTTGTCTATCCCTCATTATAATTCTGATATTGTATTCTATCTTCATACTACTTCCCACTCAGTTGTAAAAGCCCAACTCAACTGTAGTAATGTGAACAATGATATATCATGACTCCATTAAGAACCCCCCTCGTGAATGATTTAAGAATGAAATGGATGAATGTGTATGTTTATGTATGTACATAAATTAATTCAGATAAACTCAAAATTCATTGTTTAAGATGAACTTGTGTCCTAAGAATTCTATTTCATAAAATACTACATATAGTATCATTTTTGCATACAAAGTAGCAACAGAGCTACCGATAACTTCAGCAAGGATTTAATAACAACTTGCCAAATGTCTCTAGAAATACAAGAGAAATATAGTTACATAAATAACAAATTACCTTTAGAGGGCCCTCCACATGCCTATGGAAGACCAGTCTTTAGACTCAAGGACCTTACAAATGTGTTCAAAAGGCAAAATCTATCCACGTGAAACATTAAGGAAGAGTATATTTAATCATATGTTACATTATGTGATTCAAATGAAATGCTATAGACTAGGAAAGATGTGGGAGCATATCACCAGCCCGCACATCACTGGAGGAGCAACAGATCTCTTGAAGTTGGGCAGTTCTGGGTTGAAGTTCAGTACCTGCCCGGTAATTTAACCTCAGGCGGCACTTAACTCATCTTTTTAAGTGTAAATTTCTTTAACTGTGGGGGTAATTCATCTGTACTATGGACCAGACAGTTCTATACCCTGAGTTTTCTTCTGTGCAATGTTGCCATCAGAACAGGTGAGGCAATATGAATATATTAATATTTTATTTGATTATGATGATTCTCACTAAATCAGAGAAAAATGCACATCATCTCTTCCCAGAAGGTGCTGTGTCCTATGGCTCAGCCCAACTCTTACACAAAAAATCAAGTCACTCTCTTGGTGATCTACAGCTTTGTTTGTCATCCAAACTCCTCCTAAACCCGTCCGTCTGTCTTTGTCCAACAGTGGAGCCAAGGTGGCCGCACTTTACTGCCCTTTGATTACTACTTATTTTTCACCTGCACATGTAAAATTATGACCATTATGTGAAGCCGGTCCCGGAAAGACAGGAGAAGTATTTCCTAGTAAAAAGAAATAGTAAATTCAAAGCTTTGAGGCAGAAACAAGTGGGACATAGTCAAGTGGAGAGAAAAAAAGCCAGTATATCTGAGACATAGAGAGTGAGGGGCAGTGATGGGAAGTGGAGGTGTGAGAGGAGGCAACAATCAGATCAGGCAGACAAGTTAGGAAATATGGATTTTTTCTAAGAACAGTGTAAACCTGAGGGAGGTCTAAGTAGTGAGGTGACATGATTAGATTCATGATTCAAGGCTCATTCTTACTGTTAGATCTTTATGAGGGAGTGAGAACGAAAGCATGTAGACCAGTCAGGAGACAATTTCCATACTCTGAGCTGGAGGTGATGGTGTTTAGGCTAATGTTATAGCAACTGTAAACAAAATGAAAGGTCTCAAGATACATTAAATATACATTTCCAACAAATGTAACACATCCGAGGAATAGAAAGGCCAGCGCCACTGGAAATCGAGCAAGAAGAGTGATGGGAGGGTGAAGTCTGAGAAGTAAACAAGAATCATATCAAAGAGACTAAGTTAGGAAATGTGCTGTCATATTTGGCAGAATCTATTGTCAGATTGGATGTGGGAGTCAAAGGGAAGGAGATGAACTAAAGATGATTTGTTTCCAGGGCTGTGGCCAGAGCAGTTGAGTAGCTAGTGGTATCATTTATGGTGAAGACAAAGTCCTGGGGAAAAACAGATTTTGGGAGGTGGAATCCAGAGGTCTGTTTTAGACATGATAAGATAAATAATAGTAACTACTTTGTACGATTGTTGGAGCAACGGAAAGACTGAATGTGTATAAAGCACTTGGCCAATGGGACATAAGTATAGTAAGAACTCAAAAACTATTGTTACTTTCATTGTCAACATTATTATGCATGTAACTATCTTCACTAACTGGAAAGTTTACTAAAAGCAGTTCCATTTTTCCATGACTTCACTAGCCTGTCATTTATGGACCTGAGCAATGCAGGCTGCATTTTGTAGAAAATGTTGGGTTGGCTCCTTTCCCTTATGTGCATGCAATTGATTTTTCTTGTGAATGGAAAGAAGTGAAGTAGAGGTAAATGAAATTTACAAAGCTTCTGTATATCTGATTTCTTTCTTTTTTTTT
>CM053605.1:108732477-108748891 GCA_028646535.1 Procyon lotor
ACTGATGGCTAGTTCCAGGATCCCTCAGGGCCTCCTTCACTGTTGATTTCCAGATAACCAAGGACAGGTGTGTTATAACCAAGGTTATAACCACTCTTGCTGGGGACTGAGTGATTACATTTCCAGGAGTAAGCCTGGCAAAGACAGGCTTCTGCTTTCAGTTCAATCTAATTCAGAAAGCATGCTTGAGTCTTACAATGTGAGCTACATGTGGGGTAAACTCTTATGAGAGATCACCAGCTATTACAGTTACCACCCCCTCTTACTATTCTGTAAAGCACTTTATATGTCTGGTCTTTTTTTTTTTTTAAGAATTTATTTATTTATTTATTTATTTATTTATTTATTTATTTATTTGACAGAGAAAGGGGGAGAGAGAGAGAGAGAGAGAGAGAGAGATATCGATCACAAGTAGGCAGAGAGGCAGGCAGAGAGAGAGAGGGAAGCAGGCTCTCCGCTGAGCAGAGAGCCTGATGCGGGGCTCGATCCCAGGACCCTGAGATCATGACCTGAGCCGAAGGCAGAGGCTTTAACCCACTTAGCCCCTCTATGTCTGGTCCTCTCCCCAACACACACACACACACACACACACACACACACACACACACACACACGCATGCGCACACAGAGCAAGGCACGTGCACTCAGCAGTTCACATAGGAAGATAAGAATGAAGCACAGCTTGTGTTTCTGGCTCAGATGTTATAAAGTTAATTTTAGTTGGAAAACTCCTTAACAGACTTCCAGGAAAATACCACTCCAAACAACAGAGCTGCCATTAACATCTGTCTGCTGTTTGCTCAGTGACACCCAATGCCAATCTCTAAGTCCAGATCCTCAAATCTTTCTCTGAAATTAGTCAGTTTGATGAGGCTCATGATGATATAAAAGCAGTTGTTACTGAAAGAAATTGTTGCATTTGGTGGCGGTGATAGTTAGGGAGCAAATAAGTAAATATAAGTATACATGGATGGATGGATGGATGGATGAGATGATTGGAGGGGTAGATGCATGGGGAAGTGGGTGAGTAGGTAAGTGGTGTTAGCTGGAAGATGGAAGAATTGATGTTGTGGAAAGACCTACCTAACTACCTAACTCTTCCTTCACATTTTCATTCTTAGTGAAAATGAGCATGAAGTCCCTCTAAATCCTGAGAAGGATTCAGAAAATAGGCTCTAGAGTCAGAGTCTTGGCTTTAAATTCTGAGCCAGCTTCCACTTATAAGCTGAGGGACGGGTCTCTGTGACTCTGCAAGAAGCCTTCTCTCCCAATGCACAGTTGGCTTGCTCTTTGGCTGGTGGTACAGGAATGCAGCGGCGGTGGCAATTACCTTAGGGCCATATAGGCATAAAGGTCACCCCATGACCCTTAAGTCATAGCCCTCTATTAAAATCAACCTTTTCGGGGCACTTGGTGCTCAGCGGGTTAAAGCCTCTGCCTTTGGCTCAGGTCATGATCTCAGGGTCCTGGGATCGAGCCCCGCATCGGGCTCTCTGCTCAGGGGGAGCCTGCTTCCCTCTCTCTCTCTGCCTGCCTCTCTGCCCACTTGTGATCTCTCTCTGTCAAATAAATAAATAAAAACTTTAAAAAAAAAAATCAACCTTTTCACTTAAAAAAGTGAAATCATGCCCGGACACAAACTTCTCAGAAAAAAAATATTGAAGTAGAAATTGCACTCAAGTGTCCGTGACCAGATTGGCTTGAAAATAAAATATTTCAAAGAATTTTATCCTATATTAGTGATGCATATAGAAGTCAGCAAGCTGTATCGAGAAACTGGAAGTTTCTCTGGAAAGGTGTTCCCAGTATCGAAAAACTGGAAGGCTTTTCCAGAAACCCAGCTCAGGCATTTCCTTACCTGTGAGGCAATCCATTTAACCTCTCTGAGCCTCTACTGAAGGTGGTATAAACTGGTATCCCTCTGGTCAAAACTGTCTAGCAGATGTGACTCCTTGGGGCCGCACATTGTTTAAACACGTGTGTGTCAAGACTTTAGAGTTGGACGATTGTACCAAAACATCGAGATTTTGAATTTCATTTGGACTGGAGTAGTAGTATCTACACAGTAATCTACTGTGTAGATTCCTACACAGTACCCACTCGGTTCCCCCCTTCGGACTGGGCATCTCTTCTCCAGATCTCCAGAGCCCCCACCACTCCCTACTGGCCACCAATCACTTTCTTTTATCGGAGGTACCTGCTCCCTACCAAAGCCGGGGGGGTTGCAATCTTTACTCTCGTGTATAAAAATAAATGTGGTATCTAAGCTGGGATTGGTGTGAAGAATACATAAGATAAGTGAGGGAAGGAAGGGCCCGGCACATATTTGATATATGATCGTCACGAGACACAGATCACTCCCTTCTCTTCACTGAGCATTTATTCATTAATTCAATAAATGCTTCCTGTTCACTATATACCAGACAAGGTGCCAAGTGCTAGGGATAAGGAGATAAATGTGACACACAGCCGACCCTCAAAAGGCTTGCATTCCTGTAAAGGGAGATGGATCTTTAAACAAATGTAACAGCCATCTGAGCAGTTTGTGCCTTCTTTCCAACCTGCAGTGCTTCCCTGAGGGTATCTGAAAAAGTAAAGAAAACTTTGGAGAGTTTGTAAATGATTCCTTAAAAATATTGCTCAAGATAGCAGGGGATGCTCCAAGCCTGGAGTAAGGAAGTCTCTCCATAGGGAGTTTTCTAAATCTGTTAGTTTTACTAGATTAGACGTGTTCTTATAAAGTTTATTTACATTTTATGCTTGAATGGGAAATTGCAAGGTCTTATAAGATCAGAGGACCTTGATGGAACACTTCAATCCTGCTCTACCTGTTTCTCCTGACTTCAGAGAGATGAAAATTAAACCCCGCTCCCAGTCTAATGGAGGTAGTGAATTGAAAATGGAATCATGAAAGCTCGGAGTACTAATTGCACCTCAAGCTCAATTTTAATACAGTGCAGCCCTGGATTTGAGTTTGCAGAAATCCACCTTCCTGCACCATGTACTTTCGAAATCCCCAGAGAGCCACGGCCTGCTGTGTGTCTGGAAGTATATGTGCGATGTGCTATGGAGCACAGTCACAAGACACATGATAATAACGCAAACGCTGAGGTCCTAATGTACCCTGAGCACACTGTCTCTCTGCCCCACAGCTTTCCTCTGCTCGCTCCACGCTGTGCTCGGGCTTTCATTCTTCTCCAAATCAGCTATCTAGTCAATTTCACCTGTTTTCTCTAGATTTCTGAGACCAGTTCGTAGACATTTACAGATGGACCCAATAACAAAAGGAAGACTTCTATATTCACCAGACATGACATGAATGTCAGGCCTTGGATCTTACATTCTAAAGCTCTATTCTTTCTTAAAAAAAAAAATCACTATGGGGTGGAGGTAAGAATAAGTATCTTTGAGATCTGATAGACCCATGTATAAGTCCTTGTTCTCTCGATTATTAGCTCAGTACCCTTGGACAATTGACTCAACCTCTCTATGCCAAGTTTTCCCAACTGTTAGAGTTTGCAGTAAAGACTATGAGTAAACTACATTAGACCACCAGACCACCACCTGATGGAGAGCAGGCACTTGGAAGCATACTTGTCCATTACCATTCAAATAAAGTCTGATTATTGGTTCTACGTTGTAATGGTAATAGCTCTCCCTCATTTGCTGCTTAAGATGTACAGGCACTCAGCTAGATGATTTCACATACACTTACTCATCTTTGTAAGAAACTATCGTTTGTGAAATCTTTACTCAGAGATTAAGTCAAGTCAGTGCTTTGTGTGAATTAACCTATTCCATTCTCATAACAACCTATTATTATTATTATTATGCTTACTTGATAAATGAGACGACGAAGGCACAAAGAGTTCAGGTAACTGGCCTAAGGTCACAGATAGGAAGTGGTGGAAATGGTGTTCAATCCAGTTGGTTCTATAGGCATGCATGCTCTGAACTAAGACTACCAGCCAGGAAGCGATCGCCAATCAGGGCTACATCCCACACACATGCCCACAGAATCTCCCCAGGGTATTGAGACAAGTCTGGTAGAGCCCAATGCAAGCAGTGTGAGTCCCATACTGGGTGAGTCAGGGGCATAAACGTTTAGCGCTCTGTGGAGTGCCACACTCAGATCACCGCATGAAGCCTAAGGCTGTATATAGACCTGACCCTAATCCTGGAGTGCTGCTAAGGCTGAACAGAATTCATAGATTCCAACATGTGAAATGGAAGGAATAAGTGCCAAACCTTCATATTCGTTATTCTTTCCCCCTCCTCTGCATCTCCGTCAGCTTGGTAATTCATTGGTGCCCACCACATATCAAGTCCCAGGATGGCCCGGAGTCCCACAGGAATTTGAGGTAGCCTAGAGCTTGGGAAGATGGTCCACTCTGAGAGGAGGGAAAGGGTCCGCCCTGGGAATCCGAGGAGTCAGAGCACGTGGCAGCAAGAGGAGCAAGAGGAGGAAGATGTGGGAAGCAACGAGGGTGGGGAGGTTGGAAATACCTCTTCTCGTTGGTCATCACTAATTCCAGCAGCATTTCAGCCCAAGCCCACTATCCCTAAGAGAAGCAGAGCACACTCATCTGCACCAGATGACCTGAGGAATTCCAAAACATGCACTCACTGCCACCCCGTTTCAAAAGGTCTTTGAGCACAGGGCTGCCTGCCCATACCCCTGAGGTCGGACATGTCATGGCGGCGGCTCATGAAACACCCCCCCACCTTCCCTGCCCCAGGCCGATCTTGCCTCTCCTGGGCCCTCAGAGCGCTCCTTACACGTGTTTGTATGATTTCGGCACTTGCACTCTGGACCCGTTCTCCCCTAGCCTCCAGTCCTTCCTCCGGAAACATCAACACAGGGTTAGTTGCGTGAAGCCTATCGGAAGACATACTGTGCTACCACTGTCACTAAAGTTTATTGCCAGGTTGCTTTTAGATTAGCTGCAGGAGTTGAACGGGGGTGGCAGGGTAGTGAGAAGCTGGAGCAGGGAATTCGCTCACACAGGCCTGGCTGAGAAGGGGTGTCTCAGCATGTCTGAGGGGGCACAGCCGGGGAGGAGGGAGAGGAAGCGGAGAGCCGGCCAGGGCCCAGGGGACACCTTCTGCCCTTGCGTCCAAGGAGAAAGTGGGCCCATCGACCTCAGTCAGACTCTGGCTAAGGACCCCAAACTCCTCAGCAAATAGCTGCTAAATTGACTCCAACTGACCTGCATCTAATTCTAGGCACCACACCAGAAATTACTTTTATTTTGTTTTGTTTTGTTGTATTTTGTTTTAGGAAGCAGGCTATGAATGGCATGAGAACATACTGGTGCTTTCGCTTGCCGCCCCATGAGCCCTGAGATGTCCCCCAGGATCTTAAAGTCTGACATCACAAGCCTGGATGGCTCGGGTTGGAGGCTGCAGCAGGTCGCTGTCAAGCAAGGCTGTTTCCTGCCGGCTGGGGGTCTGGGCGTGGAAGCAGGGACTTGGGAATGTGATGAATAATCAGCAGTCTGCTCGTCAGGTGATTCTCTGTTCCTCCCGGGAAGGAGCTGAGGAGAGAGGTGTGAGGGCTGCTGAGGGAAAGGGGGGCTGCGAGCAGGGCCTGGGGCTCCTCCACGGGATGCTGCCCACCTGCCATCTGCTCTCGGAGCCCCGAGCCGTGCCAGCCGCCGCGTGCTGGGACACAGAAGCCGTGATGTCAAGGGTTCTTTTCAGCCTCGTCCTCATCCCACCAGCTCTCTTGACCCGCTTTTCTGAATTCAGCTGGGAGGGTGTGCAAAAGCATCGGGTGAGCACCAGGGCGCGAGCCCTCTCGGGAGACCGCCAGGGCCACGTGAAGCCCACAGAGTGCCCCTGTCTGGAAGCCAAGCAGCCGCAGAAGCCCCACCTCCCCTCCTCCACCGCAAGCCTCCTTAGCCAAGATTTTGAAATCCGGGATGCTCAAACTCTGCTCCGTGGACCAGCAGCCTCAGGGTCACCGGGGACCTCGCAATACAGGAGCTTGGGCCCCGCCCACATCTGCTGAAATAGGACTTGGGTTTTGCAGGATCCCCAGTGCTTCACAAGCACATTACATTTGAGAAGCATCCGCTCTAGATGATCTCCTGATGTAAACAGGACAAGTTTTTATCACAGCGTTTGAAGGACATCAGGAACGCCAATTCATTCCCAACTGTGTCCCAGATTAGCTTTCTCGTTTGTTTTTGAAAGGTCACAGAGATTCATTCTCCTAGACTCTCCTCTTTCATCTAAACAGTGCCATTTTTATAAAAGTTCAGACACTTCCTGGGAGGGAGAGTACATGGGATCTTCCACTACTTAGTAAAAAAATCAAGAAATTTGGGGTGACTGGGTGGCTCAGCTGGCTGGGTGTCCAACTCTTGATTTTGGATCAGGTCATGATCTCAGGTCCTGAGATAGAGCCTGTCCTGTGGCTCTGTGCTGAGTAGGGGTCTGCTTGGCATTCTCTCCCTCTCTCTCTGCTCTTCCCCTCTGCATGCATGCCTGCACATGTGCTCTCTCTCTCTCCAAAATAAATAATCTTTAAAAAAATCAAAAAATTTTTTATTGAGCCTGTATTATGTGCAACACATAATACCAGATGCTAGGAATAAATGAGATTAGTGTAAGCTAATCATTTTCATTTTCCCCGGAGATAAGAGAGCTAGTCATTCAGAGAACAGCAGGCTTCTTTCTGGAAGGAAGGATTATTCCAGGGACAGAAGAGTGGGCACTCCGAAGACAAGTGTGACCCTCAGCTCTGTCTTGATTTGACCCAACTTGCCTCTCAGAGCTCATCAAGTTGTTGAACCCATGCTTCCATTTCCATTCAAAATCATCCTTTGTCATTTCAACTTAATGGAAAAACCCAATGGCATTTTGAAGACAAAATGTCTAGGTGCATATTTATTTTTAGAAGGAAATAGACCACACCACATCCAGTCTGGGAGAAAAAAAAGTAAGCCATGACTGTGCATACTGAAACAGTCAGCAGTACCTCAGAGGTGGACAGATCAAACTCTCCAGGGAATGGGCAGTGGCCCCAATTTATTCTCTCCCAGATAACACACACAGCAAGTGTACTATATGTGCAGAATTAGTGCCAAGACCAAATGTACTGGCAGAAAAACAAGACCTCCCTTCCAGGTTTCTGACTTGGTTTGAACATCTATGAATGAATAGCAACTATTTGGATTTTTAAACATGTGGGATGCATGATGGTTTGTTTGCATTTTCTTTTATTTCATCAGTAACTGAATGAAGTCATCTTTTAATGAAGCAGAATCCTCTTTGGGATCTGATAACAGCAATAATCACAGTTCCTGAGGACTAATTCTGTGCCAGATGCTGTTCGAAGAGCTTTACAAGTTGGGAGTCAAGACTCCTTGGGACACTCACGTTGCTACATGTCTTGCAAGCAGAGGCACTGGCTGTCTTTGTTCTGGGTAATTTTTTTTTCAAGATTTTTGTCTAACAAACAGCTTTGGAACATGGATATATGGTCTCCCTCCAGAACCAGGAGCATCCATGCTTACCGTCCAACATAGTAACCGTAACATCTCCCTCTGAAACAACTACTGAGCCAGCTACTGCCCATCCTAAAAGATTCAGGTTCTCTAAGCTCAGAGTTCTTCTGGAAGGCAGCCAGTGTGTGTGCGGGGGGTTTTTGTATTGCTCTGCAGAAACTGGGCTTGGAAACCAGCATAAGAGAATGCTGCCACTCTGGCTACTGCTTTTGCTATGAGTCATAAAATCTTTTGTCTCTGACCCCCGAGTCTCATGTCTTCTATCAGCATCTGTGAAACTATGGCAGGATAAGTCCTCAGATTGCAGGTGGGGCAAAATCGGACTCTTCCCAGTTCCTGACAGAAGTAGTATCTCCATTAATCCTCCGAACAATCTTGACAACGTACTACTATTGCCACCATTTCACAAATAAGGAAACTGATTTGGTATGTATTCTCCTAGGTCACATGTAATCACTAAATTATATTGACATGTCCACAAGGAATCCTGAAATTGAAATTCTATTCTGAGAGACCTTGATTTCCAGGTCTTTTCCATACCTCCTTTTTAAATATTGCAAGTACTATTGGGAAGGGTGGTATATTAAGTTAATTTCTATCTCCAACACCTTGTTATGAATTAGACATAGCCTCAGAAGCAAGAACCTGGAAGGGATCAGGAAAGATGGAAGACACAGTTTTGTTTCCCTATTTTTGACTAGGGCTGGCCCAGTAACTGCCCAATTCTTTCTGTCATGGACAGGAGAAAGAGTTTGAGAAGCCCACAGACAGAGTTCTTCTGCAGGTTTACAGGGGTGAGTGTGTGGCTGAAAAGGTTCCCTCTCTGGAAGCAGCTGTGCACTTGACCACCCCACTGCCATGTTTCCTAGTGCAAAGGTGACATGTTGCTCCATCTGTGACACCTAGAGGTGTTCACATAAATAGGGATCTCCCAGGAAGACATACAATTGGCCACTATTATTTGTTGTCTGAAATAACCTAGATAGTTCAATGCTCTTCTAAAAATCAGTACAGGAACATTTCTGCACAGATGCAGGGAGGCAAGGCATGATGGTGGACTTGAATATATACTATGTCTGTCATTTACGAACTACAAACAAAGGGCTGAAGGTTAAGGTCCTACATTCACTGATTCGTTCACTGATTATCTACCAAGTACCTTGGTATGGAGTTCAACAGGGGATCCAGGGATGAGTGACACAAAGGCATTTATCCCACCTAAAAGTTTACAATTTAATACAAAATTAAGACAAGTATTGAAATAAGACATTATAGACTAAGGAATATATAGCATGAAAATAGACAAACCAAGCCCTATCAGAACCCAGACCAGCAAGTATTACTGGGGGCATTACATGAGGCTGGGGGCAGGGACTAGATCCTTCTTAGAGGACGGATAGGATTTTTACAGACAAGGATGAGGAGGCAGAACATTCTATGCTGAGGAGACGATTTCAGCAAGTGATGAGCACCTGTTTGGGGGTCGGGGAGAAGCCAAGTAGCTTAAAGTGGCCAGAGTATAAAGTACAGGAAGGTGATTAGTGAATGAAGAGGCTGGAAAGAAGGTTGGTGTCAGATGGAGGAAAGTCACGATTGCTAGATGGAGAGTTCAACGTAGTATTCCAGCGAGATCCAGGAGCCAACAAGTGTAGGTTGGCCAGGAGTGGAGCATAATCAGACTTTACAGAAATTTAAGGCTCATGAGAAGCAAAGGTTCTCATCTGTAAAATCAAAGCTTAGGGAGAGGGCTCAGGGAAGACCTTAACAAAACAAAGAATTATTATTTGATAAGCGAAATAAGAGGAGTTACACTTTTGAGGTAGGTGAATGAGTGACTTTAGCTGTTGGTGTGATTCACTTGGAGTTTGCCCATTATCTTAGTGTTCAGTTTCAAATGACATTAACCAAGCATCTGTTACATTCTTTTTTTTTTTAAAGATTTTATTTATTTATTTGACATAGAGAGAGAGAGAGAGAGATCACAAGTAGGCAGAGAGGCAGGCAGAGGGAGAGGGGGCAGCAGGCTCCCCGCTGAGCAGAGAGCCCGATGTGGGGCTCGATCCCAGGACCCTGAGATCATGACCTGAGCCGAAGGCAGAGGCTTTAACCCACTGAGCCACCCAAGCGCCTCCATCTGTTACATTCTTACATGAGTTTTTGGCCCCTCCAGAAAAGAATGAAAGTCTTTCAATTAACCACGAGGTAATAGTGCCAAGCACAAAGTAGGTGCTCAATAAATATTTTAATAAGTTATATTGAATGAAACATAAAAATAAAGTGTATCTCCAATAAGTCAAGACCAGATGTCAATATGTGTAACAAGTATAAAAATTTAGGAACACCATTCATTCTGTTTCTGGTTGAATGTCTTTATCTAGAGCTAATTATTTTAATAGTTTAGTGATAAATGCAAATTTTCCCCCCTAGCAAATGTATGTGACTTTTAAAATTATGAATTTTCATACCAGAAAGCCAAGCTTACTTAACACTTCCATGTGCCTGAGACATCAATGCCAGGCATATGACCCTATTTAAACAAACAATGATTAACTCGTCACAGAAATTGTAGTAAAAAGAACTAAATTTGAACAAATCTGATCATTTTTTTCTCCCTGCTATAATGCATTTTAGTATGTGTTTTTTCTTTATCAAGAATATATATCTCTATGTAGGTATCCAGACCTCCAGAAATAGATACACAATATAGCTATAAAGAAACCAAGGAAATTGTCAAGTCATAAACAAGACTGTGAATCTATAGCATTCTTCATCATATTGATTAATGCAGAAACATCAAGAGTTACACGTCTTGGAATGCTGAAACTTGTGTCAATAAAATAGTGAAACTTAAATCTTTCTAGACAGGTTGAAAATGTGATTCTTAAAGGAGTGTCTGCTGAAATTTTAAATAGTTTAATGAACTTAAAGGAGAGCAAAGATTCATTCTCAAGAGCACTGAAGTTATTTTATCTGCCGTGGAGATTTAATTAATGACTTACCTGATTTCCCCAAACTTTTAAAATTGATGTTTTCACCACTGGTCAGTGGCACCTGACCTTGTCGCCTATAGCAAGCAGATTCCTGGCGTCCCCCACCCTATGGCTCACAGTAAGGCTAGAAAAGACCAAGGCAACCACAGGCATCTTTGGATATCTTATGGTGTAGTTTGGAGGGCAAAGAATCCCAAAATAAGCTATGCATTTCTTTATGGATGAATAATCCTTATGAGAATATAGAGGAAGAAGAACAGGCAGGCCCTTACATAATAATTTGCAAGAATTCTCTTAGCACCAGCAGAGTGAGAATCAG
Source organism: Procyon lotor (assembly GCA_028646535.1). Taxonomy (NCBI): domain Eukaryota; kingdom Metazoa; phylum Chordata; class Mammalia; order Carnivora; family Procyonidae; genus Procyon; species Procyon lotor. The sequence continues at coordinate 108,743,301 of CM053605.1, forward strand.
GATGGTCAGTAGACACGCCCCTTGAGCCAGAAAAATCCGCAATTAAATCTTGCTTTTACCAGTGGTGTGTCTGTGAATAAGAACCCCTGAAACTCAATTTTGCCATCTGTGAAGTGGAGAGAATGAAGAGGCATATGTGGCATATGTCTCATTCTGAGCTCCAAACACCTTTAGATCTCAATGCTGACGTGTTGTAGAGAACACGGCTTGGATGCGCATCTTTACGACAGGCCGTAGCAGCAAGTCCTGGGAAGCTCTCAAGACGTAGCCATAACCTAAATCATGACAAGTTATTTCTGCTGGTCAATGCAGAGACTCCAACCTTCGTTTTCGCTATTAGCTGTGCCCACACCTCTATTTGCTACCTTTGAAAACATTTGACAATGGAAGGAGACAGAGTGCAGATCAGAAAAGGAGAAGGAGGGCCCTGTGAAGGAAAGGCACAAACCCTAAAAACTTGTCTTCCTGCATGAGTTTCATTTGCTCTTCTCTTGAAGGATGTTTATTTCAGGTACATGAGTTATATGGATTCAAGGTGTCATAAACAAGAATGGATTGGTGATTTAAATGTTTTATGTGAATGCTTATCCATGCACTTCTTTGCAAATGAACTGGCAGGTCCTTCAAAATCTAGATGAGTAAAGAAAGCTTAATGCTTTTTATTGAAGTAACTGTCATTTGTACTGATTTTTGCTTCAGTGAAAAAGGACTTTATCAATAATGTTTATTTCATCATTTTAATATTTGGTTATATAGATCTTTAAAATTTTCTAGAATAGGGGTGCCTGGGTGGCTCAGTGGGTTAAAGCCTCTGCCTTTGGCTTAGGTCGTGATCTCAGGGTCCTGGGATCAAGCCCTGCATCGGGCTCTCTGGTCAGCAGGGAGCCTGCTTCCCGCCCCCCAACCCCCGCCTGCCTCTCTGCTTATTTGTGATCTCTCTCACTCTGTCAAATAAATAAATACAATTTTTTTAAAAAAATAAAAAAAATAAAATTTTCTAGAATAAACTTATTAACCAAATTATATTCAATAAAAAGGTATGCTTTATCTGAGCACAACATAAGAATTTTGATATTGATATTTGATATAAATATCAATAATATTTATATCAAAATAATATTGTTATTTGATATAAACCATCATATATCTTGGGTGTTTTAAATGAACTTTTAGGAGTCTGGTTTTCTCTATAATTAGATTTGATAGAACTGCTTTTTTTTTTTTTTTAATTTTTTTTTATTTATTTTTTTCAGTGTTACAAGATTTATTGTTTTGCACTACACCAAGTGCTCCATGCAGTACGTGCCCTCCTCAATACCCACCACCAGGCTGGCCCAACCCCCCCCCAATACCCTCAGTTTGTTGCTCATAGTCCACAGTCTCTCATGGTAATAGAAGATCAGTAAACGGCACTGTGGCTGCATGTAAGCATAGTGTGTGCATGCGTGTGTGTGAGTGTGAGTGTGTGTGTGTGTGTAGGGGGTGGGGTTGGAGGTGGGGCTTCCCCAGAGCAAGAAACCAAGAAACGAAAAGGGCTTGCTGGGCCAGGCAGCAGAACTACAAAGGGCTCCCCTAACATTGAGTGATCCTTGGTTGTCAGAACCTGGGCGAAGACCAACTTTAAATGGCATTTCTAGTAACACTGAACTTGTACATTTAAAAGTGGCTGAGATGGTAAACTTCATGTGTATGTTACCACAATGAACACAATTGAAAAGAAAAAAGAAAAAGTCCCAGCCTCACTCAGGTATGTGGTTGGAAAAGGAAGAAGTGTTTGAATAGCAGATAACTGTGCCTATCTGGTCCACCGAACCCAAACTCAACAAAGTGATTTCCTAAAGATTAGTTGCAAAGTAGAATCTTACACCTTATCAGTAAAGTTTTTGTATCCTATTATATTAAAAAAAATTCTTGGGGCGCCTGGGTGGCTCAGTTGTTAAGCGTCTGCCTTCGGCTCACGTCACAATCCCAGGGTCCTGGGATCGAGCCCCTCCTCGGGCTTCCTGCTCAGCGGGAGGCCTGCTTCTCCCGCTACCATTCCCTCTGCTTGTGTTCTCTCTCTTGCTGTGTTTCTCGCTGTCAAATAAATAAAATCTTAAAAAAAAATTTAAAAATTCTTAAATTGCCCAAAAAGACATATAGAGCTGTACCGTCCCCTGTATGTTACCACCAGCTGCAGCTGGCCTTTGAGCTCTTGAAAGGTGGCCAGCTCAACAGAAAAACTGTATTTTAAGCATTATTTCATTTTAATGAATTTAAATAAATTATTCAAAAAAATTTTTTTTTAAGTTTCTCTAAAGGAACAGCTGAAGGACACCTTATTCAAGTGATTCTTAATTGCAATAAGGAATCGCCCCCGAGGTCTCCAATTTGTATTTTACCCAGAAAACAAAGGAATGAGAATCATTCCCGTTGGAAAAATGAATCATCAGAGAGTGCGCAGCATGTTAGGTACAGACATCTGCTTCTCAAGAGATACATGAGCCATGATCACACTCAATAGGAAGGGGAGGAGTAGAAATAACAGCATCAAAGGAAGATGTCCATTTTCAAAGTACTCTGCAGATATTAACTCATTTTGCATTGTCATAATACTGTGTTATAGAAAGACAGTTTGCATTTTACTAACGAGAGACAATAAGCAAAGTAATAAAATAGCCCTCTTACCCATATATGTGTGTGTCCATATATCGATTATGTAGATTATAATCTATATATGACATATGACAAAGTATATCTTGTAGCAGAAGCTTAGAAGTTTCCCCCTTCTGATTTCTTATTTGTTAAGTCTATTTATGCATGGTTTTGTTAATAATCTGGCAATTAAGTAAATTTCAACAGTCTGTAGAGTCAGACTGACCATCTATATCACAACAAACATTCTAAGGCCTGAATGTCCAGCCTTTCTGCACAGATTTATTTTAAAAATCAGGGTTTCCAGCCCATTATTCACTTATTACAGTATAGACAGAAACGGACGTGCATATTCACAAGGGTGTTTTCATCAAAGCTGCTGTTTCTAACTAAGCCACATGCAGCCAATGACAAATGATCAGCTTGCTCACAAGGAAATCAAAGGTGAAGTCCATAGATCATCTGCAAACCTCATTTCAGCCAATGACTTTAGTTTTCTTCCCTCAGCAGGTCTCTTATGAAAGCTGCTAAGAGGCTGATCGGAATTTTATATCCTCTCCACTCTCTGGTGGAAGCGCTAATGCGTGATGCAACGGCCAAAGCAGCTCCTGGGAAGAAGAGGAGGAGAAGCAAGGGCACGGGAACCCTCCCGCATCATCATCGCACCCCGAATAACCAGCAATCGACGGCCGCTCCTCACGCAGACTGCTTGCTCCACCCTCTAGAGCAAACCCGGCAAAAACCGTGAAACCTCCGTGTTGCACGCACGCTTGTTCTCAAATCGCTCAACAGACTGCATGAGGCGGTTAAATCAAAGCTCCATTTGCTATCGCTGCCAGTCAGATCCCCCTGGTAGTATTAGCTATCTTTAAAACATATCTCCATGGCAACTAGTTTAAAAACATACTTGACTAGCCTGCCGTCCTGCGGGCCCGAAAAATCCGAGTGGCCTCTTCTTCTCAGAGATCTTGTCTGTCAAGAGAGGGACTCTGAAGCCACGAGGAGAAGACCGAGAACTGTACCCGGTCCCCCACCGGGGCCCAGGAGTCTCCTGGGGCGTGTGTTCCACCACTTTGAGGTTGCTGGTCAAGTTAACTGGGGGGATTTGCCACAGTCGCCATTTCTTTCCATGAGGCCAACCTCCTCCACCTTCTTACTGAGCCCTTGCAAACCCAGGCCTGCTGCTGGAAAGCCCACCTCCTGCCCCTCTAGCTCTCTTCTCTAGATGCTAAGGCCACTCAGAACACATTGTTTCAGAATTAAGGGACAAAACCGTATTGGCTCTATGGAAAAAAGGAGGAGGAACAAATTTCTCAGGTACCCTGTATTGATCAACTACTTGGCTTTTCATAATTTCCGTGTCAGTTTGGGTTGAGGCTTAACCCAGGGACTCTCACACCCCTGAATTCTTAACCCTCTATTTAAAGAGAAACTGTAAATTTTCTGTAGAGGTGGCAGTTAGGAGAAAACCCACAATAATCCTCTCTCAGGGCCAAGATGACACATTAATGGCTCTGAGCTAGTTCTTCACTTCCAAGAAACTCAGCACATTCCCTGGTATCTGTCATCTCCCCAGGAGGTAGATCTATGTGTCATTAGATCTAGTTTTCTCAGGTTGGGATGGGGATGGGGAACAATTTGTAATCTTTGGATCAGAGCTAGTTCTCTCCACGGATTGCGCTGACAGATGGGGCCTACAATGTGGTGATTTGGCTGCACAATGGGGACCATCTACCCAAATGTATCATCTCCCCTACCACTGAGATGCAGCGGATTCCCACTCTCAGTTTGAGACATCATCTACTAAATGAGATGTATAACTGCAGTCATCAAACCTTTTTTTGAATTCAGGTGAAGTAGGTATAAAACGTTTGATGAAAACAATACTCAAAAGAATAAAAGAAATACCTCAGTAGATCGGAAAACTTATCTTGGAAGTCAGATGTAGGCCCTAAAATGTTGGGGGAAAGAACATTTTACTGAACAGGAAGTGGGGGATAAAATGATCTAGGATTTAAGAAGACAGGTGCAGGTTCGGTCCTCACACAGCAGGGTACATATCAGGTTGGGAGGGAGACTCCACAATTACTTCTAAAAGGAAGAAATGTTACCTCAAATGCTCTGCCCAGGGCTCTGCTTGCATGGGTTTTCAACATATTCTCTCTGATTTAGGCCACATCAATATGTGGCTGGTGTCCATTTCAGCTATCTTCATGACAAATATTGATCACCATCATAGATCACTCATTCATTGAGCAGTCCTCATTGATCATTAAATGGCTGGAATTAATAGATTAACCGATTGAAGGTCTATTCATCTAATGCATTGGCATAGACAGTGAGTCTATGGGGAACCCATGACTTGTATTTCCCACTACTGTGTAGTGCCTCATGACTCCTGGTGAGTATCTTTATATGTGATTGTATATACTTCAGTGTTCATACACATGAAAACTGAAATATAAGGTATCCAGAGAACTTTCATTAATTTGAACATCAATCTGGAAATTGATGTAACTCAGAGGGAGCCACAGTGAAACTTATTTTTGGATTGCCTATAAAGCCTTTATTAATTGTATAAATAGAATTTCAGGGAGAATACGTAAAATGCTTATAAGAGGAAGATAGTTTTAAGTAATTCAGGATTCCAATTTCACATCATTGATATGCCAATTAAAAAGCATTCCTTCTTTTTCAAATAAGCTATTCTTATTAGTTTATCAAAATAAGTCCCCTAAGAACACTTATTTATCTGACTTACAGTATGATGTGTTGTTGGATGGTGGGAAACTGGCTTAATGCTAACCAAAGTCCACTAGTCCATTACTTGGACTGGGAGCTGTGGACACATGAGCTGGGCTGATGGGGAGGGCCTACCAGTTCATTTTTCTGGCTTGACTTTTTGGGGGATCCAAAGGGTCTGTGGATAGGATTACAATGGAACAGTGGGTGATGAA
>CM053605.1:108749391-108766472 GCA_028646535.1 Procyon lotor
CTGCACAAACACTATCACACACAGGGATGCAGGCCTGAGCACATACAGAAGCAAGTCGGAAATAGTATCTTCCTAGAGATTACAAAAAGTGCCCCGAAGACCCCAACCTCCAGTGCCTTCTCTGCAAGCAATAAAAACTCAGGCCAGGAGAGGTGAAGAGGTTTTCTAAATTTTAGTCCAAGATGTTATGTTGGCAAAGTTATATCTCTCTGTACTACATCCTCCCTCGATTGTGTGATAGAGTGAGGAAGAAGTGTCTGTGCATGGAGTGAGCCAATCACTACTTTCTTCAATTAATACTTTCTTTGTCAATATCAAATACAAAATTCATCATCACTGGTCATAAAGTTTCTCATGAAACCTCTGATGGTCTTCAGAAACTGTCCCTATTCTCTAGACTCAAATGCAGTATTATTGTTCCCTGTTCCCTGAATGCTCACTACCCATGTTGTCACTTCAACACTTTTTCATAATTATTAAATATGGCCAGAAGAAACTCTGGTTCCTGATTGATGAAGGACAAGTGAAGTCTAGATGTCTCCAATTTTAGAGAGGTTTTTATGGAAGATTATATTTTCCAATAGGACCATCTTGACCAACCCCATCAGTATGTACACCTCTACCTGACTAAAACTCTGCTTATCTTCCAAGTCCTTTTTCAAGCCTCATTTATTCCCACAAGACCACAAGTAGAAATACTTTAATCTACGGAGATCATGTCATTTTCTGAAAATGTATTACTTGGGTCATCATTTGGAACCTAATTCAATACTGTCTAATAGTCTTAACTTGGCAGATACTTGTCTTTGAACCAAGATAGTAACTTTCCCGGAGAGGAATTGATTTATCTTTTCAGTGCTCCAGAGAACAAGAAAACTTCTCTCTCTCTCTCTCTCTCTTTCATGTATCTATACATATATGAAATGGCTCAGGAAGAGTCAGACAAATAATTGTTCCTACAATATCCATTCTACCCCTCCTCTTCAGTAATAGAATCTTCAAGTAATAATTATCTGGGTACATAGCTCCCTGGGTAGAGAGTGTATTTCCCAACCTTCCATACTTCTAGTGACTAATTTCTATCCAACTGGATAGAAATGGTGTTGTAGGCTGATAACAGCTTCCCAAAATATGTCTTTGTCCTTATCTCCAGGGCCTTGAATTGTTACCTTTATTTGGAAAAATAGTCTTTGCAGATGTAATTAAGAATCTTGAGTTGGGGAGATTATCTTGGATTATCTGAGTAAGCTCTAGCTCCAGTCACAAGTATGCTGATAAGAGAGAAGTAGGGGGAGATTTAATTCATATAGAGGAGAAGGCAATGTGACAAACTTTTGCTGGATAGCGTTTTGCTAGTGCTGAAGACATTAGATGTATGACTTCATGGAGTCGCACGACCATCTTAGCCAAAGCCAGAAATGGAGATGGGATTATCCAAGAAAAATCTGTAGATGACCCTGCTGTTAATATTGTGAATTTAGGTGGCAGACACAAGAAACCCACAAGGTTTTAAAGAATGTTATATCAACAGAAACACTGCCATCTTGGGCTGAAAGGTACAGAAACAGAATGAAGTGTAAGAAGGTTGTTGGACTTGATCCAATAAGCCATGGCCAGGGTAGAAAGACCACTTAGTGGTTTGTATGTATGAGATCATTTCAGAAGAGAGTTTTTGGTGTACCAGTCATTCCCCCAGGATTAGGTAGGGAAATCAATCTGGCCAATATGGTCTGTGTGGTCTGACCAATATGCTATCTTAACATAAATGCTATCTTATTCTATAAACATTTACTATGTGCATTTATTATGTTGCTGAAATTTTGCTAGCTCCTGGGAATATGGTGATGAATAGGTCAAGGTCCTTTTCATATAAGAGCTCTCACTTTTGAGGTGGGAGATACACAAATTAAAATAAAAAATGGTTCATCTTGAAATATTAGTTAACAGCTATTGATAAGTTACCCAGGAGACCCATGAGTCAGAATGACTAAGGAAAGTGTTACTGAAATCATCACAGGGGAGACAACAAAATAATTGGCCTTTAAGAAATTAATAGTCTTTACTGGGTGGAGAAGAGCATTTCAGGAGAAAGGAACAGTATGGGCATTAAGTTATACATGCAAAAGCATACGGTTATTTGGGACAAAGAGTGTATCTGGGGAATATCTGGGGATCAGGGAAATACAACAGGGAAATAAGAAAGAGGAGAGTAATGAAGAAGAGTATAATGTAGTTCAGACCCCGAAGAGTCTAGATTTTGTGTTATAGATGCAATCCTTTCCACTAGAAATAAGTTCTTTCTCTGAATCCCCTTATATATCATCTGGTACTGGTTATATTGGAGCTATGAAGTCATTTGCTGGTCTTATCTATTCTAAAGAATATAAACACATTAAGGGAAGAATCTATTGAGTATTTTCTGTATCCTTATTGTATTTAGGACAGTGTTGTTAATATAATAGACAGTCAAGAATTAAGTATGTCAAATAATAGCGTTTCTTGGTTCTGGATTATAGAGATAGTATCTTGATAATTCCCCTAGAATACCTATAACCATAGCTGTTTATTCCAAAGAAAATAAGAAAAGTTTCAACTTATTAGTTCATGATGGTACTGCAGGCAAAGGCCCAAGAGGAATGGGAGCCATGGCTGAAAATGCTGACCAACGGTTAGAGTTATCAAGCACACTGTCTTTAATTAAATCCTGAAAGAAATCTGAAGTTTCTAGCAGTTAGAAAAATCCATCCCACTGAGACAAAGAATTTATTATTATTATTATTTCACCTTAAAAGGTTTACTGAGAAGAAATAAGGTTAAATATAACCATAACTAAACTTAAATGTGGTTTGGCGATACACACACATGCAGAAATAGCACTAAATCAACAATAGAATATCACTGCTGACTCTTACGTAATGCTGACAAAGGCAGTGGCTGACATTGAATGTTAGAACTGATGGCAGCAGAAGACGCTGAACTTGTAAGTCCTACCACATCATAGGGGAGTGGCTCTGTGCCAGAAGTGTGTTCCAGCGGAGGAAGTATTTTCAAGTTTCAGATCACCCAGGCTATTTGAGATAATCAAGGTCTTAACTTGCCATTAAAGTGAAAAGAAATATTGCCAAATTAAAAACAGTGAGGAGTAAGTCACGAGGTGCTTCCTGGGTGACTAGATAACTCACCCCAAGCTATTTGTTAATAAAAGGCAGTTACACCTACAAATCTTTGTCTGTATGGTTCAGTCACCTCAATGACATGCTATTGGAGCCTTCCTTCTTCATCTACTTTTAGCATGCTTTTCCAGTTCTTGGCCAGTCATTCTAATGACAAAGAATAAAGAAAGCATCTGAGTTTTTAAATTAAGATTTTTCCATTTCTAACTCAACAATTATGACTGTTATTTTAATCCAATAATGACATCTTGGTAATAAGAGATGGACTGTAGTCCTTCTTTTATTTACATATTTTCCCCTTCCTTCCTTCCTTCCTTCCTTCCTTCCTTCCTTCCCTCATTTCTCTTCGCCTTTCTTTCTTTCTTAAACTTTTTCATTAACAGATGTTTCAGCTGACCTTAAAACAATAACAACATTTAGAGATGAAACAAGGACAAAAAAATAACATTCTTTGCCTTTATTCTCATTTTTTAAATTTTATTTTATTTTTCAGTGTTCCAAGATTCATTGTTTATACATTCTCATTTAATATCTAATTCGTGCCAGTAACAAATAGGGTCTGGGCACTGCTCTCACAAAGCATAGCTATGCAGGGTATGGCACCCTCTTGTCATGGACATACTACTTTCTTAAAATATCAGATCAGCCACTATGAACTAGTTTTCCTGTCTAACTACCAATGACCAGCATCTTACTTTACTTATCCATGGCACCAAAAAATGATTGTTTGTTCCTTTCTCAAAACACTTTCTTCTTTTGACTTCTATTCTCTTCCTGGCCAAATCTACCTTTGGGCAATTGTCTTCTTCATCTAAGCTCGAAATACTGCAGTTCTCGGAAACTGCAGTTTGACACTCTTCTTTAAATAAAATAGAGAATCTCATCTTATTCTGAAGATTCGAATTGTCATCACGTAACATATATTTCTCAATTTTTATTTCTAGAGGGAGCTTTTCTTTCAGACATGTAAATGCGACTGCTATGTTTCTGTAGTCCCTCATAGTTGTCTTACAGATATTCTAATTTAACCTATCTGAGTCTAAACGTTTGGATTTTATCTCCAGATCTGCTTCAGTTCCACAGTTTCTTGTGACCTTTAATAGCACCTTCTGCCCAGCTGCTCCTGACAGCAGTCAAGGTGGGACACCACTCCACTCAGCCCATATGTGACCAAGTACCAAGTTTCCAATTCACAAAGACTTTGAAAACAATCAGAGGTTATTTTTCTCACTTAAAACTTTTGGAGATGGGCACTGTTGGCATTGGATCAATGTCTTGACAGAATCCTTCATTCCTGTTACCTCTTTGTTGCAAGATGGTTACCCATACGGTGAGCGTTAAAAGTAGGAACAAGAGGGAAATACAAGATGCATCATATATAGTGTATAAAATATATTTGTTAAAAGCAGGAGTAAAAGGGAATGACATCACTACCCTATCTATAACTTTGATCAGGAAAGCAAAAGCTTTCCCAGAACTTTCACAGTAGCCTTCTGCTCATGGTCTCCCAGGCAGAACTCATCCCACTCCTCTTTCCTTGCAGCTACAAGGGGGTACAGATAAGCAGTAAAGGAAAAGGGATGGTCAGCCAGTCTCTCTCTACATGGATGAGGAAGCAACAGAGCAAATGTCACATTTGCACTGAAGAACAAACAGTCTGTTTGATTCCTGGTTTTAGGTATCTTTCAGCTGTGCCGGATATACTCCATTTGCCTTCCAGATCTACCCACCACCCTTCTCACTCTGTTCTCAGTCCTGAGAGTCTTGACCGTGGGGGTTTATAGGGACCGGGGGAGGGGAACCAGCAAGATTTCTTGGGGCAGCAAGAGAGTCTGCACTGGCTCCTCCCATGTCAGACCAGGGCTAAACCATTGCTATTCTCTGCTCCGGTTTCTGCCAGGCTGTCCTTACCGCTGAGCTCTCTCTGGGTTTCAGTCATGACACATCTGCCCTTTCTGGTTCTCGTGCCCTTAGCGTCGCTTGTTGCTTTCCCTTACCAGTGCCTACACCTTTGTAAATAGCCCTTCATTAAGCCCTTTTCAGTCATCCCTGTGCGAGTGCCATCTGTTTCCTGCCCGATCGAGTAATCAGTACTGTAACATCACATTATTCATATCATTAATGATAACACCACATCCTCTACAGAATGAGATGAAAACTCTGGCTGAACAAGGGCGTGGGAAAGGGAACAGCTCATCTCCCTGCTGTTCGCCAGTGAGGGAAAACCTTTGAAATTTCCTTTCCTCCCTTCAGATTCTTCACAGCCACTAAATGGGTGCAAAATGCATCCTTCCAGTAATTTTTCTACAATTTTCCCTATTCTTCAATCCAGCACCTTAGCACATGGAAGAAGAAGGAAAATAAGCACCTTATCTCATTGTAGAAAAAGGAAAACAAGGGATTAACTTGATGTGGGAAGCCACAAACCAGAAACTGTGGCTAATCTGCTATTCCTTTCTAAAGAGCAAATAAACATCTTGAACGTGTGTGCATGGAGTGACTATTTCTTTGGAAGCACACACTTTTCAATATTTCTAAAGTCCTTATGACATTCCTTTTGACTCCTCCCTGTCCTGTCTCTCCTAGTGGGTTTATCTCCAAAATTTGGTTTCTTTCTTCTTCACATCATTTAACAGTCTCATGGTGGGAAGTTGAGGGGGTGGGAATGGAGGATGAAGGGTTAATCCTTGTAGTCCAGATAGGAATGTGCTAGAAATAGAGGAGACCAGGAATACTGATCCATTTGCATACTATTATTTTTTTCTACACAGACGACTCTTGCCAGCTATTAATTAGATATAGGTTTTCTGTTTTCTTTTTTCCCCATGCTTTGAAAAGTATGGTTAATGTCTACATTTGAAAGCGATAAATAAAAAGTACATTTCTGGAACTTCAATTCTTCCTCTTCTGGCTACTATAAACCAGTCCCCTCTATTTCTTATATGCTCCTCCTTCCCCAGCTAGAGTTTTAGACTGTAATGTAAAAGTCTGTATCTTTGGATTATCCCAGATATAGTAGTAGATAAGGTGTTTTGGGGGGAGATGGAGGAACAAAATAATTCCTTGAAAATAATATAAATGCTATGAGGACAATTTTAAAAACATAAATATTATAAAAATTTTTCATCGTTTTCTCTGCCAATGAATAACTAAATCTTATTTCCTTAAGTCATGTATTAATATGCTGATGAAAATTTTAGGATACAGTCCTGACAATCACAAAAATGAAATACATGAGACGAGTTACACTGTAACGTTCTTACAGTATCCGAGAATTAATTTCAATGACTCATAGACACAAAAGTAGAAAAATTAATACACTGGCATAATAAAGCACAGCTTTTAAAGGTAGAAAGGACTCTAGTATGGTAGTTTATTATTTATGAATAAAGGAGGGTTATCATGTATCCTGTGATCAAGGAGGAGTTGACTTTTCTGTCCTATAACTTCCCTCATGGTTTTCTTGCCATAGAGTATGATAGATGAGGAAGGCTAGAACTCTGTGGAACTTGAAGAAATGGTCAGGAACACCTAACCAATCCTCTCATTTTATGGTGGGGAAAGCAGGACTGGGGAGGTCAGTGTCTTGACTCAGGTCATGCACTTTGCTGGGACCAAGACCCGGGACAGTTTTGTTCAAAGTCTAGTCCAAAGCTTATTTACGTTAGGCATGCTTTGCCCATTGGGTAAAACACAGATTCCCAGGGCCCACTGCCAGACCTCAGAGCTTCTAGGATAGCATCCAGAAATCTATGGTGTTTAAAAACTTTCCTAGAATGAGTCTTCCCTACATTGAGGTTTCAGAACCAATTTCTTCAGTCAGGGGTTCTTCTCCTCTGGTTGTTAATTTCCATGTAGCTTAGGAATTGGAGTGAGGGTACAGAGAAGTCACCCATGGGTTAGCTGGTGGTATGAAGCAACGGAACAAAAGCCATAGAATGAACCAGGACCATCAACCCACAGGACCCATATTACTTTAAGATTTGGGAGGAATTTTATTTTTATATTAAACATACTATAAAGTAGTAGTGAAAGAAACATCTACCCAACCTTTAAACCAAGACTTCTAAGAAATTTGGGGTTAAATTGCACAGCTTCACCTTCTAGCCAGAACGGAATGTCTTTTGGCTTAGAGGTGCTTTCAGTGTTTTTTACCTTGAATTTCTCAATCAGCATTTTCTCATTGTCATAACACGATCTTTGTAGAGTCCTTCCTGCATCAAAACTGACTTAATTTTTTTTATTTAAAGTACCTTACTCTTTTTGCATAACCTGATCTTAATAATCTTCTAATGTATATGCTCTGACACCAGTTCTCTCACACCAGCTGTGTGTCCTATGATTCAATTCAATTCTGACACTTACTACCCAAATATAGTGCAGACCCTACAAATAAAGGAGCTAAATTCCACAAAACCAATGCCAGACACAAGCCCTGGGTGTCCTTAATCACCTGCATTTCTGCCCAAGCCGCTGCAAATTCAAGGCTTCTCATGAACCCCTCTGGTTTGATAATTCACTAGAACAACTCAGAGAAACCTGGAAAAGGCAATACTTATGATTACAGTTTCATTATAAAGAATGCGACTCAGGAACAGCCAAGAGGAAGGAGATATATAGGGCAAGGTCTTGGGGGGTGAGGTGCTAGAGTTTTGTCCTGGTGGAATTGGGATGTGCTGTCTGCCCCAGACATCTACAGGTTCACCAACCAGGAAACTTCTAAGCCTCATTCAAGGTATTATTACTTAGTCATGATTGATGAAATCATTGGCTAGGAGATGAACTCAATCTTTAGCCTCTTTCCCCTTTTTAAAGGTTGGTGGAAGAGAGTCGAGAATCCCAAACTTCAATCATGTGGTTGGTTTTTTTGGTGACCAGCCTTCAACCTCACACTACCTTTGGCCCCTCTCATTAGTGTACTCAGGTACAGCTGAAAGGGGCTTCTGCTTATGAATGACAAAAGATACTCCTGTCACTCAGGAATTTCCAAAGTTTCTGAAACACTGTGCCAGGAACCAGGAACAAAGAATAAATATATATATATAAAATAGTATTATATTAATATATTAATATTAATCATTAAATTAACTAAATATAATTTAATTAAATATAATAATTATGTCACAATGTGGTAATCATATGGGTTTTTTTTCCAATGAATCTTCAAGTATGAAAATATTAAAAATAGCATTGTGCCTCTGTCTGTGTCCTTTTTGGCTTAACAATGGTAGATATATCCACACACATGGGCAAAATCTGCTTCATCACATTGCATAAATATTTGAAAGGAAAATTTGTAGGGGCACCTGGGTGGCTCAGTGGGTTAAGGCCTCTGCCTTCAGCTCAGGTCATGATCTCAGGGTCCTGGGATCAAGCCCCGCATCGGGCTCTCTGCTCGGTGGGGAACCTGCTTCCCCCTCTCTCTCTGCCTGCCTCTCTGCCTACTTGTGATCTCTCTCCCTCTGTCAAATAAATAAATAAAATCTTAAAAAAAAAAAAAGAAAGAAAGAAAGGAAAATTTGTAGTTACATGTATTTGTTTTAAGGTTTTACTATCTAAATTTCTATGCCTCACCAGTATGGGGCCTATCCTCTAATGAAATGTTGATTGCTTCATATTGGGCTTAAGAATTATATTACAGTTCTCCTGGGAAACAGAGTCTGAGAAGCCCCATGATCTAGACTGTGTATCTATATCTATCTATCTATCTATCTATCTATCTATCTATCTATCTATCTCCATCTATCTAGACTATATATCTATAAGCAGGACACCAAAGGAAGCCAATGGTGTAGGTCAAAAGGCTGAGAGCCAGAGAGTAAATGTATATTCCAGTCCAAGTCTGAAGGCCTGAAAACCAGGGAGCAGAGAACAGAAGACTGATGCCCAACTCAAGGATCCAGGCAGAGAGATTGAGAGAGAGAGAGAGAGAATCCTCCCTTCCTCCTCCTTTTTGTTTTATCCATGCCCAGTTAATTAGATGATGACCCCCATATTGGAAGGACAATCCACTTTACTCAGGCTACCCATTCAAATGCTAATCTCTTCCAGGAACTCCCTCACAGGCACACTGGAAATCCAGCTAAATTGACACATAAAATTAAGAAGAACCAAGAATCAAGGATCATTTTTTATAAGTTAGGATATCAATATTTCTTGAAGGGGGATAGTAACTAATCACAAAGATTTACACTTACATGTTTGAAATTAAATGCCCAGCACACCCACTAGCCTGTGAGATCTTTGAAAGTAAGGGCTATATTTTATTCTTATGTCTTCAGAATCTGGGTGAATGTCTGGCACATATTGAATGTATAATTACTATATTTTCTGAAAATATATACCAGTCTATTAATTTAGAAACTCAATATAAACAATTACTTTACTCTAGTACTTGGGTATGTAGCCAAATTAAAACTGCTAAAACAAAATGATAATTGGTCCTCACACATACAGCACTTAGCTCTTCAAAGGTTAATTGGATTAAACTGGAATAACTAAGTGTTGCACTTTAGATTTCAAATAATAATAATTATTGTTATTACATCCACATTTGACATCAAATTAACAGGTGTTTTGACATCTTAAATGATAATCACATTTTCAAATCTACCATTCAATAACCTGAACTGCTCTAGTGGCCTGAAATATCAGAAAGATTTTTCTCTATTTTAGTTTCATTTGTTACATAATATTATCTTGTTTGGGGTATGTAAAACTATGGGCCATATATTTTAAATATTTTACAACAAATTTGGAAATACCTTGTTGACCATGCAAAGGTATGCTCATGTTTCAACTTAACTATTTGATTTTTCCATGTATCTCTCTCTTCTAAAATTATTTTTGAAGAAGCTACTTGACACAAACCAATTTATTACAGTCCTAAATTGTCTCAAAATAGATCTTAAATTATTTATTGTTTGAAATGGAAATATGAATGGGATGGCAAAAAACACAATTTTAAATGGGAATGTTACCTTTGTTTTTTAGCTGGAATGACATGTGATATATAAGCAAAAAGCATAAAGTTAATATAAAATAATAACAACAGTATGAACAAAATCAATTTGAATTTTAGTTACTATTTGTTGAGTGGTTACTCTATGTCAGGTAGTGACCTAAGAACTATATGTGCATTATCTCATTCTGACCACTCAATTGTATAAATTGGTTACCAATTTACTATCATTTGGCAGAATCTTGAAAAGCTTAACAGCCTATCCAAGGTCACTCAGCCTTTAAACGATATAATCAAAAATATTAAATGGAATGGAATTTACAGGTTGAGTAACCTCAAATAGAAGCAAGGGCCTGCAGAAGAGAATAAAAAACATTAAAAATGGTAATTATATAGGTAAATCTAAGTGAATATTGACTGTAAAATGATAGCACATAGTGAAGCTTTATATGCACAGAATTAAAATGAACAATAACACTATGGAAAGGAGATAAATGGAGTTAAACTGTTTTCAGAGCCTTCTGTTGTCTAGAAAAATTTAAAAGTACACATTTATATGAGGTTTCAAAAACCAAGCGTGGGGTGCCTATGGTGATGCAGTTGGTTGAGCATCCAACTCTTGGTTTAGGCTCAGGTCATAATCTCAGGTTGTCAGATTGAGCTTTGTGTTGGGCTCCATGCTCAGCACAGAGTCTGCTTCGGACTCCCTCCCTCTCCTCTACCCCTCGGGCCCCTCCCTTCACTCTTTCTCTCTCTCAAATAAATAAATAAACCTTAAAAAAAGTATATTTTAATTTCATTGCAATTAAAAGAAGAATAAAAATAAATTCTGTAACTACAAAGCTAATACAGTAGTGAAATTACTTTATTAAGGAAAAAACAGCATCTGAAACAAAAGTAAAACAAATGATAAGTGGTATATTTTATGCCCATAGAGCAGTAATTACATTAAATATAAAATGACTAAATTGTCCAATTAGATGACAATGATTGTCAGACAAAATTAAAAACAAAACTAAAGAAAACAAAACAAAACCTTTACATTGCTTATAAGAGACACATCTTAAATATAAGAGCACATAAAGGATGAGAGTAGAAGAATAAATAAGATATCATGCAAAAATGAATCAAAAGAATGCTGCAATAGCTATACTAATACAGAAAGACAGATTTTTTTGTCAATAAGTAGAAAATAGAACAAAGTATGTAATTTTTTAATAATAAAAGAGGAAATTATAAAAAAAAGAAAAAGAAGAAATTGAAGTACTTTAAAATTTATGTGCCACTTCACATAATTCCAGAATATACTATAAAACTATTGGCAGGATATAGAGGAAAAAGACAAAATTCAAAAATCTAGTCATATCCTTTGTATGAAGGAAAAAGACAAATTCAAAATCATAGTGGGCAATTTTAATATATTTCTTATCATAATTAAAAAGAACAAAGAAAATATTACTAAGGATAGAGAAGATTTGGAGCATAATTATCAAATCTGACCTCAATTTATTTTGCATTCCCTACCTACAGATTTCATCTTCATTAGGAGTGCACATGTAGTATTTAGTAAAATAAACTGTAAGTTGGGCCCAAATGCAAACCTCAAATCTCAAGGACAGAAATCATACCAAAAAAATGTTCTCTGAACTCACTGGAATTAAGTTAGAAACCAATTTATAATAGAGATTCTATGTGGAAAACTAGCAAATATTTCAAAATTCAGCAATTCATTTCTGAATGACTCATTCAGATTCACAGAAAAAATATTTTAATCTAAATAATACTGAAAATGTAGTGCATCAAAATTAGTGGGATCCATCTAAAGCTATACTAGAGAAAAATTTATAGCCTTAAGTGTGTCTATTAGAAAAGAAGACAAGTTGAAAATTTGTGATCCCAATATCTACCATAAAAATGAGAAAAAGGATGACCAATTAATGCAAAGAAAGTTGAGTGGTGAAATAGAGATAATTGTAAACATTAACAAATTAGAAGGAAAATACAATAGTAATAAAAATAATAATAATAAACAATGAAGCCAAAAGTCAATTCTTTTAAAAAGCTAATAAAATAGGTAAATTTCTAGCAAGATTAAACAGGAAAAAAAAAAGAGGACATATCAATAATATGAATGAAAAAAGGTATATCACTAGAATTCCCACATTTATTGACAGAATAATAAAAGGGTGCTATATACAATTTTATGTCAATAAATTTGAAAGTTTAGATGAAATAGACACATTTACTGAAAAATAAAATTAAATAACTAAATCAGTTTGGATATTCTTTCCCTCTACCCCTTCTCCTACTTTCTCTCTCTCTAAAATAAAAAAATTTTATAAAAAAAGGATAATACATCATAATCAAGTAAGATTTATTCCAATAATGCAAGGTTGGCTTAATATTAGAAAATCAGTCAATATAATTCATCATATGATTAGGCTAAAGGAGAAAAACATAATCATCTTACTATTTGGAGATAAGTCATTTGATAAAATTCTGTCCCTTTTCAATATAAAATCTCTCATCAAGGTAGAGACAGAGGAGGAATTTCTTAATTTGATCAATGATATCTAAAAATCCCTACATCTATCTTCAGTATAAAGGTAAAGTATTGACTGCTTCTTCCCTGAAGTTGACAACAAAATAATTATGTCAACATTGACTTGGGTACTAGCCAGTGCAGGAAAATAAGAAAAAGAAATCAACAAAGGGGGAGAAAAGTCATTATTCTCTGAAGACATGGTTATGTAAAAAAAAATTCAAAAGACTCTATAAATAAACATAAAATAATAAGCAAATTAACAAAGTCTCAGGATATGACATCAATTACAAAATCAACCATATTTCACAAAAGTCCTTATGTGATTGGGAACAAAAAACAACAAATAGACCAATAAAATAGAAAAAGACCCAAATATATAGAGTCTCTTAATATATAACAATGTTCTGCTGCAATTCAATAAAAATGACCTTTTCAGTAAATGGTGCTGTGTCATTGGACAGTTATATATATATACATACATACATACATATATATATATACATATATATATATATAAAACCCATAACCCATAACATATATATATGTATATATATACATATATATATAAAACCCATAACTTCCATCTGATATTATACATAAAAATTAATTTGACATGGATCATAGACCTAAAAAAAAAATTTCTAGAAGAAAGTGAGAGAGCATATTCAAGATTTTGTGGTAGGCACAAATTTCTGACATGACACAAAAACAGAAACAATAAAGAAAAGATTTATAAGATGACTTCATTTAAATTAAGAACTTATGTTCATCAAGGAAAAAAAAACATTAAAATAGTAGGCAAATCATAGAATGGGAAAAGGTATTTATAATAAATGTATCTAATGAATGACTCATATCTAGAATATATAAAGATCTCTTAAAAAGACTGAAACAATTTTTTCAATGTGCAAGAGAGATATCAGTCACTTCATAAAAGAGGATATCTAAATGGTCAGTAAATACATAAAAAGATGTTCAAGATCATTAGTCATGAGGAAAGTGCAAATTAAAATTACATTGAGATACCAGAGTATATCACCAGAATGGTTAACCTTAATAAGACTTATAATTTATTTTGAGGAAGATGTAGAGCACCAGGCACTTAATACATTGCTTTTGGGAGTGTTCACAGGTACTTTGGAAAACACTTTGGTAGTAGCTACTAAGGCTAAACATTAATATCTCTTATGATCCAGCAATTCTACTCTTTGGTACTCACCCAAGAAAATGAAAGTTCATGGTTACAAAAATGACATGTATAGCAATGTTTGTCACAAAATAAATATTCTCACTTCAGGCCACTTCTCCTTCATACAAAGGATATGACTAGATGCATGTGCCAACCTTTCTGTCCATTAGGAAGAATCTCTCTCCGTTCTGCCTTTCAGGGCAATTCCAGGGTGACTGGGATGTGGCCACCATCTATTTTGCCTTGCATCTATTGAAAGCCAAGCTTTCTATTTGAAAGCCTCCTTTTCTATTAGTTGTATAAGGTTTGTCATTCAGCTATAGACGCAAGGCTGAGGGAGGTATATTTACTTGGGACACCTACAAACTTTACTAAGATGGTATATCCCTGAATCTTTCTAGAATTTATTTTCCACCTTCTGGACTCATATGTCATACTATGACTTTAAGCCATCTCTTGCTTGTTCTGCCAGATCAATATGATGTCATCAATCTAATGACAGTATTATTATATTGAGGATGCTCACACGGTTTAGATCTCTTCAGACTGCATTATGATCTAGTGTGGGAGAGTTAGTATTTCTTTAGAGCTAAACTTTAAATGAATGTCTAATCCATGAGAATAGGCACTGTTTCTGAAGGAGAAGGTATTCCAGTCTGTGCACATTCACTAATGCACACATTCACTAAAGAACACATTCATTCATTAAATCAATGGCACCTTATCATGTACTATTATTATGAATCTAATTTAGCAGCAATACCATCTAGCATAGCAGCCATGATCAGTGCTACTTGTTGGTTGAAGGTGAAGTTCTCCAAGATCCATCTTGTTTCTGCAGGGGGCAGACTGGATGAATTAAAGGAAGATGATAGGTTACCACAAACCTCACATCCTTGAGAGTTTAATGGGAAAGCTCATGACCATCATTCACCTTGGAATGCTATATTGATTTTTATTTGCCATCTTGACTAGGGTTTCGGACAGTTTCAGAGGCTTCCATTTTGCTTTTACCAATATAACAGTACCTAGCTCACAAAATAAAGAGCTATTGAATATCAGGGTACACACTGCCCAGGTACATCATCACAATTATTACTTGGGGATTGCGGAAATTATAATTAGTGGATTTGTGGGCCTAACAGTCCCACTGTAAGTCAAATATCAGCTAGGATTCTACATCTTACCTGGCCACTATACACTTCCACTCTAACAAGGGACCATGGTGACACATCACATCCCTGGGTATCAATGTCAATTTATACCCTTTGTCCAGTAGTCCTTGGAATATCTGGTTATCTCCCTTCTCCCAATGTAAAATCATCCAAGTAAATGGGCACAGTTATCTTTGGGAAAGAACTGCAGGAATCATCACATATATTTATTATAGAATGGCAGTGTCCTTCCTCCTGAGGACCTGGGCATCTATTCAGTCAGTGTGTTCCAGATTGTCTTCCCCTCCAGCCTTTATTCTGATTATAGATGTGAAGCAGATTTCTCAATAGCTTCCTGTCTCCTTTGCCTCTAGAAACACAATTTTTTAAACCATCTCCATACCTCCCTATGGCTAATGCTTCTCGGGCAGTGCCTCCAATCTTGCCAGTCAGTGCAGTGTTTCTCTGGCATCTCTATTTCTTCAGGGTCTACTATCTGTGCCCCACATACCAGTCACAATGGCGTCTCCACTGAGCTTCTTCCTTGCGAACCAGATGGTGAGTAATCTGATACTCGAATAAAATGCAGTATCAGTAATCTGATACTCTCTCTATATCTTTTCCTGGTCTCAACTGTCTCCATTAGGGTCTTCTGGACACCATGATAGAATTAGAAATGACAGAGATTTATTAGCGAAATGCCTTTGAAGGTAAAGGAAGGAGGGAGCAAAAGTGGATGGCAGAGCCTCAACCACAATGGAGATCTGACTCCCATGAAGAGAGAGAGGCACAGATGAGAATTTGGTTGGAAGAGCCTCACACTACAGTGTAGCTCTGAGAAGATCTTGGCTAAAATTGTGGGGGGCTCCAGAGCAGAGACTGGCCATGAGAGGAGTCCTGGATTGTGCCGGAATGGCCTGGTCTAGAGTTTGGGCCTTGTGGGGTCATTGGCTGGGAGCAGCCCAGGGAGAGAGTTGCCTTGGCGTGGACACGATAGTAGATTGTGTAATATGGCAGCTGGAGACTGTCCATAATGCCACTCCTTCTAATGTGTGCTCCTGAATAGGATCTGAGTGAATAGAGTTTTTGAGTGCTCGGAACAGTCTGTATTCTGACCTAGGAGGTAGTAAGATAGACATGTGTACTTTGTGACAATTAGTCATGTACATAGGACTTGAGTACTTTTTAATGTGAATTTTTTACAAGTATGTATGTTATGCAAATACATTTACTTTAAAGATGTCAAGTAAAGAGTTGAAAATACTATTGTGAATATTCCTCCTTGATATTCTAGAAACAATCTTACCCCTAGAAACAACCATCTAGTGAATTACAAGTAGTTTTGTTTTTATGTGTGTTATTTAGAGAATTGCCTCATTTCTCCCACCACACTGTACAATCTCAAAATAATGAGTTATCTCTGCATGCTTTATAGTAACTGAAGATAAGAGCTTCCTTTTTGAACCGGGATATTCTTAGAACATCTAAACTTTTGAAATAGCAATTTTATTCATGCAAGATTTTAGTCTAGATCGAAGCACCAGGTTTAATGCATTCTTCTGGAGTTTCTGCCCAGCCCTAAGATCTGGGATGGAAAGAGAGTAGCTGAGATGCAAAATCTATAGCTCTTCCAATGCCATAGACAGAATTCGGATCAGTAGCCTAGAATATTGGCTAAGGTAATGTTCCCAGTCCTCTGACATAATCTCATTATCTGCCTGCTCTGACAGCTACAACAGAGTCTTTATTTAAAAAAAAAAAAAAATCATAGTAATAAAGGGAAACATGAATAGCATAGTGTGAATTCAGTACCTGTGAGAAAGCAGTGGCGATATTTGGAAGTAGGACCCCTTTAGTTTTAGCCCTGAGCTTTTCTAGAAGTCCCTCTGCCTGGCCCTTTTCTTAACCCCTTGCTGCTCTTTTTGCCCTGTGAAGAGGGAGAAAGGCCAACAGTTCTCATTCAACGATGTGTTCACAGGGAAAGGTTTCGTGGGATTTTGTACTATTTTTCTGACTTCCTCCGAGTCTATAATTACTTTCAAAATAAAGTTTTTCAGAA
>CM053605.1:108766972-108781686 GCA_028646535.1 Procyon lotor
TGCCTGGCCCTTTTCTTAACCCCTTGCTGCTCTTTTTGCCCTGTGAAGAGGGAGAAAGGCCAACAGTTCTCATTCAACGATGTGTTCACAGGGAAAGGTTTCGTGGGATTTTGTACTATTTTTCTGACTTCCTCCGAGTCTATAATTACTTTCAAAATAAAGTTTTTCAGAAGTATATTTAGCTGTAGACATACACTTAAAAAAAAAAAAAAAGAGGATTGCGGACCTTTGGCAATCGGACTCTGCTTTAGGTCTCAGCCAACACTCTATGGTTCTGTTCACAGCCACCTCTCCAGAAGCAAAATCAAGACATTCTCTCAAAAGCAAGAACTTTGTTCCCTCCCCCAAAAAAGAGGACGTTTAAGAAGTACTTTTAGAATTTTCCAACTATAACTCCGAGTGGATGTTTTAGAAAATAAAATGCAGAAAACCAAGATGGAACCAAAATGATTATCTTTTTTAGTACTATTGGATATTCCATCATTCTTTTTTTTTCAGATTTCACAAATGCCTCTTAATTAATGAGTATCTCAATGAGTATCTTAATGTAAAGTCAGAAGTAAAACAGAATTAAACTTGTTCTTATCTTGAAAAACGACCCTGAAATCCCATAAAATGAAATTATAAGTAACGATTCACCCCTCTAAAGTGTGTTTTGATGGAACTATTTTTCAAAATGCAATTAGAAAGTTATAGCTAACTGGATAGTTATGACATAAATTCAACACAAGATTTTTAGAAGGATATTTTTTATTTCTTTATAACAAAGCCACATTATTTAAGATTAATATGACAAAAACGTGCTCTATTTCTGTCCTGCCTCTATCAGTGAGAAGTTTTAAAACCTGCTGCAGTGGCTTTCTAAGACAGATGTCAGACGCATGTTTTCAGGCATTTGTTAAATAAAGCTGCGTGTCATGGTCTGGCCCCGGTGGAAAGTGAGGTAAGGGAACTTTTTGCTGTTGACAAGAGAAGAAAAATTTGGAAGAAAATTTGTAATATCCTAAGAGAAATTTCATACATCATTGGAAATAAAGGAGAGTAAAGCTAAAATAGATTGGGCTTGAGCTCCTTTTTTAATCATGTCAATCCAAAGTGTTCCAGGCAGCAGTCTGAACACACCACAGATGAGGGCAGATTTACCACTTGACTTCACTGAATAACAATCTCAAAGCTTAAAGGAATCCGTGTAAGAGGGAGCTAGTGAAGCTTAATGCATTCTGGTTTTTTTCTAAAGGCAGTATGTTGCTTAAACATGAATTCTCAGAATGTAAAATGTAAAGATAAAGAAGACTATCTTGAATATACAATGCATTTGGAAACGAGGGGAAAAATCTAAAATATTTTAGATATTTTATCTGAATGCCTGAAAAGCCATGAAGTCTTTCTACAACAAGAATGCGGAACGAAAGAAATGCCTAGGGCTTTGGCCTGAAGCTATGTCTATATAACAAGACTGATTCAATTATTCTGTGGCTGTTTTCTTTTTTGTTTGAAATAATCCAATAGCTACAAAATCAATCAGAGACCTTCATGGTTTATGTGATCCAGCTTCCAAGATAGAAAAGGAAATGATAACCAAACTGCATTTGCTGATAAACCATTTCTCTAACCAGAATTTCTATGATGAAGGTGAGTGGGGAAATATTTGTTGTTCTTGTTTAAACTCCTTTCCTATCAAATTTGCCTAGAGTACAAGCGAACCAAGTTAATAAACAAATGACACCCACTTCTGTTGTAAGTCACGGTACTAGAGAAACTCATCTTCGATGGACAGCTGCAAAGCTAACTGCTTCCTGGAACTGGGGACTTCATTTTCCATGAATACTTGTAGCATAATCTATACAGAAGAAGAATGAAACAATTAAGTTGTACTTCCTCCTTTCAATGGAGAATATCATTTTCATATAACCTGGGAGTGAGGAGGAGAAGGATGTTTGTGGGATAGAGAATCAACCATAGATGAAAGGGTTTCTGAAAAGTAGAGTAGGTATTTTCAGCTAACACATAACCTGGCCGTTCATCTTTCCCCAGTCAAAAGTAGGAAAGTCTAGGAGAATCTTCCTCTAGCAGGCAGGAGAAATACTCCCAGATATTTTAGCTGAAAGCACTAGCCCAGCTGTTAGAAAGTGAAGACCCACACTCCGCAGTCCTTCTTCCCATGTCAATCTTGGAGATGATCGATTAAAAACCAGGGCAATGCAAATGAGAGGTAGTCATGAGATTTTCATGATATGTGGCAAGACAGAAAGTTCTTATAGGGAGGAATTAAATTGAAGCAATCACAGAAAGAACCCTTTGCATTAGTAGATGGGCCCCAAGCCTTGAAGGTGGTCAACACATCACAGATCATCACAGCATGTGGATTAATGTGGGAGCAAGGAAGGATCAGACAGAACCTGGGGCTACCTGGGAACAAGGGATCAGATGAGAGATGCTAATCAAGTCACAACACGGGAACACGTGTTTGATCACCAAGCAACTGAGAAGAGGCTATTGCATTTATACTCATGGGGTATTTACAATTGCTGTGAAGTTGTATAAACTCGAGTGCCCTGTGCCACCCTGGTTTGCTGCTCACGTGACAGTTTCAGCCACAACTGTGCTCAAATTTAGCCAGTTTGAAGTCCCCACCAGCATAATTATGGTATCAGCCGCTGTCACTCGCGTCCCCAGTGGATTTTAGAAATTCCCAACCACGATCACTGTCTTACTTTCTGGTCTCATCGTTCAAGCCGCTGGAGGCAGGTTTTGTGAGTTAGTTATCTCCACTCCGCTGCTGCTACTATATTCTGTGTAAATGAACTCCAGCAGACACGGCTGGCACCTCTACTTTTGAAGACCGTTCAGACTGGGGTTGCAGTTATGCATTTGACACAGAAATGGAAAGAACATTTTTCTCCTAAACTCTGTGTGGTATTGTGTTACCTGGGCCTAAATACAGTGTTGTGCGTGTCAGGAGTTATTCTGGGCCTCTTGTCAAATGGTCCCCATAGTTTTTCAGGAATCAGCTGTCATCTCGTGGGCCAGTTGAGGAACACAAATATCCTTGCTCTCATCTTCCCACTCAGTGTCTCTTTCTGTTCCCTCACCCTTTGCCCTATCCCCCTTGTATCCCCAAAAGCCTCTTTCAGCCAAAATGGAAACACACACACACACACACACACACACACACACACAAACAAAAACAAAAACAATCATGCATGGCAAGGGCAACTCATGAGGAGGGAGGAAAGGCCACTGACCTGACACATCCAAGCCCTACGTGGTTGTTTATGCTGTGATGTGCTGTAAGAAATTAACCTGAAAAAGATGACTCCTTCAGGGAATTAGTCTCCGAAAGGCGAAGTACCCACCCATGATGAGACAGACACACACCAGTCTGTGCCTCACACACACTTCTCTGGGCTTTTTCCACAGGAATAAGGGCCTTCGAAGAGTGAGGGCCTGACATTGCTGCCTCTTTTCAGAAATGAGCAGACATAACATGGAACCTGATGGGTTCACCTGCAGTCCCCTGATTCAGAGATGCCTGGGAGACACCCAACTGGCAATCTTTGGGAAGCTGGCTTCTTCTAAGTGGTTATTATTAGTAAAGACACATCTCTGATAAAACCTTAAGATTATGATGTAAACTAAGCAGACCAGAGAAGAGTAAGAGTTGTGGAGAAAGACAGCCCCGGAAGTGAACCCTGGCACCACCATTCAGTAACTGTGATCTTGAGGATTTGCTTAATGGGCCTATCCAAGCCTCAGTTTCCTTGTCTATAAAATAGAAAGAAAATAATAGAGCTGTCAGTGAAGGCTAAGTGAAAAATGCTCGTAGGGGTTTTCCTCAAGTACAGGAAATGGTCAGTCACCGTTGGTTACTATTACGGTACCAGGATGTAAACACGGACAAGCCTGGAGCTGACAACACAACTGTTAATGTCTCCTTTAGAGAATTTGTTCCCTAAATGTTGCCTCCAAATGAAAGTAGAAGCAGACACTAAATACTGTCACCTACAAATACCAAGAGGGAAAGACAGATGCCACAGGCAAACCCGAGGGCTGGGGATTCTGATAGGAGAAGCCTGTAGGAGCTGGACCTCCACTGTAGCTAGAGCAGCTGACATGGAAGACACTAGAATGTGGTGAAGGCTCTCTTCCAGTCTTTATAAAGTTTGGCTCAATGTAAAAGCAGTAAGAAAACATCTAGTTACACCTAGAAAGCATAAGCAGGTTTGACTTTAAATCAAGAGAAATAATAGAGCGACACGAAGCACCGGGGAGGTAATAGTGGTGGGTACCTCTGTGCTGGTGTGTCTGAAGGGGGGAACAATTCACCAACGGTACAAAGATTCTTCCATATATGACTTCGTGCCTCGACTGGGCCCACTTCATCTCCAAAGATGATTAGGAAGGAAAGAACAAGAAGGTGAAAGAAACACAGACAAGGCTCCACAGTTTCACTGAGTGTCCCAAGGACACTCCCTGATGAAATTCTATATTGCATTCCTAGGGACACTCCATGCATTGTGTGGGACCTCCAGCCACCCAAGGACACCAAAGGCAGCTTGATTGCTCATCAGCTCAACAGAACTTTACAAACCTTTAGAATCTCTGGGAATCTTGATTCCTTGTATGGGTAGAAAGTGGATGGTGAGGGACACAAGGAGTTGATATCCAAAGCCTTTTCCAAAACAATGGGCAAGTGGAATAAAGTTGAATTGAAATCAAGTGTCAGTTTTAGTGTTTTCACTTTCTTTGGGTAAATATCCAATACCATTACTGGATTGTATGGCATTTCTCTTTTTAGTTTTTTGACTATAGTGTATAAATTTGTTAAATCCCTATGTTGTACCTCTGCAACTAATGTAACATTGTGTGTCAACTATACTTAAATAAATTTTTATATCAAGTGTCACTGTCTCTGTTTTGCAGATTATAAGCTGTGAATGGGTGACCAATAATGAAAAATAATAATAGAGATAGAGACAATGGGGCCATATTTTGAAAATAATGAATGAGAATTTTTCTTTTGCTTTTCTGAGTTCATGGTCTTCATTCACGTTGGCCCAAGACAACCATCTGCATGGGAAATCAAGATTTGTTCCAGAAAGCATGAAAAGGGAAAGATTGAGGTTATAATTGTCTCCTGACACTCAAGATGTGAACTTTTAGCAACAGAGTGCCTTATTAATACTCTAAATCCCTTTATTCCCTATACTGGAGGACTGCACTCATTTTCTTCCTTGGTGGTATAAAGATAATAATCCTTTTAGCTAATTTCTGACCAGGTAGGGAGTCAACAAGGCTTACAGTTCTACGGCAGACTAAAGACACAGGAAATGGGAAATAGGATCCCAGAGGATAAAAATGACCAGAGAAAAAGAAAATGAGAAAGGGAAGGCCCTTCCCGTGTATAACTGTTACATTGTGTGATAGACATTGCCTGTCCTCTCAGGGTTTCTGCCTGGATTAGGTGTATATGTCAGGTATCAGATAATTGACTTGACATTTAGGCTGAGGACAGATGGGAGCTCCTGGGACGCCCATACATAAGAAAGTTGTTCTATAGCTGTCTTCTCCCAGTCTTGTTTGCAGCCACATCAAAATCATCTTGGTTGTTTGGCAGAACGAGGCAGAGGCAGGCCTGAGTTTTAGCTTCTCTGGACCACCCTTGGTTCTAAGCAGCATAGACAGGACCTAGGTATACCCTAGAATCTGGACATGGTAGAGAGCAGCACCTTCCCCAGGGCAAGGCAGTTTTGCAGCAAGGACCATGGAGGATGTGGCCCAGACAGGAACACACAAGGACTCATAGCCCCCTTGGGAGAGGGGTTGGGGCTAGGTCACCTACAGAGTACAACAGATGTGGACCAGGAAGAGAGAAGAGACAGCAAATAGAAGGTAGAAGTCAGGAGCCAAGGGACATCACATCCAAGGACCCTGATTTTACTTCCACCATGAGATCTTGTAGGTCTCACCATGCCCACTGCATACCCAGGTGACTTCTTGAAATGAAACTAGTGGCTAAGCAGATGACTGACAAAAGTGAGTGAGAAATAACTTGGTATTTTGTTTTGCTTTTTCCCCAAAGGACTGATTTCAAAGTGTATTCTAGGTTTGCAAGTCAGATTATGTTTTAACTAAAGTATTAAAGTCAGTTGTCAATTGTTTCAGTTGGTTTGTTCCCAGGTGATCAATGGCAGGAAAAGCAGATGGTTGTAGAAAAAAATAAACAAGCTATATGTTCTCTGCACATTCAGCTGAAATGTGAGTGAAATTTGCAGTCCTCTGTAGCTTGATCGTATGAGAAGTGGGAAAAGATGGACAAACACACAGAACGACTGGGCATTTTTTCCCTCACCAAGATGAACCCCTGAATGGAGTGATTCACGACAATAATGAGGAATGACAATGTTGAGTCTGTTCCAATATGCATCTTTTAAAAGAATATGTGAAAATGGAATGAATGTCACCAATTAGCTCACTCGAAGAGGCAAAGCCCATAGCACTAAAAAATCACTCATGCCGAAGTCCTAGTCGGTGACTAAGCAGTAAATATATCTACTTCCTGAATCATGGGCTCAAATCAGGAAGTGACATTCATTAGTGCTTCTCAGTATTTAGTCATATCTAGGCTCCTGCGTTGGCTGTCTGTAGCTGCAAGGTTAAAATAACAAGCATTTATTATCTTACAGTTTCTGAGGGTCAGGAATCCCAGAGTAGCTCAGTTGGGTGGTTGGGAGGTCTAGCTCAGAGCCTCCATGACATGGCACTTTAAGCCGCTGGGCACAGTGTGCAGTCATCTAAAGGCTGTGGCTGGAGGATCTGCCTCCAAGATGGCTTACTTCATGGCTGTCTGCAGAAGGCCTTGCCTCCTTCTCAGGTGAGCTTCTCCAGAGGCCAGCTGGAGGTGCTTCCTGTCATGGCAGTTGGCTTCCCTGGAGTGAGTGAGCTGAGAGAAGGGGAGAGAGAGAGGAAGAAGCAGAAGCCATGGTGTATCTTATGGCTTGACCTCAGACATGACCTACCACCAATTCTACAATGTTCTATTAGTGACACAGACCAACAGGAACACACTTACGGAGGTGATCACATAGGGTGTGAGCACCAGGAGCCGGGATCGTTGGGACCATCTTGGAGGGGAGGCTGCCTACCATGACTCCTTTAAAAGGAAAAATGAATTCAACAGACCTCCCATGTTATTATAACTTATTTGTGTTACCTGAACTTGCAAAAACAGGAAACTACACGGAGACTCTTTTGACATAAATAAGTTGTACAAACATGGGCTATAACTTTTTAAAGTTTTATTCATTGGTTCAGAATAATCAGGTCTCATAAAGCCCTAAACTTCATCAATCCGTACATACAAATTTTAATAAGGGGTCCCTTGATTTCACTACAACCATCTTATTTGTTCACTTGAACATAGGTTTCACATTGCAGTGTTACTGAAACCTGCATTAAGTAGATGTCTAATCCACTTACTGCTGGAATCAACAGAAAATTCTGCCCTGCTTTTTTACTGCTATGCTTTTTGCTGATGAACGGCTGTAAGCGTGCCTGTGCAAAAATGCAATGTGCATAATATATCCCAACATAAATATGGCACCTCCTGCTACAGCACAAATTCTTCAGATTCTGGCATGCCTGTGTTCTGCAGGCCCCCAACATGATTCATTTCTCCTAGCCCCTTCCCGCTTTGAACCACGGTAGAATCTTCCTTTTCCGGATGCTATGACATCATTTGCCTTCCCTCAGCACACTGGAGATCATAAATGAAAGTGCCAAGCAGTCCCTGAGAGCGTGGGGCCGTGCGCAGGTTTCAAGGTGAATCTCAAGATGGTACACAACATGCTTACATTAATTACTCAGAATCAGAGAAATAAAGAAGGGACCACAACTGGTGACACACCAATATGACGGTTCTCTCCACCCATGTGTAGCTGCATCCTAAGGTCTCTGTTTAGACCAAGATGCCCGAGCAAATGAAAAAGTATCAGCGTTCACGTATAGACACATCAGGCACGTTACCCCCAAGAGAGAGGCACCCAGAGGTCACCCTGGAAAGCCCCGATGTGTCTCCACCTCCAGAACACATCTGCCTCAGTCCTGCAGGTGGAAGACCCTGCCGGGACCCAGAGGCCTTCTGTTCTGACTCTCTCATTCTCACGTTCGTCCTGCTGTCTAGACCGAGGCCCCCGGTTCCAGCCAGATGGCAAGTCAGCATTTCCAAGGCATGACCTAAGGGGCCGAACAGCGGTAGATATCAGGAATCTGTTGCCACCATAAAGTTGGCTTGGCTTTGGAAAATAGTATCCGTATGTTCGAGGAGATTTTTGAACCACTTGGCACTTCATTTCCTGCCACCAACCAGAAAATACCCTCCGAGCCCAAGGGCATCTTAACAAAGGATTCCTTGGCTTTGACACTCCGAGTGGCTTTTAAGGACGATCCGGAGCCTCTGACCCAGACATCTGGACTGTTGGCCACAGTCTGTGCTGTTCTACCAGCCTCTCGGAACTCCTTGCCCATCTGAGCAGATAAAAGAATTCTCACAAAATGGCTTCCTCGGCTCTCACCTCACACAAACCCGGGAGAAGGAGCCCTGGCCTTGGCTTCCCCAGCTCTGTTGGCTGAGTTTATTGCAACTGACACTAATGCCATACTGGAAAGACACAGTGTGCACGGGGGTCTTCCTGCTCGCCCCCTCTCCTGTCCATTAGGAGATGAATGGCCTCTTAGTCATTGAAAAGGACAAACAAAAAAAATCTCTCACACACACTGCTGAATGGGCACTCACTTTGGAACCTGTCAAAGTGCTGCAGCAGATGGGGGAGGAGCCCCCCTCACCCCCACCCCTGCTCTGCTCTCCAGCTAATCAGGATGTGGCCTGGGGGTACTTTCCACGAGGACTAGAGAGGGAGCAGCGCCGAGCAGCTCACGCCCTGTGCTGATGTTAACTTTGCTCCTGTGCCTCTGCTTTTTAAAAAACTCCTTTCAAAACCCTAAAGACTTCGAGGGCATAAATGGCTGGAGACAAAGAGAGCCTGCTTTGTGAAGAAATCCCTTGGGATCATTCTCTGATCTACTCAGGGTTCTGGGTAGATGCAGAAGTTCCCAGAAATCCATTTCACTGAGGGTCCTGCTCCTACTTTACTGTTGAACTGCTGCAGGGCATCTGAACTAAAGCAGAACGAGAGAAGGAGGAAAGCCTCGCAGCAGCCGCTGAGCCACACCAGGAACGCCCACAGCAAAAGCTGATCTGCCAGCAATAATCTTGGGTCCTCTGGGCAAAAAGCTCAGGCAGCTTAGTGACAGACTCCCTTCTCATTGCTAATGCAAATACATCCTAGAGATATCCTGGAAAGGGATCATTAAAAGTGAGCTGTGCTCACTTCATCTGCTTGCCGCCCGCCCGGGCTGGGAGGAGCCTGTGGTGTCTGGAATCTCATTAGACCTGCAGCCAGGAAGTAGTTTAAAGCATTACGTCATAAGTTGTCAAGGCAACTGGCCAGGCCACTGCTCTGGCCTCCTGTGGTCCGCGATGACAGGTTCTCCAGACTGCGTGAGGAGTCGATGGGTGGCCTGCAGCCTGAAGCAGGACAGCTAACAGCCTAGGCTCAGAAAGGTGACACGTATCTGGGCTCCTGCTTCAGGGGCTGGATCGTGAGACGGGCTCAGCAGTCTTGCAATCCTTCCTACCCACTGTGTGCTGGGGAGGACTGTCCCTGGTGTCGCCTACTGCCCAGAGCTCCAGAAGAGGGCTTCCTGACCGTCATCAGCCTGACAGCAGCAAGAGGCTAGAAGCTCATCAAGGACACCATGAAGGGCCCTCCCGGAGAGCTCAGGTCCTGAGGTCCGGAGAGCTCCCTGTTGCCTCCAGAATCGGACCCTGCAAAGTGCCGCAATGCAACCGAACGTCCTTAAACAGCAAATTTATTCTCTTCTAGATCCAGAGGCTTGAAGTTTAAGATTAAGTTTCTTGGCAACGCCACACTTCCTCTGAAGCCTCCAGGGCAGGATCCTTCCCTGCCTCTCGAAGCTTCTCCCAGCCCCAGCTGTTCCTTGCTCTGCAGCAGCCTCCACCGTCTCGGGGCCGCCTTCCCTCCGTGATTCTGTGTCTTCACTCTGTGTTCTCTCTGTCTGTCTCCATTTCCCTCTCTTAATAGGGCACAAGTCATACCGAGTTGATCTCAAATTGATTCCATATTCCCAGATGCTCTTTCTCCGTAAGGTCACATTCACAGGTGAAGGAGGTGAGGACTTGAACCTGGCTCTCTGAAGGACACGATTTGATCTCTGAACTTGCCAACAGCTTCTTCCATAAACAGTCGCTCCTGTCTCCCTTCCTGGGGCTCTAAGGTGAAGTGTTTGGGACAAGGAGCTCTCAGTAAAATCAACTGGGAAGGGCTTCCCTTTGTTTAATCACCAGAAAAACACACAGGATGTTATCCTGGCTTTTTGTTCAGTGATAGTCTCCAAGACCTCTAGACTGGGCAGTTTCCTCCACCCTCTGAATCATTCATCCTCAGCAGTCCAGAGAAAGCACTTCTGGTGAGATGTGTTTTCTCTTTTCTCTCTTGATAGAGGCCATTCTTTTAAGATCAGCAAAGTGCTTCTGCATTGTCTTAATGTCAGAAGCCTGCCAGAACTCTTTAGAAAGATGGTATTCCCCTGAATTGAAGCAACAGGGGGCAGAATTCCACTCCCAGAAACATCAGAGACCTAGAGACTGTGCCACTCCATTCATGTGCTCTCTCCAAAGAGTACAGCGAGGGAGGCTCCCAAGATTTTCAGCAGAAGCTAATACTGTGCTGTTTGAAACAGCACTCTTAACAATTGGATTAAGGCCACAGACAGAAATAGCAATTTTCTTCCTGCAGATAAGGATATGGTTAATTTCAGGTGAGCAAAGGTTAATGGCCAAATGTAGCAGAGTTAGAACATCCTTCTCACAGCCAAGGGAAGGACAAAGACGCACGGAGAGATTTGGTGTTCATACCAAAGTTCTTCCCACATTCTGGGATTATTTCTCCCACACCCTGAAGTCGGCTTGGTCCTAGAAAAATTGTGACTATCATTTCATCACTTGCTGGGCGCTTTACGTATATGATCTCACAGTCCCTTGAGGAGATGGTATAGCGTAATGGCAAGTCTAGGGCCCCAGAGTCAAATGGCTAGACTCAAGTTCATACTCCCACCTTCCACCCTCCATATGACTGTAGGCAAGTCAGTGAGTGCTATGAAATGGGAGGTCCCAATTCTGAAGTTATGGAGTGGCCGTAACGATTAAAAGAGATGTCCTATGGGAACGCTCAATAAACGTTAATTCCTATTATTAGGTACTGCCATTATTCCCACTTTATATATTACATCCCACTTTAAAAAGAAACCTGAAATTCAGAAGAACTAAATAATGCATTCCAGTCACACAACAAACTGTGGGGAACAGGTTCCAGTCCAAGCTTTGGCCAACAGAAACCCCCCCATGCCTCGAAATTTGGAGCAACATTGCTTTGGGGTCTAGGCCCCTGACCTCCATTTCAGTCCAGACTTCTGCATTCCAGTTTCCTTCCGGGAATTGTATCCTCCTAAATTCCCCTTCTGCCCAGAGCTCCCCTTTAAAACCTATCTTCCTCGGAGAGCACCACATAGTTCAGACCAAATCTCTTCCGTCAGCTCTACCCCTGACTGTCTAAAGCAACATGGGCCACGCCTGTCTGCTCAAAAGTCAACAGCTAATGGTGGCTTCATTCCTCGTCCTCCATTCATTCAACAAGAGCATCAAACACAGACAGACTTTCAAGCACTGTGGCCCAGGCGTTGTGTTGCCACTGCCGATAAAACCCAGCTATGGCCCCAGTCCTCACAGAGTCTCTGATCTGGAAAGGAAGGAAGACACATAGATCATTCACACTTACCCTCGAGGGAAAGTGGGCTGCCATTGATGAACAATGACTTGTGGGAATGCCAAGGTCAGGCTGCCTTAGCTAAGTCTGGAAGACTCAGTCTGATTTCGCCAAGGGGACACGTGGCAAAAAGCATCCTGGCGAAGAAGAAAGAGCCGCCAATGATGGAACTGGTATAAACCTAAGTAGCCATGGGGGATGGGCCAGTGCAGCTGGACTTGGTTGAGCCTGAGGGAGAATGATGGGATGTGGCTGGAGATGGAGGTGGAGCCCAGATGGGGAGGTTTTAAATGCCTACTATCCTCCTGCTTTGGTTTTTCTCCTGCATGCTACTGATTCTCAAACTTTATCCTCCATCGGAGTCGCCTGACGGCTTGATAAAGAAAAAAAATGCAGATTTCTACCCACCTTGGTTTGATTCAGTACATCTGAGGTGGGGACCACACATAGACACTTCTGACACTCTCAAGTCACACTGAGTTGGCCGCTTCTAGGATTGCGCTTTGAAAATGACTGCAGCAGACAGCGGGTTAATGGAGAACATCTGGAAACATTTGCATTTTAAGTTGATGCACCTTAGTTTCTCCTAGGGAAAGCTATTCGGGAGCCCGTGCTCATGCTTAGCTCCTCCTTCCCATCTACTACTGTCTTCTCTAGCTCTGCCTGGGGCTGGGCCACCACAGATGTTGGGCTATGCTCGGGACTGGGGTGCCACCTCAGCACCCCACTTTGCCCAACAGCAATGCCTTGAGAAAGCCAGAGTCATTTCTGGTGTTTGTCTTTCCTGAGCAGTGATGCCCCCACCCATGCCTAATGCCACTTGCTGGCTGAGGGTCGCTGGCTCCACCTGCTGTCCCACCCGTACCCCAAAGTGGTTGCTAATGGATTCTGCAGGTTTTCGTTGTTGCTGCTCTGTGTGAATGGGAATGCCTCGGTTCAGCCTTTCCTTATATAGCTGCTGGGATCAAAATTAACTTTGTTGCTTCTTTCCAATGGGAAATAACCCATGTTCCACCTAGGGTATAAAAACTCCCTTGCAAAAGCAAACAAAATGTCATCTTTAAAAAGATACTGTCATTGAGGAGTTGGAAATCAAAATTTAATGACCTCTGCTTACCTCTCTGAGCTCGTGTCTTTCCTTCCCCCTCTCATTCTTCCCACGCTAGCCGCCATGCTCTTCATCTGACATACCAGGCAAGCCTTGGGGCTTTGTACTGGCTATTCCTTCTGTCTGAAATGTTCTTCCCCCTATATCCACATGGCTCACTCTCTTGAGTCTTTCAAGTCTTACCTCACTAAAATCTGCTCTGGCAACCTGGTTCAAACACCAAATCAGGGGCACCTGGGTGGCCAATGGGTTAAAGCCTCTGCCTTTGGCTCAGGTCATGATCTCAGGGTCCTGGGATTGAGCCCCGCATCGGGCTCTCTGCTCAGTGGGGAGCCTGCTTCCCCCTCTCTCTCTGCCTGCCTCTCTGCCTACTTGTGATCTCTCTCTGTCAAATAAATAAATAAAATCTTTTAAAAAATAAAATTAAATAAATAAAAAAATAAAACACCTAACCCCCTTCCCAAAACGTACGCGCGCGCGCACACACACACACACACACACACACACACACACACACTGACACACTCATACATATACACACACACTGGGCCCCTTAATTCTATGTCATTTTTCTCCAGAGCACATATCACTACTTCCCACACTATGTATTTTACTGATCTATTTGTTCATAGTCTGTGTCTTACTGCTAGAATATAAGCTTCATAAACACAGGACTTCTGGTCTAGTTTATTCATTATGGGGTACCTCACACCTAGAAAAATACTTGGAACACAGTAGTAGAAACACAGTATTTCTTGAATGACTCAGATTGGTTTTCCTAAACCCTGGTTTTAAGACCTGGGCTTGTTCTGCAACTGTCTTGCCCAGAATGGCCAGTCAAGCTATTCTATGTCTCTCATTAATAAAATGAGAATAACATCAGCCTTACCCGGATTTCAGAGCTTGGAGAAGAAAAACCTAAATTATGAAAAGGCTTATTATATTATATTATTTATTATTATATTATTTATTATATATTATACAATTATACTTAGATATAATTATATCTAAATTATGAAAGGGCTGTGAAACATGAGCTGTAATACAAATGCAAGTTATTTTAATCATTTTCCAATTTCCCCAAAAAGAATATAACAAATATATTCAAAGAAGCCGTTACTATAACTAGTTTTTTTTTTTTTTTAGGCATACTTGAATAGGCACTTTCTTTGTTTTACTGTGTTCATAAATAACTCTTTGTATGTGCTAGAGAAATAGAAATGGAAAGCTTCTAACAGTGAAAGAAATAAATAGAAATAAATCAAGTGTAAGATTATTCAATTGAGTATGTTTGGTTAATGTATAAACACTAATGAGTGGCATTAAGTTACAAGGCAATTCAGGGGCTGTTCACTCAATATCATTGGAGTAAAATAATGGGAAAAGAGAAAATGTTCATCAATTTTATTAATATATATATATAGCTCAAATGTCCCCGGGCCACCCAAGCTACAAGTTTAATTGAGATCACATTGACATGAATTCATAGAGTCCGCTGGCCTACATGATTATAGGCTCCCTACGTAACTACAGGCCATCTGCAAAGACTGCCCCAATTAGTCTGAGAATGTATGGTGTATTTCGCATTTGCTCATGATTATTTCTCGCAGGGTGTTCTGCTGAATGCCACTTATTGCTGTCCACCACCTTCAGCCTCTAAAGAAGATGCTGTGGGAGCTGTGCTTTAGGGCCCAAGAGCCGGA
>CM053605.1:108781786-108818927 GCA_028646535.1 Procyon lotor
AAAAAAAAAAAAAAAAGAAATTTCCAAAAAAAAAAAGTCAATAGCCTTTTCTCTTGCTTCATGTCATTCAGTTTAAGGCACGCCTTATAAAATGGCCATTATCAGAAAGCGTGCCTTCATATGAGCACACAGAAATCCTTACTGTTTTACAAGCCATAAATAGACTCGATCTCAGATTTCTTGAAAGCTTTATTGTACTTTTCGTGGTGACTTTGGTGACTTAACTTCTCTAAGAAGCAAACAGACCGCTGAAAAGCAGGTAAAATACATTCCCCAGCTCCTACAAAACCAGCCACAATTACATCTGGATTGTGATCAGTGGTGCTGCACATGTGGCTGTTTTCCAAAGCGTTTCTCGCTCTCCCGTAGCCCACTTTGTACTCCGGGCAAGTGTGGCCCAGCTGTGCTTATTTTCTGCTTACTTTTCTCTGGCAAAAAAACATTCGTGCAATTCCCCATTCAAGCTGTAAAGAATGAGTCTCAATCATTTCACCTTTGTTGGGAAATAAAAGATCAGGGCGCCGTGTCATCTAGAGAAACATAATGGAGGGAACATCTCAGGTAATAGTCCTTGTGACTATTGTTCCTCAGAGGAAAGCTGCTCCCGCCCTCTTTCTCACCATACTGGCCACAGTGCCTCCACTCCAGGGCCAAGCACAGAGTGTCCGTGGGCTTTGTGGATTCACTCATGGGGGAGTCCACCTGCTAATAAATGCACAGTCTCTTCTGGACCAATTCAGTGGAGGGATCCTCAAATTCAAATACTGTAGAACTTCTCTTGAAAATGTACGTTTTATTTCATTTTTCTTAGTTTTCACACACACACACACACCACATACACCATACATTTACCTATAAGCCATGATTTGTACAATACCCATGAACTGAATATTCAGCGGGGAAAAGATCAAGTGTTATCAGCTCAGAATGGAAGTCAGTATGAGATTCAGCCCCACGCTGCAGTCATATGAGTTGGTAGAGTCAAGACAGTCATTTTGAGTTGAGAGCTTTCTCTTTCTACCATACTTTTAAGGAGAAGACATAGTGCCACCAGCATTATTTAACTCCAGGCTTAAATTCAAATTCTTGTTGTATCTTGTGAATAATTTAGCAACTTTGCATCTCATAAATTAAAAAAAAGGTGGTAAAGCAAGAAAAGGAAATGACAGAAAACTGAATTCAAGTCACCTTCTTTGATTTCTATTTCGTCTGATTTTTTTTTTTTTTTAAGATTTTATTTATTTGTTTGAAAGAGAGTGAGCGTGAGAGCAAGAACAGAGGAGGGCAAAGGAGGAGGAAGAAGCAGACTCTCAACTGAGCAGGAAGCCTGACTTGGGTCTCAATCCCAGGATCCTGAGATTATGACCTGAGCCCCCCAGGTGTCCCATTTTGTCTGGTATTTAAAAGCAAACTGACTGGGCTTGAAGGAGACATTGGATTTAAAAAGACAAGGGGCGCTTGGGTGGTTCCGTAGGTTAAGCCTCTGCCTTCAGCTCAGGTATTGATCTCAGGGTCCTGGGATTGAGCCCTTCATCAGGCTGTCTGCTCAGTGAGGAGCCTGCTTCCTCCTCTCTCTCTGTCTGCCTCTCTGCCTACTTGTGATCTCTCTCTGTTAGATAAATAAATAAAATCTTAAAAATAAAATAAAATAAAATTTTTAAAAAATGGACAACAAAATGGAGAAGACAGGAGTGGGGAGATAACATGTGTAAGGAACCTTTATCACTCACAGCTTTGTCTTTTCCTAGGTGCTATTGTTAGTTACCTACTTGCTTATTCAAAGGTCCAGCACCTTGTCTAGAGTTGAAGAATGATTTGAAGAAAACCATAAGCTATATTCCTGCTCAACTACAGTCTGAAGTTAGGAGTTTGAGGAAAGAACAAGGCATATAAAACGGGATCCAACTCTTGCCAAACATCAAAAAAGGAATTTTCTAGTCATTTCTTATACAACCTGTCTGTTCATATTAGCATACAATCATTTCAGCCTCTCTAAATAAAACTTTTTAACTTTCAGAAAAAACAAAAAATAGATTCATGGCTAATTTAGAACTTTTTGTGAAAGTGTAACATTGAACACTGGTATATATGCTTTATTTATTACTTTAAATAAGAAAAAATTTATTTCTTTAAAATGGGAGAGGGCACCTTGGTGGCTTAGTTGGTTAAGTGTCTGCCTTTGGCTCCTTGCTCAGTGGAGAGTCTGCTTCTCCCTCTCCCTCTTCCTTTGCCCCTCCCCCAACTCCTGTGCAAGCGCGTGTGTGCGCGCTCTCTCTCTCTCAAATAAGTACATAAAATCTTAAAAAAAAAATTTCAGTAAATTAAAAAAATAAAGCTTATGGAAATTAATGTTTACTTCATTAATTCCTTTTATATCTTGAAAATTTCCTTGTAATATAAAATTATTTAATTGCAAAGTAAAACAATTATTCTTTAAACCCTTCCATTTACCTTAGTTCTCTCAAAAGTAAAACAAATCATGTTAATAAATGTTTTCTTTTTTGATATTTTTATTTACATAATTTCTTTGTTTATGATCTAAGAATATTGACCAGAAGTAATCACAAAGTCAATACAAGTTGAAAGACATTCCTGAAATATAGACAAAACCACTTAAAATTTGGCAGAAATTGAGCATAACATCTCGGTTTCTAAAAAACAATATAAGTTGCTAAATATTCTTTTTGTGTTAGAGTTATCCAGAGAAACAGAGCCAACATGATCTACAGCTGACCTTGAACAACACAGGTTTAAACTGCACAGATCTACTTCTACATGGATTTTGTGTAGTTCTGCAAGTGTATTTGCTCCTCTTTCTGATTTTCTTAATAACATTTTCTTTTTTATAGCTTCCTTCATTGTAAGAATACAGTATATAATACATACAACTTACAAAATATGTGTAAGTCCACTGCTGATGTTATCAGTAAGGCTTCTGGTCAACAGCGGGCTATTAGTAGTTAAGTTTTGGAGGAGGAGGGGCGCCTGGGTGGCTCATTCGTTAAGCGTCTGCCTTCGGCTCAGGTCATGATCCTAGGGTCCTGGGA
Source organism: Procyon lotor (assembly GCA_028646535.1). Lineage (NCBI taxonomy): Eukaryota > Metazoa > Chordata > Mammalia > Carnivora > Procyonidae > Procyon > Procyon lotor. Next base: position 108,784,834 of record CM053605.1, read on the forward strand.
TCGAGCCGCGCATCAAGCCCCACATTGGGCTCCCTGCTCAGCAGGAAGCCTGCTTCTCCTGCTACCATTCCCTCTGCTTGTGTTCCCTCTCTTGCTGTGTTTCTCGCTGTCAAATAAATAAAATCTTAAAAAAAAAAAAAAAGTTTTGGGGGAGGAAAAAATTATACACAGATTTTTGACTGTGCAGGAGGGTTGCCACTCCTAACCCCCAAGTTGTTCAAGGGTCAACTGTACAGACAGAGAAACGATTTTAAGGAGCTGGCTCACAGGATTGTGGAGGCTAATAAATCTAAACTAGTTAAGTCAGGCCAGCAAGCTGCAGAGTCATTTTAGAGCTGATGTCACAGCCTTGAGTTTGAAATCCGTAGGGCAAGCCATCAGGCTGAAAACTCAGGCAGGGTTTCTAGGTTGCAATCTTAATATAAATTTCCTTTTTCTTGGGGCACCTGGGTGGCTCAGTTTGTTAAATGTCTGACTCTTGAGCTTAGCTCAGGTTTGGATCTCAAGCTTGTGAGTTTGGGTCCTGTGTTGGGCTCCACACTGGGTGTGGAGCCTACTTAAAAAAAAAAAAAAATTCCTTTTTCTTCCCAAAACCTCAGACTTGCTTGTAAGGCCTTCAACTGATTGAGAGAGGCCCACCTAAATTATGGAGGGTAATCTGCTTTACTTAAAAGCCTGATGGTAAACGTTAATCACACTTGGAAAACCCCTTTAGAGCAACATCTTTATCTGTGTTTGACCAAAGATCTGGACACCATAGCCTAGCTGAGTTGACACACAAAATTAACTATCACAGTCCTAAAGCAATTTGTGTGCTAGAAGTAAAGGTAAGAGTTGGAATTCCCTTAACTACTTTCCCACAAGAACTATCCATTATTAATTACCCCATATAGACTTCATAGAAATAGACTTCTGTCTTCAAGAATAAGAATATGTAAAAAAAAAAAAAAAGAATATGTGTGTGCATGTATGTGTGTGTGTAAAAGGAAGTTAACAAAATAATAATAACTTTAAGTTACTATTTCCATTTGATTATAAATTTTAAAGGAAGTATCTTTTATTCATGTGTTCTTCTTAATCTAGATGATTTGGTGTTTAAATAGATTTATATTACTATTAAAACTAAAAAAAATCATTGTTAAAAATTGTAAAGAAAAAAAACTTTTTAAATTAAATGGCTGCCTGATAATGGTGGCTTATCTTGTAATGAACTAACCTCCATACAAATAATTATAACACATTCTGTCTTTTTAAAAAAAGATGCTATTTCAAGGCACAGAGAGCCCCTATTGCACACAGCCTACAGGGAGAGGGTGGCTCATGAAGAAAGGGACTGCACTGAATGGGCTACATTTATGTAACTTCTCTACCAAGCACACTCCTTTCCCTGGGAAGCACAGATGGTTAGAACTCGAGCAGAAATTAGCATTCTTAGGAAGTTCTTCAATTCTTAATGAATTTCCACTGGAAATTAAGGGGAAATCCTGGAAAGGTGACAGAAGGATGAGAGGCAGATAACCCAAAATCTACTCATCAACTACTGGCAGGGGCACCTGGGTGGTACAGTCAGTTAGGCATCCAACTCTTGGTTTTGGCTCGGGTCATGATCTTAGGGTCATGAGATGGAGCTCCGTGTGGGGCTCCAAGTTCAGTGTGGAGTCTGCTTGAGATTCTCTCTCCTTCTCCTTCTGCTCCTCCCACTCATGCTCTTTCTCTAAAGTAAATTTTAAAAACTTAAAAATAATAATAAAATAAAATAAAATAAAATAAAATAAAATAAAATAAAATAAAATAAAACTGCTGTCAAATAGTTGGCTGACCCCTAAACCTTATGTTCAAAGGAGACTGCAGAAGTCCAGCAGAAAACAATAGCTGGAAGGCTAAAAGAACTGGGTGAATGTTTCAGCCGCTACCTTGCACAGAAAAGAAAATTTAGAGTTTGAGTCCTACCAATAATCTTGTAGACTAGAAGGAAAAACCTGAAATATTAAAAGATTGCAATCTAGTATCGCCAATATGACTTGTCCGTGGCTTTTGGTTTTGTCCCAGAAGACCAGATCAGTAATAAAATGGGTAAATGTGGTCTAGACCACGTAAATGTGGGATTGATGTATCACCATTTGGTCAACTATGATGACGAATAATTGTCAGTGGATTCTGAGCCATGATCAACCAATGTCAAGGGTAATAAGGTATTTTCATTAAGATGCTATCTGGTAAAATCTGAAACAGCTCTTTTCTTTTACAGAGTGGCCATATGTGGGAAAAAGAAATAGCGAATCTCTAATCATAACGATCCAGATTCAGATGGCCTTGATAAATTGAGGGAGTGTTCGAATTTAATAGAATGTGATTCTGCGGACAAATGCTTAGGAAAGTGGGCCAGAAAGTATAAAAACACACAATAAAGCAAATGATAGTCTAGGAGAGTGGTTCTTAAAATTTTAGTCTCAGAACCCCTTCATTCCCTAAAAAAACGATTGTGAGCTTCAAAGAGTCTTATTTGTATGAATTATATATATCAGAAATAAAAATTGAGAAAATGTGAAATACATTTAATCATTTCAAAATTACAGAAATTTCACTGCATATTAACACAAATAACTTTTTTAATGCACACACAAACATTTTTGTGCAAAATAAAGTAGACTGGCATGCATGGCATTATTTTACATTTTTGCAAGTCTTTTAGTATTTCACTAGTAGAAGAGAGCTGGAGTCTGGTGTCTGATTTTATTGTCAATATGTTAAAATATCATGTATCATGTAGCTTCTGGGAAATCCCAGTCTCCACTCATGAAGGACTGTGAGTGAAAACTACAAACAACATCTCAGTATCATTATGAATGTAGTTTTGAATTCGTAGACCATCTGAAATGGTCTCAAGGACTCCTGGGAATCACCTTCACAGAGAGTTCACATGGAACATGAATATTCTCACACTCTGGGTCACTTCTGAGACTTCCTTTGACTTATTTTTTTCTAGGCCTCCTTATCACCATTCTTTCAATCTTCTTTCTTACAAATTTCAGGCCATTCCACAGAATCATTTATAACTTTCCACAAATCTATATATCTCCACACCTCTGGCCATCTCCCTTTTAAGCCAAGTGGACAACCAGACAGATGTATCACTTGAAGTTCTGACCACTGGAAGAATTTCCCTTCTTACCTCTTAGTCATAGGTATAAAACTGCAGTATCCCACTTTGGACTGATTTCAATATATTGCATAGACATATCTCAAAAATAGACTTGAATATTCTCCTCCATTCTTAAGAGGTCATAGCTTCAGGATGAGAGAGAAGTAGGTAATGCAGCAAAAATAGATGCACCGACAGTATGAGCCACCAGATCTTGCAACATACCAGTGCCTTCAACACCTACTCAAACTTAATTTTATAATTTATGATGATCAGCTACCCATATTTATGGCTCACTGGGTCATACAACATCTTGCTTGTGATAGAAACTCTATTTGCGTGGTCTCTTGGTATCTCTAGGGCCCAACAGCAGACCAAGGATTTTTCTTTAAAAAAGAATAAATATTTTCTAAAATGTACAGTTCTGCTCCAAAACTCAAGGGACTTGCACTGTGATTCTCCTAATGAGTCTTTCCACAAGATCCCTAGAGTATCCCAATCTATCATAGTGAATTTTGAACAATGTTAGATTCACTGTGATATAAAGTCCAAGTAGTAGAACTGCTTACAGTGCAGCCTGGTTTTGTTGCTCCCAAATGTGATAAATTGTGATCTTCAAAAATCTCAAAAGCTCCTTTCTCAAGTGGTGGGAGTTTTGCAAACTTGGTTTTCACTTTGGATGTAATATCCTAACATATCTTGTACTACAGGAGTAACCAGAAATTTCTCTGAGATGACAGGCACATAAATTTTCATTGGGTTTATATTTCACCCTCAACAGGAATATATCGTACCAGGTATTGGAGCCCTATTGTGATGTAACAAATCACTCTAAAGCTTAGTGACTTAAAACAACAATAACCATTTTATTCTTTCAAGCTTTTGGTGAGTCACAAACATGGGGAAAGTTTGGTGGGCCAGTCCTAGCTCAGGATCTCTCATGGAGTTGCAGTCCGATTATGGCTGGAACTGGAACAGATGAGGTGGTGAAACAGCTTGGGGAAGGCCAGCATCCCTCTCTTCATGCAGTCTCAGGTCTGTTTCGATTACCTTTCTGTTTCCTTGTAGCACAGAATCCTTTTGCTTATACTGCAGGTGAAGGCTTCAGGCACAAATATTCTACTAAATAAGATGGAAATCATCTCATATTTTATGACCTCTATGACACACAGCACCACATCTGGATGAACCCATTAGAAAACCCACCCAGCGTCAGTGAAGGGAGCATAGACTACACCTCTAAGTGGGAAGAGTGTCAGAACCCCATCATAAGAAAAGCAGTGGGGGCTGGAGATATGAGGCAGCCATTTTGGGAAAAAACAATCTGTCAAACCAGGTGTCAAGGGTGTGTACTAATTCCTGTTGAAAAGTTGTTGTAACATGGCATTATTAATATAGGAGGCCAGATAGATGTGTACCGATGAGATGATCACAGTTTAAATTAGGGGAGTCAGTGACAGAGTTGCACTGTTCTGAGGTAAATTGGCAAAAGTATACTGCTGTGCCTTTCAGGTGAAAGTAGAGTGTTTCTGGTATTCTCTGTTTATTAGAATAGTTTCAAATAAAGCATTTTCCAGAAAAATAGCTGTACAACAAATGTCAGGAAGTGACAATTGTTTTATTTTTTTTTTAATATTTTATTTATTTTTTGACAGAGAGAGAGAGAGAGAGACAAGAAGGGGGAGTGACAGGCAGAGGGAAAGCGAGAAGCAGGCTCCTCGCTGAGCAGGGAACAAGATGTGGGGTTTGATCCCAGAACCCTGGGATCAGGACTTGAGTGGAAGGCAGACACTTAACTGACTGAGCCATCCAGGTGTCTCGATGATTTATTCTAAAAGAAAGACTTCATCTAGAACAATAGGCATAATTTCAACGACCACCTGATTGGTTTGTAATAGTCTCTATTACTAATACGAGAATAGTCATTCTCCTAGACCTTTTCATATTTTCCAAGGAGAAATAAGTGACTTGTTTGGGAATAAAATAGACATCTCTGAATATTTTATGGCTTTGGATGTGATGCTAATGTCTGTTGAAGTTCACCTTGGGGGGCAGCATATTAGACTTTTTTGTTTTAAGTTTTAATTTATTTATTGTTTTTTGTGGGGGGCAGAAGGTGAGGGAGAAGGAGAGAGAGAATCTTAAGCAGCTCCATGCCCAGCACAGAGTCCAGCACAGGGCTCGATCTCACAACCCTGAGGTCATTACCTGAGCCAAAAGAGTTGGTCCTTTAACCAAATGAATCACCTAGGTGCCCCTATGTTAGACTTTTTTAGAGGTACAGTCCTGAGTCTTCTTTTTGCCTCTCCTCCATGATAGCTTTCACTCCTTTTATCAGAGAGTTACTGTGGGGAATTTTCCAGCAGCCAAGTTTGACTTTGCAACTATTCCTTCCAGAACCAAAGAAGTAACTATGGAATAGAATTATACGTGGACACTGGAGTCTCTTGTGAGACAGACTTTGGCCCCAACTCCACTTAACCCTTAACTTCCAAAAGCTTTCACAATGACTTTTTGTGTCTTAAAGGATTCACATAATTCAAAGCCAGTGGTTGGTAATCCTCACGGTTCTTGGTATTTATTTCCCCAATTCAGAGTTTTTCTGGCAAGTAGCTATAAATCTCTGAGTATCTGTACAAGAAAACCTGTATAGTATATCATTATTTCCATGTCTTAGGGTCTTACCACAAGGATTTGTAAATTGGTTCATATTTGGGAGTCAAGTGACCATCACTCTCATTCACGTGCCTCAAATCACACCTTCATTTCCAGATTTACATTTGTTCATTTGTTTGTTTGTTTTGGGTTTTATAAATTAAGTAAGACAAGCCTGTCCATGTTCTAGAGTCCTAGGGATCCCATGATCAATTAAACACCAACAAATATCCTTATGGTTCAAACAATTGTGATTACTGAACTAAGCTACTATTTATTTCAGTAACACATCATTGTTTTCTAGTGATTAACTACTGCCACTGGTACTCTGCCAACTGGAGAGCCCATTATCTCCAAGTCAGAGAATCTGTTTCAAAGTTAGAATCAACAGAAGTTTTCTCCTGGGCCTAGCAGAGACGTTTGTTCCCGAACATTCTTCAAAAATGTTTGTTTTTACACAGTTGATACATATTTTAGTTCTTAGTTAAGGAAGTGTCCTTGGGGGCCCTTTCTGGATACATGATAAAGGGGAAGGTGAAAAATCAAACTCATTTAAACTCAATTAAAAATTTAGCAAAACTCAATTAAAAATGCTTATCTGCCTAAGCCTTGAATTCCTCCTCTTCATTATCTAAGGAATTTCTGGTATCTCAACCTCATTTTGTATCGGCGTCATTGAAACCAGCTGAAAGCGGAAAAAGGTAGAGCTTTGGTCCAATACTGTCTCATGGTGGGCTGCCAGTGTCCAATAACCTCATGATTATTTCTCAAGTGTATTGTATTGTACTGCAAAACCCAGCAAACTAAGAATTACTTTTTCCATATTACTTTGAGGTTAAGGTTTGGAATATTAATCAAATACACTTGTGCTGACTGGAAGCACCTAGGGAGGATTTGAAGGAAGAGAGAATAAAAGTAGATCACTAACTATATACAATATAAAAACCATTAAAGGCTTAAAGGCGGGGGTGCCTGGGTGGCTCAGTCGTTAAGCGGCTGCCTTCAGCTCGGGTCATGATCCCAGGGTCCTGGGATCGAGCCCCGCATCGGGCTCCTTGCTCTGTGGGAAGCCTGCTTCTCCCGCTACCATTCCCTCTGCTTGTGTTCCCTCTCTCGCTGTGTTTCTCTCTGTCAAATAAATAAAGTCTTTAAAAAAAAAAAAAAGGCTTAAAGGCAAGTATCAAAATAAATTGAGCTGAGACCCAGACCTTTGAAACATTTTATCATGAAGTATAAAACTGAGAATTTTCCAAATTTTCAAATCATACAGAGGAAAAAGTGAGAGTTTTCTGGACTGCTAATAAAATGAAATAAACTTTGTTAAGTTTTTCTTTTTCTGTATACTTGACAATATACATATTAGTATGGTAGTACAAATAATTTACAAAATAAACATAAAGAGAAAGGGTATTTGCTTTAAAAAAATTTACTGATGGGGACACCTGGGTGGCTCAGTCGGTTAAGCAGCTGACTTCAGCTCAGGTCATGATCCTGGGATACTAGGATCCTGGAGTCCTGGGATCAAATCCCACTTTGGGCTCCTTGCTCAGAGGGGAACCTGCTTCTCCCTCTGCCTGCTTCTCCCTCTGCTTGTGCTCTCTCTCTCTCTTTCTCTCTCTCTGACAAATAAATACATTGAAGAAAAAAATTTTTTAATTTACTAATGGAGTGCATTTTCAAAAAATGTGAATACTAGTGACCTAGAAGACAGAGCCCGATGCCAAAAGTTATTGTGTACAGTACTTCAGTTTAAAAAGCAAGCAAAATTATATATATATATTATGAATTCATAAATGCATTCACAAGTGTATTTCTGTAAGTGTTGTCATTGCTAGACAATTCTGTGCCAATAGCTCAACTTTAAAGACCTCATCAGATACGGACATATGACTGCTTACTTATATTTTGAAAGTCATTTATTTTCATTCACCCCATCTATGATTTTGGCAACCACTGCATGACAATGATATAAGTTAAGAAAAAATTTATCAGTGTTCTCCATCAAAAGAGATTTGAGTAATGTATGTAACAGGTATAATTAACAGTGGACCAGAAAGACCAGGTAAAGCCTATCAGACATACATCAAATCCTACATTGGGTTGTCAACCACATTTCTAAGTATGCAAAACCCTTCTTATTCAGCAAAAATTCAAAAAAATGTTTTTTGAAAAAAAAATTTCAAAAATAGATGCTTTTACGTTTCATTCCTCATCACATGGTCTTGTGATAGAACAATAGCAGTTCTGAAGATTATTTCTATAAAAATAATTCTGGAAAACACATAAGAAAAGACTGCAGATCTTTATATTAAATCAATTACATCAATGAGTATTAAGCAAAGTCAGATAGTTTTCCTAAGAAATATAAATCACCTAATAGTAATGCATTAAAACAGTGTACATACTACCAAAAATATAATACCCTACAGTACTTTTCAATAGTCTTTGTTATTTTCTTAAAAATAAAATTGGAATTTCTGAATAGCGAGAGCAAATCTATTTTTGACTGAGCCCTATTTTTTAAAGTCACAATTTAATAGAGAAACTTTACCCTAAATCCCCCATTCCTCAAAAGTTTTATACTTTTCCCCTGACATTTTCATCACCCTACCAGAGTAGAGATGATGAAACTTGGAATCATTAGCCAAAATGACCTCATGTTCAGAGATACGCAAATCACAGCAGGATACAGATATTGAATAACTAGGATTTATAAATATCTAAAATATTTTAACAGACTCCAATTTTTTCCCAACTAGATTGATTCTTAAAAATGCAATAAAAAAAAACTAAAATAAAGTGAAGCAGTGTATCTGCTAACCCAAAAAATTTAGACTGCAAGAAGAAAACCGAAGTGGTAAAGGTGTCTCCTTAGAAATAATTCACTATATAGAAACCTACAGAAACCAATTTAAGAAGCCAATAAACACCTCCACCCATCTGAATATTGCTAACTCTGAGATATGTTACTTTGAACTGATGTGAAAAATTTGCAAACTGTATATTTCAGTCCAGTTGGCTAGCCTCTAGACTTATTTTTATTTCTCTAATACTATCTTTTATACCACACAATATGAATTAAATAAATAGCATATATTTGAGTAACGAGGGGCTTTATTAAGAGTAAGGAAACTTGATAGTACCTTATTTTGAGTACTGTCATTCATAATAAATAATCAACCACTCTTTTCTGTCATTGATCACAGGTTTCTAGTCCTAGAAGGTAAGGTCTCTGTTTTCTTCTATATTTTCCTATGTTTTCTCCTATATTCTTCCATGGACAATAACAATAACAAAGCAACAGTAACCCCACACTCTTACTCAGTTCTTGCTAGTGGATGCCAGAATTTTAGCAATTTCATGTAGTGCTTACTCTCAGAACAGCTCTAGGAAGAAGGTTATTATTTCAGGGCTCTAGTACAGGTGAGGAAATGAAGGCTAAAGGAAGGTTAATCAGATTATCCAAAGTCAAACAGCTGTCTGTGTTGGAAATGGACTTTGAGCTGATCCCAAAGTTCAGGCCCTTAACCACTATACTGTATTGCACGTCCTGGAAATGAAATGCCATATCTGATACCAAAGGGAGAATAGCTCTTACAGAGTCTAATGTTTGCCTCTGACTCATTTTCTCTTCTATACAATTCTAATGAGGACATGGGCGGTCCTGGGTTGAGTTCTTTCCAGACCTCTCATGCTGCACTTGATGAGTGCTTGCAGAGATCATGGCTTACATCCTCTGGTTCGCTTTCCAATTGGATCTGAATGCTGGTCTTTGTGGTCATAAAAGAAGGAGAAGGAACACTGAAGCTGGCTTCGTGATGCTTATAGTCTGGTATATAGCCCGTGGGCTAGTTTCAAACAGGGCTAAATAAATAAATAAATAAATAAACGATTTTAAATAAAAATATAAAAAATAATAAAAAATAAAGAGATCATGGCTCACTTTTCCTCTGTCATTCTGCAAATGAGGTGTGTGTGATGCTGTGACACCGAGAATCCAGACCCTCTCTCCAAGGCTCATACAAGCTCATACTGGATGGAAGAAATTCTGGGGATGGTTAGGAAAGTATGATTGTGGAAAATAAAAATTTATACAGTATTTTCTCTCAGGTAAAAGTGGACAGACTTACAGTCTTTAACACTTTATAAAACATACATTAGTTATGCAAATTTGATCTATAGAAACAATGAAATATAAAAATAAAGTGTTATTTATAGAAAAAGCTTCATTAAAATTTCCCTTTGAACATCTAAAATAGTATCTACCTATGGTTATTATTCAATGAACAGATATTTCTAGTATTTTTTAAGAGACAGCATATTATTTGTTTACCAATGTCAGCAACACATTTATTTCATAAATATATCGTATTTACTAAATCAACTCAAGTAGGTTTTTTCAATTACCGGTTTAAGATACTTGTATATTTAACCATTAAAAGATGAGAGACTATTTTTATTTTTTTTCTCAGTGATTTGCAAGAAATTCAGGTAGGGATGGATATGAAAAATGAGTCATCTTCTTAGTTTTCAGTGCACTATATGTGACTAAAATATATTGGTTGGTTGGTTGGTTAGGGGGCTCAGTTGGTTAAGCGTCTGATTTCAGCTCAGGTCATGATCTCAGGGTCCTAGGTTGCAGCCTCGTGGAGGCCTGTTTCTCCCTCTCCTTTGGCCCCTCCCTCTCCTTGTGCTCTCTTTCTTAAATAAATAAATAAAATCTTTAAAAAAATAAAAACATAATATTAAACTTGTCAGCAGTTAAAACTAGTCACTAAATAATAGAACAGAAAAGAAATATTAAATATTTTGCATCAAAATAATGCCATTTGGCAAATGATGTTAATTAAAAATAAGTATTTTGTTTTATACATTTCACGAATTTCTCAAATGCATATACCATATCTAAGGATATCTTTTCACACAAGTCTTTTCTGCACTTTCTTCCTTACCAAAATTCACATAAGCAGCAAATTAATGTATTTGATATTCTAGCATAACAGCTTGATCTTTACTGAACCCAAAACAGGACCAGAACTGGGATGTTCCCTTGAATAAAGTCTTCCATGTGATATAGAAAAAAATTCCCACACATTTGATCTTATTCTTCTTTTTCAGTACAATATAATTCTGGAATAGCAATCCTGGCCAAGATTTCAACATTATACAGGTTTACGACTGGCGACGTGCCATAAAAGTAAGAGTTGTTAGATTTTCACAGTTCCAAATATATATGTTCTTCAGGAAAAGTGACAGTAGGCCTTAGCAAATTCAATCTCATTGAAAATTATTCTATAAGACACATAATAAAAATGCACTGATGTGAAAACTTGTGCAGAACGGACAGAAATACAAAATAATCCAGTGAATAGACAAATTCTGGGCTATAGAATGCAAGGTTGGTTAGATCCATGGCAAGTAAAATATAGCTAGATCCCCCTCTCTTTGCTTCATCTAGTATGCACATTTTCATTCCATCAGTTCATGTTATATTGGTGCCATTTTGTTATTTTCCTCATTACTGGTCTGATCATCACTAAGAAAGACAATAATAGCAAAGCTGTAGGTGTGGATTTTAGCATAATAAAGTTGATTTGGAAGAGAAAATATAAAAAATTGCAAGTATGAAAATATTTTAAATCTATATTAAATTTAAGTGGGAAGCCATTTTTTAACTGAATTTTCCTACAATATAGGAAAATATTTGAAAACCATGGCATACCCTTAGGAAGTCCAAACAGTTGAGATCCAGCTTGTAACTGTGCTGTCCATGGGAGGGTGGTGTGGACATTTATCTCAATTGAGAACATTTTTCAAAATAAGGGCTGAGTTCACATTTGTTCCCACTGTGGTCTCTTACCTCATGAGCTTTTTAAAGTTACATAAGCAGCTCATCTGTATTATCGAAAATGTAATACACTAAAATAAGACATTTTTTTAAATCTCTCTCATCCATCACTGCCAAAGTGATTGTCTCATTTCAGCTGCCCCACCAAAGAAATTTGAGCAGATTCCTTTCCATTTTCTGCAAAACATGCTCTGCCTCGTGACCCACTTTGAGTTTTCCTGGTTAGTCCACTGACAGTATACTCTTCTCCATAATGCCAAATGAAAAGGCTAGGCTTTGAGACTGAAAAACAAAATATTATCTACATGAACCAGGTTACATGATCCACACCAGAATGTGGCAAAAGTCTGAAGATGACATTCTCAGTCTCTCACCGTTCTTCAAGTTTCATTGAAGTACTCTACCGGATATGCCTTGAATTTGGGTTCTGTGACTGGTTAAGCATCTAAATCTTGTTGAGTTTTGGTTTCCACACATAGAGAGTGGTAAGTAATAATAGAATACAATATGCAACCCATGGTTATTAAAGGGGAGCGAGTAATATCTGTAAAAATTTTAGTAAATTGTAAAGTTATTGAAGTTGCTCTAAAGTGCTATTATTGCAGCTGGTGACTGTGTAACTAAATCCACCCTGCAGTGAAGACAAACATGTATCTACTTCTGTTTGTGGACCGTGAGGGGGGTGTGCGGCACACATTTTGAGGAACACAAATTCTTACTGCAGACTTAAGTCGGAAAGCGGAAAATCACTCCCGGGTACTTAGAAAAACACACTCATCTAGTTTTACTTTCTCGTGAGCTTAAAAACTCCCTCCTGACTTTGATTCAATTCAAAGGATGATTCTTGACCCCACCTCCCCCAGTACAGAAGAGGTACAGCGCTGGATGCTAAGGGCATCCACAGGAATCGACACTCAGGCAGGTTCTCTCTACTGCCCACATTGTGCCTGAAGAGCTCACAAGTTTCTACTTCTTCTACTTCTTGAGATACAGTGTCAGCAAAATTATGAAAGACAGAGGACACTTAAAAACAAAACCAAAATAGGCATTAATCTGGCAGAAATGCGGGGTGTGAAGAGAACTTTAATGCAAACCAAAGCCTGTGTTTTGGTCAGATGTAAGCAGGTCGTGAAGTTCCTCTCCGCAGAGAAAGGAACAAAGTCTGAGGGAGTACTGTTATCTGCAAAGTTGCTGAAATTCATGAACTGTGTGTGGCTTGGAAGGGCTTCCAACTATTACAAATGCCTTCCAGGGGTGCCTGGCTGGCTCAGTCAGTAGAGCACTCAATTCTTGATCTTAGGGTTGTAAGTTCGAAGCCCCATGTTGGGTGTAGAGATTACTTAAAAATAAAATCTTAAGGGACACCTGAGTGGCTCAGTGGGTTAAAGCCTCTGCCTTCGGCTCAGGTCATGATCTCAGGGTCCTAGGATCGAGCCCCACATCAGGCTTTCTGCTCGGGGGAGCCTGCTTCTCCCTCTCTCTCTGCCTGCCTCTCTGCCTACTTGTGATCTCTCTCTGTCTATCAAATAAATAAATAAAATCTTTTAAAAAAATAAATAAAATCTTAAAAATGCCTTCCACAGTGTATCAGTTTTCTAGTACCATAACAACTAAATACAAAATGGGTGGCTTAAAACAACAAAAATGTATTCTTTTAGAGTTCTGGAGGCTAAAAGTCAAAACAAAGGCATTAGTAGGATAGTATTCCCACTCAAGAGTTTGGGGAAGAATCTGTCCTCCTCCTACCTAGTTTCTGGGGCTCCTGGCAATCTCTGGCTTGTAAGTACATCATTTCAATCTCTGCCTCCACCTCCACATGACCTTCTTCCCTTGTGTCTTCTCTGTATTTCTGCATCCAAATCTTCCTCCCTTTTCTCTCATAAATGTATCACCCCTCAGTTTTAGGCCCTATTCTAATCCAGATGCCCTTAACTTGATTACATTTTGTTGGTTCAAAACCTCTTCAGAAGCCTTTCAGGCATAATCTGAAATCAGGCCCCATACCCTGAGGTCAGAGAGAGACCAAAGAAAGAGGCAGACCTCTCCCAGCTGGTAGGTGGTGTGTTTAATAAGCAAGAGAACTTACACATGAAGCTTGCCCTGGGCAGCTGCAAGATGAGATCTCTGCATCTACCTGCCAAATCGTAAAAGTTTACATAGAGGCCCTAACACAAACTGTCCAGATGAACTCAACACCACATTGCTCTCACAAGGTTGTGTCCTTCTGGCAGAAGGGAAGTCCAGCAGAATGCAAGGACAGGGGAGGGGGTAAAGAGCCTCTGATTGCTGGGTTCCAGCTCACAGGTCAACCAGAGATCACGTCCTCTGGATGACCTCCCCAACACATCTGCAAAGACCCCATTCCCAAATAAGGCCACATTTGTAGGTACTGAGGACTAACACTTCAATGTATCTTTTTGGGGGACATGATTCAAACCACTGTACCTAGTAAAAGGATTTCAAGCCTGAAAATTAGGAGAGTAAGAGATAAAACAAAAGGAATTAAGGATTAGTGATTAAAGTATTCAATCAGACCTATGTGTATTTCTTAAAACTGGCTTTAACCAAAGATATAATCTTTTAGAAAAATAGTATATATTGGGATACTGCTCTCTCACTCTCTCTCTGTGTCTCAAATACTAAATAAATGCTAAAAAAGTGGTATATATTATTCAGTTTTATACCCACAGAAAATATTAAAAAGTCTAAAGAAAATGTTATACATGAACAAAATATCAGTTGAAATAAAGAATACAATAAATGAAAAAAAAGAATACAATAAATGAGTTCAAGAGTCACATATATATTTCATGAAACAAACAAACAAAAAAGAATGTTTGAATCAGAAAGTATGGTACTATCCCAGAAATCACCAGGAAATGATAAAGAGATAAAATACAAAGGGAAAGCTAGGAGATATGGAATATTGAAACATCCAAAAGATAGAATTCCTTAAAGGAAAGAAAAATAAAAAGAGTGCAGGGAATATCTGACAAATAGTGAAAATAAATTTCCTAGGATCCAAGGAAAATGAAAGGTCAAGTTGGAAGGGTTTACAGAGTACCAACCAAGGAAAACAACACAAGGACATTTTATGGTGAAGTTTAAGAATATCAAAGACAAAGAGAAAACTCAAAAATATTTCAGAAAGGAATAGAGGACCAACAAGGAAATGAGAATCTTATGGACATCAAACTTGCACTCCTGAATCAGATTCCTTCTGTTTTAAATGGAGGAATTTAACTGAGAAAATGAGAGAGCCACAAAAGTTGACATATCTGGAAAGCTCAGAGCAAATTCTGCTGATAGAAGATATTCTCAATTTTTTTTTATCTTGAAACATGTAAATAGTTTAGCCCAAGTATTTTCACCCATTCTTTTTGCTCCATCCCAAAGGCTTTTCTTTAATAAATATTTTTATAAAATGTTATTCTTTTGAATGATATGCCAGACATAAATGCTACAAAGCCATACTAGCCTCCAATTTCATTCTGCTGTGGCCCAGAATAGAAATTTATCCAATTAAAAATAGGAATGCCAACAAGAAATTCTTCCCGTAAGTCAAGAAAGTCAAAATGGCCATTGTTTAATTTCAGATCGTTTGCTTTTTGATCTTCCATGATTTAATTTATGCAGTTCTTCCTCTCCTTCTGTGGTAATAATTTTATCTGTCCTCTTGTTTATGATCTATGTTTTCAACAATTGAAATTAACCAAAAGTCTTGAAAGATTAAATCTTGCCAAGTTTCGTATGTTGAATACTTTGATCAAAAGTTTCCAAGTAATTTTGAACAAGATGCAGTCAAAAATTTGGTAAACTCATTTACAAAATACAAATTCTATTTATCAGAATTTATTTATTTATTTATTTTTTTACTTACTTATTTATTTATTTATTTATGGCACACGGAGGTGGTAAGAAGTTGACAAAGTAGTTCTTCAAATTCAATATCTTTACAAGTGAACTGACGCTGGGCCATAAAGAGAGAAAGCACGTACTGTCATGTTAAAGCATTACCTAATTTCAGCATTAGTGTCTTCACAAATATGTTGTCGTTCATGTATTCTACCCGTGTCTACAAAAAATACTTGTAAATTTTGACAAGTCTCGACTTCGACTTCAGTTGGTAGACTACCAAAGACTGTACCAGCATCTGTGAGTTATGTGTGCCTGACAACCAATTCCAGATCTCATTCTGCTCAGTCTCTTAATTTAGTCAGCTTTTTTTCTTTGTATCATGACACTGCACTACACCAAAATTTATATTCAAATAATTGTATCTTCAATGTTGAAAGTTTTAACTAAATTTATAATAAAATTTACGATAATTGCAGGTATTTTATCTTCTTTTTAGTGAACATTCGAAAACTCATTTCGATTGCATAAATTGAAAATATTGCACTATGACTGGAATTAATTTGACAGATTTTTCTATTTGAATCATTTGATGGCGCTGGTATAAGACTCCCATCCTTCAGTTGTTTGCCAAATTCTTCTAATAATAGGCGCAACTTACTAAATGGCTGCCTTTCACTTCTCATGCATGCACAGGAAACCACAGAGTCTAAAATGAGTAAAATAAATTTAGACGAACAATCATTTGATCTAAATGAATAATCATGCAATAAAAAATAAACACACTTCTTGCTACTGTTCATGTTAAACTATCGTCCTTGGACATTTCTTTAATAACTACCAATCTTTGACATATACATCGTTGCTTCTCCAGCAAATTTGTGTTTTCTGGTTCTCTTGTAGTTACTGGCATCATTATGACACCCATAATGGATGGTAAATGTTCATAAGTATTTTCTGCAAGTCACATAGTTATTATCACTTTCTTGGGAAATAGAAAATCAGTACTTAATTTTAGCTAAACATGCACTTTCATTTTTCTTTTAGCTTGTTGCTGTCAAAACGGTTTACTGGGGGAAAAATGTATTATGAAATAAAAAGAAGCAGTTATGGAATTATACTTTGAAATCATTGACAAAACCACCGAAGCAAGGGTGTTCAGATTGTTATTGATACACCCTACTGCAGAACTTACCAGCCTTTATTTCCCAGACATATTCCACGAACCCCTAAATTATGATTGCCCGTGTTTCCTATGGACTCCAACTAACTCTACCTACCGGCTGCCTTGTGTCTTCATGCATCTCACAGGCCAGAGCATAACTTGCTTCTCCCACCACCGTCCACATAATTACCAATGTCCAAGAACACTTCATCTCATCAGTAAGAGCCCCACTGGCTGTTTGGAAAATGGAGGGGTTAACTGAGTGCTTTTGGAGAGGACTGAGAAAGAACATGGATCATGTTCCCAATTTAGCCGGGTATTAAAGTGAGAATTCTCTTCATTGCATATACATCCCACATGCGACAGGAAGACACCAGCTGGAAAGACAAAGTGAGGGTTTACCAAACCCATCTAGCTTTATCCTAATACAACTATAAATAATAATCCCACATAAAAAAGTAATAAATTCATAATGAATGCTAGACAGAATGCAGGGCACCAGATTCCAACCCGTGATCAGAGGACGTCTAGTCACTATGTGTAAGGTTTATATCATAATTTAATACTAAAGATGCCAAAAAGACTTCAAGATTTAACATATAATTGAATAATAAAGCTATTCATATCATCAACTCTTCCTGATGGAAGATGAGAGGAGTCCCAGCTGCCCCCTGGGTACATTTTATTTCATTGCAGGAAAAGTTTGGAAAAAGAAGGAGCAGTTACTTAAAACTACAAACTCAAAAATGGCAAATCTCAGAGTGCCAAGAACTAATTTTAAAATAATCTTTTGAAATAAAAGAACCCTTATTTTAGGATAACAGGTTGAGAACAGAAGTATTAACCATCTAGTAGCTTTAAGTTATCCAAAATTAGACATGTTTCAGATTGGCTATAGGTTTTGTTAAAAATGGGACAGGAGATTTTCTGCATAACTCAGAGTTCATACGGGGAGATCTGCAGCACAAAGATTCTTTTTGCCAATTCTTCTCCAAGATGTTACGATTGCAGTTACCTGGCAGTTTTTGTGATCCACAACCTCACAGTTCTTCACTTAAAATTCCCTAATTCAATATCATGAGCACGCAGGATAGAACATGTGCCATTATTTCAACAATAAATCTGCTTACTAACTGAACGTACAGGAGAACAAAAGTGAATTTACTAAGATGAAGAGTCAACCAGTTTTTAAACCCAGACCATTTTGAGGTCACCAGATTTATTTCTACGTGTCTCTTGTTACCCGAGTTTCTGGGAACAGTACATACCCATAAGATCCTGAGAGGTTTTAAGACCACAAGGTGTCCTTTTGCTGGGATAAGTCCGGAGAGAAGACAGTTTAGGCCACGGTAAGCTGAGATCATAGTAGTTTCTCCCGGATCTTTAAAATTTTTATTTCTTTCTGAGCAATCCTTGATGACTTGCTTGCTTTCATTACTAAAAGGATCCTCCTTAGATTAAGGTGATCTGGCTCCCAAGAGCTGTGTAGCATCATCTAAAAAAGATACACTTGAGTCATGAAATTATGGGTTTCTCCCTCTAATTAAAGATTACTCAGAAGATCCTGTTTTCTTACTCAGAAGTCGTTCTTCATAAAACTATCACGTTTCCGTTGTCTGTTTTAAACATCACAAATTTTGCAAAGTGCTATGTGGCACCGTAGGGATTCCATCCTGTGTCCCCCAGCTTCACTTGGTGGGCGCATAGTCAAAACTATGGAGAGAAGCAGTGGGGTTGAACGTATGACCTCATTCTCCCAAGTTCCAAACTTGACCCCAGCCAGATATACGCAAAGTGATGTCAGAAATGAAGTTTGCACTTAGGGCCTAAATGGCTTATTTCCTTTACTTTCCCTTCTCCACTCAGCCATTTGAATGCTTTTTCCGGAAAAGTCTGTGAAGTCTTCTCCAGTGAAGGCTTGCTTATGCCCCAAGAGGACACATATCAAACTCTGCTGACACCTGTGGAAGAGATGTATTTGTAAGAAACTCTTTGACTCTTTGTTCATGCTCAATCACATCTCAAGAGACTATGGGGGGGAGAGTTTCTTTCTCACTCAAAGGAAAATATGGTGACTTTGGATTTATTACTAATCCCCTTTAGTGGTTTAGAAGAACAAGTATTCACTGGCTGCTCCTCTCTTATGTGTAATGAATCCCTCTATGGCTGAGGTGGGCCATTAAAGGACCTCACACAAAGTATCAGGACTTTTGCAGAGAAGCCAGATCTGTGCAAAGAACCAGAGAAGCAACAGCCCTCAATGTGTGACCAGGAAAAGATGCTGAAAAATAGGGGGAGTTTTCTGACTAAGGCGTGCCAAATTCTCTCACAGGACTCACTTGACTGCTGGAACTAAACTTTATCTTTTCTTTAAACCCCTCCACAAGTGATGGGCAACTATCTGTGGCTCTTAATATTTCTTTCCCTGTGTCCAGACATAAACATACATCAGAGGAGTTTCTTTGGAAGAATGGAAGGGGCATTTAGGAGGATGTGCAGCCCATACCCTGCTAAGCCAAAGAAAGAAAAATTCGACCCACCAGAAGTAGGAAGCGCACTTGCCTACCTCACACTGGCTTTCTTTTCCTGTAGCGACATGGAAAGTGCCTTTTAAGGCAAAATAATTTACAAACAAAATGTACAACTTCTCCCCCAATATAATCTTTGATACCCAACTCATGGGTGGACACTTTATCCTATTTGATTTTTTTTGAAAACTGTACTGTCAAACACAATAGTACATCCAAGGCAGCTATAAATATCACACAGGCTTAGGACAAAATCACATGGAACTCCAGATGCCATTAACCTTTAAAGAGCAACCTGCCCAGCAATTTGCTGTGAAGCCTGACATGAGTGCCCCACCAGTGCAGCCCAAACAGAAAGCTGTACATCGTCGAAGTCATGGATAGCAAGCTTGAGCAAGGTGGCCCTGGAGCATGGGGAAAAGACTCCAGAGCTATGAGAGAGATGGATGGGCTTAAAACAATGGAGTAGGAGGCAGAAGGGAATTGAAATTTTAAATCACAGTTTTGAATATCTATGTATTATTATTATTATTACTAACTATTATTTTGAGTAATTATTGAGTTGACTTCCTTGCAGAGGGACCGTCATTCTGCAAGGCACTGTGCTCTGGATCCTTCTGAAGGAAAGGAAGGAAACCAACTTCTACGGAACATAAGCCATTTGATAATCCTTCAACATGCGCTTCTCCTGCAATCCCCATGACACTTTCATGAGGTTCATTAGAAGCACTCTTTTTTTTTTAAGATTTTATTTATTTATTTGACACAGAGGGAGATCACAAGTGGGCAGAGAGGCAGGCAGAGAGAGAGGGGGAAGCAGGCTCCCTGCCGAGCAGAGAGCCGATGCGGATGCGGGGCTCGATCCCAGGACCCTGAGGTCATGACCTGAGCCGAAGGCAGAGGCTTTAATCCACTGAGCCACCCAGGCGCCCCCGTTAGAAGCACTCTTAACACATCTTCACTTCCAGATACTAAAATGACTGATGTTCTTCGTTCTCTCCATATGCCCATGGATGTTGGTAGCCAGCTGGGAGGCGGTTCTGGAAGCTCGCTGGCTGCTGCTCTCACCATTTGAGTTGTTTGCTCACCGAACACCAGTTGCATCAGCTCACAAACAAGTTTTCACTTATAATTAGGTGATCTAATGAAATAGTTAACATAACAATGAAAAAGAGTGAAAATAAAAGAAAGCTGTTGTTTCCATGAAAACTAAGTTGCGTGGTCTAAGAGGACCCATTTTAAAGGCAAGTCAACTACAACGAAGTAAACAAAAACTGTAATCAAATTGGTCACGGGCCAGACAACTCTAAAAAACTGAAAAATAAATAAAGAACAGAGACAACGCAAGTGGGAATAAAGATCTAGAATGATTGTGTACTTCAACTGAACTCTAAGATTTCAGTACATTTAAAAACAAAAACAAAAATACGAGATGGTTGATAATTCATCATAGGTGTTGCTTTTGCAAGAAAGGAAGGACTCCAACTTTTTCCAGAAAAATGCCTTAACCCTACATTAAAATACTGGGTAATAAATGCACTTTTCTGTGTCTTAAAAACTATCCCAGGTATAATGCCTATTACTGCTCAAAGCTCCACACTTGAGGTGGGGTTTTTTTCTTTATTTTTTTTAAATTAGCCAGCCAAGTACTGGCCCTAATTGTGTCAGACATGAAGACTTCCACTAAATTCTGAGCCCCACTTTATAAATGAGGAAACTAAGGATCAGAAAGAATCAGTTGATTTCTCAAAAAGCCACAGCTGGCTAATGGCAGAGCTAGACTTGGCTTTTACTGTCTCTAAAATGGAATCAGTCAATTCTGTGGTTACAACTTTCAAATCGCATTTATTCTATCCTTGTCATTTCAGTCCTCTGAACCAGCTCAGAGCCTTGCAGTCTTCCTACAGCCTGAGGTCAGAGGGACCCCAGTCAAGTCCCTGAGGGAGATGAGCCCAGAGAGCCTCAAATGAGTCTCCCCCTTTGTGCTCTTCTGGTGTCCTGGAAGCTGCCCTTCTCCCCAACCTGGCTGCCTTCTTTGGGCAGCCTGATCCCAAATAATAGAGATCCAACAAGATCTCTTGTTGGATCGCTATTACCTCATGCTCTGTAGCTGGTAAACTAATCCCACCTCCCGCTCTAAATATGTTCATAGCCTCCATCTTAATCTTGTCTGTTACTGGGGCCCTTGAGAGAGCTTTCCACACCCTGTGAAGACACAAAGTGCTCAGCCACTAACTCTTTCTTCATCCTCTTCTTGACTCTCTGTTCTTACTGTTTTTGGTATTAGGCATTCTCAGTTAAAACATAAAAGGAGGCCTGAAGGAGGCCTCCGTGACCTGTATTTCAGGCTATTTGATTAATCTGAATTCATAGCAAAGATGAGTGAAGGTTCTCTAGGAGTCTCCGTGTACCACAGTGAACTCTTCACCAATTCACCACTCTTAGGGGACAAATAATTGTAACTGAGCCGAACCGAGCAGCTTTTTTACTTTCTTTAAAGGACAATTTTGAGTATGATATCAAACAATGGAATGTCAGGGTTTTATCCATTTATTTGGGGAAGGCATCAATAAGCAGCTAAAACAGGAATTCATAATGGATGGCCCAGCTTAACCCTAATATTTCACTGCCCCCACATTGTCATGACACAGCTGTATGGAACAGTGTGAAATCATCGGAAATAATGAGTTGTCTGTGAAAATGTTGCAGGCTGAAATCCTAATGAGCTATTTAGGCTGAAAAACTTAAATATTTTCATTCCTATAGTGGGAGCTTATACAAATGAATTTATGGATATAAATATAATAAATAAAAAAAAAAAAAACCTGGGAAAATGGTAAAGAGTATCAAGTGAAGCTTCTTCCATGTATAGCCCCGATTTGAGTTGTCACACCTAAACCCAAACCTTTGCCCAATATCCCTCGATAAAGAAAGAACTTCAGTCCATTGCCAAGAGCGTTTGCTTCTACTAATTTCATATCCATGATAAATGATCTCTCAGTTCTCATGAAAATATTCTAGAAGTCAGAACATATTTTCATTTGGGATGAATCTGAGCTTGTAAGAGAGGGGAAAAAACTTCTCTTGTGCTGAGTTGTTACGCTTTGAATCTGTTTTGCAGTCAGTCCGTCTTACCCAACGCTTATGATAACAGATGGGTTGGGACGGCGAGCTGGATGGGATGCAGCAGCCTAGGCAACCCTTCTACCACTGAATACTCTGCTGCCTTGACACTGCTCCCCCAGGAAGCTTCCACTTTGTTCCCTCCCAGGCCTGGCCAAGCCTGGCAAATCAAATTAGAGAGACCAAAGGAGCAACAAGTTACTCCAGCTCTGGGTGAGCTGCCAGAAAGTTTGGATCCTAAAGCCATTTGGGGTTCCTTTCCAAATTTTTTTTAAGATTTTATTTACTTGTTTGACAGAGAGAGATCACAAGTAGGCAGAGAGAGAGGGAAGCAGGCTCCCTGCCGAGAAGAGGGCCTGATGCGGAGTTCGCAATGTGGGGCTCAATCCCAGGACCCTGGGATCATGACCTGAGCTGAAGGCAGAGGCTTTAACCCACTGAGCCACCCAGGCGCCCCCTTTCCAAATTTTTGACTCCAGCCAAATAATAACCTGAATTAGTTTGGACCAAATGGGGATTTTCCAGTGCCTCAAATGTATCATCAAAGCCAGTTGTTTCATAACTAATCTGCTTACCTATGGAGTTTCTAGGTACTCCTATAGCAGTGGAGCCACCAGGGGCTTAGAGAGGGATCTTGAAATAAAGGGCTTTCACTGGAGGCTACCAGGGTTAGCCTGTGCAGCAAGCACTTTGTTTTATAGGAAAATGTTTTTCTTTCCTTATTGGTGACTGTACAAAGAAGAACAGATGTGTGATACTTAGGTGTGGTGATAAATAGCTATGGTGCCAATGAGAATATTTGCATCTTAAACACAAACATAGAGTTAGCAGAGGGAAGGCAAAAGGAATGGATAATGATCCAGAGAAGATTTTGGATACCTACTGCATGCCAGATAGAGCATTAAAACTAGCCTGGTACGTCAAGACCACTAAGCACACTTAACATATCACAAACATTCAGGAATCATGTCCTGAAAACAACACTTTAATCAGTCTTTTCAAAAACTTTTAAGTGCTTCTGTTAGATCATGTCAGAGTTCAGATTTTCTGATACAGCATAATAGCTTCCTAAATACTATCTGAGATACCTGGGGAGATAATGGGAGAATTTAGTAATGTTTGTTAAATTCTTGCGAATCTTCGTGATTCTCCGATGTCATAAATGAGGACAGAAGTGTGGATAGTATTTTCTTTCTTCTATGCCTCCTAACATAAATGGTGGATGGCTACTTAACCACAAATAGAGATGTCAGTCATAATTCAATAGCAACTTTCTAGGCTCCTTGGTCTATACCTCCAAAAGTCAGTGGCTTGAGGATCTAAATCTAAGAGCCAAGACTGTAAAACTCTCAGGGAAAAAAATAGGAGAAAAACTTAATGATATTGAATTTGGTAATGATTTCTTCTACGTGACACCAAAAGCATAGGTAACAAAAGAAAAAAATAGATACACTGGACTATATCATAATTTAAAATGGAGACTATCAACAGAGTGAAAAGGCAACCCACACAATGAGAGAAAATGTCTGCAAGTCATACATCTGTTATACATTTAATAAAGGGTTAATATCCAAAATATATAAAGAACTCTTACAACTCAATGACAACAACAAGCTGGCCAAATTAAAATGAACAAAGGACTTAACCAGATGTTTCTCCAAAGATACACAAATGGCCAATTAATACAGGAAAAGATGTTCAACATCATTAATCATTAGAGAAATGCGTATCAAAACCACAATGAGATACCACTTTTCATCCCCTAGGATGGCTATTATCAAACAAAAACAAAAACCAGAAAGTAAGTATTGGTAAGGATATAGAGACATCAGAATCTTTGTGCTCTGCTGGTGGGAGTGTAAAATGGTGCAGCTTCTATGGGAAACAGGATAGCAATTCCAAAAACAGAATGATTGTGATTCAGTAATTTCACACCTGAACATATACCACCAGGAACGGAAAGCAGGGACTTGAACAGAAATTTGCATACCAGTGCTCTGAGAAGTATTACTCACAATAGCCGAAAGGTGCAGCAACCCTAGTGTCTGTCCATCAATGGATGAATGAATAAAGACAATGTGGTATACAGATACAATGGAAGATTAGTAAGCCATAAAGAGGAAGAAAATTCTGACACATGCTACCAAATGGATGACCTTGATGACATTATGCTAAGTAAAAACAAGCCGGTCACAAAAGGACAAATACTGTATAATTCCACTCATTTGAATTTCCTAGAGTGGTCAAATTCATAGAGACAGAAAGTAGAATGTGATTGCCACAGGCTAAGGGGCAAGGGAAATGTGAAGTTAATATGTTTAATGGGTATAAAGTTTCAGTTTGGGAAGATGAGAAAACTTCTCGAGATGGATGGTGGTAATGGTTGTACAACATTGTGAATGTACCTGATGCCACTGAACTACGTAGCTAAAATGGTTAAAATGGTAAATTGTGTCTTATATATATTTTATCGCAATTTAATAAATAAAAACAAATGAAAAAAGTATCATAGCACATATTGTGAATTATTTAAAAAGTACGTTAGTCTTAGTTACATATATAATTTAGGATTAAGGGCTTCAAGAATCTGAATTATTCAGAAAATCTGTATGCACAGAACTAGTCTTTTGGGAGATGAATAATCTGCTAGGAAAGTTTTTATTTCCATTAAGAAAAAAAGGTTAGGGGCGCCTGGGTGGCTCAGTCGTTAAGCGTCTGCCTTCAGCTCAGGTCATGATTCCAGGATCCTGGGATCGAGCCCCGCATCGGGCTCCCTGCTCGGCAGGAAGCCTGCTTCTCCCAGTACCATTTCCTCTGCTTGTGTTCCCTCTCTTGCTGTGTTTCTCTCTGTCAAATAAATAAAATCTTTAAAAAAAAAAAAAAAGAAAAAAGGTTAAGTAAGTTTGTTGTGGTGGTATTTTGGAGTATTTTACTCAGGTTCAAACCCTTTAACTGCCTTCCTTGTCCATGATGGTTCCCCCTCTGTCTTGGATGACTACGACTACCATCACACATGCCATGTAGACTACGAGTCTACACTCCCTCTACAGCTAACTGGAACAATAGTCATCTGACCTAAGTTGGGTCAGTGAGAGGTCTTTGCCAATGAATTTGGAATCAGGAGACAAAGACAGAGATGATGTGATAGGCACCCTCTGTAAAGGCCCCCAGAGTTCTCTATGTACTGGAATTTATGCCCTCTGTCCTTGAGTGCGGACTGATCCTACTGTCTCACTTCTAACAAATGGAGTAGGAAAAAAGTGATGGTGTGTCACTTCTGAGATTAGGTAATAAAAACACAACAACTACTGTCTTGCTCTCCCTTTCTTACTCATTCTGATAAAAACCAGCTGCCATATGTGGATCACCCTAAGGAAAGGCTCATGTTGCTAGGAATTATAAGAAGTCAGTAGCCAGGGTGCCCAACATCTTCCAAGGAAACGAATCTTGCCAAACAACCATGTGAGTGAATTTAGGAGCAAATCCTCCCTCAGTGAAACCTTTGAATGAGACTGCAGCCCTAATTAGCATTTTGATTGCAGCCTTCTGTGAGATTTAGAAGAGGGGTCAACCAGTTAAGTCACACCTTGTTTCCTGGCCCCAGGAAAACTGTAGGGTAATAAATGTAATAAATAAATAAGTTAAGTAAGTAAGTAAGTAAGATCTCAAAAATCACTGAGCTTTAAGGTAATTTGTTATTCAGCAATAGATAACTAATACAGAGGAACAGATGTCATCACCTTTTGGGAAGCAAAAATCAACACTTATAAACATGGCAGTTGGGGACAACCTCATTATGCCATGTAAATAAAGGAGCAGAGACGTGGGTCTTAAGGGAAAGACAACGATTTCAGGGCAGGCATGAAGAGAAACAGAGACCACAATCTGAGCGAGGCTATGTCTAGTTTCCCAGTGGTCTGCCAGTTCCCCCATTCTTTTCTGAAGCCTGACTGAATTCCTGTTCTGCATTGGTGTTCTGTAAGGTCTCTGGTTCTGTATAATAAATTGCCCATATTTACTTTCTATTGGTTTATTTTTATAACTTGGAATCAGAATCCTAAAATCCTAGGATGGATCAAATTGTATAGTTGTATAGGATGTATCAAGTCTCAGGCAAGGCTGATTTTTTAAGGTCTTCAGGTACTTGACAGTGAGTTTGGCTGTTTAAAAAGGCTGTTGGCCTGAGAAGCACCCAGATATTCTAAGCCACTTGACTTTGGGTCCAAAGAAATTGAGCCAAATTCAAGAGTAACTTGAATTCAACCTACCGCTCCAATCAATGATCAACCATGGCAACATGTATCTGGTATTAGATGGTTTGGATAATATTTGTGCCGAACTTAGAGATACCAGCTGAAAGCTGTTTGAAATAGACAATGTTGCTGTTGATACAGAACAAATTGTTGCCCTTTCTTGCAAAGAACACAGTGATATTTTGAGAGCTCTCTTATTATGTTACATGATGCAAATACATATCCAGAGGAGGCATATTTTAATTCTTAGAAACAGAGTAACTACATAAAAGATACTATCCTTCTCTCTTAATCCAGTTAAATCTCTTTGTTGCTTTCTGTTTTAAAGTCGTGTCCCTGTCTAATCACTCACTATCTTAACAAAATTCAAAGCAGTTTATGTATTACAAGCTTGGCAATAAAATAGAGACTTAAAAGCAATAAACATCTTTGAAACAATTCATCAAGCCCTAAAAAGGTGCCAGAATGAGTTTGGAAATGATACGTTTGAACTTAAAAATCAAAATTTGTTCTCGGGCTGGGACTTAAAATGTCACAAATACATTTTTTTTTTTTTTTTTTTTTTTTTATTTGACAGAGAGAAACACAGCCAGAGAGGGAACACAGGCAGAGGGACTGATAGCGGGAGAAGCAGGCTTCCTGCAGAGCAGAGAGCCCGATGCGGGGCTCGATCCCAGGACGCTGGGATCTGACCTGGGCCGAAGGCAGACGCTTTTAACGACTGAGCCACCCAGGCGCCCCAAAATGTCACAAATACATTTTTATAGCCCAGTTATAAACCTTGAAAAATAGCCTAGACCTCCGAGCAAATACAGAAGTGGTTCTCCCAACACTGCCGATACCGCATTCTGGTCCAATGCATGTGTGTATCTCCGCGTACGTGGATTCTCTGGATTTCTGCCTTATGACTTATTTCCACATAGGTTTGGCATGAGATGAAACGTCGTGCTGGTCTACCCGGAGTAGGCAGCCCCACCACAGTTGATTGCAAAAACAATACATACTTGACCTAAAGGCATTCTAACTCAATTAAAAACAAAAACAAAAACAAAAATATTCTGCTTTTATCCTTGGGCTGAACAAAGCATCCTCAAAACCAGCCCTCGGGCCTAGAGCTGTCAACCACAGGTAAAACTTTTCTTCCCTCCCTCCTGATTCCACCTTAAACTCTCCTGGTCTGGCGTCAGGTCCCTCCAGGACCCATTTGGGGTCACCTCCATCCATGAGGAAGTTCTTCCGACCTTCCCAAATGATCTTATTTGCCTCGTTAGCGTGACTGGGCCCCGGATGTCAGGATCATGACCGCAATTGTCGATGGGTTCCCCATTTTCAGGTATCTTTTTTGAATAATAGAACAAAGGTGTTTTTTTTTTTTCAGTTCTGACATTTATGATGTCAGTAACATTGAGGCTATCTGGGGAAAATAGTAAATAAACCGTATGCAGTTTACCAGGTTGTTTACTTAGGGAAAACTTGTGTCAGTGTGGGTAGTCATCATATGGAGGCGTATCTCCTCAGTAACACCTGCTGGCCTCTCCTTGGCCTTTTGCAGTCTCTCCTCCCTCTTCAGGGATGGCTCTTCCTCCAGAGACCCAGCTCACTCCTTTCTTTCATTAGGTCTCTGCTCAGATGCTGCCTCTCATGAAGGTTTTCCTTGATTGTCCTGTCTCAAATAGCCCTCCTGCCCTTCTGCGACACACCCTCTCTCCCTTGTCCTGCTTATTGTTCTTCATGGCACTTACCACCCTTGGACATGCTACCGTCTATCTTCTTCCACTGGAATCTAAGTGCCCACAAAGCAGAAACTGTGGTGTGGCCAGAGCCCAGAATAGAACCTAGCCTTTAGTCAGTTCTCAATAAATACGTGTTGCATGAATAAATACATGCATTATGTATAGATACCAAAAAAAACCCATTTACCATTTCCATGAATTGTGGCTGCAAGGCCTGAGAGAGCTTGTTAGCACCAGAATCATCTTATCTTGCTCTTTGGAATCTTTCTTTCTGCATCACTGGTTCATCTTTCCCGCATTCTTGTCCCTGTCACACTGATCTTTATCAAGTTGCTCCCTTGCATCGTGTCTGAAATACTGCTTTGCAGAAAAATCCTACTCTCTCTGTGGCAGCTACTCAAAGTGGTCATTATAGGTCAAATTTTGATCGACTCTATACCTCTAATTATTTCCATTACTCTTGGCTTCTATACAACTCTCTGCTGTGTGAGAACCAGAAATGTCCTCCCTTCTCAAAACTGCACTCAGCAAAAGTGGCAGCAGAAATAATCTAAAGTGTTTTCTATGCTCTGTTTTATTGTGTATGGTTTGGGCTTCGCCTTGGACCCACACACTTGCCTTGGTGTTGCTTAGAGTCACAGAGCTTGGTTATTGCTGCTCTTACTTCTACAGACCCTGGGCCAGAGTTGCATCCCTAGTGTTCTGTGGGTCCCTCATCCTATGCCCCGGCCACCCAAGCACCTGGGCACTCCCCTGTGGCTGCAAAGTGCCTATAAATGTAGTGTATGGGTATAGTGTAGTGTATAAATGTAGTGGGGCTGTCTACTCAGGATCTAAAACCTAAAGAGTATTAGGGTGTTAATAAAGCAAGTTTCAATCAACATGACTTGGAAGCCAGTGAAATAATTCTTCTCCCCTTCTCCCCCTGGAGAGATTGATGAGAAAGGACGTGGTATCACATGTTCTTTCTAGAGCTTCCTATGACACCATCAATGCCTCATGGAGGGCAGGCATCTCAGGAACGTGCTCCCTTTGACTTGCTCACCCTTCCACCTTCTTCAGTCCACTTCTTCCTCAGTCCTGTTTTCCTAGGATTCACTCTTCAATAAAGTCTCATCATGTAAGTTTTGTTTTAGGCTTTGTTTTCTAGACATTTCAGGCCATGAATACACACACACACACATACACACACAGAGATACATCTACATCTACACACACACATACACACACCCCTAGCTGTTATAGTACAGAAAGTAACATTTAGGCTGAGAGCCTTGAAAGGAAGAAAGAAGAAAGAAAGAAAGAAAGAAAGAAAGAAAGAAAGAAAGAAAGAAAGAAAGAAAGAAAGAAAGAAAGAAAGAAAGAAAGAAAGAAAGAAAGAAAGGGTAAAACAAACAAAAGCAAAGACAAAACAATAGCCAAAACTCTGCTACTGCCTTGGAAGTTATTATCACTGTTATTTCCTATGTGATACAATAAGAAATTTTCCCTACATAGAGTGGCTTGATTTTGCTGTTTAATTATTTGCTCTCCAAAGGTGTGAGGGCTTTAAAAACACTTTAAAATACACAATGTTTATTCATATACATCATCTGATTTCCACCTGAGTTAGGAGGACAGTCACTGTTGGCCATGTTTCACTCAAGAGTAAATTCAGCTCTTCCCATACCACCTAAGAATCCTTCAGCAATAAACACCCCTAACCTAAGAATGAAAGGGTAACAGTGATTTCTGCAGTGTGAGTAGAGAAGGTCGGCGAGATCTGTGGGTCACGGAATCATGGTGGGTACCTCAGATCAGAGCACGTTGGCAATTAAGATTTTATTTCTTTCTCTAGTGAAAAGTTAATCCACATTGTTTGTTGATTCTCTATAATTATATCGTTCAGATTTGTTTTTCAAAATATGGATACTTTATGCTTTTGGTAAAATAAGGAGTTTTTCTTAAAAAATCAACGTATAAGCTTGACAGCTTATAGTGAACTTAGCACCACAAAATGAGAAAGGATCAAAAATTTACTTAAAGAAGTCAAGAGTCTAGTAATGATCACAATGATGATCTTTCACAATCTGAATGCTTATATTTAGTTATGTGTTCTGCTAAAAGTTAGTTCGGGGGCAAAGAACCTACTACTCTGAAGAGTGGTTTCTCTAAGTCAGTCATTTGGAAGTTGGAACATATTTCCCATGGGAACGATATCCTATGTGGTGATTAAATTCCCAAACCTATTCTTCAATGCCTATTTAACCCATAATGCAGTTGAATACTATTTCTGGGGCTATTTGGGTGAAAGGAAGAAGAACAAAATAAGAAAATGAACTTCTTCTGGTTTCCCTAGCTTAGGGCCATCCTGCAACGACTTGAAAGAGAGCTTCTTGACTTTGGCCTCATCTCACTTCTTTTTCTTCCACCCCTTTCCTACCTCTCATCTTTACCTCGTAAAGCCCCTCATCAGCAAGGAGCCCACGTATCACTCCAGGGCACACCACCCACCTTCCCATCAAGGGCGGCTCCCCTGGGGTCTGCCTATGATCCACAGGCTGGGCACTTGCTCCGCTCTTCTCAGATGCTTGGGGTGAACACCATCCGCCCGACTAACTGACATGAATGTGGGACGGGCCAGTCATTGGCCAATCATCAGTAACCCTCCCGTAAGTGTAGATCTGCTTGAATAGCTTAGCTTCATATACATGGTTGTCAATATAAGAGAATTGGTGCATGTATCAGATAACGTATGGGGACGGCCCAGGGCCTGACACACTGTGGGGACCGCTCCTCCAGACCAGACCCTCTCATGATACCTTTCATTCCGCTGGTGGAAGGAATTGAAACCACCAGTCAAAGGCTTTCTCCAGCTCCTTATTCTATATGCAATGGTGGCTGTGTCATATGGGCTAGTTTTCCAGGATTCTGTCCTCGGCATTAACTCTCCTGAGATGATCCTACTTTCATTGCTTCTTATTTTTTTTTAATAACATTTTCTATTTTTTAAAACGGTTTTACTTTTATAATGAAATTGAGAGGAAGTACAGATTGCCCATTTACCCTCTGCCCCTGCACACGCATTGCTTCTCCCGTTATCAGCGTCACTCCCCAGAATTGTACATTTTTATGAAGGATGAATCAACATTGACGCGTCATAAGCACTCAGAGTCCACAGTTCACGTTAGCGCTCCCTGTTGGTGTTACATTCGAAGATGTGTATCTATCATCACAGTATCACATGGAGTATTTTCACTGCCCTAAACATCCTCTGTGCTCTGCCTATTTATCTCCCCTCTCCCTCACCCCCAGCAGCCATTGATCTTTTTATTGTCTCTGTAGTTTTGTCTTTTCCGGAATGCCATATAGTCAGAATCACAGTATGGAGTCCTTTCGGATTGGCTTCTTTTACTTAGTAATATGCACTTACATTTCCTCCATGTCTTTTCATGGTTTAATAGCCTTTACCACTGAATACAATATTTCATTTTCAGGATGTACTGCAGTTTCCTTATCCATTCACTTATTGAAGGACATCTTGCTTGCTTCCAAGCTTGGGCAACAATGAATAAAGATGCTGTAAGCATCTGTGTGAAGGCTTTTGTGTGGATATAAGTTTTCAACCCCTTTGGGTAAATGCCAAAAAGCATGATTGCTCTTGCTGGATGGTATGGTAAGAGTATGCTTAGTTTTATAAGAAATTGTGCAGCTGTCTTCCAAAGTGGTGGTACTAGTTTTACTATTTTGCATTCCCACCAGCAGGGAATGAGGGTTCCTATTGCTTCACATCCTCTCCAGCATTTGGTGTTGTCAGTGTCCTAGATTTTGGTCATTCTATTAGGTACGTAGTGGTATCTCATTATTGTTTTAACTTGTATTTCCCTGATGACATGTGATGTACATCTTTTTGGATGTTTATTTGCCATTTATTGCTTCTTTATTTCTGAAATTATGGATATCTTTAAAAATGAAATGAATTTCAGGGCACCTGGGTGGCTCAGTCGTTAGGCATCTGCCTTTGGTTCAGGTCATGATCCTCGGGTCCTGGGATCGAGCCCCACGTTGGGCTACCCGCTCAGCGAGAAGCCTGCTTCTCCTTCTCCCACTCCCCCTGTTGTGTTCCCTTTCTCTCTGTCTCTCTTGTCAAATAAATAAGTAAAATCTTAAAAGACACACACACACACACACACACACACACACACACACACACACAAAACGAACTTTGATGTGCTTTGCTTGCTTCCCATGGTAGTGCCAGGGGCTCCAACGGAAGAAAGAGAAGACAAACAGCAGGCCTAAATGATGGTTGTCATTTGGACATATGAGTGATTGGTAAATTGGAGATTAATTATTAAGTACGCAAAAGAAAAATCTGGACATCTGAGAGTAATTTCTGTTTTAGACAAATATATGAACAATTTTTATTTACCAAGATAATTAAGTCATTAAAAAATGCTTGACCTTCTGCATTAAATTCAAGGACTAATAGTCAGTCTTTCTCTCTCTTTCTCTCTTTTTTTAAGAGAGAGAGAGCACCAGGGAGGAGAGAAGGGAGGAGCAGAAGGAGAGGAAGAGAGAGAATCTCAAGCAGACTGCACGCTCAGCGCAGAGCTTGACGCAGGGCTTGATCTCACAACCCTGAGGTCATCACCTGAGCTGAAATGAAGAGTCAGATGCTTAACCGACAGAGCCACCCAAGCGCCCCAAGTCGGTCCTTCTCTAAATCAGCACAGTGAGCTCAGGAGCCTGTGAGGGTGAGGACAGGAACCGCCCAGCCCCTGCCAGCCTCCAGCCCCTGCCAGCCTCCAGCCCCTGCCAGCCTCCACCCCCACTTCCCCACCTCTACGACTTAGAGCACTGCTCTAAAGATAAAAGATGTTCAGTAAGTGAGTTTTATCAAGATTCAATTTGCTAAAACTTCTGCTTATTCCTCTAAAAGACAGTAAACACATCCGAGAGGGAGAGGAAGCAGATTCACAGGCAGCCTTTTCTCCTCAGCCCGGTAATGGAAAGGAAAAGACAGAGAACCAAGAACCACACCTCCAGCTCATCAGCTGTCTGACCTGGCAGGCCCTGGACCCAAAACAAGCAAACCAGAACCCAGGAAGTTTCCAGCCCTCACCGCGTGACACGGTAGAGCAGAGGAGCTGGCAGAAAGGCTGGTAGGATAACAAAGGCTTGCACCCTCCCAGGAGCCTGGTTAGAATGCTGTAAATCACATGTTAGAGCATTACAGGCCCAGCAGAAAGGTGAGCAAGAAAACAGGATACAAGGAGCCAACGGTGGCCAAGAGCTGGCCCTGGGATTGGCAACCTGGGGTGGCCGGGGGAGAACTCTGAGGACCAGGGGAACTAGCTATGAACAGCTTGGAAGGAAGGCCCAAGCTGCTAAGGCCTTAGCACCCCCAAAGCTCCAGGCTCTCACTTTTGTTGAGTGGAGGATGTATTTAGTATTAAAATAAAAGTATTAAATAAAAAGTATTCAATTTAAAAAGTATGAAATAAAATAAAAGTTTTAAAATAAAAGTTATTAAATGTGTACTGAGCCCTCTCGTCTTCTGTTTTCTCTTCTGTCCTGCTCTCAGGATTTGTTCAGGTCTTGAGGAAGGTGTCTCAGAGAGACAAGGGGGGTGAGGTGCGGGTTGGGAGACCACACAGAGCCTGGTCCCTCACAGCCAGAGCAGCAGCGAGATGCTCAGGAGGAAAGGGCGCCTCCCCTCCCACGAGTCCTCCTGTCAGCCCGGTCTCTGGCCGGGGAGCAGCTGGGCTTGTCCAGCAAAGGGAGCACCCAACCTCATGGCCCCCTGCCTT
>CM053605.1:108819427-108851879 GCA_028646535.1 Procyon lotor
AAGGCAGAGGCTCAACTGACTGAGCCACCCGGTCACCCCGTTTGGAGCCATTTTAAATATCAGTGTACTGATTACAGTAAAACTAGAATAAAGTGCATAGAAATGATCCTGGAAAATCAGAATTTCTCTTTTATTTAGTATATTTATTTAGTAAACCTACTACATGGAAAATGTTATGCTTCATCCAGTGGAGGTTATAAACATCACTGAGCTATTGCCAGCAGAATCTTCTAGAGAGACATCAGGTCTTGTCTCACTGGAGGGGGGAGGGAAAGATGAAAAAACTGAGCCTTGTAGAAATTGACCTTTGGCTCGGCATTAAAGTTAAAAACACACTTCTTGAATGATACACCCAGATGTTCCTCCCGTGCTGCATGGCTCAGCTCCCTCCTGGCCCTCCACTTCCACGTTCCAAGTTCTCCTTCTCTTACAGTCACACGGGCTTCCCTAGCCTTCCCAGAAAATGCCAGCCAGGCTCCTGCCTCAGGACCTTGGTCATTTTTGTCTTCGTTTCCCCAGCATGTTCCACATGGCTCTACTTGGCTGGCTCTCTCCCTCTGCCAAATAGCAGGAAGACCTTCCCTGAATACCCAATGTAAAATGGCATCCCCCAGCCCCGCGCTCCCCATCTACTTTGCCCTACTTTATCTTCCCATGTAGCATTTATGAGCACCCCATAGTATGTATTTGCATGCACCTGCAGGTAAGCTCCGTATGAGCTCGACTGCCAGGTTTGCCATGGGATCCTCAGGACCTAGAAGAGGGCCAGGCGTATTCTAGGCACTCGGGAAATGGTTCCTGGATCAGTGAATGATGTTATCCTCCCTGACCTCCCAAGTCAGATAAATTATGAAGGCAAATATGTACAAGTATGCAAGCATTGGACCGTGTGCAGTGGAGTGACAGAGACAAGAGCTGAACTTGGGCTCAGTATGAAAGCAGACAACCTTCACGTTAGGAGCTGAAACGCTGAAAGGTCTTCCAAGTGTCAATGGTGTGGCTCGTATTGGATTCCTGCTCCAAAACGGGGTCAGGACGGGCAGCCAGATATGCGTTTAAACATCCCTCCCCCATTGAATGACGGGTGGAAAGGCACTTTCAGTAGCACCCACTGCTGTCTGAGACAGCCGTCATCTCAAACATGCTAGGCATTTGCACTGCAAAGTCCAGAACGGCCTGAATGGATTTATGCCAGTCAGAAGACATCCACTTTTAAGATATTATAACAGAAGCAGACTTTTCTAGGCATGCTGCTGAGACAAACCTTCAGAACAGACTTTATAGACCCCTAAAAAAGTGTATGCACGGGAAGAACTAGGATTCAGATATATCTCTGGTGCTTGGGCTCCCAAGGTTAAAAAGGACAGCTGGCCAAGTCCTTGGCCCAATCAGTCTCCATGTGAGATTCAAATAAGGCATTCCTTCCTCCTGGCTCCCTGTGCAACTAGGCAACCTGTGCCCAGGAAATGGATCCCTTGTCCAGTCTCCCTTACACCGGGGGCAATTCTTTGTGGTGGCCCTAGGCATAGAAGGATGTCTCAGAACAAAATGATTTTACTGCGGCCACTCAGGATTTCCTTCCAGGAGCCATGTATGGCCTCTGCGGCTCCAGCTTGCTGAGTTCCCCAGCCAAAATAAAGGGCTCTAAAAGGGCAAGGTCCTTCTCTCTCTCAGGCCCTCCCACATTGCTGGGATGACGTGGAGATGGACATCCAGTCATAGCACCCAGGGAATAAGATCTTCACTTCTGGGGTGCCTGGGTGGCTCAGTGGGCTAAAGCCTCTGCCTTCAGCTCAGCTCATGATCTCAGGGTCCTGGGATCGAGCCCTGCATCGGGCTCTCTGCTCAGCGAGGAGCCTGCTTCCCCCTCTCTCTCTGCCTCTTTGCCTACTTGTGATCTCTCTCTCTGTCAAATAAATAAAAAAAATCTTAAAAAAAAAAAAAGAAATCTTCACTTCCACTTTGTGCTTTCCTCATCTGTCTCCAAGGCTCTTTGTCTATTAAAAAGTTTTTAGGGTACCTGGGGGGCTCAATGGGTGGTTAAGCAGTTGCCTTTGGCTCAGGTCATGATTCCAGGGTCCTGGGTTCGAGTACTGCATTTGGCTTCTGGTTCTGCGGGGACTCTGCTTCTCCTTCTCCCTCTGCACCCCCTTCTCATGCTCTCTCCTGCTCTCTCAAATAAATAGATAAAATCTTAAAAAGAAAAAGTTTCTGTGCAAATTGAGGCTACAGAGCATCCAGCATAAAAGCATAACGATTCAGGCTCAGATCTGACTCCCAGGTTGGCTCATGTCACTGAGAAAGATTTCTTAATTTCCATAAACCTCAGTTTCTTTACCTTTAAAATGGGAGATGATTGTTCAAACTTGAAATTATGAAATGCATTATAAAGTGGGGGGAAGATAATACTAGTTCTTATCATTGTCTGTTAGCTATTGTTATTAATATTAGTATATTTGACTGTAATTCACGCCCAGTTAAAATCATGAAAAATCTAAGATCTTTGCTCTGAAAAACAGCAATTCCTCACCAGTGTAATAAAAACTTTTATTCCAAATGTAACTTACATAAGGTTTATAACTGTAATTGACCTCATAACATTTTACATACATTTTACGCCTTGTTTTCTGTGTGTGTTTTCTGATATTAATATAGACCTATCAACTTGCTTTTGATTTACAATTTGCTTAGTATTATCTTTTCCTATTTTTCTTTCAGTATTTCTGAGCCCTTTTGTTGAGTATGTCTCTTTAAATAACGTATCTTAGATTTTGAAATCCAAACAAAAAATCTATTTTCCAATTGTAAATTTAAGCCATATGCACTTATTTTATTTAAAAGCTGTAACTGGGATTAGTTTCTACCACCTTATTTAGTGCTTTCAATTTACCATATCGTTTTCATACCTTCTTTTCTGCCTTCTATCAGTTATGTTTTCTTTAATCTTTTTTAATCTCCTCTGGCTTAGAAATTATTGATCTATTTATTGAAGATTACTTTTAAATGTTTATTTTGCATATCTGACCTAACAAAGTCTAAATTTGATCATTCTCTTCCTCCAGAACACCTTTTCCTCCATCTTACATGCTATTAGTATTGGTATCTTAACTCACCTTGCTTCTTTTCTCTCCCCGATTAATCATTACAGATACTAATTTATATGGCCAGTGTCTACTTGCCAACTTTTTGGCTCATGGTTGGTTCTTGTCTAGCAGTCATTCCTCTGGATTCAGTTTTCTTCTTTATGGAGTCCATTCTTTAGTAGTTCACTCCTGAAACTCTTGGCACTAAAACCCAAGTCCTTTGTTGCCAAGACCAGCACTATCAGCCCGAGTAGCTATAGCATCAACTCATAAGCTTATAGCTATGGTTTCCCAATCCATCTCTGATCTTGTGCAAGCAACTGGAGAATTTCATTTCTGTCTTGCAAGCTCAGCTACGCATTTAAAAGAATGATTTTTATATTATTTTCTGCATTTTGAGGTATTTATAACTGGAGTCCAGTTTGATGTGATCAGAGGTTACTGTTCATATACTGTGTATTAGCTGGTAGGTTCTCAGTGTCAGAAATGAAAAGATGGAAAGTTTTGGCCCTTAAACATGTAGGAATGAATCAGGTATGTGCACTAAAGTTTTTTAGGTCTCACACATGCTGTGGTTATGAGATCCCACACTAGACTGAGCTTCTTAAGAATAAATATGTTGTCTTAATTGTCTTCCCATCCCTAACATCTAGGGAAGTATTAGCAGATAGAAGGTGATCAATAAATGTTTGTTGTCTGTTATATGAATGAATTATAAAAATCAACTTATCTTTTCACAGTTGCTTATTCCCATTTTTTAATTTATAAAAAATGAAATATTTATCATTTTCTAATGACATAAAATTTTTATAAAGGAAATAATACATTATATGTTAATAAAAAATAAAAAAATTAAAATTAAAAAAAATTTTATAAAGGTTTTATTTGAAAGATGTTTAATTTGTATTGTACTACTAAAAATTGAGTCCTCAGTCTATATCAGGCATTAGTTTCAGAACTGTCCACTTATTTGAATCTGAAAATAACCCTATAATATAGGACTTTTGTGGCCAAGCCTGGGTTGCACATTTGAAGTTATTGTGAGCTAATTTAAATTAGTCTGACTACAGCTTCTGCTCTTTGGTACTATGTATGTACGCATTTGTCAGACTACGATTTAAGTGGTAATTTCCAACTAGTGATTATCCTTGTTTTTATAACTATGGTCTATGTTTGCAGAGTTTAGCCCATTTACAACTTGATTACAGTCTTACTGACTGATTAATTACCACTGGACTGGGAGACCTACCTCATTTCCGATGACTTTACACAAGGCTGATTTTTACGTTATGTTGCTCGTAAGTGCACAGCTAGATCTCCCTTAGGTCTGTGACCCATCTCTCACCCATAGCTTCTTTTTCCAAATACCTTATAGCTAGGAATGGCACAGGCTAACTACTGTAATTAGCAACCCCAAACACTTACCAAAAAAAAAACCACTTAATAGTAATTGAGAATTCTAGAATTTAGTCGGGAACCAAATTTTAATATGTTGCTTGGTAGAATTTATTTTTAAGAATTGGGCCAATATTAGCCAATACATTTTCCTGTCAGCTTTATTATTCTCCATGAGTTCTCAAAAAATTATTGTTCTCAAAAAATTCCTCCTGAAATTAATTTTAGTGCCCAAATATATCAT
Source organism: Procyon lotor (assembly GCA_028646535.1). Taxonomy (NCBI): domain Eukaryota; kingdom Metazoa; phylum Chordata; class Mammalia; order Carnivora; family Procyonidae; genus Procyon; species Procyon lotor. Next base: position 108,824,150 of record CM053605.1, read on the forward strand.
TTTTCAATAGTCAAAATATTGAAATTGTTCCAAGAGGTTAGATATTATTTTATTCTCATGACCTTAAATGTTCTCTATGGATAATTTTTCTTTCTTTCCTGGCTTGAATTTTGTCTCTCTGACAGAGAAAATGTAAACAAAATAAGAATTGAACAGTTACACAAAGGCAAGATCTATGATCGCCACCCTCAGAGTTAATAGTATTTTATGTTCACTCGGCAAATATTTATCCAGCACCCACTATGTTCCAGGCAGTATTCCAGGAGTCACAGATAGAACTGTAGACAAAATGGACACAAATTCCAGATTTCATGGTGCCTACAGTGGGGTGGTATGTGACATGAATCTTTCTCTACTCTGAACTCTCAAGGATCCCAGCAAATCTTTCCAGTCCATTCCCACCTGCCACCTCTGTCACTACCACCAGCAGACACACAGACACAGACACACATGACACTAAGACACACCAGCCTGAAGACTCTTAATGGTTCTGGATCCAATCATACGTTTTCCTGCCTCTGTGCCTTTACGGTGAGCATCACCTCTACTAGAAGGGCCTTCAACTTCAGTCCTACCAGTAATGCAAAACTGTTCATGGTCTTTAACTCTAGGTCATCTTTACTCATACTAATGATGAAGGATAGTTGGAAGAAAGACAGGTGGGGACAAGGGGCCCCCACCCTAAGAGGGAACTACCCTTAAAAGGATGTTATACCACCCTGGAAGGAGCCCTCCACACTTTCCCTTGTGTTAGGTAGATGACAAAAACCTGATTAGATGACAGGGGCATGAAGAGTTAATCAAATTAAAATAGCCACTAATAGGCCCATAAAACCCCTAGACTTAGAAGCTCCCATAGCAACTCTTTTGGGTCCCCTCCCTCTTCAGGAGCTTTGTACTATTGCTCAATAAACTTTGCTTTGCTGCCCACTACTATTCATCTCTTCTACCTCTTCATCCTTCAAAGTGGCATGACCAAGAACAGTGGGCACTAAAGGAAAAGAGGTCCTGTAATATTAGTACAAACACATGTCTTTCTTCATGCTATCTCAATATATTTTGGATGATAGTGATAACATCTTTTACAATCTGCCTTGAATTGTGGTTACTTGTGTATGGAGATATACCCCTACTGGACTGTGAGAAATAGTCAACACCTGTGTTGACTATTCTTTTTTTTTTCTTTTTAATTTTATTTATTTACTTGATAGAGAGGAGAGAGATCACAAGTAGGCAGAGAGGCAGGCAGAGAGAGAGGGGGAAGCATGCTCCCCGCAGAGCAGAGAGCCCGATGTGGAACTGGATCCCAGAACCCTGAGACCATGACCTGAGCCGGAGGCAGAGGCTTTAACCCACTGAGCCACCCAGGCGCCCCTGTGTTGACTATTTTTTTCCCTTTTACATCTTCAAATTCCATACAAAGCCTAAACAGCACTACACATAGAATATATTGTCAATAAAACTTGGTAATTTGTACAATTGTGTCATCTTTTCTGTTGTGTAACTTAATTTTTATTTATTTTCTTCAGTTACTTATTCATGTATTCAAAGGCATTTAGTCAGTACCTACTAGATGCCGATCATTCTCTCAAGAAATTGGGGGTACATGAGTGAGAAAACCAAACAATATTATTTTTAGTCTAGTTTTGGAACTATTTAAGTTAGAGTCCATGAAAAATCACCTGTCTATAAAGACTAATAAGACATTGGGGTATATTATTTAAGGAAGTGGCAGGGTTTCTTATAGAGACTGTTAAGTGCAGTTGACTTTCTGTCTTCGGTATCTGAATGAACTCTTCCCTGGGGGCAGGGGGATGGAGGGTTTTATTTCATAATGTTCCCCCTTCAGGTCTTTGGTTTTATGAATTAATATGCATGAGGGCAAACAACCCAGTGAGTCTATTCTCCCCTCACCCTTAGTTATTCATTAGAATAATGATGCCCATGAAAGGCTTCTATAATAATCATTACTTGTGGGAATTGTAGTAGGTTTAAGACTTCCATCAGCCCTTTAGACCTCATCTAAAGTAATCTATTTTTCCAGGAGCTGAAGGAGTTTAACAACCTGGAAAGGTCAGTTCTCTAAAAAGGATCTCAACAATATCTGAATTGCCAGAACTTTGTGAGAAAGGAAGATACAAGATGATTTTATAAGGGGAAAAAGAATCCTTGAATAGCAGAAAACTCAGATTAGCTTTTTATCCCCTACTGAATAGTGCCCTGAGAATGTCAGAAGGCTTGGCCAAACTGTAAATGTACAAAACAGACCAGAGGAAAGTCTGAAATCATAAAATGGTCACTCCTCAAAATCCGTGCTGGGAAAGAAGTGTTTGGATTTTCTGTAGCCCCTGCTAAATAGAATCTCTGATGCTCCCATGCATGTCCTTTAAAACCTTTAGTGCTAAGATACTGTAAAGAGGAACAGAGGCTGAACCACCAAATAAAGGACACGACATTGAAGATCTTCATGCATCAACAACCAAGTTCATATGCCTCTACTATCCTGTCCTTCCCCTCCCCCCTCCACTTATTTGCCTCCTCCAACCCCATGCAGGGGTGCCTAGGACCAGGTCGCCAGAGAGACCCTTTCTTAAGCTGACCTGATCATTTGCAGTAATTACAGTCCTAGAATTTCACCATTCATACTTCTGTACTCTCTCTAGAGCCCCAGTGTTATTTTTCCAACTGGATGACTTCAAATGTCTTTTGTCTCAGTGTTGCTGAAGTCAGAGGAATGAGCTCCTTCTGATCACTGCTTCATGCCAGGCAGATGCCCAAGTGAAATGTTGAACGGAATGATCTTTCTGTCATTATCACTCAGAGAATCCAGAAAGTCAGTCCTGGCTGGGGAAATAAATACAAGCATGAGTCAATAAAATTGTGTTTCTCTTAGTTGCTGAAGATTAAGTGCACAATTGGAAAAGCTCAAGCATTCCTCGGATTCCAGGAAGACCTGTTCCTTCCCCAGGCTGCTTAAGGATCTTCCTTGCTCCATCTCAGACCTACCATTGGGATGTGGAAACACCTCTCCTCTTCCACATCAAGCACAGACTGTCGTTCTCCCAGAAGATCCAGCAGCTAGAAAGTCAAAGCCATCCCAGAACAAAATATTCCACTTGGGTTTCTGCCTTTATCTGGGCCATTGGCAGTCAGCCCAGCCATGAAACAAATGTAGCTGGGATGAGGCAAGGAATTCCATCAAAAAGGATTATAGGAGAAATGAGCTATGGGGGAGAGATTGTGTTTAGGGCTTCTGGCCGAAGGAAGAAGGAGGTCTAGAAATGAGGAAAGCTGCCATCCCCATAAGCCCTCAGCCTTTCATTTATTTTAATAGTATTTCAGGGGAGGCTGGCCCTCATCTTAGGTTGGTTTATCACTTAGGATAACCTATTCTTCACCATAAATTCAAACATTTCCCTTAGATTCATTGACATTTGGGGAACATGATTTTATACTCCTTTCATTTAACAACATTTCTTCAAGGCTCACAGCACCACAGGCACTATCTACTCTGGGCTCCAAGCTTCTTCCTTGAAACCAGAGAGACAGATGGAGACCTGTCTCACATGGAGCTTTGCATACTAGTGGGGGGGCATCAAGAAGAAACAGACAAAAATATTAATAAGGTGATCTCATATTTTTCATGGATAAAGAAAATAACAGGGCTACATGATAGATAAATGTGACTTTTTTGTTGCTTGCATTTTTTTTTTTAAGAGATGGGAAATAGGGACTGGTTCTGCTGAGATGACTTTGAACTTGGATGTCAACAATAGAAACAGCCAGCAAAAACAGCCCAGGCAGGAGACTGTAATGGAGGATACAAGAAGCAGAATATCTAAAATGGAACCAAAAACTTGGAATTTAAATATGAAGAAAAAAATAGACTGATTAAAATGGACAGAAAAAGTAAGCTATGCCAGAAGTAAAATACTGCAAATTTAAAATTTTACAGGTATTTAGTCCATGATTTTCATGTATATTATGGATGTATCCCTTGCACATCTCATACGCATGTATGTCTCAAAGTAAAATCCATTTTACCAAAAATTATATGTATATTTTTTAAAAATAAAATTAATTCTATTTCACAACTCACTTCTGTTTTCAGGTTAAAAATATCATAGCAATGAAGAGATATTGGTCATCAAATTTAAAAACCTGAGATGATTTTGCCTATGCCAGGACACTGGCTACAAGAGTAATCAACCCCCAGAAGTCAGCAGATCGTTACAAAGTCAAATGCAACCTTTGTCTTAAAAGAGTTCAAATTCTGTCAAGATGTTTGCATTCTCATAAAAAGGTATCATTAAGGGAGAGCCTGGGTGGCTCAGTCAGGTAAGCCAATTGGAGGTAAGCCAATTCCTGATCTCAGCTCAAGTTGTGAGTTCAAGTCCCTCATTGGGCTCCACCCTAGATATGGAATCTACATTAAAAAAAAATAATAATAATAATAATAAAAGACATAATGGTTATAAGTGAGGCATAAATGAAGTTTCCTGAAAGCATCAGAATGCAGTTATTCATTCCAAAAGAATTTGGCAAAGGTATATAAAAAGTATTTAATGGGGTATAAAAGCCCAAGGAGAATGACCTCACTGAAAACTGCAAGTCTGTTTTTCTGGTAAAACATTAGGAGAGCTGGCCACAATTATTTCTAAATTATTTACTTCTCATCTTAACCAACTGATTGGCTTAAAAGTACCATTCAATCCAGAATCTAGGGCCTGGACTGCATAGCATCCAAAATTCCATTTGATGCTCTGATTCCAAAAGTATTTCTAATAAAATTTTTTTCTATTTTGACATTTAAAGATGGATTTTAAAATCTTCTTTATAAAATAAATTAAGTACATATAATAAAGTTGATTTTTTATTATACATGTCATTTTGTTTATTCAATGTATATTTATTGAGAATCTGCTAGGTATTCATTCAGTAATACAAAAGAAGGATGTAACTGTTCTTTAGTTTGCTTCTGGTGTTATCTGGGAAGACAAAACAAATGCTGTATTTGCAGAACTTGGATGACAAAACGCTGTGAGTCAGTGACAAAATGAATGATACACGTCAAGGTTCACTCCAAGTTTTTAAATTGTGAACCACGAGACGTAGTGTCAAATTTAATCAATGGCAACCTACATAGTTAATTTGACGCCAATTTGATGAGATGCATAATATTTTGCTATACAGAAAGAAGGCATAAATGTTAAGTAACCACAGAAATGACTGTTCTCCATATTTTTTAATACAAGCAAATAGAACTTTTTTAAAAATCAGTTTTCTCTTCTAACTTTTGAAAGTCTTCAACATATGTAATCACTAGTGTTGACGGCTTCCCTAATAAAGTGTAAGCTCAGCCAGATAGACACCCTGAAAACCTCACAAGCTCTATCACAAGTCAAACTGTATTCCCCACATTGGAGGAACTCTTCCCTTTGGGGTCTTCTTCTTCACCGTGACCTTAGGGCACAGTTTGCTCAAGAATTCCCTCCACCTGCAGCCCCAGCAGCAGATCCAGCACCATTCTCTCGGCCACCTGCCCTGCTGTTGAAATGCTGGGGACAGTGGCCACTTCCCTGTGCAGGGAATATGGGTCAGAGTAGACTTGAGCTTCAGTAATCCCCACCGTACAACCACTGAACTTGGATGAGGCCAGGTCTACCCAAGCAGGAACAATGCAGTCCCCAGCAGCTGAAGATGCTGACGACAGCACAGAACCAGATTTCCCAGCCCTGGAGAGAAGCTAACACAGGCTTGACCTCTGTGTTAGTCTGCCTGGGCTGGGGTCACCAAATGCCTCCGACTGGGGGCCTTAGACAACAGAAATTTATTTCTCGTAGTTCTGGAGGCTGGGAGACCAACATGCAGGTCCAGCAGGGGTTGGGTGCTGGTGAGAGTTCGCTCCCTGGCTTGTAGACTCTTGCCTTTCTTTGCAGTTCCCACTGGTCGGTCTATCCTCTGAGCATAGCTAAGAGAAAAAGGAAAAGAGAGGGAGTGAGAGAAAGAGAGAGGCCATCAACTTATAATGCCATCAACTCTACAGGATTAAACCCACTTTCCCTTATGGCCTTATTTAACCTTAATTACCTCCTAAAGTCCTATCTCCAAATACAGTCACGTTGAGGGTTAAGGCTTCAACATACACATTTGGAGTTTGCAGGGCACAATTCAGTCCTTGGGTGGTTTACATTTCAAGGAAAATACATGCTTACTTTTGCTTTCCTTTCCTGCACGACCGTCCACAGCATCTACGCTCTGTGAGCCTGAGACTCTGCTTATAAATTGCACCGGTCAAAGTGATAAATCAGTAGGAATGAGTTGAAGTCCAATTCCTCCAGGTTTTACTGGAGAAGAAAAGAATAAATCAGAAATCGGGATACCTGAACTGAAATAGATACCACTAAGTCATGAAAAACATAAAAAGAATAGGTTAGGGGTTTTGAAGACAATTTTCTGTACTTCCCGCTGAAGCGCAGTTAGTGCCCACCTGTTTCACACCTGTCGTGTACAAACAAGCAGGCACTGTGGCTAGGGCATTGTGTGGTGCTTGTTTAACCTGAGATTTACCCAAACAGAGATAAATATCTTTAGGGAAAAGTTTCACCCAACCTGACACGCCCAAATCCTGGATTCAGTGCAGGGAACTGATTCTTAAAGAGAAGGAAGAGCATCTTCTAGGTGTGCTCTGCAGAGCTGTGGGACCCACGCAAGGAAAATTTATGTAAGTGTAGGGAAGATGTGTGGCCTGCATTTTCTCTGTTTTGGTCATTCATAACAATGTCAGTGGAATAAAGGCACTGAGAACTCATAGCATGAGGAGGCCTAGAGAATTTTGGTCAACACGGTGTTTTCCAAACTTAGGTGACCTGTCTCCTTTTTGTTACCTCTGTGGTAGGCATTATTTGTGATCACCAACATCCAGCTGCTCCCTTGCTTCTTCCTAGGTACACCTTGCAGTCGGGCAAGGTTACGGGACTGGTCCAGGCCAATGGGGTTGTGAGCAGAAGGGGCATGAGAGCAGGTCTGAATTCTCCACTGGACTCACTTCACCCCTCCACAGAGAGATCAGAGGCTGTGAAGGCTGAACACTGAGACAGCAGAAGAAGAGCAAGAAGTCTGGATTGGGGCTTCTGAATTGGGACGCTTCAGTTGGTAGAGCCTCGGGCTCTTGATTTTGGCTCAGGTTGCAATATCATGGGTCATGGGATCAAGTCGCGCATCAGGCTCTGTGCTCAGTGGGGGTTTGCTTGTCTCCTTCTCCCTCTTCCTCTGCCCCTCTGCTCTTTTTCTCTCTCTAAGAAAAATAAATAAATCTTAAAAAAGAAAAAAGGGCCTGGACTGCTGAGTACCCCCATGGAGGACAATCACCCTGGAGAAATATCCTACCAGCAGCAACCTTTGCATGAGCTTTACAAGTTAAGCCACTGATATTAGAGGTAAATTTTGTTATGAGCCAAAAAAATTCAAATTGTTTGCTATTGCAAGTTAGCTTAGCCTATCCTTATTAATACAGAGACTAGAAGACTCAGTGGGATGATACATTTCTGATAATAATGTAATAAGGAAAAAAATCCAATTTGGGAGAGACTTTTATATATCAGGGCAAAAATATCAGATACCATGAAAAAGGGACAGAAAACCGTAAAGGAAAATGATATAATATATAAAGATAACAGGATGAGAAAAATAGGAAACATGTTGAGATAGGAAAGGATTATAATAAAACTGAGGGTTGCTGGGGGTGAGGGGAGGGATAGGGTGGCTGGGTGATGGACACTGGGGAGGGTATGTGCTATGGTGAGGGCTGTAAATTGTATAAGACTGAGGATTCATGGAACTATACCCCTGAAGCAAATAATACATTATATGTTAATAAAAAAAATAATTAAAAAAAAAGAAAGAGTAAAATAAAATTTAAATTAGATACTAGAATAAAATTCAACATGCTCTCCCATAAAGCAGGGGAATAATGAACAAAGAGACAAATAAAAAAAGAGCAAACATGGTAAATATAAAAATCAAGGAAGAAAGAATAAATGAACAGAGCTAATAACCAGAAATATAACTGAAGAAAATGTGTTGCAGTTGAAATTTTTTTTTTAGAAAGTAAGTTTGCAAATTGAAAGAACTTGACAATTGATGATGCATTTAGATATATCTCAAAATATTCTAAATAAAAGGATGTAAAAAATACCATAAGATGTTGACCTGTCTCCAAACTGTGCTCCTGCTAGAAATCAGGAACCATAAAGTTTACTGCTAAAAGGACTCCACCTCTACCAGAAAGGGTACTTCTAGGTAACCATAGACGGTTCCCCCTCTTTCCTAACAACTAATCAACACAACTGAACAGCTTCCACTCAAGAGTTCTTGCCTCTGTTTTCTTTTCTTTTTTTAATATTTCATTTATTTATTTGTCAGAGAGAGAGAGAGAGAGAGAGTGCACAAGCAGGGGGAGTGGTAAGCATTGGGAAAAGCAGGCTCCTTGCTTAGCAAGGAGCCTGACCGACTCCATAGCATCCCAAGAGTTCTTGCCTCTGGACTGATCATGCAGAGACTCAATGACAAGTTAGAGCATCTGACCTATGTATTGACAGAAATACAGTTCTCTCTTTATCTACCTCCCCTTCCCTCAGCCTTCTCCACTTCCCACTCTATTTCTAGCACTTCCCCCGTTCCACCTAAACGTCCTTCTCTTTCTGGGATAGGGTATCTGGCCTCAGTTTTGTAGTTACTTTATTGTGTTATCATTATTTTTTCATTGTAAGCAATATAATCATCCAAGAAATTTATCTCCCAGGAATAGGAGAACTGTTCTGGGTGCTCAGCTTTCTTCTTGGGACCCTTGGCTAGTTTATCATTGAGCAATGTAATGCTAGGTCTCCTTGTACCTGGTTATCATGCATGACCATTCTCCATCAGTTCTTCCTTCACAGGGTATGGTTTCTAGACTTTTCTGGAACTCTGGTTTATTCCCAGTGCCTTAAAGCCATCCTTCATTATTTATACAATAGGAAAAATATCTGTACAATATAGGAAAGTTTACGCTTAAGAGATAAAACAGAAGCATGTCAACAAAATGATGCAAATGGTAAAAAATTAAATGGGCCTCAGAGCTCTCATCAGCCATATGACACTGGAATACATGTGCAACCACTGAGAGGAAAATGTCAGGAGCCACGACTCCTTCAGCCAAATTATTCATGTGCAAAAACAAATAGTCTTTGTCATAAAACTTTCTAAGAAAAATTAATTTAATTTAATTATTTAATTCACTTGACCAAAAAAAAAGTACAAAAACTTAAGAATCTGCAAATGGGAAATGTCCTGCAAGCCATAAACTGGTTAACATTTAGTCTCAATAACTTTTGTAAATATGGTTAGTAGGTATCAAGCAAAATGTAAACATAAAAATTCTTCCCTGAATAAAATACGTGGTACAAAACGTAACCTTAGATTCAACGCCCGGATTAGGTTAGCAAAGATGGGGTAGCTGCTGGGATGGAGACCACACATTTTTCATTTTGTGCCTGGGGACCCAAAAGATACCATTTCTTCTTGACTTTTCAAAATCAGAAAAATAGAAGGATGCACTGTTGAACTGTGCTCATTAGTAGTAAGATTTAAAACACTGACTTATTGCATATTAAGAAACTTAGAAAGAACAGAAATGATACGTAAAGGGATTTTGATCCCAAACCAAATTCTTCTAACTTCTGGGTATTTCTCATCTCACCTTAATCTCCAATGACCCCATCCCTATCTCAGAACTACTCTTTCTTCCTGAATCTTCCAGCTTCCGGTATATATCCACAAAATCAGCCTCACTCTGTACTTTTTTCTTCAGTCACCTGGGAAAATAACTTTTCTGCCTACACAGCCCTACCCCTGCCCTAAGCTTCGCAGTTGACAATCTTCCTCATATTGTTTGCGTTAACAGGTTGTCTACCTGTCCTTCTAGAATAGAAGGCACACAGCATCCAGTGAAATTGCCCATCTCTCCACTCTGGCACTGAATCCAGAGCAGTAATAAGCAACATTCCACTCACCTGTTTCTGCATCTGTTTCCTATTTCTCCCAAGCTGCTCTGGTACCTAGCTAGCTCCTGATATAATACATCCTTAGAAGGGATCCCTCCAACCATTAATGCTCCCCATCTCACCTCCTCACACTAATAAAAGCAAAAAACAGAATAATGTTAACGGTGAATAATAACAACCAAAGGAAACCCAAAGCAGCACGCTGGCCATATTTTCTATTTGGATTATAGTGTCTATTTGCCTAGACTGTTATTTCTCCCAGGCCTAACGCCTGAAGGTATGTGCTAATTTGCCAAGCTGCTTTAATATTTAGTGAGGAACCACAGCCGACCAATAATTTTTAATAGCTTGTCCTCTATTGATTTCAACCCACACATTAAAGCACCTAATAAAAATTTTAAAAGGATAGGTGAAGGGACATAAGGACAACAGAAAGTTAATAGCTTTGTCCACCTCCATTTGAAGAGAAGACAATTATTTCAACTTCTATGCAGAGTTTGTATAATAAGACAACTGCTGCCTGCAAACATCTTTCAGCAATGTTTTTTTAGATGAGCTTACACAACACATAAGTTCTTTAACTGACGTGATTGTATTCCTTAGCAAACTCTAAAGTAAGTAATTTCTTATGAAGTATAGATGAGTTTGTTTTAAAAATCTGAAACCCTTGTGGGCATAGCCTTGTGGGCAGAGCCATGAAATTTAGAAAGAAGAAAAAAATTCCCAACAAATGAATGACCTGAAGAGGTGTTGACTCCACGGCCACCACCAATGGCCACCACCACCGCTATGGCCACCACCACCACCACCATAACTATCTGATTCAACCAGGGCTGCAACAGGAGAAGCAAAAGACCCCCAGCTGCTTAAGCATCTGCCTTTGGCTCAGGTCATGAGCCCAAGGTCCTGAGATCAAGTCCTACTTTGGGCTACAGGCTCAGCGGGGAGCCTGCTCCCTCTCCCTCTGTCTGCTGCTCCCCATGCTTGTGTGTTCTGTCAAATAAATAAATAAAATATTTTTTTAAAAATTTTCAAGGAGATAAAGTCTTAAAACTGGAGGAATGTATTTGTAGTTCCAGCAAAGCTCCCCGAAGCCCAGGCCTGAGGCTTCAAGAAAGACAATGCTCATCTCTGGCATGGACTTGGGAAGAAGCAACTGAGCTCACCAATACACGTCTTTTTAGGAAGTAACGGTTCACTCTGAAGCAGCCTTCAAATTTAGTAGAGGTAACAAGTGCCATATTTCTTTGAGATTATCGATACGGAGGCTTACCCTAATGTGGACATAGAATAAGTCCTCCTTCAAGGAAGAAACTGTAAATTCTCCATCAGCAAGGTCAGGCCCTGTCTTTCATAAATCTGTAGGCCTGGGCTTCAGGGATCAAGCAGAGGCCCTGAATACAGATGGCTCAAAGTTGAAATCAAGTTCTTCTACAACTGCCTCTGGGCAAATTATTTAAAACCACTCTTTGTATTTTTTTTCTTAGCTAAAATATTGATTTAATAGATTATAGATTAAACTAAGGATAGCATTTTCAGGCCCTTTGGCCATGGGCACATTTTATTATGGCAGATACTATGTGCTAAACAGTGCTTTGTACAGAAAAGTCTTAATGGATTTTATAGGGAAGTAGTCACTGTAGTTTGGGATGGAAAAGGAAAGATTCATAAGTAGTGTGACCATATCATTTCTCTGCCCAAACAGGACACTTTTGAATGACGAAGAGGGAACTCTTGCTAAATATGCTGAGACAACAGGTATCAACTGTGCATGTTCCAGACCAACCAGGAGATATGGTCAGCAAACACTTGATTTAAGGTTTGAAGAAAGAATGGAAATGAAATGCCAAGAATGTCATGAGATGCAAAGGCTGGGTGCTATGTAAGGTTTTTATGAACTGCAGTAAAGAAGCCTTATCAGGGTGGTTCAGTTGTTTAAGCATCCAATTCTTGGGTTTCTGCTCAGGTCATGATCTCGGGGCCATGAGATTGAGCCCCACATCAGGCTCTGCGGTGTGTGTGGAGCGTGCTTAAAATTCTCTCTCCTTCATCCTCTGCCTCTCCACCACTCACACTCTATCTCTTAAAAAAGGAGAAAAAGAAGAAGAAAAAGAAGCAGCAGCAGCAGCCTGATCAGTCCTTGTTAAGGAATTCTTCCGAAAGCATAGTTTATGATAAGGATAGAGGTTGACAAAAGAAGGATTTAGGTTGCAAAATATTTTAAGTGCCCAAATAACAAACTCTGGTTTTATCTCTTAGACCATAAAGAGTCATTAGAAATATTTGAGGAGAATAGCAGAATGCAAAAGTAACATATTCAGATCATTTTGGCAGATTGGAATAGGGAGATTACAGAATCTAAATGGGTAGGAATAATCTGGGAGAGGAAAGAAATACCTAAAATAAGAAATATTTGGAAGAAAATTTGAGAGGACTTAATCATAACTTACTATGAAAAAGTACGAAGGAACTGAACATGATTTCATGAATTGAAAGCTATTTGATAGAAAAAGCCAAACTAGTGATAAAAAGTGATGACACATTATATGTCACATGATTTTCAAAAGTGTCTCAACACGAAGACAAAATACAGAAGAGATTTCTTTCTTGTTAATTCGTATTCACTGAGAAGTTCTCAGCAGGTGATAATATCATCACAGATGAAGATGCTTTATAAGATGCATCCCTGGGACCTTGACTTTAATCCACATTGAATGACAGTTAGAGAACTGAGCTGGTGCCACAGTTAGGCCTAGGAGTCCAATTGGTCAGGAGTGGTCTGAGACCATACATCAAGGCCAACAAAGCCAGATAAGAGAGCGAAAGTCAAGTTTAATTACAGATGCAAGCAGGCTAGGAAGGGTGAGATTCTACCTGGGAAAATGCATAATAGAAATGAGGGACCTGGATAAGGACTTTGGGAAAAAGTTCTCTGGGCCAAGAGTGAAAAGATGTGGGGAATATGCCAACCCCAAATATGCCACTTTGGCATAAGGATGATTTTGAACTGAAAGCAGTTGAGAATTAATAGAGAAAGAGTTCTCTGCTCTCCCCTTGTCTGCCTAAGTTCAGGGCATAAATTTCCCTTTGAGGGAGGTATCTCCCTCTCCAGCCCACCTTCTTTCTTTCCCCCCAACCTCATTACAGGTAGAGGAACAACTGTTATCATTGAAGATGGGGAGTTGACACCAAGATGATTTTGCATAAACAGACCTCACTAAAATAACTTTTATCTTTTTTTTAAAGATTAATTATTTATTTGACACAGAGAGAGATCACAAGTAGGCAGAGAAGCAGGCAGAGAGAGAGGGGGAAGCAGGCTCCCTGCCGAGCTCCAGGATCCCTGGTTTATCCCAGGACCCTGAGATCATGACCTGAGCCCAAGGCAGAGGCTTTAACCCACTGAGGCACCCAGGCGCCCCTAAAATAACTTTTTTCTTCCATTAGTTCCCCCAATATATTTCCTAGTTATTCCCCACAATCCACTGTCCCCTGAAGCCCAAATCTTCCTTTTGTTAAAAAGTATATGAGCACCTGAATCTGACAATTTTTTTTGAGTTTCATTTCTTTTCTGTAACTCCTGTGCATGAAAAAATTATAAGATGTATGTTCCTTTCCCCCATTGATCTGTCCTTTCTTACTTAATATGCAGTCCCCAGGTATAGAACTAATAGGGTAGAAAAAATATTTTCCTCCTCAACACTCATTTTAACGATGAGAAAATCAAGGAAACCCCAATTTACCTAACTGCGAATCTCTTGTCTTTTTCATTAAGATATACTGGAGCTCCCAGCTCCCTCTGTATCATACCTCCTGGCACAGGCAGGAAATGGTTTCAGAGAATGGTTGTCCTTGGACTCACAGAAGACAAAGGGCTCATAAGGCTGACAGGGAGGGAAGTAGGTGGAGAACAAGGGCTTTTCTGACTCTAGCAGGATTATTCTAAAGCAATTTGCCCACATAATTTCTCCACAGGTAAAATCCTTGGGGACCAACAAATTAGCTGAGAAGGAGATAACTGAATCTATTAATTTTTTTTATTATTATTATCTTAATTGCGCCCTTTGTCTGAGCTAGTACATTGGTGTGATATACACACACACAAAAAGCCAGAAATATCACACCTTCAACTCTTAGATCAACTGGATATAAAATAATATTTTATTTATTTTATAAATAAAATAAGAAGTCATAATGAAATATGTTAAAATGCTGTCCTGTCCTACTCATCTTCTCTTGAAAAAAAAATTAAATTAAACTCTGAAGGAATTGATGACTAGTGACAGTCGCTATAGAATGCTGTGGAAATCAATTAAACAGAAGCTGAAAAATGCCTCAGGGTGTAATTGATAACATGATGAGACAGGAAAAAAATTATAAGTATGAAGTTAAATCCAAAAATTCTTACTTAGAGAAAATGCAGAGGCTTCTCATATCCCACAGGACCAATCTGGAAAACTATTAGTGTTTGGAGAGGCGAGAACCAGAGAATAATTGTTGTTGTTTGTTTATTCTTGACAGTTTTAAAGGACAATTTCTCTTGGGGGAAAATTTCTGTTCCCTACTTAGAAGTTCTTTCTAAACCCAAGAACATTCCAGGAAAGTTTTTTGGCTTTTCTTGAACTTTGGAAATGGATTTTGCATAAACTTGTATGATCTGTTTACTTAATTGCTTCAGTAGATTATCATTCCCCAAATTCAGAGATTTAAAAATATCACAGGATATGAAACACGGTCAGAAAAGGAAAAAAAAATCAATGTTACAAAAATTATGTGCCAGACCAGTGAATGAAAGTCCAGAATTTTGTCCGTGGTTGTCTCTGAATTGGACAACTGCCATTTTCAGTATCGAAACCTACTCATCGTTGATGTGATTTTTCACAAAGTGTTAAAATGGTTCAAACACTTTCTTGAAATATAGCCCAGTAATTGTGAGAAGGAAAGGAAGGGTGAATGGGGGGAAATCAGAGGGAGTGATGAACCATGAGAGACTGTGGACTCTGAGCAACAAACTGAGGGTTTTGGAAGGGTGGGATTGGGGGGTTGGGCGAGCCTGGTGGTGGGTATTGAGGAGGGCACGTATTGCGTGGAGCACTGGGTGTGGTGCATGAACTATTAATCTTGTAACACTGAAAAAATAAACGTATTTGGGGAAAAAAAAAAAAGGAAATATAGCCCAGTCAATTTAGGCACTTAGATCTGGTTAAGCACTGGTTGCCAGATTTTCCTAGTGTGTTATCCACTAAGCAACACACACTGCCAAGAAAATCTTAATTCTTATGACAATTTTTAAAGTCGGTCAGAAGAATTTGGTTTATGCGTAAGACCATGATTGTCTGTTGTTTCACTTGCAGTATTAAAGGTTTAATGATCTCTATCATGAGAATTAAAATATTAATGCATTTGGTACTAACACCATATAGTACTTCAATTCTTAAAGAACTTGTCTGAATCATGAGGTTATTTCAGGGAAGATAACTCAGGAAGATCAGATACCTGGAATGTATTGCTCTAAAATTAAGGTAAAATTATTGTACCCCATTAAAATTTGTAATCTCTTGTTAATGAAGTTTAAAAAGACAGCACATTTATTGCAAGGAAGCCAGGGGAAAGGAAATAGTAATTATCAGAATATATGCACCAAATCATTATTCTACCTCATTCCTTATGCATTTAAACTGTCTCTCTCCACTACACAAGTCTTTCGTAATAAAAGCAGAAGATTTTGATAGCCTACTTAATGTAAATTTAGATGCAACCCACAGCTAGTTTTAAAAGAAGAAAAATCTTAAATTTTATTACCAGAGTTGCCAGATTAATTAATGGCAGAAGGGTTAAAATTCCAGGTACATGTTGGTCTTGTTAACATGTAATTGATTCCAACTCCTCAAAGGCAGTTCCTCCTTTTTATGCCAGACATCTAGGTTGTAAAATAAGGTAAGATTCATGAGGAATACAGCATAGCGAGACAGGTCTATGCAGGCTCTGTTCATTGACACTTTTCTAAAGTTATTTTTAATCATAATAATAAGTACAAATAACAAGTACTTGAGTGCCTACTATGTGCTAAGCACTTTATAAGCACTCTTTTCTGAAAACCTGACAGCAATTCTATGTGATATGAATGAACATGTTTCTTATTACACAAATAAAAATCCTGTGACCCAAAGAAGTTAAGTAACTTGTTCGAAGTTATTCACCTGGTAAATGGCATACCTTGGATTTGAATCCATACAGATGATACTCAAGTCTGTGGTTTATCACTGAACGAGGCGGTAGTCATCAAATCGTCTGATAAATTTCTTCTGCAAAGTCAGAAAACTTTTTAAATTGGACAAGCTATTTCACTAACACTTTTCTTTCCTTACTATCTAGGAATGATGAACCTGCCAGTCAAACTGGGCAAAAGCTTATCCGCTACTCCACTTTGAGGAGAATGAGACTCTCAAAATATGCCTATATATTTAAAATCTTGAATCATTTCTTTATCATGCCCGTAGCAATTTTATGATCTGTATGAGAAAACATGTCTCATCTCTCCCCTCTGGCGGGCTGGCCGATCCATAGTGCCCTCCCACAGTTAGATCTCTATACGGAAAAGCACAACAAAGACCACTTCTGTGAGGCTTTCCTTAGTTCTCCCAAACAAAATGAGGCAGTTCTACCTGTGTGCTATCTTACTACTCAATTCTTACCCCCATCAGAGCACAAACCACAGAGCATTCTACATGATCTGCGGGTGAATCATCTTCGACGCTAGACCACACTCCAGGGTTGTCTCTCAGGTTTCAGTGAATCTGTTGGTGAACACAGGAAATCTATTTTTCAGTCTTCCATTCTCCTAAAGCATATTGCAATCATGGATTATTATCACAATTTTCTCCTCAGGAGCCTGCCCAAATTATTATTCTAAAAAACAAACAAACAGAAACAGCGCTCTTAGTTTTGTAAATGGAAAAAAACAAAAGAATAGCCCCAAGCAATTGATCACGAAGTCATAAATTGTCCGAAGCCTCCTTCAGGAAAGACTCCTGAATAATAAAGAATTCACAAGACCGCATGGTGTTCCATTTCATACTATACTGTACCATAAACGTTCCAAAGACCTCTAATGATTGAGAAAATGCAAAATTAATATTTAGTCTTTTGAAACTAATTTTGTGAATAATTTCATTTTAATAACCTAAAACTATGGTTATGAATGAGGAACCACTTTAGAAATTAATAGTTTGGCTGCTGAAACAAAAAAGCGATTAACTCTGTATCATCAATTAAAATGTACAGTAGCATTCTATCACTTTCATGCAGAATAAACAATGAATACCTTGAAAAATGTAAACTACATCCTGTAGACCCTAAAATAAAAAGGAAATTAAAGACTACTTGGCAAAAGCAAACTCAGTTTTCCTTTAAGGAAAAACATAAATAACTTTTAAAAGATGAAAGATTCTCATTTGTGCTTCCTGATAATTCCTATGAATCATTCAGTCTTATTGAAATGGACCGTTCCTACTTATATTAACAGAACATTTTCATATATATGTATGTGTGTGGGTGTGGATTTTTATTTTTCGAAACATCAACCTAACCAGAGCTTTAAACTTTGTTATATTAGAAACAAATTAGGGGCGCCTAGGTGGCTCAGTGGGTTAAAGCATCTGCCTTCAGCTCGGGTCATGATCTCAGGGTCCTGGGATCGAGCCCCACATCTGGCTCTCTGCTCAGCAGGGAGTCTGCTTCCCCCCACCCCCCGCCTGCCTCTCTGCCTACTTGTGATCTCTCTCTCTCTCTCTGTCAAATAAATAAATAAACAAGATGTGGATATTCCAGACATGGAAGGCTCACTATAGTACACTATAGTCAGAAAATTCCAGAAATTTGAACCTAATCTAATGATGTTCTCAGAGAAATCCTGAGGATGCAAGATGTCTATTTCTTACCAAAGCAATTTCCAAGGTGAGAAATCCCAAACTGGATGAACACTCAGCTATACCACAGATGCTACCAAGAAAGTGTTTCAGAAGGGAGTTTATTTTTGCCCCTGTAATGATGTCTCTGATGGGTTTGTATCTTCGTGTGCAGACATGTGCACAGTACAGATATAAGTGTTTAAGTATTGTCCACAGGTAAGGAAAGAAGGAAAAATATGCAAGCAAGGGTATGAATGTATTATCAATGTATGGTCGGTAGCTGAACCAAATGGACAACAGGTGATGAGCAGAAGAGAAGGAAGCAGACTGAAGTGACTGAGTGGTTTACTAATGACCTGCATTCTGTCTTTTGGAATGCACGACTCATATTTCTTGTTGGCTCAAATAAATCCTTTTTTTCAACACCAGAAGCAATAGTATTTGCAATAGGCAGAACAAATGACCCCTTAAGGAGATCCATGTCCTAATCCCCAGAACCTATAAGTGTCATCTGACATGGCAAAATGGACTTTGCAGAGTACTTATATAAGATCTTGAGGTAGGGCGATTACCTTGGATTATCTGGGTGAGCCCAGTGTAATCACAAGTTAAGCAGGAGGGTAGAAATAGAGAAGGAGATGTGATGACGGAAGCACAGGTCGACTGGATGCAGCCATGAGCCAAGGAATATGGGCTGCCTCTTAAAGCTAAGGAAGGTGAAGAATGGATTCTCCCACAGAGCCTTCAGAAGGAATAAGCCTCTTCCGATACCTTGACATTAGCTCTGTAAGTCCTATTTCAGAATTCTGACCTCCAGACAGTCAGATAATAAATCTCTGTTGTTTTAAGTCACTAAGTTTGTGATAATTTGTGACAGTGGCCATTGAAAATGGATATAGGGTCTCTGTTGATTTTTTTTTATTGTGGTTTCCATTGCTCTCTTCAAGATAAATATGCATTTTCTTCCTATATGGAATGTTCTTTGTTAGTGCCCTATTTTGTACCATAGTGTAGAAAATATTTGTAAATTAGTGTCAGAATATGCTCGTATACCTCAGGGTGTTTCCTTCAATTTAAAAGGCGAGAAATATTAAAAAGTCCTGAAAGGTCATTGAGAAAGTGCTATACATTAACTCCTATGTCTTTGCAATATGTCATTTATCTCAGCTCACCCCTCATCTTCCTCCACACACAAAAAGATTAGGCACAAAATCCAGACACTGTGACAGGCACAATGTGGGGTAGTGCAAATGGGGTAGCATAATAACTCTAGAAAGGACTGGGATTGTGCAAGGTTATGTAGCAAACAGTGCCAGAAAAACCAACAGATACCTGGAGATTTCCATCAGCCTTACAGAGCCAGTCAGGAAGCCATCACAAAGTTTTGTTGCCTAAGCAGCAGAAAATACAATGATAATGAAATAGAAAACTAAATTAAGCTCAACATGCCCTTTAGGAGACTAACAAAAACCAGTGCACCAATGTGATCTGCAAACCAAGGAGCCTTATTCCAATGGGGAATCAAATTAGCTGCTCTCAGTCTTGGAACTCTACCACAACTTGGTAGACCAGTTGACTACTCTATGCAGGTGGGTCCACTCAAGCTTAGAAAGATTCTTTTCAAGGTCTTCAGTGACCCTGACAAGAACTGATGAATTAGGGAGTCCTTGAGGGTACCAGTTTGGGTAATGATTTGTTCCTCAGAGCAAGTGCTTCTCTTCATTTTGTAAATCTCTTCATCTTGGACGCAGCTCTGTCAGCCTATCCACTCATTAGCAGATCAGGAGCCCTGATAGCAAGGTCTACACCAGAGAATTAATGTTAATATTCTCTATCTGTGTGCTCTTCCAGCAATGTGCCAGGGGTTATTTTTAGCATGATCATCACCGATGATAGTCCCCTGGGGAAAGGGGACAAAAGAAAATGTAAATGAATTATTTGAAAGGTCAAGTAGATTTCTGGTACCTACCAGATGCATAGTGACATTTTTTCCCTGCCCCCTTCTCCCAAAAGAGGTATCTCCACTGGGATTGCTAACTCTAGGGAAAAAGAAGGGATCCTATTACAGGTTGAAAGGATACTTCCTGACAGTCAGAAATAGTGCCTGTATCTCCAAAGTTAGAACAACAGGGCCAAAGAACATCCTGGATTGTCTGTGTGGCAGTTTCACATGGAGAGGAAATCCTGTGTAGTTTATTGCCAATTATATTTCTTGAGGTGACTGAGTCTATTGCAGGGAACTCTCAATTATTTGATCAGCTGAAAATTATCTATTATAGGTCCTTTTATGTGTCAAGTATTCTGTTCATATTGGAGATACAGACATGATAAGGACACAGCCCTCCAGCGACCATGATAAGGAGAATTGTAATGTTTTAAGTTTGAATCTTGGCTCCATCTCTGAGTAGGTATGAGACTTTGAGCAAGTTCCAGTGTTTCCTTCTTATTATTTTTAAAGTGAAAATATTAAAATCCCTGTCATCTGACTAGGGTAGTTGGATGTTGCTTCCATTGAGTAGCTTAGAATTCAGTGAGGAGATAAATGGACACAGAGATGCCTAAACGCTACGAGAGGTATATGCGTGTCTGTGGAAGCACAGGGGACTTAGCTGGAGGAGGACGTGATAAAGAATTTGTAGGACATGGTGGGAGGGCTTGCAATCAAGACAGAACCCTGCTGTATCAGATTTAGTGACTAAGGCTCCTCTGGCTCATTTAGCCACACCAGTCCTGATAGAGCATCCCATCTATTCAGCCTAAAGGGACAGGCTGACCTTCCATGGTGCTCTTGCTTGTTTGCAAGTAAACTGGAGCCAGTAAAATAACATACACGTATTCATTTATTCATTTATTCACTCAGCTATTATTTGTACAGAGAAGTAACGAGCTTCAGTCAGGCCGAGGATTTTACTGAAATGCTAACTCTAAGGCAGGAGTTCAGCTGCCCCTTATTCTAGGCATTGATTGAGCCCAATTGAATTGATTAGCATAGATTCCTTTCTCCTTTCTCCACATAAACCTGCTAGTGTAGATTCAGTGTTAATCAAAATATACTTCAAACAATGAAATCGGACCAACTTAAATTAAGTAGGGAAGCTAAGAAATAATTCCTGTAATTATAATAAAATTGCAATCTATTTAAGAAATTTAAATTACATTGGGATTCCCTAACTGGATGCCCTTTGTTGGCCATTTTATTAAATGGCATAATTCAATATGTATTAGTAGACATCCATATATCAAATGAGAAGGTTACTGGCAGATCAATTTATATGGTATTCATGAAGCAGTATTCCTTACTAAATTGTCTTGGTCTTTTGTACAATTTGAATGATATTCAGGGTGTATGACTTATCAAAACAGAGTAATTTTTTTATGGCCTTTTAGAATCTTTAAATCCTTATATTCATGCAATAATTGTGTTGCATTGAGAGTCAGTTTATCCATTCCACTCAATTATACTTTTCTCACTTCTTTACACTGTATCTCCCAAGAGCATTGCCCAGTACACACTCTGCAAGCAACTTTACATCTCAAAGTCTGTTTCTAGGTAGCCCAACCTAACTCATGATTATCAGTCAAAATGGCCCCGTGGGAAGCTTTACACAAAATTTAATCATTCTGTCCTTGCTCAGAACCTACTAATAATTCCAACTGAGGATCTGTTTTTAGAACCAGAAGCACATTTTGTGGATCTACCCCAAAGTGCCAAATCTTTACTGTCTGGGAGTATGTATGTATATATTTTTTGAAAATGGCCAAAAGTTATTCTAAGCTGAGTCTGAAAAATAAGTTTTGTGATTAAGCTAGAGTCTACTATTTAGGACACAAAATTAAGTGCAGCTAAAATGTGTTGGGGATAATTTGCCTAAATGGCAATCAAATTGGTTTGAAAACAATATCTAAAAAGATGCTAAAAAGTGGTTTTTTTTTTAGCAAGAGCAACATCAGTGAAATAGATATGTTGACTCCTAAGAGAATTACTTAGAATGAGTAATCTCATCTCCATGTGTAGCTTCCACCATTCTTATTAAAAATGCCAGTTCCATCATTTTATAGTTATGAAGTTGCAGCCACAAAACACTAGTTAGAGTCTATTATTCCCCCTGTAATCATACTTTAAGGACTAAAGAGCTCCAAGGAAAAAATGGGACTTTAGGATGTAAGTGGAGGTTCTAAAAAAATGAGGAGGTTTAAGGAGCATTTGGTACTTTTTCCAATGCAAGGACTTGAGCATATTTATAGGTTAGTGGCAGGAATTATGTCTTATTCATCTGTCCATCCCAAGCTCCTATCCCAGTGCCTCATACATAACAAACTGTTGTGCAAGTAACTCAATTATTCAATTACAAGAGAAATGCTTGAGACAAGTAGGCTTTCTGGGCCCCAGCTAGTAAAAATATCAGAAATTATAAATAAAATATTGTAAGCATAATAATTTATTATTCCTTATACTTGTATAACTTTTTTTGTCTATCTATGTAGCATCCCTTGTTATTTTCCTCCAACTTCATATTACCTTTAGTTATTAGCTAAGCCCTAAAAATTTAAAGGAACTATATGCTTGTTTGCACTATAGGAGAGGCTGACTCCTCAAGTAAGTCTTAGTAATAGAAGCACCCAAGAAATAAAGTCGATAGAGGTTATTGCAAAGACAAAAGAAAGGCTGAGTTCTCCCTAGGGCTTGGGAGTGGAAGAAGGGAAACAGAAGGAGCCACCTCACCCTGAAAACAGGCCCCAGGCTTCTCAAAGCACAGAATTCTCAGGGCTCACTGAACATGAAACACTGACGTAGCTATCACTGACGGTATATGGCTAAGTGTCAAAAAGAATAGAGTTGACGATTTGTGCTGTGCAAAGCAGGAAGGGCAGAGGTCAATATGCACAAGAAAAATCTTCAGGAGAGAAAATGAGAAAAAGCTGTGGTTGGAAAGAAAACTCATCAGATCATTTAGGACCATACAGGAAGTGTTGCAAGGAGGAAGCAATCGAAGCAGCAAATGAAGGCTCAGAGGCAGAAAGACCCTTGACATCCATGGCCAGCCTATGGCCAGCCCATAGCCACCCTGCGGTAGCCCCACTGTAGTCAGATCGTAGTCACAAGTTGTTGCTAGAAGGTGTGTGGGCCAGACCCAGGCTGGGCACTGGGAAAGCTACAGATGTGCATAGATGAGCATTCCTTCCAGACTTTCCTCAGCAGGGCTGTGGAGAGAAAAATAATACACACGGAATCATTAACCATAAGTGCTGCAATGATCCAGGAACAGAAATTTAGAAAAGACATTAATCTGAGAAAGTCTCCTGGAAAAAGACCTTAAGAGAAGCCTTGAGAGGTGGTCAGGATTCTGAAAGGCTGCTCTAAGCAGAAGGAAGAGCACCAGGGGCATCAAAAGTAAGCATGACTTGTGTTCTGCTGGACGGAAGAGACACACTGGATAGTATGAGCAAGTACGACCGAATACATAAATACTGGAGCCAAACTGAGACAGTCAACAAGCCCAGATGCACCCAGGACACTCCTTGGTGGCTGCTGTTACTTTTCTTGCAGAACAACCTGCTACCTGCCAATTGCTGTTTCTTGCAGAGCAAAGCACCAGCCAATATGCAAGGCTAGAACCTTCAAACTAGTCTAAGACAAGATGGCTGCCAAATTCAACTTTTCACTGACCTTTATCCTCATTATTAAAATAGATGCCCTATGGGGCTCCCAGCTCAGCCGAGAGTCTGCTTCTCCTTCTCCCTCTGCCTGCCACTCTGCTGACTAGTGCTCTCTCTCGAGCTCTGTCAAACAAACAAACAAACAAATAAACAAACAAATGAATAAATAAAATCTTAAAAAAATTAAATTAAATTAAAATATAAAATAAATAAATAAATGAAATAAAATACACGACCAGAATTAGAGACTTAACAAGCAAATGAAACATACACATGAAGCAGCACATCGTGTTAACTGCGCCTGTGCACCCAATTCCCGTTATATCCCTGCCCCTGCCTCCTTAAACGCGCCTCCTTTTCCATCTGGGCTCTTTTAAAACTTTCGCTGGCTGTTGTTCAGGGAGTCCGTCTCATACCTTTGTCATGACTGTGTGTTCCCTCAGCTGCAGCTGTTGCCCCAATAAAGCCTTGCCTGTGTCTGTCCTGCCTCCTTTTTACTGTTGCTGGGTCCAAGAACCCGCGTCCAGGACCAAAATGACAGGCCTTCAAGAGAACAAGAGGAGCTGGATTTGAGGTCGATGATGAGGAAGCATGTCACCGAGGGGCCGCAGTTGGGAGACACCAAAGACAGAGCCACCCACCTGCAAGCAGCTACAATTGCCCAAATGAAAATTGATGAAGGCCTAGACGAGGCAGCGGAAATGGGAACGGGAAAAGGGAGATTCTAACAAAACATTTCAGAAAGCCCAACGGGTTGATAAATTAACTAAGAGGGTGGAAATAGAGATGAATTCAAAGTGATGCTGCTCACAGAAACTAGATTATTAGGAAGGAAACTCAGTCTAGGATATACATAATGTTTGGTTTAAAATACACTAAATCTGCAAGAGCACGGGCTGTGAAGTAGAAGGTCTTGCCTGCTTATTTCAGTTAGAGGCTCAGGCGCCTCACAGCCTCATGGAGATCTGTCTTCAGCACCTTTTGCACTGTAACTCCACTAGTGTGTTCTGCTGTTCAGCTGCTCTCGCGAACTCCCCAGGCTTGTACAGCAAGCCAGGAACGGAGCTGGCAAGATAGACTCTCCCTTAGTGTGGATGAGGCAGAATTCTGTCAAAGTTTACGCATTTTTTTTTCTTGTTCAGATCATAGTAAATAATCAGGAAATACTGTTAGGTTCATTACAGCACATCTACTATGTTCTAAGTATTGACCCAGACTCCTTTTCTATCATATCTTACCTAAACGCTAATCCCATGTCAAAGATGTCATTAACCCAATTGTTTGTTAACCCAATCTGTGACAAAAAATAAAACAAACTCAAGTTGGGGAAATTGAATTCCAAATTCACAAAACTATTGAAAGTAGAGCAAGAATTCTCACCCAGCTCTTTTTGAATCCAAAACCTGTGGTCTTTCACTCAGATACGCACACAGAGAGGGCTGGTCAAAACACAGTTAAGAATAATTGCATGTGGCATGGTTCAAAATATATTCTGGGAACATAGATGAGAGTGAAGCAATTAATTGGTCAAAGTTCCATAATCTCACTCCTGAGGACTACCAAGACTAGAATGGCTGCCATCTAGTTTTAAGGATTTATTGACATCTAAATTTTTAGATTTAGAATATCTGTATTTATCATTATTTATCATTTACCATTTTAAGAGCACTAATATATGTTTCAAAAGATAATTTAGGAATCAGACTTCCTTACATCTTCATCAATAAAATCAAAATAGATAGCCCAATACAGATGGGCAAAAGACATTTTTAAAAGGAAAAATACAAATGGCCAAAACTTAATGAATACATTTCTAACATCATTAATAACAAAAAAATTGAAATTAAAGGAGATACCATTTTTTATCTCCCAAATAGCCCAGAATTCTTTTTAGAATCCAATTGATGAGAATGAGTGAAAATTATCTCTCATATACTGTTGATTAGAGTACAAATTGATATCATCTTTCTAAAAGACAAGTTATAAATCAAAATCGTCAGAATGTACAATCCCTTTGACCCAGAAATCTCTTAACTATATTCATCACGATGTTATTTAAAGCAGCAAAAAATTTTAAATAGCTTAATATCCCATAATAATTAATGATCAAACAAAGCTGGAGGTAGCATACAAAAGAATACACTGCAGTTATTAAAAATCACACTATGTATGAATATAAAATGACCTGGAAAAATGATTATAGCTCATCATTATATAAAGAAAAGCATGTCTCAAAATAATGTTACACTATAATTTCAATCTTGTTGATCTGAG
The DNA here is from genome assembly GCA_028646535.1 of Procyon lotor. Taxonomy (NCBI): domain Eukaryota; kingdom Metazoa; phylum Chordata; class Mammalia; order Carnivora; family Procyonidae; genus Procyon; species Procyon lotor. The sequence continues at coordinate 108,850,035 of CM053605.1, forward strand.
CTGGAGTTTCATCCTAGATCTTAAGAAAGTTTTGTTTTTCGTTTTTTAGTAATGAGATAATATTTTCTTCCTTGTGCTTTTCCATGACTTCAAAATTTTCTATAACAAATATATATGGTATTTAATTCTCTAATAAAAGTAATTTAAAAATCTGATTTTGTTAAATTATCTATTATAGATTAACAGGGAAGCCAGGCACCAATTCGTCTCCTCCAACAAGACATTTGTTCTTTCTCTCCTCAAACTCTCTCTACTCTCTCCCCTTGCATTCCACTCCTCTCCTTCTGAGAAGTGCCCGGCTGGTTTTAGCTGTTTTCTTGATCCCAAACCTTTCCATAAGAACGCCATGCCTTGGGTCAGATTTTCTTCTTCTCCAATCTTAACCTATTCATTCATTTGTGAATTCAGCAGTTACTGAACATCTACTCTGTGCCAGACAATATGCTAGATGCCCATGACACAAAATGAAACAGAACGTGTTCTGACTATTAGAGTCAGATGTGAATATATCATATACACTAGGACTGGAGTTTAGTGGGCACACAAAGTAGGAAGTTCAAAATCAAATCCAAGAGGTAAAGAAAAGCAGGGAGGTATGCTCAAAGGCAGTGATACTTGTCCTGAAAAAAAAAAGGAACTAATTAGATCAATGACTCAGGGAAAGATACTTTAGGCAGAGGAAATGCCTGTGTAAGGTGCATAGGTAAGAAAAAGCATATTTCCTGGGAACTTCAAGAGTCTCCATCTGGCTGGACTACAGTGGGCAAGGGCAAGTGTCAGGAAATAAGGTCAAAGATGTTCCAAATTGGGTTACATGGACTATCAGAAATTATCCTTGGGGAAAAAAGATTCCTTGACCAAACAAGTTGAGGAAACACTGTAACATTATAAATGGTGGCCACTTCTGGTAGACTGAGAGTACATGTTAATATATTAAAGGCCTGCGGTGGAAAGACAGAACCCCTGTCTCTCTTTCCCCCGGTATGCCTAGAAACACACTTTGGAAACATTGCACAAAGAGAAGTGTCTAGAACACAAAGGCCTTGTGTATTAAGCCAAGAGATTGGCTCTTTATGCTGAAAGCTCTGCGGAAGACACAGAACCTTTCCAGCTTTCCAGCAAAAGAGTCCCATGAGCAGCTTTGTGACTCAGAACACACTGCTGTGGTCACGGTAAAGATACTGCAGTAGATGGAGTGAAAGAAAGGCAGACATCAGTTCTCAGGAAGCTGTTACAGTGATCAAGAGGAGAAGAAATATGGTCCTGAAACTAAGACTAAGCCAACGGTGATGATCAAGAAAGAGATGGCAGTTATCTGAATTCTGAATATAGGAATCCCTAACGAATGGGAAACATGGTGGAATCAAGGTCAATGAGGAAAATGTCTAGGACGTTTTCAGCTGTGCCTCGGTTTCTTCCTAAAGAGGACTTAAAATTAAGTTTGGAGCAGGGCACCAGAGGTGGCAGTCAGTTGAGCATCCGACTCTTGGTTTCAGCTCAGGTCATGATCTCAGGGTTGTGAGATCAAGCCCCACATCAAGCTCTGCCCTCAGCATGGAGTCTGGAGTCAGCTTGAGATTCTGTCTCTCCATCTCCCTCTGCCCCTCCCACTCATGCTCTCTCTCTCTCCAAAATAAATAAATCTTAAAAAAATTAGGTTTGGAGAAAAATGTAAGAAATGTCTCCAAATGTAACAGATGTCTCCAAGACAAGACATGTCTTACACATTACAGGAAATTTGAGTGGAGGTTGACAGAAAGATCTATGAACAATATGGATTAGGGGATCATCAGAATATCAGTCATAGATGAAACCATGGGCTTTGGTCGGAAACACAAGGAAGAG
>CM053605.1:108852379-108892293 GCA_028646535.1 Procyon lotor
AAAAAAATTAGGTTTGGAGAAAAATGTAAGAAATGTCTCCAAATGTAACAGATGTCTCCAAGACAAGACATGTCTTACACATTACAGGAAATTTGAGTGGAGGTTGACAGAAAGATCTATGAACAATATGGATTAGGGGATCATCAGAATATCAGTCATAGATGAAACCATGGGCTTTGGTCGGAAACACAAGGAAGAGAGGGCAGTTTCAAGGACATAAGCCTGGAGAACACCAAATCTTGGTCAACAATAATACATCTATACAAGGGGTAAGGAGAGGCCAGAGAGGAAGCATGAAAACATTAAGATGGACATACCAGATGAGCCAACGGAGGTGAGTTTTTAACTAGAAGTTGTGATCACTAGGATTGAATATCAGGGAGAGCTAGTATGATATGAACTGGGACGGGTCTGCTGGCTTTCATGAATGTGGATAATCAGAGGCCTGTGTCAGAGCCTTCTCCTAGTGGGTGGGATTACAAGTCAGACCCCAGGGTCCTAGTGAAATAAGAGACAGAGTGAGACTGGGCTTGTCCTCAAAGAGCTGACATATAGGGTATTTAAGGTCTAATAATATGTGGGTGTTTTGGATCTGACATGAGAGATAACTGGGTATATATTCTTTGTTAAGAGTTGGGGGCACAGGGGCACCTGGGTGGCTCAGTTGTTAGGTGTCTGCCTTCGGCTCAGGTCATGATCCCAGGGGCCTGGGATCGAGCCCCGCATTGGGCTCTCTGCTTGGCAGGAAGCCTGCTTCTCCCGCTACCATTCCCTCTGCTTGTGTTCCCTCTCTCGCTGTGTTTCTCTCTGTCAAATAAATAAAATATTAAAAAAAAAAAAGTGTTGGGGGAACAGGAAAAGGGTGTCAGAACAAAAGGGAGTTTAAAGAAAAAAAAGGGGTGGTTGATGGGGAAGTTTCTGGGGGAGTAAAGGGCATGAATTCACAGTGTAGCCACTGGGGGAGTAGGAGAGCCTCTGCTCCTTTGAATTCGGAAGGAGGTGGAGCTTATAAGTAGCAGGAGAGGAATTAAATAATATGCTCACCCAATGACTTCCACTTACCCAAAGCAAAATTTTGCAAAAGGTGCTTAGAAAGCATGAAAGGGCTTGACAGAAGAGAGTTGGGTTTCAGAGAAGAATCAGTTCATTACCCAGAATCACAACAAAAGGAAGACCCCAGCGATGCTAAATCTGTTTTTAACCTTCTGAAATTGCAATCAACTCAATATTTTAAAAGTTGATATTAGTTTTTAAATATAGGAACACAGTTATCCAGGCAAAATTCCTCAGGCGTATGTGCCTACTTATGCCATTTATATGTTTTTTTTTTTTTTAAAGATTTTATTTATTTATTTGACAGAGAGAGAAAGAGAGATCACAAGTAGGCAGAGAGGCAGGCAGAGAGAGAGGGGGAAGCAGGGTCCTTGCTGAGCAGAGAGCCCAATGCGGGGCTCGATCCCAGGACCCCAGGATCATGACCTGAACCTAAGGCAGAGGCTTTAACCCACTGAGCCACCCAGGTGCCCCCATTTATATGCTTTTTGCACACATTTTTAAATAGGAACATTTTCTTAAACATATAGACTGAGAAATGTAAATGTCAGAACCTAGTGAATTTTCCTTTCACTTTTCCCTCTCCCAAATCTGGGATCATTTAAGGTTTAAGAAAACCACAAATAATACAGAGACTATACTTTTCATTTACTACTCTTGTCAATGGAACTTTCAAATTTCCATGTAATAGAGTGAAGTGTTATCAATTATTAGAGTAACGTTTCTTCATTTTCAACATTGATTTCCTTTTAAAGTCTCTCTCTAAGATAATTTAAAAATTAAGATATTGACTAGGGTGGTACAGGGAAGGGATACATTCCATCTGACATCGCAGCAGAAATCTAAACCACCAGGTGAATTCTTACACCATGGCCCGAAGACAGAAAACAACAACAAGAACTCCGCACCTGGAGTAAAAATGCTAAGCCCATTTAAGAACTATTTTTGGTTCCCTGATTATAGTGAAATATTGTAAAGTACCTTTCTGCAAAGAGAAATAAGATGCACACAGTATGAAGGCAAACCAAGAAAGGTGGGGCTTCTAAAATGAACTATAAACTCCACTCCCATCACTTCTTCTACCCCATCGTTGGTCCTTCATTCTAAGGACTGAATGGTGTTGTCAACTGAATTGGAGAGGTTCAGACCCAGGAATCCAAACAGCAGAGGGAAGACCTGAAGAGCAGTTGTTTTGAGAAGATCGGGGGCATCAGAAGAGCTCCAAGGCTCTTGAATTCAATTCAGATCTTCTCATCCTCCCTACAAACTCAGATTTTGACATACCCCAAAAAATGCCATTGCAGCCCTACGTATTTTTTTAATGAAAAGTGTCCTCTTGTAGCCTATTATGATAGCTATACTTATTTAATCTATTGTTTACATATTCCTTGTGTTATTCAGAATCCACAAAGGAGTTTAACAATTTATAGAAAATGCATGGGAGCCAGGTGCCATGTTTTCCCATTTAATTTTGATTAATGTCATTTGATTTGCACTAAAACTTTTTGGAAGACCGTCTTCTTTCAGTATTAATGAGAAGGTTTTTTTTTTTCCCAAAGATTTTATTTATTTATTTGAGAGAGAGAAAGTGAGAGGATGAGAGGAGCAAAGGTCAGAGAGAGAAGCAGACTCCCCGTGGAGTTGGGAGCCTGATGTGGGACTCGATCCTGGGACTCCAGGATCATGACCTGGGCCGAAGGCAGTTGTTTAACCAACTGAGCCACCCAGGGGCCCAATGAGAAGGTTTTAAAATCAGGTTTGAAGAAGTCAGGAACTGTGAAAGTTCAGTCTGTCAGAAACAGCCTCAATCATGCCTCACGAGGAGTGTGGCCAGGACAATGCTGTCATTGCTGTCATTCACTGTGCACCATCATCATGGGCATGGTTACCATGGGCAATACCAAGTACGGATGCTGCTACCACAGAACCCTGCAACTTAACCCAGCACCCCAGAGCTCCCCCCACAACAAGACTTCCAAGTCATTCTCACATATTTACATTATAGGCTCTAGATTCAGTACCTTGGTGGGGACATTGGATGGACCAGGCATGATCACTTGTTCCCCTTCTAGCAGCCAAGGAGTGGGAAAAGCTATTATTTGCCTCCCTTCAGCTTCTATGGGATTCCTTCTGAGTAGAAAAGCTAGATGGTTGCTGAGCAGCTAATCCCAACAAATATCCACTACCAGGTACCACTTTGTACTGTTCTTGGGGATGACATAGAAATGTGGGGTTTTTTACATGTAAAAAATGGATAGGGATGGGGTGCCTGGATGGCTCAGCTGGCTAAGTGTCCAACTCTTGATCTCAGCTCAGGTCTTAATCTCAGGGGCGTGAGTTCAAGCCCTGCATTGGGTTCCATGCTGGGCATGGAGCCTACTTAAAAATTAGGTAAAAATAAAAAATGAAAATGGGTAGGATTTTGCTGCAGAAAATGAGTGAGAAATAATGCTAGTTCTCTTTGATTTTTAATGCCTCAAGTGTATTTCTAAATAACATTGCAAAGACGTGTTGATTGTATGGAAACCTTTTGGAAAAGAAAAAAAAGGCCAGTTTTCACATTCTGAGCAATCTTTATAATTTGCACATTAAGGAGAAAACAAAAGCATAGTAACCACATTAGAATAAAAGCTTTCATGAGCTAATATATAATAAATTAGCCCCTGTGGAGCCTGAAGAGAGAAGATAGAGCAGCTGACACACTCCCCATTCTACTCTCACTCTCAGGAAGCTTTAAGGCCTAAGGCAGACTTCTGTGGAGAGGACACTCAGAAGAAGTACTCAACCTGACCTGCCTCAATAGAGGATAAAGGAGGAGCCATGTTCTCACATTCAATGGGAGAGAAGTCTTATCTCCTCTATGGTTCCTGCATTTGTCAGTTCTTTCTCTCATTCATTCACTCAATGACACACATCAAATGTGACCTCCATGGGTGAGCAAGGTAGACTGAATCTTTCTTTTCCCTCTGGCTGGCTTCCTTTTGGAGATGCCTGGCTCCCTCCTCTAGATACTGATGTGTATTTCTTTGGCTGTGCTTCCAGGACGCTAGTAGGCAGTGATTACAGATGAAGCAGAAGGTGCGTCCGTTGATAGATTTGGGTCAGGAGAACGCTCAGTTTAGTCTTGAAGAACAGTGTCACCTGACATAATCTTTAACAGTTGTTTTTTGTTTTTTACTAATCAGGGGATAAACTTACCCATCAGATCAGGAAGATAGAAACCACTTTTGCAATTCAAGTTGTTTCTATGAACCATACTCTTACTCCTGGCAGTTTGTGTGGGTTAAGAGAGTAAGTAGTCCAATCGGGTCGGAACACTCAGTCCTATCTCTCAGAATAAGTTGCCCCTTCTGCGGTCTCCGTAAACTGATGGCCCTGGATTACAGAAACAATTTGAGCATGTGTTGAAGGTGCTGTGAGGCATCAGCAGTTCCTTTCTTCTTTAGACTCTTTCTTATGAAAGAATTATCCTATTTGAGTGATTCTTCATAAAGGTCCTCAGGGGCTCTGTCCTGTGCTAGACACTAACCAAAACACATTAGTCATCGAACTACAGAACTCATACTCAAAAAGTAGTCTGCACCAATATAGACTTGCTACAAAAGAGGACGGCAACATAGATAAACCAGAAAGAACTGATTTACAAATACAACTGCTGCTCAATAATGGGAAAGCACTGATCTATAATGCAAAACTAAGGTAACTAGTAATCGTGATGATAATGACAACTGCTAATGCTTACTCAGGGCCTCCTACAACCCCACATTATTCTGAGCTCCTGTGTCATAGAATTCCACCCTCACTGCTACCCTATCAGGTATGAAGTGAAAGTACTTAGCACCCTGTCTTCCATTTGTTAGGGCTGGAAGGCTGGGCCATTTTGACTCTCCATTTGACCTCAGAACTACTGAAAAAAGGGGTATTTTAGCCACTATTCATGGGCTTAGGGGCTGCTGTGTCAGTTACCAAGAAGCGGAAGGCAGGTGAGCCAGAAAATGTGACCCCTGAGATGCCATGACTGAAAAGAAAGAGAAGCACTGTGACATAAGAAAAATGAGGCAAGGGGCACCTGGGTGGCTCAGTCGTTAAGCATCTGCCTTCGGCTCAGGTCATGATCCCAGGGTCCTAGGATCGAGCCCCGCATTGGGCTCTCTGCTCGGCAGGAAGCCTGCTTCTCTGCTCCCAATGTTAGTGGGAGCACTAACATTCCCTCTGCCTGTGTTCCCCCTCTCGCTGTGTTTCTCTCTGTCAAATAAATAAAATCTTAAAAAAAAAAAAAAAAAGAAAAAGAAAAAGAAAAACGAGGCAAGATAGTTTTCCCAGATCCCAAGGAAGGGAGCTCCATGGTACCTTGAGGGAAAGGCAGAAGGGTCCATTGAGAAAATGATAGGGTTTCATCATCTGGACTGAAACAGTAAAGAGACCAACAAGACCAGTGAAGAGAGAACTGTGGCTGGTGTGGTTGCTAGGCAGGCTTTAGTGCTGCATGTGAGGAGTTCAGGATTTCATGGGCCAGGTGGGGGGGATCAGAACCTAGGCAACGATGTCACCGATCAGATGGAGAAAAAATAGACACAGGGATGTGCTGGGATCAGCAGGCTAGTGTGACAGATTAGATGTGGGCATGGAAAAACAGGAACAAATCAGGTGGCTCCAGAGCAAAACTGGAAAGAGGGACTTTGGTCTCTGCAGGAATATATCTACAGAGCTGCCCTTTCTCTGTCCACGACTCTTGTTAATCTGTACCTGTGCCAACAGCAACCACCCAAATCTTCAACATGTCCTAGCACCTTCTTCCATGTGTTCTGACCCTTCCATTGCTGGAATGTCTCAGCTATCAGATACATCAGCAGCTGTCATTCCCTGCCCAGTGTTATTTACATCAAGCCCTGCCATTCAAGGGTCGTTCAGCCAGATTCTCCCCTCCACGGAAGAGACGCAGGCTTTGAGGCCAAGAGTGGTTCAGATGGCAGCAGAGTTCACTGTAAGAGATATTTGCAGCCCAAGGAGCCACACACGTATCTTGGCAGTGTCTATAGAATCAAACGGGCCATCTGGGAAGGACCAGAGAACCCAGAGGCCAAGAGGCTTGTGGTGGGCTGATTAACTGTCCCCAAAGACATCCATTTCTAGATTCCTGGGATTTGTGATTATTATCTTATATGGCAAAAAGAACTTTGCAAAGGTGATTAAATTAAGTATCTGGAGATGGAAAGCTCGTCCTGATCTTCCCTAAATGTAATGACAAGTGTCCTTGTAAGACAAAGAAAAGAAGGCGAAGTGACAGAGCAGAGATTGGAGGGATGTAGCCACAAGCTAGGGAAAGCCGGCAGCCACAAGAAGCTGGAAGAGGCCAGGACCCGATTCTTCCCTGGAGCCTCCGGAAGGAACCAGCCCTGCTGGCACCTGGGCACGAGACCCCTAAGATCATTTTGGGCCTCTGTCCTCCACCACTGTAAAAAAATAAATGTCTGTTCTTCTAGTAATCTGTTACTGCCGCCATAAGAAACGAATATTAGGCTCTTCCCTCAACTGATGAGAGAGACACGGAAGCCCAATTATTCAAGAAAAAAATACTCCTCTAGCTAGGCTAGCTTTCCAATATTGGAAAAATAACTTTCACATTTTCCTCCAGAACCCAAAGTAATATGTGTATGCGTCTATTTCCAACAGGGCATTTTTAATACCACATGTTTTCCTTTGGTCCGTACCTACTCTCCCATCCCAGGTCCTTGACCAGCTGACTTTGCTTTCCTGCATGCACTGTCTGCTTTTCCTCCACCCCCCACATCTGCTCATGCCAGAAGGACCACTGGAACTGTCCTGTCCTTTGTTCTCCATTTTCATCTATCTATCTATCTATCTATCTATCTATCTATTTTAGAGATGTGTTTTTCATTAATTTTTTTTAAGGTTTTATTTTTTCATTTGAGAGAGAGAGAGAGCACAAGCTGGGGGAGGAGCAAAGGGAGAGGGAGAAGCAGACTCCTCACTGAGTGGGGCTCGATCCCGGGACTCTGGGATCATGACCTGAGCCAAAGGTAGCCACTTAACCGAATGAGTCACCCAGTCGCCCCCGTTCTCCATTTTTAAAATGCCTATCCATCCTTTAAGACAGCAGAAAACTTCCTTTCCAATGTGTTCTTATATCTACAAAATAAGTTGTTTTCTCCTTTGCCATCCCATGGCTTCAGAACATTGAGCACCAATCACATTTTATTCATTATTGATTTACCAGAAGATGACCTCTTGGAAGATGGAGACTTTGTATCCGCCTTCCCAGCAACACACTGGCTGTGTTAGGTATTGAAGGGAGTGGTTGTAATTGACATGTAATTGAATGAAGACCTGAGCCTGTCTGCTCCCTCAAGGCCCACATTCCAAGCTCTGCTTTTATCTCTTCCTCTCCCCCACTTTAAAAATCCTGTTCATGTGCCCCACGGGCATCTTTAAGTTAAATGGAAAACTATTTCCTTAAATGTAGTTATAAAATGCATACCACAAGAAAAAAGAGTCACTTCAGTGGACACAGCATGTTAGGATAAACCAAAGCGGTGGACAGTTCTGTCCTTCTGAAAACCTCCTTTAAGACCGAGCTTTGTTTCAGATGAAATTTGATCCTTCTGGTCATGACAATCCCAACCCTTCTATTCTTAGTAGTTCTATTTAGTCTGATAACTAGACCAAGGTATAAATAAATAGATATGTAACTATGTGGCTTGCCACTCTGTGAATTAGATCTGCGCCCTGTATCTACCACATGGAGTCACATGAGGCATGTATGCTGTGTGTGGGTAGATGCATTTGTGAATACAGATTAAATGGTGAAGGAAGCATGGGTTTAATTTATCGCCCTGTCATTTGTTCATTCATTGCATGACCTTAGATAAATTCTTCAGAATGTGCTTCAGTTGTAACACAGTAAAATGGGGTTAAATAGCTACATTTTTCATCTATTATAAGAACTATCAAAGTATATAAATTAGAGTTTTCACTAACTGGTATCTCTTATTAATATTTCCTCCTAAATGTCCCCTATATTCAGGATTATGTTTCTATAACAACACTACCTTACGCATGTCCTCAAAGCAAATGTCTTCCTGTGAAATGATCATTAAGTAGAAATGCCAGAGTTTTCAGTCCTTCTTCGTGCCTCTGACTCAACTGGACACCTATCCAGTGAGATTCAGCCCTGCGTTTCAACTTTTCTCTAAGTCATTTCATATCTAATCTTCCCCACCATCATTCTGATTATGAATCCTTTATTTGCATCACACTATAAGTGATTCAAAAATGCCTAGATATTTTAGGATGTATTTATCCTCCAGGAATTTAAGTCTGAAAAGTTCACAGTGATGGGATGGACTATTTTACAGGGGTCAGAAAAGTAGGGCTCATCAAAAACTAGAGGATCGATGTAGCTGAACATAAAAGACAAAAAGCTGAGCCACAGCCAAGCCTCACTAATGAGCACTGCCTGCTGCCTTCTTCCCCAACCTCCTGCCTGCTAACAAGGCTGGTCCTGGGCCGGGTCCTAGATCTTTCTGATGTAGGATCTGGATGATGGATTGAGAGGGGACTGAACCCTGTCTGGTTCCAGAGAAGATCCCTGTAAGAATAGTAGAGAGCTTTCACAATACACACAATAAAGGGTTCCAGCAGGGGGAGCAGAGGGAAGAAAGCCCTCTCAGGCTGATGAGTGAGGGAAGTTAGGAGTTTGTGGTCGGAAAGGCTGCAGGGTCTGGGAAAACTGAAAAAGAGCAGCCAATGTAGAATTGGATCCCCTTGAAAGTTCTTTAATAGAGGCAGGTAAAAAATGGATTTCATTTTCATTTATATGCTAACAGTAATTGAGCTTCTCCAACTTGACCTTCTTAAGAAAATAGAAGCCCCTGGTTTTGCTAGGGTTACACAAGAAAACAGAAAACACATTAATTAGTACTTTGTGCAAGGAAAGGCAGTTCAAGACCTTGCGGGGCTCCAACACACTCCCACCACAACTGGATGCCAGCGACCAGCCAGTGTGGACCCTGAGGAGTTCATCTCTTTCACGGTCAATACCCTGACATTTTCCCCTTAAACAGCATGAAACTTAGTTTCCTGATTTAATTCTGCAGTTCCAAATTCTTGGTCCCAGTCTTAAGTCTGAACTACAGCCTTTAAACAGCATTCAAGTGTGACTCTGTTCGTTTTCATAAACTGACCTCTGGCTTCCTTGCCCCTTTGGCTCTCATTCTTTTGCTTTCAACTGCTCAGGATTGAGCTGGATGCAGTCCCAGTATTTTTCCCCAAATCGATGAAGTTTTTAGATAATGTGGATATTTTAATTAATCAAGAAAGCCCTCATGGAAGAGGTAGAATCTCATAAGCTGTTTGAATGAGGTCTCAGAAATGCTGAAGAGATGAGGACACAACTTTGAAACAGTTGCATTAATTGGAATTTGAATTTATATGGGTGCTAGAGGTGAAAATGAGTTGATGATGAGGCTTTCTGCAAACTTGCCTCAGTGCAGAAGTGAAAGCTACCGAAAAGGAAATACTAAGGAAGATTCACATTCTGGTCTCTTTGGAAGTGGTTGTTTTCCTTGACTGATAGGTATCCCACTCCTCTTTGGGAACGTTGCTCCTTGGCTAAGAGAGCAGGGTAGGTGAACCCCATTTTCCTCCACCATCAAAACCAGCAAGAGATTAATTAAACTAAAAGCTGGATGGTCTTTGGGTCTGAGGGCTGGAGAAAATGCAGCAGCTGTATCCAGTTTTCTACAGAACTCTTGCGGGAACAATTTTTCCCCTTTCTTTTTATTTAAAATCTTTGCCAAAAGGCTGTTGCTCTGTCTGCCCATCTTTTAGCCAGGCATTTTGTGTGGGAGTGATTGAAGTGGGCAATTACATTCTCCTCTTAGCTCCTCTTCATTTTCCTTGGGTAGATATTTCTTTCTTCCTGGTACGAAAAAATAAAACAAAATAAAATGGGGATTTTTGAACAAGGAGGTAAAAACCTCATCTCATTTTATCCTATTTGGATTCAGGAGATATCATGATAATGTGTGTTTCCTGATACAGTGATGATTTTTGAGAAGAAAATAGAGGAACATTTTGATTAGTGAATATGAGATAAAAATATGAATATTTTTCTCAGTCCTCTGTCCACCTTCAGGGTCTTTTACCACCCTTAACTATTCTGCCTCATGTAGTTTACGAGTGAAACAGAAAAATGTTCAAAACTACTTGTTTCCAAATATCCTAATTATAGGCTTTCTACATTGAATTCCCAGCTGAATGTAAATACCACATCAACGTATTCATCCATTCATCCCTAACTTTGTCAATAATTATGCCAAAATGTAAATTACATCTCTACCCCCACCACAGGTGCAGAAGTGCCTACTCAATGTTCTTCCCTCAAACTCCAAATTTGATCACTCCTCTTACTCTGTCCACCACGAACTCACTCCTCTGAATAGTGAGAATGGTGTACTCTTTGGTGGATACTGCCAAATGGCTAGGTTTACTAATTAGAATTAGATCACACCAGCCCCCAAAGCACCCCGACATCTGAAAACACCCTTCACAGACTTCAGAAGCTTTCCTGTAGAGACCAAAACCTATTTCATGAGCTTGTTCCAGCTTTGTTGCCCTTCATTTCCCAGATCATCTTGGGGAACCAACAAACGAGACCTAAATTAAAATGTAATAAAGAGATATTCCCATCTCAAATAACACCAGGGCCAGTTGAAGGAAATCAGAGAAGAGATGCATTGCTGTTTCTCAGCTGGTGTTGTCTTCTCAGAGTTGCCATCCTCCATTTTCTGATCACGTGAAGAAGTGGGTGATCCCGCTAAGTCGTCAAACCATCCTTCCAGTACCTGATGCTCCCTGTAGGCTCACACCGTGTAAATATCTGTATTCCGTGCCCTGTATCCTCTCAAAGGCCATTGGAAGCACCTGACTGAAGGTCATCACTACAGCCTGCATAGGGTAGGGCTTGGTCATATGGAAATGTCCTTCAGGTTCTCCTCGCCTATAAGTACTGCCCATGAAGTGCTAACAATATACATTAAGAAAGAAATTTCTTTCTTTCTGGGAAGTCATCATTTTACAAACGAAATTACACCCAGACTATTGATGGAGTGAATTTCTAATCTCAGCCTGACCCTTCTGTTACCACTCCACCCTGGGCTGCCCCATCTTCTCACATCAGTCACTCTGTGTTTAAGGAATGTAAACCAATTTAAATAGAAGTCCAAACTAATCAATTGCTAGGATAAATCTGTTGCCACAATTATCCTGAAACAAATAGCACCTAACATAAGGCTTTGCCTGGAAGATTTTTGAGAAACGTGGATTGGATCAGCAAACATTTTAAAATAAATGAATATTAATGATTTTTACATCCATCCATGGTTTGGGTTATCTGTCATATTAGATTATTTTCACTATTTCTCCCTTCTATTGGTTAGGTAATTGAAAGTGTTCTGTAATCCGAGTTGCCCTAAGAGCACACAAAATGGGAATCAGAATGTCAGGAAGGAAAATGGATTATGTGCTTCACAAAATCTGTGTTTTATCTTACAGGGCTCTCTTTTATGTTCATATGCAAGGTTAGATAACCTCAGCGGGCAATCAGCTGTAATATTCAGGATTTCTTGTAACTTTAACTCGTTCTAATTTTAAAAAGGTAGGAAGGAAAAAAACACGTATCCAATACCTACAACATATCTTTGCTTTCACATACATTAGCTCACTTAATACTCAACCCAGTTCTGGGAAGTACATAATATCATTTCCATTTTAAAAATAAATGAACCAAGACTCAGAAAAGCTGTTGAGTCTCTGTTAGCTCATTCAAGCCTCAAAACAACTCTGTGAGCTAAGTACTCTAACCACCCCCATTTTACAGATTCAGAAAACTGATTTTGCAGAGTGTTAGTGGCTTACCTAAAACCACGTGGCATGTCAGTGGGTTGGTATGAATAGAAATTAAGGGTTGGAAAAATTGATATAAGAGAAAAATAAGAAGCAAAGATCCTTTGGCTATGAAAGTAATATTAAAGAGCTGGGGCCATGTCTCGTTTTGCTCACTATTTGATCCCAGGGCCTGGCTTTCCTATGAAGAGTAGTAGATGCTCAGTAAAAACTTGTTGAATGAAAGGGTGAATGAACACACAGTTATAGCTTCGGTCTATAATAGAGAGGACTGTAGCCAGTTGTCCTTCATCTACACTAAGAACAGCCTGGGAGATTTAGATAAGATGAGAAAACTTCTTGACACTAAAATGTGTTTCTGGAGGATATTAAAATTTATATTCGGAAAGTATATCAAAATAAGATTTCTCCTGATCAAAATGCAATGAATTTGATATGCTCCCACCTACAGGATAAGGGATTAAGTTCATCCCTCATCCCTTTGAGATAATCATTCATTCTTAAATGTGAAAGACCCTATCCTGGCATATAAAGGAATGGCAGGCATTCCTGAAGAAAAGCAGTTTCTGAAAAGAAATTCTTGTCAAACATATTTCACTCAGAGGGTGAGTCACAAAGAAGGCACATGTGTTCCCTGACTGCAGGTCTGTGGATTAAGAAGGTTATAGCAAATCATTTTGGGGTTTTTCAAAACTATAAATTTCACAAGTCCTCTAGGTGCATTTCTTTTTTTTTTTTTTTTTCTTAAAGATTGTTTATTTATTTATTTGACAGAGAGAGAGAGATCACAAGTAGGCAGAGAGGTAGGCAGAGAGGGAGGGGGAAGCAGGCTCCCTGCTGAACAGAGAGCCCAATGCGGGGCTCGATCCCAGGACCCTGAGATCATGACCTGAGCTAAAGGGAGAGGCTTTAACCCACTGAGCCACCCAGGTGCCCTTTCAGGTGCATTTCTAAAGCTGGCTGAGCTAAAAACATCCATGGTCTCCATCTAGTTCTAATGTGAGATTTCTACATGTTTTGTGATCCTCAAACAATAACATGGCCATTTACTAATGCAGTTGCCCCTTGAGCCACACGGGTTTGAACTGCACAGGTCTACTTACACACGGATTTTTTTCAATAAATACGGTACAGCAGTATAAATGCATTTTCTCTTCCTTATGATTTTCTTAACATTCTTTTTTCTTTCACTCGTTTGGTTGTAAGAACACAGTTCATAACACACGCAACATACAAAGTATGTTTTAATTGACTGTTCATGTTATTGGTAGGGCAGTCAACAGTAAGCAATTAGCAGTTAAGTTTTGGGGAACCCAAAAGTTATATGCAAAGTTTCAACTGTGCAGGAGGTCAGCACTTTTACCTCTGCATTGCTCAAGAGTCAACCGTGCTGACTGGAAAAAGTAATGAGTGCTTCAAAGGAAATGTGAATATAAGGCGCAATTATCAAAGCTAGCATCTTTTAAGTGAGTGTGGTTCAGACATCAGTCATCCCATTGGTCTTTGGTGCTCTCTAGATCAGGGATCACATCTATTCTAATAGTGATACATTCTCAGGGCTGGCATGGCACCTCCAGGGGGTAGAGCTTCAACAAGATCTGCTGAAATGAATGAATGAATGAATTCCGAGATGGTCAAATACATTACATTTTTTCTGATTTTTTTTTTTAGTAAGAAATTTGAGTCCAAGGCAGATTAAAATTTTGCCCATAGCCACCAAGCTAGACAATAACAGAATACTAAGTACAAATAGGAATAAAATTTCCAGAAATAGCCCCATACCACTAGCTTCTAAATCTGCCCTTCTGCAATGAGTTTCTCTATCAGCCAAGGCTGAGTTAGGAAACAGCACTAGAGATGTTTCAGTGACATGACAATTGAAAATGGATTTCACAGGTAATAGAAAAGCCAAGAAGCCTACCTGGATGTGGCCAAGAGACTAGAAAAGGCAAGAGATGTGCAGGAAGAAGACGGTGTTCATAGAGCCAAGGAGCTGAGCTGCTTGGAGGAAGCCAGAACAAAGTGGGCTCGGGAGAAATAGTGCTCCCAGAGTCACAGCACAGGGCAGAAGAGCAGAAAATGCATCTGAGAGAAAACAGGCTAATAGTCGATATGCCTTCTCTTACACCTTCTGACAGATTTAGCGTCTCCCTCCCATGCACCCTTACAGCACATTAGGCAGAGAATTATTATAACACGCATCCGATTACATAGTTATGCTTTGCCTACATATCTGCCTCAGCTTCTATCTTTTGGTCCCTCCAGCACTAGCTCTGGGACCTTGCAGTTTTTGAATGAATGGATAAATGACTGATTTCATTCAATTTCAGCAAATGTTAATGGAGCATTTCCACGAGGCCACAAAGTTCCAGTAGATTCCATTTAGGTCATCTCATCCACAGAATGTTTTGAAGGCATAATGACCTCTCACCCTTTCCCTGTCCCAAACTAGCAAGTCCCACCACTTCAACTACTGGTAGGCAGTGCATATGATGACGAATCTGCACAGACAGCTTATTTCCATGGTTATGAAAATTAAAATCCAACATATATTAAGCCTGACATCACACATTACATTTGGTACTGTGTGGTTACAAGGGTAAAAAACCACACACTGGTTCACAAGGAGGTATTATTCTGCCAGAGACAGAGAGGGATCGTTTTGATGCCTTTGTTAAGTTAGAGATCGTTTTGATGCCTTCGTTAAGTTAGAGTTTAGCAAGGATGCCGTGGAGTCAGAATTGGCATTTTACCTAAGCTGGAAATTCAGGGAAGCTTCTGGAATCTTGAAAGGTGAGTAAGATTGAATCAGGTGCAAATAGAAAGGGAATAGTAAGAGCACCGGCAGAGTTGTAAAATTGGCTTCTGCACGCAGCTCTGTGTGACTAGAGATGAAATGTGGGTGTTGAGGCTGGGACTCGTCACGGAAAAGGATTAGAGACAGTCTCCGGGCAATGGGGAGACACTGAAGAGATGCGCATGTCACATGGCTCGCTCTGGCTGCAGCACGAAAGAGAGAGATTTAAAGTAAGACTTGATGCAGTAAAGGGCCAGACATAATCCTACAGAAACAGGCAGACAAGTGCCCTGAGCCTCTGTATGAGAACGCATTCCCACCAGCATTGCCGCTGATAACACAAACCTGACGAGGAACCAAAGGTTCCCTTTTTTTAAAGTTCCTGTTAAAAACTTACTTCAAACTTTCAGAATATTATGTCCAAGATTCCAGAATCACAAATAATGTGATTTTGTATTTGTGTGCATGTGTTTTCTATACTATTCTTGTCACATGTCACAATTCAAGCTAAGATGGGTTCAAGGTCTCCAACGCTCTAGGAGCTGGATATGAAAGTCAAATCTCAAGGTTGTGAGGGAGACAATGCTGTGGGGTGCCTGCCTCACGCAGCCTGGGACAGCTAATATCCTGTGCTTCTCTCTGGTCACAGGACTGCAACTCTTTTTCCCCTGAGCTTCAGAACATGTGCTTTCTCAAAGTGTCTGATTATACTGGCCATGGCTTCTCTCATAATCACCTTGCAGTGATGTGGTCATTTTCTACTAAGTTATCACTACTTCTCCAGGTAACCAGAAGTAACTTCTTTTCTTATTTCCAGGCAATAGGAGTAGAATCCACACTCACAGTTGTGCTATTCCTTCTACATATTGAGAGAGACATTTTTTCAACCAAAATAAAATCAAGTATTTATTAGATATTCTGGAGATGGTCCTATCTTGACAATTTTGTATCTCTGGTGACTTGCATGGCTTCTGGTCCATAGTACATGACCAGTAAATGGTTAGTGAATTTGATAAATCAAGTTGTATTTTTAAAAATCCGATTTCTTAACTGAATAGGCAGACCTCCCTGCTTCCAACCACTTTGTTTCTCACATTTATGCTAATTTTGTATTTTAAAGCAATTTAAAAAATCTATTATTACTACCCTCCACCGAGCCAGACATGCTGTCTTATATGCCACAATGATTCCAATGTTCTTATGAGCTATCATGGGTTGAACTGGGTCTCCCGGAAAGAATATTGAAGTCCTAACCCCTGGGACCTGTGAATGTGGCCTAATTTGGAAAGAAGGTCTTTGTAGATTATCAAGTTAGGATGAGGTCATTAGAGTGAGACTTAATCAAATAGACTGATAACGTTACAAAAAGGAGAAATTTGGACACAAACACATTCACAGGAAGACTGCCATGTGAAAAGTGAAGGTAGATATCCGCGATGTTTCTATAAGCCTAAGGACACCAAAGATTGCCAGCTCACCACCAGAGGCTGGGAGAGAGGCAAGGAATAGGTTCTTCCTCACAGACCCCAGAAAGAACCAACTCTGCCCACACCTTGATCTTGAACTTTCAGGCTCCAGAATTGTGAGACAATAAATGTCTGTTGTTGAAACCCCACAATGCGTGGGACAGTGTTAAGGCAGCTCTAGGAAACAAATATGTGGCCCTTGGGGCATATCAGTTATAGTTCTTATCTATACTTCCTACTTTAGTTAAATTCTTGTGTATCCATATCCTTGTGATTATAAAGTCTTTGATATCAAATACCATGTCTTAGTCCTCTTCATATTTTGATATCTCCTGCACATGCTCATTACTCATTTGAATTAATCATGTTCTTGATTTACCCTGGCTATACCCCCATCCATATCAAATGTATTTCCTTGGAACACTGTGTGGTCTACCATCTTGGTTCACCGAAACACAGTGATAGCTATGAGATAAGTTCTGCTTCCTTGTAATTAACATTTCAGGGTCCTTTTGTCTGAATCTCTCATTGTTCAACACTGACATATATACACATTCAGCCACAAGTTACTACTCCTGACCAGTTCTCCTGCTGTTTTCTCATGAGCATCACTGGACACCTCTCACCCTTCTGTTTGTTGTCTTTGTTACATTTTTGGTTTTGCTCTTACCTATTCTCATTTCTAGAATTGTGATTTATGGTTTCATTTGCTTAGTACTTTCTTTCTACTTCTTAAATTAAAGTTTCTTAATTTTAATTCCTTGCTATATGCAAAGCACTGTACAGGATGCTGGAGATGCGTAGACAAATAAAATATGGTCCTGGTTCTCAAGAGATTCAGTTGGTTACTTTCCTCAGCAACTTTTCTTCCCAGTTCTCTGCTACTTATCATTTTCTTCTCATAAGCCACACACCAGAGGACATACTTCTTTTATTTTCTTACTTAATCCTACTATCCAATTATGTCCTGTATCTTTCCCTCCTCTCAAAATCACGACTTTGGGAGAAGAAATAACATAGTATGCTCAGAAGTCCATTTAGCTTTCTATTCAGATCTTCCAAATCACCAGAAATGTATCTTAAGTTCATTTTTGCAGAAACATGCCTTCCCAGCCAGGTATGCCGAGAGCAAATGCATTGGGTAGCTGAAAATAGGAGGGACATTGGGTTTCAGGAAGCTTTTAATTCTCATCTTATGACCTGCATATTTCTTGGTATGTAGTCATCAACCATCACCCATCACTGCATGTGTGTGCACGCGCACGCGGGAGCGCGTATGTGCGCCTGTGCATCTGTGTGTTTGGGTGGGGAGCGAGTGAACGGGAGTCACTTTCTCCTGAGGTTCTAGCAGGATTTTGCTCACTGGCTAATACTTAGAAATTCTTCTTAATATTCCCAGAAAAAGAGCACATCATTTCCTCTTCAAACAGAGTTTTAAGTCATGCTATAATGGTGATAATTTTTTTTCCCTTGGCTTTTTCTCTCAATGTCACATTCATTCACTCCTGTACCTCTCAACACTAGTATTGATTTTCCTGGTACTCCCTTGTACTTCTTTAGAATATATTTTTATTTTTAGCATGCTTCCTGAATTATTTTCTTTTCATCTTCTCTAGGGATTTTTCATTCTCCTTAATAAGCTGGAGCACAAAGGTACATTCCTGACATCCTTTAACCTTCTTCTAAAAGGAAGATTAGTATGCATTTAGAGCACACATAATTGATGACTATCTAAGCAGAGAAGACAAACATAGCACATATTCTACAGGTCACTGGAACAGGACTCTTAGTTCCCACACTTCCTGGATTCATTGGCTAAAACATAATCAGAGGAGGCCAACTTTCAAGGCTCCCACATAAAGAGATCTCAGAGTGCCCATGTTGAAATAGAAATACATCTGCTCAGCTCAATACCCATGGCGGGGAATTTCCAAGTAGATACTGTCATACTCTCTCATGCGGAAAGACCCTACCTGAGAAAGCTGTTTTCAGATAATGCCATCTCAAAGTCAGGATTTGATTAGATAGATGGATTTATAACCCCAGAGGTTTGCTTGCAGAGCTCTAACATTTTTACCATTACAATGCTCTTTTCTCAGAGAAAGGAGATATTACAAACTTTTTATAATGCCTTTCATATGAAAGATAATGCCCAGATTCCTTTCCTTGTGTTTCAAGTATTTGTCCTTCAGCACTCCAGATTACTAAACTTCTTTTGATCACAAATACTTTCTAGTCCTCCTTCAACACTCAGCTGGCCTCCCTGTTCCCACATCCCTACTTTCCCAAACTCAGCCATTGCCTGCTGCATATGTGTCCCCAAATCATCTTCTTGAACAGGAAGCTCCCGCGGCGGCAGTAGTCTATGATGTCTTTTCCCATTGGTCCACATGCACAAAGCAATGGCACTTTCCGTGCTAATTAGTCAGGACTGGACTCCAAGTATCTGAGTTTCTTTTTTTTTTTTTTAAGATTTTATTTATTTGACAGAGAGAAACACAGCGAAAGAGGGAATACAAGCAGAGGGAATGGCAGTGGGAGAAGCAGGCTTCCCACAGAGCAGGGAGCCCGATGCGGGGCTCGATCCCAGGACTCCGGGATCATGACCTGAGCCGAAGGCAGCCACTTAAGGACTGAGCCACCCAGGCGCCCCAGTATCTGAGTTTCTTTTCCTCTTCACTATTCATTGTCTTTAACATTGTGAAGCCCATTATAGTAGACTTACTTCCAAAGCTGTTTTCTTGTTTATTTGTGTTCTTTTATGTTTAATACGGGCAATTACACGTTACATTATAAACTCTTAGCAAATGAGGACAGTAACATCCCAAAGATCTTCTCTACTATTATTCACCATGACCCACACAAAATAAAGTGTTGGAAGTAATGATGCCTTCTATGTGTAGGAATGAGAGGATCCTTCTCATACGGACAAATGCATTTTAAAGACCTTTGTAAAAAAAACTGCTTTGTATTCTCCCAACTGTATAGTTTTTGATCCTTCTCCACAATTATGCCTAGGTGCCTTTTAAGCTAAATCTGATTCTCTACAAATCATCTTTATTTATTTGGTGTTCATAGGGTCCCCAACTGTACATTTGGAAAATGAGATCAATCAATCAATCAATCAATCAAACACATAATTATGTAAGGAGCTTACATTAAGAGACTTTATCTTGAGCTCCAAGCCCACTGGGAATCTCCCTCTCATGGACCCCAGATACCTCAGATTGAACGCAGTCATAAAGTATGCATATCTTGTCGGTGTGGTTTCCCTGGCCTGCCATATATTACCCTCTCTCTTTGTCCAGGTCCACTAAGGAGCTCTTATTTACTCCTATACTGTTGAGACATCATCTCTTTTATAAATTTTTTCCTGACATTCCCTATCCCTCCCAAACACATGGGAACTGGTCCATCATTTGTGCTCTGTAAGTTTGTTTTTGTTCGTTCGTCTGTTTGTTTTTTATGGATGCCTCTGTTGGTTTGCTTCTCTGCCCCCATTTGTCTATGCTCTTTTTGAATACAGGCATTATGTCTATTCAGCCCATGCACACATTTATTCAGTTAACAATTTCTTTAGTACTTAACCATGTTCAGACACTATGTCCCATAGGAGGGATTCAGTAGGCAGCAAGAAAGTCATTGGTCCTCTGAAAAGAGCTTGCAATCTACTGAGGAGGGTAAATAATAAACAAGAAATAACATCAAAGTGTATGATATCCCCAAAACCTGGCAATATAGGCTCTCAAAAATGTTGCTAAAATAAGTTATTTTTTTCCTAAAATCAATAAGCACTCATAAACATAGGACAGAATGTACTACATAAAGTCGAGAGTCACATAAAGAAAATATTTTATCATGGGGCCTTATGGGTATGAAGTTATAAGAAAGTGGTGATGGCCTCTTGGCACATCCCCTATTTGGTCTCAGGGAGAGAAAGGTAGATAATCAATTGTCGAATGCTTCATTCATATTTTTGTTGTTGTTGTTACCCAACCAATGGTATTTTCCACCAAAATTTAGCAATGTGAACACACTGCATTGGCTGTAACCAAAGACAGAACTCCAGCCAGAGAAAAAGAAAGACTCTGAGCCAAACACAAAAACACTTTAATTAGTCGTTTCATTTCAAGATGTTGAAACAGCTCCAACCCGAAGAAATGAAGGCCTTTAGAGTCAAGACAGCTTCAACAAGAGGAAAAAGATATCTCATTTATTTAGGAGTTTGATCGGAATCCAACTTGGAAAGAAAAACCTAAAACCTTTTAGAATAATAAACCTGGAGATAATAGGATGTTGTTTTCATTTATGTGAGAAGACTTGGGCTTTGCATGAAATCTATTTTAAGATCTTTAAAATTTTACAATCAGGATAGGTGATTAAATGGTTATATTAAATGATTTAGCTAATACTCAGCATTGCTTCCTGTGACATATTCTGTTTAAAGTAAGCTGTTTGTATACTCTTTATTAAAAGCTTAATTTGGGGCGCCTGGGTGGCTCAGTGGTTTAGGCCTCTGCCTTCGGCTCAGGTCATGATCTCAGGGTCCTGGGATCAAGCCCTGCATCGGGCTCTCTGCTCAGCAGGGAGCCTGCTTCCCCCTCTCTCTCTGCCTTCCTCTCTGCCTACTTGTGATCTCTCTCTCTGTCAAATAAATAAATAAAATCTTAAAAAAAAAAAAAAAAGCTTGATTTAAAAAATCTTGGGGCTGAATAATTTTCTACTGCAGATAGTTCCGAAATAGAGAATGCATCTGAGAGAATTTGGAATCAGTTTTCATTTTTTTTAAGTAGCAACGAAATGTGATTGAGGGAAACTTTTAATTCTTAGATTGCAAGAATGAATTGACATGAATCTAAACAGAAACTTAGAAGTAGGGTGTTTAAACATGATCTCCTTCCACCTGTGAAACCCTAGAGTCTTACCTTGAAAGCTAAAAGATGATAAATATTGATCTTTATTATGCTTGAATCTGAAGAAGAAAGGAAGAAAAGAGGAAGAAAGGAGAATAGGCCTGTTCATAAAGGATGTTTTGGGTTGCTCAAAAACCTGAAAGCAATTCATAAGAAGTTTAGACCACTATAATTATTTCATCTACATCTCAGCAGGTATAAGATTTCAAAATTAATTATAAAAATCCAAATGGATTATTTTCTTGTCTACACTATCCATTATCTAATTAATTTTAAATTAAAAGAAATTACATCAAATACTTCACTCATAGTGTCTCTCCTTGCATAGCCATCTCTCTCCATGCCAAAAGGCAGACTCTGGGGATTGAAAAAGCCTCCTGATAGGAGATTTTCATCTTTCTTCACTCATTCATGACCACCTTCCAAATATTTGCATCTCTCCCAGTGTGCCATGTTTTTAATGCCTGCCTACTTTGGCGTATGTTGTCCCTTCTCTATGGCCAATCCCAACTCTTCCTTCAATGGCCCTTCTTCTAGAAAACCTTCCTGATCCTCCTTCTTCCTCTGTGCTCTCACAGCAGCTTATAATAACCTTTCCTGATAATTTATCAGGTTTGGTTCATTTACCTGACCATCTCTTCTAGTAGACTCAAAGTCAATAGACTGTGTTCCTTTCACGCTTTTATTTCCAGAGCTTTGTGGGGTCCTGGACCTGAATGAGTAAGTTGACAAGAGAAATAAACATGGAACTGACAACATCAGACCTTGAGCAATATTTTCACCTTGTAAGCTGATCTATCGAACTTGTTGGCCACAAACACTTTCTCTACAGAAGACCTCTAGATGTTTGCAACAAAAAAGGGAAAGGCGTGTTTGGGCAGAATCCAATACATTTCTTGTACATACATTCAATGTACAGAACTGATGGAAAAAATAGTATCAAAGGATATTAGTTTATACTTTTCAGAGGTAGAAATTACCTCAAGTAAGTACAGACCTATTAATTGTCAGATTTTTAAAAAATATCTTATTAATTTATTTGAGAGACAGAGAGAGTGAGAGGGAACATGAGTGGGGGAGGGGCAGAAGGAGGGGGAGAAGCAGGGAGCCCAACAAGGGTTTGATCCCGGGACCCAGGATCCTGACCAGAGCCGAAGGCAGACACCGAACCGAGTGAACCACCCCGGAGCCCCCTTCCCATCAGCTTTTTAAACAGTGAATCTTTTCATCTATTCATCAATTATGAAAACCACTTTTTAGAACATTAAAACACCCTTGAAAAATTTTATGGATGTGACAAAAAAATCTCCAAGACATAAACCGATACAATTTGTACCTTATAAACACATCAGAGAGTAATATAAAATAATACCATGACAAGTAAGGTACAAAATCAGTATTATCATTTTCAATCGCATAATAATTCATAATGGCCAGTAAATCTTCAGCAAAGCAAAGAATTTTGCTATCTGTAGCTTGTTTGTTTATAAAATATGAGTGGGGGTGGAGAGGAGTTGTATTAACACAGCTCTGTATGCATTTTATTTTATTTTATTTTTTAAAGATTTTATTTATTTATTTGACAGAGAGAGATCACAAGTAGGCAGAGAGGCAGGCAGAGAGAGGGAGGAGGAAGCAGGCCCCCTGCCGAGCAGAGAGCCCGATGCGGGGCTCTATCCCAGGACCCTGAAATCATGACCTGAGCTGAAGGCAGAGGCTTAACCCACTGAGCCACCCAGGCACCACCCCATATGCATTTTAAAAACATGTTCTCAAAAACAAGAAAACCTTTTTACTCAAATAAAGCAATTCTGGAGGGAAATTGCATGTAAATGTGGAAGCCGAGCTTTGAAGTCCCACATCTCATTTTTATTTTCGAGTTTCGCAAGTCTCCCCACATTTGAGGGAGGGGAGCATCACATCTCACCATGCTCTCATGCCAGCACTCACACAGCTAGCCTTGGTTGTCCGCCGTTAGTCTCCTGCCTCTGATGTCCTTCAGTATGAATTGCTCTGCTTTTGGTACCAGCAACGTTGCCTTCTCTGTGGTTCACACCACCCCTAGTCTTCTGCCACCACTCTCCGCCCCCCCCACCCCTGTCCACCCCACATTGTCATGCACAAACTTCTACAGGAGCCAACTTCCCGGGCTCCTCAGTTCCCCCAATCTATTCTCTCCTCTGCAACAAGAGTGATCACTTAAAAATACAAACTTGACCGTATCCATGCTTAAAACCTTTTCACGATTTATTTACCTAGGATGTTTAGATAAAAACTAGAGTCTTCACTGATCTTGCAAGCTTCCACAGAACTCTTGCCTGCCTATCTCTGGCACCATATCCCACTCCAAGCCTTCCTCACCGTCCATCTCCAGCCGCTCTGGGGCTCTATGTTCCCTGGAGGAGCCATGCCCCTTCCTGTGACAGAGACTATACACGTGCCCCCTCCTCTGCCTGGAAATCTCACCCCCACCTCTACACCACGCATAGCTGCTTTTTTCTCCCTCAGATCTCAGCTTGAACTTCACGCCCTAACACCACCAGATGATGACAGGTCCTGCAGAAATGCACTCTGCTCTCCTAATGCCCTATGTTTACCTTCTCAGCCTTACCACATTTTTGTAATTTTGCATCGACCTATATGTTTGCAACCTGTCTTTCCCTCTAGCCTGTGAGACAAGGACTGTGGCTATCTTTATTCTCCACTTGATCACCAATATCCAAAGGGCTAGCCCCGTATAGGTAGTACCTAGTAAGAATGTGCTGAATGAGTAACTGGACTTATCGAAGTAAATATATCAAATCCACCAGGCAGAAGGGTATGAGATGCCCAAGCAAATATATCACTTAAAGCCAAATGCGGCTGTTCTTGTGATTTGCAGTAGTCATTTTCTAGAAAGTTATCCTAAACACTGGATTGGTGCATACTGAGCCATCGTTCCTAAGAGAAATACAAATTGGGTTCCCAGGAGCCTCTGGTCATTTTCACCAGCCAATTAATAAATAACCTTGTTTTACATGTATTTAAGACACCTTATTAAATATATATAGTTGATTCATTGATGTTTAACTCACAGACAATAGCTGTATAACTCAGGCCTGAACCAAGCTTATTTACCACACATCTTTTGTCTGAAGGCTCTTCCCAGCCTTCCCCTGCTTGGGAATGCTAGACAGTACTTAAGATCTGGGGCCCAATAAACATCAAGATCACCAACGGTGAAAAATGGGACACTGACTGCCTGTGAAAAAGATACTTGTCTATAGTACAGGAGCTAAAACAAGAAGGCAGGGCATCATCTTGTTTGACCTCAGTGAGGAATGTGGCCTTTCGGGGACTCAAATGTTTGCAAATGACGGCAAACACACTACAAATAGAGATTTGGGGGCTGCAAATAAATCTTGGTGAGCAAGTGAATTTGCAAGAAAATACAGGATCCACAAGTAGTGAGAACCAACTACATTTGTTAAAAGATGGATTGCCTGCGTGGAGCATGGTTGTATGGGTGGGCATACATATGTTCTAGAGCGTGGAGAACTGACAACAATGTGTCAGTTTATTCTACACAGTTTACAGCTCTGTATAGGAGTATGGCAAATATTAAATTACTATCTCCAATCGGAGAGGATTAAGCCAAGACTTACTCAACTGATTTAACCACTTAATAAGGTTCTGGTGCATCCAGTTATGGGAAAACACTAATATTTGATTCTTACAAATATGTAAGGTGTGAAAGCATGCCAACAGATCATTAATTATATACATCTTCTTTGTAAGAACCTCAATGTTTTCTGATCACAGAATGTCCTAGAAATAAATGAATTCCTGAACAGTTTCAAAATAACAAAACCAACTCTGATTTCATTTAGTAAGTAAACAATCATGCCAAGGGATCATGTGTATATAAATCTTAAGCCTAAAGGACATTTTTAACACCCTGGTTACTCTTTAAGTAAATCCACATGAGAGTTTTAGTATCTAAAGTGCAAATGGCGAGTTCTGGGCTTTTTGCCACATTTCATTTTGAATGTGAAATTTCTGACTTGCAATGTGAAATTCTTGGAATCTTATAAGTAAATTTTTTTTTTGCAGTTGCGAATGGTTTTCACATCCACAAAATTACCTGTTTCCCTTTGCTTAGTATTTACGGAGGAGCAAAATTTACACACATGAGGCAGACTTTCTGAGAGTCAGGACCTCAGCCCACTCCAGCCCCATGCCCCTCTCCTCATTGCTGGCTATCCCTTTGGTGCAGAAGGCTCTCCATGGCCTAGGGAAGGTCACACATATAACAAGACAGGAAGCCAGTGCCCTCAAATCCTTATCCCAGAATATTTGAGGTAAAGAGAGAAATGGCTACCAGAGAAATGGACAAAACCTACTCCTTCGCTCTTCCTCCAGCTTGTCTCAAGTTTCCTTCCTTTGAGGGTAATCATACAGGTCCTTCTTCCAGAAGTTTCATGCCCTCCCTCAAACTTGTTGTCTAAGCCACCTCCTAATGTCACTTCTATTTTTCACTTCACGGTGTTCTTACCCATGTATCTGAGGAACAAAAGAATAACATGTAGTGGAAGGAGGATTATTTCCCATCATTCCTTTGCCAAGGAAAGGAGGGGAGGAAGGAGCACCCAGCTTCTCCCTCACCTTGAAGAGCATGGCCTACATCCCCTGAAATTTCAATGCACGGGAACTAGCACCCCATTCTCCTCTGAAGAAGCTGCAGAGGACCAGGTAGGGCCTGGCTTGTGCCTGGAAACAAGCGGGGAAGGAGCCCAAGTGCTGCTCTTGTAACTAGGGAAGGAACAGAAGGCAAGCTGAGGGCAAAGCATGAGCTGACACCTGGCAACCCTACCCCCCAACCCTAGACTCCCCAGAGGGATCTGACAGGTCTCAGGCACTCCTGACTGCCTTAGAACTAAAGGAAGGAAAAAAGAAATGGTTAACTGATAGAGATCACAGTCCAGCTGGACTGGAGTCCCCCATTGGTTTACAAATGTCTTAGTGATTTACAAGAAAAAAGCAATCTTATCAATAGCCTAACTTCCAGAAACCCATAGATCAATTTCCGGGAGCCCTAACATCACCCTCCCCTCCATAGTGATGTGGGAAACAAAGGCAGAAGGGAATGTAAATAAAATTAAATTTCCTGGTAACCTGCAGCCCATTGACAAATAAGTGAGATAGGCAGAGTAGAACATTCCTCCAGGAGACTCCCAACAGTATTAATTCTTTGCTAGGGGGAAAAACAACCTTAGCTTGACAATAGCCAGGCCTCCAGGATCCTGAGCATCTTCTTTAGCATATGAAAGTCCTTTTGACACCTCTCTCTGTCCTTATCTCCCCATACTCCAAAGTCAATAATCAGTCACAACCCCAGTGCAGCTCTTTCTGCCCACGGATCCTGACCCAATGTTTAATAAAATTACTTTTTTGCACCAAAGACATCTCAAGAATTCTTTCTTGGCCATTGGCTCTGGACCCCAGCACCACTCCAAACCACATCCACCGAGGCACCGAGGCTCACAACCCTATGCCATGCCAGGGAGGGGCCGTGAGGGACACAGGGAGTCGGTGTCAGTGTCTGTAGTCGGGTCCTGTCCCAATAGAGCTACCTGGAGAGGCAAGGAGATGTCTAGAGAAAGAAGCTGGTTGACGATGGGAGTCCGACCAGTGTCGCCAAGCTGAGGAAGGAGCCGCGAGGGGCCACCCAGCAGAGAAACTTATTCTTTCTTAAGGCAGTTCAGGTGAGAGGGCCAAACCTGAAGGAGCCCAAAGACAGAAACAAACATAGCCATCTGTGAGACCCCGGGTCTGAAGCCACTCAGCAAAGTTAAGAACTGCCTTATCTCTGCCTTATCTCGGCCCTCCCCTCCTCCCATCACAGGAAACAGACGCTAGGGAGAGAGGAAGTCCCTCCCCTCCACTGTCCTGCTTCTGTGTGGATCCCAGTCTGTCCAGGAAAACATCAATGCTTTGACATAAGACCAAGTCAGACCTCTGGAATAAGGCCTTGGACTGGACATTAAATGTTTGAAATTGAGACTAGGCCTGGAACCAAAAGTCATCATAAGGACGTACATTTTCTGAGAACAAACCGATGTTGGGATCTGCCAGTGTCTCATCCAGCATCTGAGGAAGAAAACCTCCACTGATTAAAGGAACCGTGAGAAGCAAAATAAAGTGATGTTTGTTTTAAATGCAATTCTTGTTTGTTCAACCTACGTGATCCATTCACACACACACAGAAACAACAGGAAGGATGAGGTGAAGTAGGAAACCAGCTCATGGATTGTCAGTCAGATAGTTAGGAAACATTTTTAGAAAAGAATGTTCCAAAGTTCTCAAATCTGTGTCTCTAGGCAGAGTTCTCTGAACTTAAGCCTTGTATCTTTCATCCTAAATGGCCCACAGGCATCTCTGCAGGAGCTTTTCCAAAGGGGAACACCCCCACCTCAAACCGATCTCCCTCCAGGGCTCCACACTTAGGTTCTTGCGCTAGTTTTCCTATTCATACTTTTATAATAAATGGGAAATGCATAAACAGCACTTAGCATTTTGCTGGGCACAGAATGTGATTATCATTATTCGGAGCTAGTCGAGGAAAGAAAGCAAAGAAGGAAGGATGGAAGGAAGGAGAGGGAAGGAGAGACAGGGCAAGAGGGGGAGGGAGGAATTGAAGGAGAGACAAGGTGCAGACTCCGTCCTACATATAAGTGTGTGTCAGCCCATGTCCACGCTCACAGGCAAAGATCTTCAGGTGGACTACACGTGAGGGCATGTGATTTAGTCACTGTAGCTCGCTTTGCGAGCAGGTACTTCAGCACCTCATATGGAATCTGGTCTTCCACTTAGTAAGTAAGTACTGGCGGCAAGCAGGTGGCAGGTGGGTTATGGGGTTGAGGAGAGAGCGTTGGCAGAACGTTTGAGACTCAGAAGAGCCACGTACAACCTGAGGGACTTGAGTGAACTGTTTAATATCTTTAAGCTTTAGTTTTCTTATCTGTACAATGGGACGTATAACTCTGGTCACCTCACTGGAAGATTTAGATACAGATGTAGTGGATACTGTCCAGAAACCCCTGACACGACCAACAGCCCATCCCCCCAGAAGTGTGTACTGCTGATGTGCCTCTGGGGAATCACCCTTAGCTTTCCCAAGCTCTGCCTCTCCAGGGCCAGCCTACTCCAACAGCTTATTGATCCACCTTCAAAATATCTCCAGATCCAACTCCATCTCTCCACCTTCACTACTCCTGGCATAAGCCATTCCTCCATCATTTCTCATCTAGATTCTTGCAATAACTTTGTTGTGCATCTCCCTCATTCGATACCCTACAGCCTGAATGATTTCTTTAAAAGATACTTTGTCATGTCCTCCATTACTTCCCACTACCTTACATAAAAACCAAAGTCCCTGGGAATGGCTACCAACCCATGCCACGTTTCAGCACTGGCTCACCCTTCTCAGGGAACCTCTGAATCTCATCTCATGATCAACCACTCTCCCTCTTGTTCACATCACTGAAGCTATGCCCTTCTTAGTTTTGCTCAAATCATGCTAGGCATGCTCCAGGCTGAAGGCTCGTGGTTCCCTCTGCCTAGAATACTCTTACCCAACGCAGCTCATTATGTCGCTTCCCTCAAGTCTTTGTGCAAATGACATCTTCTCTGGCTACTCCATTTAAAAATGCAACACCCTGTCCCCTTTAACTTCTTTAGTTTCTCTTTAACATATATTACCATCAACATACCATATATTTATTTATATATTTGTCATCTGTCTCCTCCCACTAGAATATAAGCTACGTGGTGGTCAGAATTTTTGTTTTGTTTTGTTTTTTTCACAGTTATCTTGTGAGCACATAATACAGTGCCAGACACATGATGAGAGTTCAACAATATTTACTGATGCAGTGAATAAATTAATGAAAGATGAGGCATTTTCCTAACAAACAGGAACTAACAATATTTTCTGTGAGTAGATAGATGTTCAGCTGAATCCCGACCTATATGTATGTGAATACGTATCAACAAATTTGAACACAGTAGAAGAAATTGAACACAGTACCGTGATGTTATACATCCAAAGACAAATGAAAAAATCTGTAGTTATTCAAACATAACAATGCATTCTGAGAACTGACATTATTAGCATCTAACTCCTAGTTCATCTCATTTCTGTGAGATAGAGCCAAGGAATGACACACTTAAATTATTGTGACATCTTTTCTTCTTTGTCAAAGAAACTGATACAGAAAGACTGAAATCCTACAGGCAGATGCTACCACTTTTTTTTTCTCTCTACCATTTCTGAAAGTGCTAGGGTTTCTGAGCATCCAAGCATATCACTGTTTTTCATAATCAACCCTAAGCCTGGGTTTCCTTTCCAAAAGACAATTAATGATGAAAACAAATCCTCTGTTTTCTACGATTTCCCTGGACTCGCTATCCCTGCTCCAGGTCTGGCTTCTCAGGATTTAGATTAGACTTTTCACCTAGTTGACAAAAGGCTTTGCTGGATTCATTAGCAGAGGCATCTCCAGCTTTTGCTATTAGCCAACAATTTGTTGTGCTGCATTTGCCAATGATTATTTTGCCCTACCAAATTGTTGGAGTTCACATAGTTGGCAGCGGTTTGAAGGGGATGGATCTCCCAGCAACACCTGACAAGAAAGCAAATACAATCCAGAAACTCTGTTCACGGTGGCACTCAGTCTCTCCCACTTTGCCAAGGCTCTCTGTCTGCTAGCCAGTCACTCTCTGAAAAGGGACAGTGAGTAGGAGACAAGGAAGAATCATACTCGTAAACTTCCAGACATTGTAAGAAATGTGAGGGGACTATCACAAGTCCCCCTGGGGCTTTTGCATAGATTCCTGGGATCAGTCTCCCTGTTGGCATGCAAAGACAGGTCTGATTCAGACACCATCAATGGAAAGTGCTCCCTGATTATCCTCACAGGTCATTCCTCAGATCCCATGAGGCCTTCAATATTGTAGGTCGCTAAAAAGGGGATTCAGTGATTTAAATACTAAGAAACTTCAGGTCTGAGCATTTGAGGGTATAGCATTCTAGGCGAAAAGCAAAAAATTTTAATGCTAGTTCAGAAGAAGGCAAGTCAATAGAAAAGCATATTCGGTTGCCCCTAAAGCAGGTATAACACTGACTACGGTATAGTAATTGTGTAGCCTTAGGAAGCTCTTCAGAAACTTACTGGAAACTTGCAGAAGCAAGTTTTAATGTTGAGGTCCCTCTCTACAACTTCACAAGACTCACGAAGAATCTGGTCTTTCTAAACTTGGCAGAACTTCAGTGGGGAGGCAGCCCTGTCCCCTCCAGCCTCTGGATGTGCGGGTTGCTTGCGTGCTATTTATGTGTTGATTGACAAATACACACTCTGTTGGAGAAGTAGGGAAGCATCTCTTGAAATGATGCTTCAAAGGAGCAACTGTCTGGAAAGATGAATCAATGTCAGGATAGTTCAAGGGCCAATCCAAATACCAGTAACCAAAGTAAACATAACAGATGAAGCGAACACTTGAAAGAGGAGACTTACTCTAGGAGTCCACGGTGCACTAAGAATAGGCAATGTGATATACACTTCCTCTTATTTCTTTTTTATTAAGAAATCATCCAACCAAGAATGATCACCTGTTTCTGTTATTTAGACCTGTCACATTGTTTTCAAAAGTAGGAAGAACAGGGGTGCCTGGGTGGCTCAGTTGTTAGGTGTCTGCCTTCAGCCCAGGTCATGATTCCAGACTCCTGGGATTGAGCCCCGCATCGGGGTCCTTGCTTGGCAGGAAGTCTGCTTCTCCTGCTACCATTCCTTCTGCTTGTGTTCTCTCTCTCGCTGTGTTTCTCTCTGTCAAATAAATAAAATTTTTTAAAAAAAAAGTAGGAAGAACAATCACTTACTTTCCCATTTTCTTAAATTCTTTAGCATGGCATTCAGTGCCTCTAGTGATTTTGTAGCAAATGCTTCCACATTTCATCCACCACCCCTTTCCATCATCTATACATGCTATTTAGTAAAATGTGAGTGCCCATCATTCCCTAAGCTTGCATAAATCTTTGGTTATTCCTTTCCTTCTGTCTAGAATTTGTTTTCCTGCAACTAATTGACATCTTCTTTAGGGAAACCCCCACAAATGTTTGACTAAGCAGAATTTATTCCTTAAAGTATGATCCTATAGCATATTTTAATAGCCTTACTACAGCATTTGCCATCCTACATAAGTGTCCATAGTTCCTTGGCTTCTCTCTTCTACTCTACTATGTTTTTTGATGGGCTTATCTCTCTCACTCATATATCTCTTACTTCCTCATTAAATGTTTGATGCAAGTATGTGTGAAAAATAAAAGCCAGAATTTTTCTCTTTGCTCTCCTGCTTTCTCACTCTTTCATTTTACAGAGGAGAAAAATAATACAGTCCAGAGATTCAGAGTTCTGCTAGGTGACAATATCAAAGCTGAAAATGCAGAATTAAATCAAAAGATCCTTGGTGGATCCATGAGTATGTCTAATGTTAGAGCAACTATAGTGTGCTTTTTACTATTGACAAGAATCAAGTATATAGTGGGGAAGAACCACAAGCAGTATAAAGAATAAAGAAAGCAATATTGTTTACTAAAATTATGAAACTTTAGGTTAAATCTCCAGTGAAAACCCCTACACACTTTGTAAAATATATCACTCTCCAGCAAAAAGGAATATCCCTTCTAGATCTGACCTCTTCTTTCCCCAAACTGCCAAAACACACTCAACCAACAGACACCATCAAACCCTAGTGTTGGCCATGCTTGAGTGGTAATAATATCATCAGAGAGAAATCAAGGTGTCAGTTTTCAGGAGTGGGAGCATCACCTCAATGGTGGTTTCTGGGAGTGGGGGGTAGAGACAAAGATTTTGACTCTGCTTTTCTCTATTTCTGCATTATAATCCTTCACGTCCAAATGAGTGATCAATACAATCTTTAGTAAGGGAAACTTCATCTGAGAAAAAAGGAATTCTCTGATGTTAATAATTTATGTAAATTCAATGGGTGTAAGAATCCTGGTGGATTCTAATAAGACTTTGCTCATGCCTCTCACTGAATCAACAGAAACAAAGACTAAGGCAAAGATTATTACCCAAGGGCCTTCAATCCCTCCAGCTTTCAAAGCCCCAGACATTGCAGGGACTGGTGAGCAAGGAGTTTTACTTTAGCTTAGGAAGCATCCCCCTGTGAGTGTCTTTCTGGAAGCTACAGAAAGTGAGAAAGTGTAATTTCATCATTATCATTATCACATCAACAAGCCCACTGATGTGTTTACAATGTAAGGAGCATTCCTAAAACATTTGGCCATAATTGCTGGGTCCATTCACAGGGCAGTCAAGATTCTCCAAGAGTGCCATGGAACAGGACGTTAATGGCATGTAGCAGTGATAGAATGTCAAAATGATGATAGTTTAAGATATGTGAGATATCAACAAGGTTGATGGCAAAAAGGAATGTGGAATGTTGTCTCTGTAGGAAAAGAGAAAGGCTTAGTTTAGCTAAAATGGCATTTTATTCCATCATCATCATCATCATCATCATCATCCTATTTATCAGGATTATCGGTCATTATCAGGATTCACAGGGTCAGGGCTACTTCTCACACACACAGGCATGTACACACACACAAATGGATTTAAGCAATCTCAGACTCTGCTCTGCTCAGCTCCTGTTTGGTTTTGAGTAGGTGGATTTAGAAGTACAATTGACCCTTGAGCAACATGAGTTTGAACTGCGTGCGTCCACCTACATGTAGGTATTTTCCCAATAAATATAGTACATTACTGCAAATGTATTTTCTCTTCCTTATAATTTTCTTAATAATATTTTCTTTAACTTATTTTATTATAAGACTACAATATATAATATATATATAGCACACAAAATTTGTGTTGTTTATGCTATTGATTAGTAAGGTTTCCAGTCAACCGTAGGCTATTAGTAGTTAAGTTTCAGAGGAGACAAAAATTATATGTGGATTTCCAATGACACAGGAGGTTGGTGTCCCTCACCCCCACATTGTTCAAGGGTCAACAGTAGCTACAAATACATGTATTTAGTCTTGGCCATGGAATTAGAGATTACAACAAGAGTGATAAGGGTACACAAGGGTAAAATAATTTGTACAGGTACACCAGAGTAAAGGGAATCTCTTCTTCATGATATATAAAGTCTTAAAAGCATCAGCTCATTTCCCCTTAAGCTTTGCATGTTCTGGCTTCTCTTGTCTTTTCATTTACATCCTGTACCCTAGTGTCTCAGCCATTTATATGACTTCTGTATATTGAGGGTATCTTAAAATCTGAGGTCTAGACTCAATTCTAATTGTCTGTTAGGATTGAATATTGGCATTCTGCAGTTACCTCAAATTCAACACATTCAAAATCACATGACTGCAGTGAATCAAAGATTGGTAGTTTTGTTCTTAGTGGAAAGATTATATGATAATGTCCAATGACAACAAATTCAGGACATTGTTTCTCAAACTTCCAGTACCCATGAGCTAACTAGTTCACTGACATACATAAACCAATAATTTTTACATTTTTTAGGGATTCATCACAATTTTAGACAATTAAAAATATAACATTTAAAATAAATATCAATTTTTTTTAAGATTTCCTTATTTATTTGAAAGAGAGAGAGAGAGCAGGGACAGGGAAGAGGAAGAGGGAGAGAGAGAAACTCAAGCAGATTCTGCATTGAGCATAGTGCCCAATGTTGGGCTCAGTGCCAAACCCTGAGATCACAACCTGAGCCAAAATCAAGAGTCAGTAGTTTAAGTGACTGTGACACCCAGGCACCCCCAACAATATTTTTTAAATCAAGTAGAGGGATGACACTGTCTCAGTTTTGTTTAATAGGTTATTAAAAAGAATTTTTTTGTCTGTTTCACCTGGGGCAACAAAGCAATAGCCAGTATGCTTTTATTCTGAAATGAGGTGCTAAACTATTTACAAATGTGTTTATTAAGGCTAGGAAGGAGATTAGAGTTTGAAAAAGAAAATTATATTTTCTTTTCAAAATATGGAAAATATTACTGAAGCGTTGTGACATTTTCCTTCTTTAGCCACAAAAGGAAATGGAGAGATGTTCCAAGTACCTCACTTCAAAGAGAAAAAGAAAGGAGATAACTCATGGAACTTGATATGTGACTTAGAGTTTGTGGAATAAGGTAAACTTGTATCTGACTCAAAACACAAAAATATAAAGGAAAGAAGGCTAAGGGAAGTAGAATGAGAATTGTAATTACACAGTTCAATTTCCATTTATGGTGGATCAAGTGTATATGTTTCCAGTAGACAATAATTTTACTTTAAAAAACAAAACAATGCAGGCATGCAAGAAAATCAAATAACCAAGAACCAAGAGGGAAGAAAAAACAGAAGATCCAAATATGCAAGAAGATCAAATGGCCAAAACATAAAAGAAGTTTAAAAAACAAAACAAAACACAGTATCTCTTAGGTGAATAGAAATCAGAGTTATCAGACATGAATTTTAGAATATCAGTGATTATTATTTAAGTAAATAGGTGGCAAGATAGTGAGTTTCACCAGATAACACAATCTATAAGAAAAATCAAATGGGAATTACAGAAATTAAAAATATAAATAATGTAAATTAAAATTTTGATAAATGAGTTAAACAATATATTAAATAGGGTGCAAAGAAGAATTAGTGAACTGGAAGTGGATCAATACAAAGTACCTGCCCTGAAAGCACAAGGAGAAATAAGGAATGCTCAGTAAGAGAAAAAGCTGCAAGAAACGAATGAGATCGTGTAAAAAAGAAAACCGAAAACAAAACCCCACCAACCTTCCAAGTTTAGTGTTGGAAGGAGAGGGGAGAAATAATGGGTCAGAAACAATATGTGAAGACAGGCTGGCTGTGAATTTTGAAAAACTGACAAATGACATAAAACAGCAGTGACATAAAGATTTTAGAGGCTCTACCAATGTCAAGGAGTATGAATACAAAGAGAACCACACCAGGTACATCATAGGAAAACTGCTGAGACTCAAGTCTTCGAGACAAGGCTCATTACCTTCAATGAGCAATAATAAGACTAATGACTGACTTTTCGACAGAAGCTATGCATTGTCCAGAAGGCAATGAAATAACATTTTTAAAATGCTGAAAGAAAAATCTGCCGACGTAGAATCCTATAGCTACAGAAAATAGATTTCCAAAATGAAATAAAAAAAAAAATCAATTCCTAGTGGATTGCAAACCTAAGTGAAAATTTAAAAAGAAGGAAGGAAGGAAGGAAGGAAGGAAGGAAGGAAGGAAGGAAGGAAGGAAGGAAGGAAGGAAGGAAAGGCAAGCATGCAGGCAGGAAGGAAATAAACTTCTAAAAATTAGTTTAAGAGAATACTTTTATGGCATTCAGGGTGGAAATATTTTCTTATACAGGACAGAAGTTACTAACTATAAAGGAAAAGACTGAAAAATTAGTTTCATAAAATTAGACTTCATAGAATTGAAAATTTGCTCACCAAAAAACACCAGTAAGAGATGTGAAAAGACAAGCCCCAGATCAAGAAGAAGACATTTACAATCCATACATGTGACTCTGGATTCATTTCTACAATCCATAAAGAACTACGAAATAGTGAGAAAAGATCCAAAAGCCCAATTTTTAAGTAATGGTCAGAAGACTTACTATTTCAGAAATGATATCCAAATGATTAGTAAGCGTTTGAAAAGGTACTCAACATCAC
Organism: Procyon lotor; assembly: GCA_028646535.1. NCBI lineage: Eukaryota > Metazoa > Chordata > Mammalia > Carnivora > Procyonidae > Procyon > Procyon lotor. The sequence continues at coordinate 108,888,296 of CM053605.1, forward strand.
TAGCTATCAGGGAAATTGCAATTGAAACAATAATAAGATATAAGCACTAGAATGGCAAAAAATGAAAAAGGTAGAAAAATATCAGATCTCACAAGGGTAAGGAACAACTGGAATCATCAGTGCATTTAAATGGGTACAATGAATTTGAAAACTGGCAGGATCTCCTAAAGCTCAAAACATAAACATTCCATCACCCAGAAATCCCACTTCTAGATATAAACTCAACAGAAATCCATACCAGCAGACAGGTACGTAATGATTATAGCAGCATGACTTGTAATAACCAAAAAATAGAAAAGTCCAAACGTCCCACACCTCATTTCCTCTGCTATAGCAGACTGGTGTTTCTGCATCTGTTCCCACCCCTCTCCATCCCCACCCCCATGAGACATTGATTGCCAGCCAGAGGGAGATGCTACACTGCACAAAGAGATCTAGGATGGATTCCTCAGAAGACTAAGTTGTCTAAATGAAGGGTCAAAATTCAAAGCCTCTTTAAACACCCATATTCTCACTGACCAGCTATCAGGCTCTATGGTAATGTAGCTGTGGGAACCTTCTGGTGAGGTTGAGAGGAAGGGGTTCTACATCTCTAAGGAATTGATGTGTATTTATGAACAGTTTATCTGGGAAATGTGGCTTTCCAGTGATAATTATACAGTAGATAGCAGATATATTTACCAAGCATTTCTATAATAAGCATACAAATTGTAGGAGAAGCATTGTCAATTACTCAGTTTATTAATAGGAGTTAATAAATACAGAAAAAAAGAAAATTCACATTGTAATATGTAAAGAAGCAGAATTTTTCTCTTTTTATTCTATCTAGATTATAGCACACCTTATAGTTTTTTTGGAAATAAGGTTTAATGCACAGACATATTATTAAGCATTGACATGATGTTCTTAATGTCCTATTTTTAAAACACAACTGAATAACATTTCTCAAATACAAGCTTCTCTCCCCACATGACTTTTGCTCAGCACCTACTGGATGCAGAGCCTACAGAGAGTGGCATCCATACCTCCCCCCTTTGTAGCTACTCAAGTGTTCTTGGAAGCATAGAAAAGGTCTCTAATTACAGGGAATTTGAAAGCTCACAGTGACTGAACTTGGAATTCAGACAAAATCTTCATATATCCCTTGCAACTCTCAAAAGCCTTTTCCAAAGTGCACACGGATGACCCAGAAGGTGATGCCTGATTCTCCCCAAGTAGGAGACATTTCAAGTTGTCTTACATCTGCTCCCTGGGGGAAGGACCTTTGCACATACAGCTGGAGGGTAACATTCCAACAGAGGCCTGAAGCAGAGGCCAGGCCCAGGTGGATCAAGGACTTGGTGAAATCACAATGAATTATACCTCCTTCAAACCCTCGTGCCACTCTTTCCAATTACAGAAGCTTGCACAAGGAAATTCCTAAGTTTTAGGAGTTCTCACCTGTCCAAAGGGGACAAAAAAAATCTGGCTTTGAAAGATTGCTGTGGAAATTAAATGAGATAACTCACAGAAAATATTTAGCTTCGTAGAGCTTGGTACAGAGTAAGCACTGAATATCTATTAGGCTTATTATCTTTATTGATTTTATTGTTGTTACTATTACAGTAAGGATTAATATTATTTTATGATCTCAGACATCTAAAGCTAATTTCTATACTAGAGCACAGCAGTATTGTTTGATATCATTTGGGAAAGAAATAGGTCTCTTGTATTCTATAGCTTTTTGGATTCATTTATTAACTCCCTGTGAATTTGTTTTGTTTCTCTTATTACAATGTTCATCAGATCAGAAATACATGTTGAATGAATAAAAATAATGATAATCAACATATACCAAGTGAGCCAGGACTACATCTAAGGGTTCTACCTACATGCCCTATCTCACAGCCTCCTCGTGATATGGGTACTCTTGCTATCCCCACATGATAAATTCACTAAAAGAATTCCACTGTATTTCTTCTGTCTACCATCTGGTCCAAGGTTTGTTGTTTGCCATCAGGAATGGAAATCCCTTTTGTATTGCTCAGCTGGTGGTGTACACAAGATATATGGGTGGCCTGAAGGACAGGGTGCCCAGCAATGACTCTAGAGGCCAGTGAAGGCTCCCACAGAACATGGACCAGTCCTTGAAGTATGAGTAAAGAGTGACCAAGCAGAGTCAAATGGGAAAAAGCCAGAAAGCATAGTTCCTGTAAAGACTGGAAATATTTCAGGGGCTGGAGCTGAGGGAATGACAAAGAGGGGAAAGGCAGGCTGGGAGATGAAGGGGCAGCCAGGGCCAACTGTGAAAGACCAACACACCCCATGACAGTTTTTGCACTTGATGTTGTAGGGATTGTGGCAATGAGGAACACTGAAAGGATTTAAGCTGGGTGTTAAGCTCTCTTTTCCCATACCCTTCCTCTTATATCGGCCACCAGAGGTACTGTGGAGGTACCTCTGCACAAGGTAATACTAGACACCAAGATAAACTGAATACAGAACACAGGGAATATAGATTACAAAAAATGAGGTCTTGCAGGAAGTCCATGATAGTGGAGTTGGAAAAATGAGACTGATATGGAGAGAGGAGGTAGAATGGGCATGTGGCTGGTGAATAGAAGTGGGAAGACCAGCAAGATTTCCAGTGTCAGGGGCTCCCTGGTGGCTCAGTCAGTTAAGCATCTGTCTTCTGCTCAGATGGTCCTGGGATCAAGCCCTACACAGGGCTCCCAGCTCAGTGGGAAGTCTGCTTCTCCCTCTCCCTCTGCCCCTCCCCCTTTTCCTGCATGCTCTCTCTCTCTTTCTCTCTCTCTCTCTCCCAAATAAAGTCTTTAAAAAAAAAAAAAGATTTTCAGTCTCAGGGACCAAATGGATGGTGATGACAATAAACAAAATGAGAACACAGGACAGGAAACAGGATTTTTCTTTTCTTTTTGGTTAGTGAGGAAGATAATGGTTTCATTATTGGGCATGTTGAGAGGGAGAGAAGAACTATAAGAATTTGCAAAATTCCTAATTACCAAGTTGGATATTTAAAGATCAAAAAAATGTGGAGGGGCTCCCAATGGGACTATAGAAGAGTCTCCTAGTGGTTAGATCCTTGCCCTGGGTTTGTGTCCTGCTGCTGCCACCTACAAATCACACAGGGTTGTGTAGAATTGTGGGTAAAATGTTAAATTCCTAGACATGTTGACTACGAATCCTACTTCTGGGAATTTAACTAAGGCAAATAATCAGGAGGGCTCATGATATGTGAGCATTCAATGTAACATTGTGTATAGCAGCAAAACATGGAACTAAATGTTCAAAAACAAGAGAGAAGTCATGGCACAGCTACGTGGTAGAATACTACACAGCCAGTAATATGATACCTGGTGGTGTCTGTTTACCTGGAAAGATGCCCACCATTGAGGAAGAGGTGGGTCTCTCATCTGCATGATCAGATTGATACCATCTCATTCCTCCTCCCCTTGGCTACTCTCTCCAAAAGCCACCTCCCTGACAAGCCTTCTCTGACCCCACCTCCCACATCACTATCATTTCACTCAGTTTATGGCCTTATTATTCCTTAAGCTTCTTAAGGATCTCTATACCTACCATCAAATAGCAAGTTGGGAGCATCATTGTGGTGATATTTAAATAAGCTAATTTGTATTAAATGAGATAGTACTTAAATACACAAATATACCTGGTGTAAAATAAGTACTCAATAATTGCCAACTGTATTATTCTTATTCTCCCTTCCTAATAACTCCGTGCTGAGTGTTTGTTTTTCTCTTCCTAAAGTCACTTTGAGATCTCCCGGAAGTCCCCTGTAAATACTAGATAACCCCTGTGGTCGAAAATAATGAAATATATACCAATATCTAGAGAAAACCAGATTGTGTCTTACTGTGACAAGGAAATGGGCTATTAAAAATCCCTTTTTATGATGAACATATTATTTACCATACATATGCAAATATATACATATAATGAATATATTAGTAGTTTCTTAAAAATGAGTAACAGGGTTT